>OZ018328.1:41572508-42240042 GCA_963969495.1 Ceratothoa steindachneri | reverse complement strand
AATAGAAAGGAGTGAAATTATAACATAAACTGACTTAAATATCACATATTAAAAGTAACTGGAGTAAACAATAAAATAACCTAGTATAGTAAATTTAAAAAAACAACAAAAAAAAACACGAAGACAAATTAGAATGAATTAAACAAAATGACTAACCTTTATCGAGGGAGTTGAGAAATCAACTAACTGAAGATATAAAGCTACTAACGAGATTTGTTCGATTGGTTGGTTGGCTAGTTGATCTATTGAAGTGTTGGTTGGTTATATAGTGAATAGTTTAATTGAGTAGGAGTAATTATTTAGGTTTGGATTTATTTTATTGATGTACAGGGACTCTAAGATTTTCAAATCGAGAGAAGTTAAGGCTGAAGATAATATGGTAAATGAATTAGAATTAAGAGGATGATGGTGATACTCAGAATGTTGCCTGATGGAAGAGGCTTCAGGTTTAGAAATGGGAATACCAGTCCTATGAGACTCCGATTTTATCTTCGATCAGTTAGTATCCAAATTTCTCTCCAAAATATATTATCATCGATCATTTCTTACTTGTGTTCCTAAACAGAAGGTTTTCATTAGACCACCCTATCTCGAGCATTTAACATCCGAGTTTAACAAACTCCTTCTCTCTACCCTCGCCAATCATTTCCCTGTATCGTTAACTCTTTTTTTTCTCCATGAGGAGCCTTTTCCTATGGGCTTGCGATCCTGTATAATTTACAATTATACATGTGCGACCTGCCAGAGTTGTTATGCAGGCCAAACTGGCATACAACTCAAATGCAGGATCGCGAAGCACTTGGGTTTGTCTCATAGGACTGGTATTCCAATTTCTAAACCTGAAGCCTCTTCCATCAGGCAACATTATGAGTATCACCATCATCCTCTTAATTCTAATTCATTTACCATATTATCTTCAGCCTTAACTTCTCCTGATTTGAAAAACTTAGAGTCACTGTACATCAATAAAATAAATCCAAACCTAAATAATTAATCCTCTTCAATTAAGCTATTAACTATTTAACCAACCAACACTTCAATAGATCAACTAGCCAACCGAACAAATCTCGTTAGTAGCTTTATATCTTTAGTTAGTTGATTTTTCAACTCCCTCGATAAAGGTTAGTCACTTTGTTTAATTCATTCTAATTTGTTTTCGTGTTTTTTTTTGTTGTTTTTTTAAATTTAATATACTAGGGTATTTTATTGTTTACTCCAGTTACTTTTAATATGTGTGTGAGGGAATTCCCACGTGGAAGCTCTTGAGCAAAACGGAACTTCCATGCACGGCAGAACGCCCAGTTAGGCCTAAATTGGTTAGCCTAACTCCTCCCTTCCACAAGCGGTAGCCTCGAACCATGTCCACACCGACTCACATTTATACGGGCAGAATAGCCTCTGCAATAAGATTCGAGGCCATTCGAGAGTAGAGCTGTTTCCCACTAAACCCACCCTCTCGGGAAGAGCCTCAAACATATATATTGCTCGCTTCCCATGAGGCAAGCACAGAGTTGAGAAGTCTCGCCCAGACGCCAGAAGATTCCCCATGGTCCCAAGTCAAGTGCTAGCAACAAAGCAAAGCGACAGCTGGACTATTTTGTGTATTTGGAATTAGCCCCAGCCTAGGAGGTAATTCCACTGAACGATCGCCCCCGAGTGATTTTCCCGACTTCTCCCATCAACTCCTGTCGAAGCCCTCCTCATTTCGGGTAGCCGAAATACTCTCTCCTGGATCGGAATTTACCCCCCCCTCCGTTGTTTTGGGAGAACCGTCATCACTCCAATCTCCTGCTCAGAAGTTCCGAACGGCCACACCTCACGTGCAGAAGACATCCGTAAGCCAACCCCTCCCCCCCGTCTTCAGTAACCCAATTGAGGTAATTCCTCCTTTTATTAACTGATGTGATTTTGCCCGTTAATTCTCTGAGGTAATTTTACCCATCAATTCTCTCATTATTTTTGTGTAAATAAAATTATATTTTTGCACATGCCTCTTTAAATAACCTTGAGCTCTGCCATTGTCCATAATTTACCTTACCTCGTTGCACTCTCGCTACTCAGCCCGTCTAAACTCGTGGTTTTCCGTCCCTTTTGTCGGTTCGCTTTCAAGTTATTGGTCCCTCCCTCATAGATATAATATGGTATTGATATAATGTAATGTCATACCACGACAATGTGATATTCAATTCAGTTTATGTTATAATTTCACTTCTTTCCATTATTTTTTAAAATCACACTGGGTAGCATTAATTGATTCTATTAATTGTTATTAGTGATTTCACTTTAATTTTAATATTTGACAATTTTATTATTTTAACTTGTCTTCATCCACTTTTTTAGCCATTATTTAATGCATTCTTTTAACTGTTATCGATTAATGTTCCTTTCCCTTCTCATTAGTCGACACAGTCGCTGATGATGGTCCTAGTAAAGTTCCAAAACGTCCTGCCAATAAATGATTAGTGTAATCACCTGGGTCTTCATATTCCTACAATATATATATATATATATATATATATATATATATATATATATATATATATTGTTAAAGACCATGGTATATTTCGCGTTGATCAATTTTCATTGGCAACTTTCTATTTTTCTTACTGTCTTTTTAGTCCATCTTGTAGATGGTAGATAACTTGTCCTATGTTCATATCTCTTTTTAATAAATGCGTTTGGTAAAAATCAAACTTAAATTGCTGAGCTTTTGATCTATTCGATCATCTTCGGAGCGTCTTTAGGTATTTTTTCCTCCTTAACCGATGAAGTATGGTTGAGTCAGATTCAGGTTGAATAAAAATAACGTCGTCGTCTTACGTCTTAAACAAGTTGGAAGATAAAAGAGAATAATGAGAGTAGAGTAGACCATCACTTCTGGTCCCTGGAAAAATGGCACCCTTTCTCGACCCCAGTGGCCCCGGCAGTCGAAATCTGCCTGTGCTTTATTATTTCTATGCATTTTCATTTTACCTTTAGCTAACCTAACCCAACATTACCCTACCTATTTATTAACTTAGCTGGCGCAGACAGATCGCCGACTGGCCTTTGTCCATTCACACCAACTCTTAATTTTACCATTTCGGGAAAATCTTCATTTATTCCATTTAATCTCCTCACAGAGGCTTTTGTAATTTAAAAATGCGAAAGACTACAAAGAACGAAACCACACCACTTCACTTTTCTGTTCGCCAACAAGCAAAATATATATTATTCAATGCACTTATAGTCTTATCAACTTTTCGATGCCGCTTTAAATTTTAAAAAATGGACACAATTTTTATAAAAACCTAAAAGATGAGACGCCCTCAAAATGTCCTCCGAACGCTTGGTTCAATGGCATCCGCGAATACATATAAAACCATGAGGTCCTCTCCTCTGTTATGCAGTTCAGGGAGGGTCGGGGCGGAGTTCACATTCCTCCCGAGACACGATGTTGAAGGTTGTGAATTCGTTGATTGCAATGGCTGTAGTTGTGAGTGTTACTTGTCATGGGGAAGAACCCTCTTCAGCTTACGACGTCGCGACCCTCTTCAGTGAGATCGGTTTCTCTCCTTCGTGTGTCTCCAAAAGTCTCGCTCTCTGCGAAAACACAAGGAAGGGTTCGGTTCTCGACGAGACAAAGACTCAACAGAACCTCCTTGTGGAAACCATCGCCAAGCTGAAGGCGTCCCAGAACCCAGCTCGAAACTGCGCTGACCTCCTTCACCGAGGAGACACCCAGTCCGGAGTTCAAACCGTGTACCCCTACCCATGCTGCCCCAACCGCCCCGCGGCAGTGTTCTGCGATCAGACGACAGACAAGGGTGGGTGGACGGTTTTTCAACACCGCAGAGCTCTTCCTCAGAGGGAAGACTTCTTCCGCAAATGGGTAGAGTACCGACTCGGCTTCGGAGTTTTTGACGGAGGTGAATTCTGGATCGGCCTCGACAACATCCACGCCCTTGTGAGTTATGTCCTCATGGAACTCCGGGTCGACCTCGAGGATTTCGAAGGCAAATCTCGCTGGGCTAAGTACGACTACTTCTATATCGGGGACGCCAGTGCCAAGTATCGCCTGGACCTGGGTTCATACTCTGGAAACGCAGGGGACTCCTTCTCGCCCCACGTGGGAGCACATTTTTCGACCAAGGACCAGGATAACGACTCTCATGCCAAGGAGTGCGCAAAGATGTTCAAAGGAGCGTGGTGGTACCAGGCTTGCCACCATTCTAACCTAAACGGCTTCCCCCACGAAGGAAATCACACCTCTCACGCGGACGGCATCAATTGGAAGGAATTCCGTGGCCATTATTATTCCTTGTAACGTTCCTCCCTCAGTGTGAGGCCCAAATTTTAGATTGGGTTTTAAAATATATAGAAAGAAATTACCCAATTATATGAAGAGGTTGGTTTATTATATAGAGTGTTTGGTATATTGTAATTTTATATTTTAAATTGTTACGATCGAAATTTCACTACACTCCAGTACCTCCGATAAATAATTAGCTGTAAATTTTCATGATTTAAATCTTTAATTATTCTCCTACTGACTAATGAGTTCCAATTTTTTTCAGTGAGTCCCACAGCGCCCCCAGAGTCATTCTTGGCCTTTCTATCCATAATCATAAAGTCAAAGCTAATTGGGGTATAATGATTGAATATACTGACAATTTCTCGATTTAAATTCAATGGAAGTTTTTTATTGTCGTTATTGACTTAATAACTACGGCTTTTGAGCGATAGAATTCATAAGAAAGGGTGTTATCAGGTCATAGAAATGGTGTTATTTGGACCACGGGGTAATTCTCTTTGTCACTTATGTTATGCCCATTCATGAGATTTAAGATTAATTTAAGACATAATCTTTGGTTCTAATTATTCGTGCCCTGGTTTCTCCTCCACATGGTTCTCCCAATATATCGATGCTTCTTGATTCATGTCAATAAATTATCTTAAAAGTTTCGTTTACTTCAATCATTATTGGTGCGTTTGGTCTAGTCTCTTATTTTAGATGTTATTATTTGATTAGGACGTCCACATCAGATAATCACAAGATGTCTCCCAATCTTTTTTTCATCATAACATCAAAATTAGACATTTACACGCCTTCATCAGTTAAAGTGCTTTGATATACATTATATAATGTATGTTGATGATATATTTACATGATATAGCACTTTCAGTTATTATATAATATTTAAATATATTTTTCAAATAGAAATATTTATAACAAAGTGCGGAGCTTTAATTGAGCTGGAGTAGTTAAGCTTTAGTATTTCCAATCGAGAAAAGGATCCTCCAAATTTTAGATAAATTTTAAATTTATGTGCAAGAAAGAATATTATTGTTATCCTTCAAATATATTTTTTATAGACAATTGATGAAAGAAAACCTTGTTTATTAATATGGGGGACAATAGAAAACCTACTCGTTTAAAACAGAATTTTGAGTCAAAATCTCCATTTCATAAATTATAATTATTTAAAAGTAGCCAAAAGGGACTTTGAGGCCAATAGAAGGCAGCAGAATTTCATTTCAAAAGTCGACGCTGAGAAGATCTCATTTTTGGTAAAGGAGGAAAAGTCAGAGGAAAGGGAGGCTCAAACCGCCGATTTTATTTTGCCTCATCAACCCTACGGGGAGAATTCGCTATAGGATTTTCAACCAGCACCAGGAAGACTTGATGTCGTGCTAACCCCCCCCCCCCCTCCCTCTACGGAGTCGCGAAGCTGAAATGAACTGATCTGCCACTCATCTAGTCTCGCCACAACTATGTCGGTCCACTTTGATAGACATAATTGGGGACGTAAAGGAAAGCAGGTTTAAGGATTAGCCATCTGTGGAACTCTACGGAAGAGACCGCCCGGTTACGAGGCGATGCTGAAAGCTTTGGGGAAGAGTTCGCTCTAATCTCTAAGGGTAGCTTCCGGCCAAGACCACAGGGGGACACACAACCGTCCCTGTGTAAGTTGGAAACAGCATCGATATCCAAACCCCAGATGGAGCGGCACCCCGGGTGGTGGTAGTTGATTCTATCACCACCCATCATCAAGTCCGCCACTCAACACCCATCTGAGGGGCCTCGCCCGGGTTCACCCTCCATCATTCATCCCCCCCCCATTTGGCAGTTAAGTTCACGTAAGCTTAGAGACGAAGTAGAGGGAGCCTCCAAATAACCCAATACAGAAGACCACGAAGAAGAAGAGGTGCACCGTACTGAACAACAGCAAATTCCCCACAACGAGAGCATCTGCTACAACCGATTAACAGCGCTGAGGGGCCACTCTCAATAAGAGATGGCCCAAGACCACACGACCCGGATTCCTCTGCGGGTTGTCGACGGGCAACCCAAGCCCAGCAGGGAATCCACCTTCGAGGCCGTGTACGGCAAACTGGGAATTGCCATGGTGAGGCTCCTAGATATACCGTCGGGCTACATCGCGATATGCGAAACAGAAAAAGATATTGAAGACATTTCCAAGGAGAAGGCAGTCGAAGCCCTTCGAGCCATAGGACTGCAGCCAGCAGTGCACCCCAGATCCTGGCGCACAGAAGCGTAGTGTGCCGCCGGATCGACCCGTGGATTGGGCAGCATACAGCAGGAGAGATGAAAGAAGAGATAGAGCTACGGCAGGCCTGGGCTAAGGTAGCCGAAATAATTAAATTCAAAAATAGGAGGGACGGAAGCGATTACTCGCACGTATTCAAGGTGGTCTTCTCGGAGACCACCATGGCGCAGAAGGCGAAAGAACAGGGTCTACTGATGTTTAACGCCAAAATTAGCGGTGAGCAGGTGGAAAAGGGTGAGTTCACCCCGGTCCAGTACTGCTTCAAATGCTACAAAATGGAGACCCACGCCACCAAGGACTGCAAGGAGCCACAGGAAACTTGCTCCAAATGCAGCCAGCTTGGCCACAATTGGCGGAATTGCGTCAGCACCACGGAGAAATGCGTGAGTTGCGGGCAGGGTCACCGAACGATGGCCATGTCTTGCCCCGCCAAAAAGGACGTAATGAGGAAAAAGCAGGAGGCAAAAAGGAATGAAGTTACGCGCAGGGCGAACACGTCCTACGCCCAGGCAGCAAAGGCAGCCATCTCAGAGGTGGATGCCAGAAAAACGTACCTCAAAATTGAGAATGAGGGATCGACTAAAATCATGACGTGCATACTTCATGCGCACGTCATGAATCTGGCTCGCCCGGGCACATTCGCCACCGTGTTAAACCAGACGTTAGCCAAAAACGGGATGGAACAGATGTGGTTCCCGGATAACCCCCCTTCTGGGGATGTACTGCATTTGCAGATGACCCCAAAGGCCCAGCAGACTACGGAGCAAGCTAAACCTTGCAAACAGCAATCCGAAAAATCGAGTAATGAAGCAGTCGAGGCGAAAACTCCTGCTCCCACCCAAACCAAAACAAGCACGGCGATACATTCGAGCTCGGAAACGAGCAGCTCATCGGAGTCTTCGGACACCTCGGACGCGGAAGCAACCAAACCCCTGAAAAAGAAGGGAAAAAAGAAGAAAACGAAGAGATTGCGGGCAAACTACATCAACCTGAGAGTATACGCCTGCGATCAATTCCCCTTCCCAGAGGAAATGGAACCCAGTCGTATCTTCCAAGGCATTAAAGCAAAGATATATAAATGGGAATATGACTCTGAAGTAGACCCTGGTACAGTGGAAGAGGCCCTGCTCGCACAGAATGTTATCCTTCATCATAACACATGCGAGCAACTCTCTAACGCTGAATTCAGAAAGAAGAAGAATGGGAGGAAGAAGAACGTCACCCCAAAACACTAGGTGACTGAAAATGGAAAGAGTAAGCAACAGAATGAGGATTCTGACACTCAATGTGAATGGATGGGAGGAGAAGGCCACGGCATATGGTAACATATTCCGTGTGCTTGACCCCGACATCATTCTCATCACAGAGCACGACACAACAGCTGGTCGCATAAAAATACCGGGCTACAGAGTGATCATGAAGAATCATTCCCAGGAAAGGTTTGATGGTGCTGCAATAGCTGTCAAGAGGAACATCTCCTTCAAACAACTGCCAGAACTCGATGAGTCCTTTGTGGCAATCGAGGTTCACACCCTGGCCGGAGACCTTGTGATAGCTGCGGCATATCAACCCCCTCGACGAGCATATCTCCCGTTATGCAACTTTTACACACTGTTCGGGCACCGCAGAATGGCATTCTTAGGGGGAGACCTCAATGCCAGATGCCGTGCGGCGGGCTATGGTAGCACCAACGATAGAGGCCGAAACTTGGAATTGATTATGGGAAGAAAGAACATTCAAAGGATAGGGCCGGATTTTTCGACCTATATCACTTCCCGGTCAGCTACTAATCCTGACATAATCTTGACAAGTGAAGGCTTCCCTTTCAACTACCATAGCGAGCCAGGCCCAACAGTCCCTAGTGATCACATAGCGATTCTCACTACAATATCTCTCGCACCTATCCAGCTCCCAGCCCCTCTCCGGAAAAACTACGCCATGGCCAACTGGGATCGCTACAAGCGGCGACTCAGCGACTATGCGCCAGCTGACCTCAGCACGGCGTCGTTAGAGGAGATTGACAGGGAGTTGGAAAGGATAACGACGTCCATACTAAACGCGGACCGCGAGAGCATACCCGTAACAGGGTATAAAACACCTCCTCAGCCCAGATGGACAGAGGAGATGAGAGATATCGCTCGCGTTCACAGGGAAGTGTACGAAGAAGTACGACGGGAGGGTCCCAGCCGGGAAAGGAGCTTGCTGCTTCGACGCCTAAGCTCAGAGCTTAGAGAGGCTATCAACCTCCAGCAGGAGGACATATGGAACAACTTGATAGCCAAAGTCGACAGCGAACTTAGCCCGGCTAAGTTCTGGCGCCAAGTCAAGAACTTAAAGGGACTCAATCCAAGACCCAAGGCTCGGATAAAGGAGAACGGTGACTATATAGATAACCCGGTGGTTCTCGAGGATATGTTCAGGAACTTCTGGAAATGCGTTTTCAATATTACCCCCGAGGAAAACGCTGAGTTCGACCAGGAATTCGAAGGTCAACTGATTGAACAACTAAATCAGGAAATACATCGCACGCACCTACTACAGCAAGCCAACGAAGGCAGGGAGATGGCGGGTTATGGACGCCCCATAACATCAGAGGACGTCATGGCCACTGTAAAAGCCTTTCGCCAAAAGGCACCAGGCTGGACGGGTATCACCAGAAACAACTTGGTTAACGCCCCACAGCAGATCATTCAGGGTATCGTTAATATATACAACGCTTCCCTGAACACGGGCTACTTCCCGGGAGGTTTGAAGATTGCGAAGATGATCTTCATACCCAAGGGAGGTAAACCCCCCGATCAACTGGTAAATTACAGGCCAATCGCCCTGCTGGAATTCATTGCAAAAGTCTACGAGAGACTCCTAGCTAACAGGCTTCAAGAACAACTTGCCGAGCTGGGAGCCCACAACCCTCAGCAGCACGGGTTCCGCAAGGGACGAGGAACGGAAACAGCCCTCGCCCTCCTTGCGGAGAAACTCGCTTGCAGTAAAGCTGAGAGGCGGTACGTAGACGTGGTGCTGCGTGATGTAAAGAAGGCCTTCGATAAGGTTTGGCTGACAGGACTACAGTACAAGATCCTTAACCTCCAGCTTAACCCACTCCTGGAAAGGATCCTTTGCAATTATATCTCCGATAGGAGAGCTCGAATTTCAATCGAGGGCTGCAAAGGACCCGAATTCGAACTCGAGGCGGGAGTTCCACAAGGCAGCTGTCTCAGCTCTCTGCTGTACCTCGTGTACACAATAGACCTACCTGCTCCAGTGAGGTACGATTCGATGTATCTGCAATATGCAGACGACATCACCCAAATCGTCCTGAGTCCATTCAGGAACTCTAGGAGTCAGGCGAGGGCGACAGCTGTCGAGATTGATAACATCAACAGATATGAAAGAAAGTGGAAGATCAAGACCAACCGCCAGAAGTTCACGATCATTCCAATGAACCGCCGGAAAGTTGATGACGTCGTCGTCAACAACGAAAACTATCCGTACTCCAACGAGGGTAATGTCCTGGGATTGCGACTCTATAAAACGGGTTATAAGACACATATGAATACCAGAGTCTCCCTAGCCAAACGAGAGCTGAAGAAACTTTACCGTTTCCGAGGCCTCAGCGTGCCTAATATCAAAAAACTGTACATGGCCTTGGTACGCTCAGTCCTGGTGTACCCGGCCGTGATCATGCAGATGGCAAGCTGTACCTCTCTCAGAACGTTGCAGAGAGTGCAGAATAAAGCCACGCTGCTGATAACAGGCACGCGTAGGATCGACCGTGCTCGGCAATCGATTCTTCACCAAAGAATCGGTCTAAAGCCGATCAACACGGAGATCCAAAGGCTAGGGAGAAAGACATGGGACAAAATAGATCAGAATATACTCCCAAACTTAAACCTGAACATTAATATACGCGCTAACCGGAGACGCGCAATAGGTAGAACTGCTCTGTTCCCAAGCAGTAGAACCTGCGCGAGAGAAGTGGTACTACCTATGTTTACATAGTGTTAGTCCACTAATCTAAAAAGTCTATGACTCTAGAACTTAAAAGTTGAAAATTAGTACAGCAGAGTTAACAAACTTAAAGAATCCAAATGAAAAAGAGGCGAAGTGCCCACATTAAAGTCCCCTCCCCCTCCCCCCCCCCTAATAGAAACATAGCAAGAATTAACAAAATTAAAACTAAATTTAAATAAAAAAGAGGCAAAGTGCCCACACCTAATATTCAAAATTCAAGAATTAAAAGAGGCGAAGTGCCCAACTCCCCAATACCCATATGTTAACATATAAACTAAACAGAGTCAAAATAATCCATACGAAGAAAAGAGGCTAAATGCCCACATTTAAAGGACTACAAAATATTCAACACTGAGATTCATTCAGCAAGTAAAGTCAACCTTGAAAGGCTTGAATGCTTCGAAGGTGGAAACACATATAATACAGAGAAATATATATATTTATAACGGAGGAAACTGACTGTCAATGACAGTCAGCTACTTTTTGACGGAGGAATTTTTATTTTAAAACTCAACATGAAGAATGCTAGTGATGCCCTAACACCAGGGCAAACTAGAAAACATATTCACACCTTTATATACCTACCACACAATTTCACCACTTTAACCTAATTTGTAATTTGTAATTTGAGGCCAATTCTCAATGCACAAATTGATAAAACAATTAAGATTCTGTTGAAATTGTGAGCTAGCGTATAAAAATAATCTCTTAGTAATGAGACGATAAATGATTGTTATTGGTATTGGTTTGGTTAGTTCATTCAACAATATATAAGTGAACAGTTGTAATTAAGTGATATGATTAGGCTCGTAGAGTTAAATAAACCTTATTTTTTATGCTTATATTATTATTGCCCATCATGATACTTTCCATACATAATGTCCCATTTGGTTCACGTTTCAAAAATTTAATCATGATTGATCCACGTGTTTGAGGACAACTGTATTTATATTATGCCTTAGTCAGACTTTCCTCACCCCACGGTGTCATCCAGTAGAGACCAGGGCTTCCTGGTTGCTAGATAAAAGTCTCAAGATATTCTTTAGTCCGAATCGCCCTTACCGTAAGGGAGCTTTTTCCCTCTCTGTTGATTCCCTTACACAGTCTACTCCAGTTAGATCTCCCTTGGGTTAGATATTATCAAATGGAGAGTTGTGTGCGCACTGGAAGAGTGGCATGTTTCTGTCTTGACATTTCAATTCTTACGATGGACCATAATAAGCGCCACGTGATGTCATTATAAAATAACATTTAAGTTATAGAGGGACATTTTTTTACCTTTTAGTATATTTTCCCATTTCATATGGAGCTGTTGAATGGTTTCCTACTGAATATCCAAGTTTGCATGGTGGAGACATCACCGGTTTGGTGATGAAGTTTCATAACCATCCCTAGAGCGGATTCGTTTTTATTTGATGTTTTGCCCAACGGAGAAGCAACAAAAAATAAACGAGGATGTTAGTCCAAAGAGATACCTCCACCACCCCTTCAAGAGTAGGGGCAAAGTTTCCCAAGGAAAGAATCGCGTGTATAAAGTCCCATGACAAGAGGAACGCATATGAATTTGTTGGGAACAAATTTAAAAGTACACCAATGCGAAATCAGTTTGAGGAAACGCCAAGAAAATTATAGAATTAAAATAAATAAATACTTTAATAGAGCAAAAAAGATGAAGGGATTTGGTTTGTCTCAATAAAATACGATGACCCACGAGATATATTAACAGGAATGGTTAAATAGGATATTGTATCTTCCTAATCACTCTCCCTTATCAGAAGGATGGTGCATCCTCCTCCTCCTCCTCATCTATCGATGAAAACAAAGAAGCAACACAACAAACGAGGGCAATTTCCTCGTTCGGGGTCAAATGGTGGCCAAATGGAATTCTAGAATCCTTTCAATGCAGTTATCGGTTTGTTGGCTTCCGAGTTCGGATGATAGGTTTCAATCCCCCTTCCCCATCTTTTGTGATTCCAAGTGCAAAATGCAACGCCTCCATAACCTCCACCATGACCCACCCTCTGCACTCTGCACACTTGAAAGCGCCAGATTAATGTGAAGGACGTTAACAGCACCGATTCTCGAAAAAACGGAAATTTCCTCTTAATTAATTAGAAAGGAGAGCGACAATCAATATAAGGGCAGCTACATATAGGCACTTTGAAGAGATGTTTCAATAAATAGTGTTAAAGTGTTTGATTGTAAAAAATAGGTGTGAAAGTTATAGAGCCCAGTTAACCCCCCCCCCCCCGGTGCTGAAAGAAGAAGAGGGCGCGTAACTCTCTTGGTCTTGGGCGTCGCTTCATGAACGAAGTCAAGAACTCTTTTTGTTGGCTGAGAAATGAAGTCGGAGGAGGAAATTAAAGCTCTCGATGGGGTAATTTTAGAGTACTATCGAGGGCATCTCCACCAGGTTGCTCTGGGAAAGAGGAGAGTACTTAGGGCTCGAGGGAGCGAGAAGACGAAGGCAGAATGGACAAGATAGTGGAAGATTAAAAACAAAGGGGCAAATGATGACCCGACACTGAGCTATGGTTTCTCGAGGGGCTCTGAGCTCTGGGGGGATATGTGCCTCTTCCTTTGTCACCAGGTGTTACAGTCTATAGAGGACCCCTTTGTGGTGTAGATTTAGGAGAACAGCCTTGTCCCCGTGCGGGCCGATCTTCCAGGTCGGATTAGTTACTTTTTTCGCTCAATTGGGTAAAAATATTCGCATAATTCGCGCAATCTAAGAATTGTAGCAAATGCTGCAATATAATATCTGAAATGTCTTAGCGGATCCTGTAAATTTGAGTGAGTAATTTGTGATAAAAAAAACCTTCAATCGACGACTGGCTAATATGGCAAATGAAACCCAATAGATGGCTATTTTATTTCCCATTTTCGAAACTTTAATAAATGCCAATGTTATTTGCCATTTCTATATAATTTAATAAATGGCATCGATCCAATTGGGTCACAATCCGATGTCTTCTGTCTGATTTCAGGTACAATCCAATGGCAGGTAAAATCGAATGAAGGGTACAATTTGATGGCATAAATCCGATGACGGGTACAATTCGATGGCATAAATCGGATGAGAGACGCAATCCGATTGCACCAATTATATGACAGATACGATCCGAATGCATAAATTCTATGCCAGCGTCAATCCGATGACAGCAATCTTGTTGGCATAAGTCCGATGGTAGATACTCCAATGGCAGGCAAAATCCTATGTCAACTAAATTCGATGTTAGGCACAAGTATGCCTTGCCATAAATTAGCACCACCCTCCGCCTCATTCAAACATAAATCATCCCAACATCAACTTCCCCCTCAACCAGAAAGGGCAAACCCCCATTACAGAAAACACCATCTCGCAATGTTAAGAAAATGTGAATGAGCCATTCATCCCTCGATTCCCCCCTACCTCCCCCTAAAACTTTATCAACTCGAGCCCAGCCCCCCTTCCTCTTTCTCTCTTCCTCTCTCTCTCTCTGGCTATCGGGTCGACTTTTGCACCTCTTTCAAATCTCTTTTTCATTCTTCCTCGTCTTTTCCTGCCCCATCCCCCTCCTCCTCCTCCTCTTCTCCCCCATCCTCTTCTCCATCCTCCTATTCCTCCTACTCCTCATCATCGCAAAGAAAACATAAGGTACAAAACTAACTATTTTTAATATTATTATCTTAATTATTAAGAGGAAAGAATCTAATTAACATATTTATTGAGCAGAAAAGAATAAGTGAATCACTTTGAGAACCCTTTTCTTGTCGTTAACGGCAGATATCCTTGATTCTAGGAGACAATTTTGTTCCTTCAGCCGAAAATGAGGACGTCTTGCAATTTCAAATCTGTTTCTCTTGGTTTGATCAAATCGTCAACTGGACTGAAGCCACATTCAATCAAATGACACGAGGGAAAATGAATTAAAATTTCCCTCGTTTCTTAGGTTATTTCCTTTCAACCTAGTCACAGAGACACATAATGGTACCTTTTAGTTTGAACAAAATAGTCACTGATTCATCATGTTGTAATTCTGATATATCTTTATGGTATTGCACTGGAACATCAACAACAGCTGCAAGAAGAGGGAAAATTAAATTCCTTTAAATCACCAAATCTGTCATTGAAGTCCTTTATTAATATTAACAAATGTTCAAAAATTGCGTTAGTAGCAGTATTAGTTATCTCACATTTATTTAACCAGCAGACTTGACTGAAGTTTCTTGCGGAAATATTTCTTTGGCAGATATATTTCATTATCCTCTCCATTCCCAAATTAATAAACATAAATTTCTTATTGGCCTATTTAGCAGCTCAGACGCCGCAGCTAAAACCGAAAGATTGGTGTCAATCCACAACTGACAACAGATCGCGACGTGAAGCAGGTTAATCTGAGGTTGCTGCGAAACAAATGAAATGGGACTTCCCTTCAATTCGTTTCTCTGCTTCAGAAGGAGGATTGGCCTAAGATGGAAATATTTCTTGGAGATTTAATTGAGTCTCTCTGACTAAAGTCTCAATAGTTTCATTCTAATACAGAAAATCTCTCTTTTCCTTCCTCGGGTGCAGAGATAAACGAGGTTTGTCTCTGTTTTTTGAGCGCGAGTCCTTAGTGCCTTCCAAGGTATCCTTGAAGGGCACTGCCCCTAGTTTGAGAACAACCATTGTTTACAACCCAAATTTAAAGACTTTCAGAATTATCAGTCCGTGCACTACATTCACTAACACTTGTAGTTGTTAAAGAGGGAGGTGAAAGCTAGGCGTGCGCCCTCTATGTTGTCTTGAGGCAACCTTAATGCCACCTTGGCGTCCAGAGGGGCTCGATTGAGGGTGCTTTTTTCAGAGCCCTGCTCACTCTAAGCGAGATGCGTGTCCTTTACCTGGTCTTGACTTGGCCTAAATTCCACCTTTGGACCAAAAGAAGTTTGATCGAGGGTGTTTCTCTCAGATCTTTAGTCCTCATTCACCTCATTTTTAACCTGGACTATTCAATTCCACCTCGTTTCTGAACGTTTTCTCCCCTCAACCCATTCGAGGATTGGCAGATCACACTTATCTGTATCTATTTGACCACTGATCATAACCCAGTACCCCACAATGGGTTCTAGCTGTTCGCACTCTTAGGACTTTGGCTTCTGTTTATGCACTCGCGCCGAAAGGTTTAAAATCCCTTCGGTCCCCCCAAACCTGAGTTGAGAATTTTACCAACTGCAAGGTTTTTCACTCCTTCTTTTCCTACGGTACCTGCGCGCTTTTTTTTCTTCTACCTGTCCTCTCCTCAGTGTCCCAATTGATTGTGAAATTTTCCTTCGTTATATTACAAGGGCTCCATTTTACCCTTCACAAAGTAGCCAAATCTTTTTTTTCTAAAGCAGGAATCAAAAATGTTTATACTAATACTAATAGTACAACTAGGTTCTCAAGTTGACTATTAAAGATCTGAGTATTAAACACATTTTTGCTTCCTCCAACTTCACCAAATGAATATATTCCAAAGGGTTTGGGAAGAGAGGTGCCTCCGTTTGATTTGGCGGAGGTGGTCGTAGTTTCCTCTCTAAACCAATTATCTTGTTCTTCTTCATTGAACAGGGAGTTCTTGCCTCTTTCCTTCCCCTGTTAGCCTCTACCCTTACTCTGATCCTCTCCTACTACATCAATGGCCATGCCAAACTTCCCTCCACCACCAATGTTCGATGACGTGCCCCGCGAGTCTCAGCCACTATTTTGAATGCCAATAAGCGCAAAGGAGGAAGAAAGGGGCGATTCCTGCATGGGCGTGAGAGTACTGCAGAGAGAGCAGCATAGCAGATTTTTCAACCTACTCATACCAACCGCATCCTTAGCGATAACAATAACAACACACGTTGTTCAAGCCTATTGCTAATATTTGCTCCGCCCTCTCTTCTAATTGGCCTCGTGCGGAATTCTGTGCCTTTTTCTCTTATAAGAGAGTCCATATTCTATCAAGGATACCATTCGATTTAATTCCACGACACTCCGTAACTCCTCCCCATCAGCATCTTTTCTCTCGTCCCAGTTAACTTGAGTAATCAAGGGGAACTTTGAAAACTGACACTTGCCATTGCCTAATATCCAACCGTTAATTAAACGGATAATAATGTCTTTAAAGTCCTTACGACATTTTTCAGGACCCGGAATGCTAACGTAAAAGACTCGTCTTATGTTTTCTAATTTAAGGAAACCAAAAGGACGTTTAGCCCACGTCACAAACTGTTGTGATTACAGATCAAGATTTAGATCTCTGTAAATCCGTCAATAGAGGAAGAATGCTTAATAGTCAGCACCCAATATTATTTAATATTAATATCCCCTAATATACTATAAATCACTCGATTGGTTAAAATGAGGAAGACGACTTTAAATGGAATTAAAGAAGATTTTCCCGAAAATATCAAATTAAAAGTTTCTTAAGAAAAGATAGCAAATTGCTTAGAAATCTATAGAGCAATGTAAAGTTTCGGCCTCAAACTGAGGGTAGATCATTTCAATGAATAGTGGTACCCTCGAAAGGCTTCCCAGTTGATGCCATCGGCAAAGGAGGTGTGGTTCGCCTCGTAAGAGAACCCATTTAAGTTCGAAGAGTGAGATTTCTCGTACTACCAGGCTCTCTTATACACGTTTGCACAATTCTTGTCAGTCTGGTCATTATCTTTATCCTTGGTGGTAAATTGTTGCCCATTGTGGCAGGTAAAGGAATCCCCGGCGTTCCCACTGTATGCTCCTAAGTCCAGGCGGTAATGGTCACTGGCGTCCCCGATGGAGAAGTAGTCGTACTTGGCCTAGCGCTTCTTGCCTTCGTAGTCCTCGAGGTCAACTCGGAGCTCCATGAGGACATCACTCACGATGGCGTGGATAGTGTCGAGGCCGAGCCAAAACTCACCTGCTTCAAGAATTCCGAAGCCAAGTCGGTACTCGGTCCACTTTCGGAAGAAGTCTTCCCTCTGGGGAAGAGCTCGGCGGCGTTGAATCACCGTCCAGCCACCTCCGTCGGTCGTCTGATGGCAAGACACCGCCACGGGGCGGTTGGGGCAGCACGCGTACGGGTACACGGTTCGAACACCGGACTGTGTATCACCGCGGTGAAGGAGGTTGGCGCAGTTTCGAGGAGGGTTCTGAGATGCTTTCAGTTTGGCGATGATGCCCAGAAAGAGGCTCTCTTGAGTCATTATCTCGCCCAGAACCGAAGCCTTACTTTGTGTTTTCACAGAGAGCGAGACTTTTGGAGACGCACCTAAGGAGAGAAACTGATCTCGCTGAAGAGAGTCGCGAAGTCGTCTTCTGGAGAGTGATCTTCCCCATGAGAAGTAACATTCACAACTACACCCATCGCCAACACCTAATACAGCACCTTTAACATCGTGTCTCAGAAGGAAAGTGAACTTGACCCTGACAATCTCTGAACTGCATAACAGAGGAGAGGACCTCATGGTTTTATGTGCATTCGTGGATGTCATTGAACCAAGCGCTCGGAGGACATTTTGAGGGCGTCTCATCTTATAGATTTTTATGAAAATTGTGTCCATTTTTAAATTTAAAGTCGCATTTAAAAGTCGATAAGATTATAATTACATTGGCAAATATATATTTATCATTCATTCATATTTATTTTTTAAATCAGGCCAGTAGAATTCGATTACACTTCCCGTTTACTTATTGGCTCTTTGTTCTCTTTCTCAATTACAAATCATAAAGGTCTCTGCGAGGGAGAGTCAAGGAGGAAGGGGGGAATGGGGATTTTGAGAGAAGGATAGAGAGGTAAAGAGGGAGATAGTTGGGAGAGGAAGAGTGATGTAAAAGATAGAGTGGGGGGAGGAGAGAGGTGGGAGATTTGTTTAGTTAGTGGGATAGAAAGGGAGAGAAAGGGGGAGAGAGGGATAATATTATGAGAGAAGCAGAGATGGAGAGATGGGTGAGACAGAGAGTGATTAGAGGTTAAGATAGAGGGGGAAAGAGAGTTGGAGAGATATGGGGAGAAAGGGGAAACTGAGAGGAACAGAGAGAAGGGGAAAAGGGAGGGGGAATTTTCGGGGGAGGTTTTAAATGGGCGAAGGCCGCTCGGCGACTTGTCGGCCAATCAGTCAATTGAATATGTACGAGAAGGCGTGTACCGAAAAGATAAAAGAAGGGGCTGCGCCTTACAGGTCATCTCCACTAATCCACAATTGGATAAACCTGAAATATTATCCACCCAGATGTGGAGAGCAGTGTGTGAAGGAATCAGAGATAAGGAGACGATAAAAAGAAAGAAAGGAATTGATAAATTTATAAATAGAAAATATTATCATCTTCAATTTCCAGGGGAAGTCCTAGGACGAGTTTGGCCTCCAGGAACAAATTGCATCAAGTTGCAATGGTCATCGAGGGCTCAAATCAGACCCAATCCAAACTGTGACAAGTATTTTAGAATCGACCGATCTCATTAAACAAGATGAAATGGTTGTAAAATTATATGTAAATATTTAAACTCGCACGAGTCTGAAAAAAAATTATTCAACCGAATTGTCAACTTATGAAATGTTCTCCTCCGTAACATCACTACAGTTGATTTGTTTAAACATAGACTAGACACACTCTCTGCCTCAAAACCAAGCCTAACTGAATTTATTTGCGAGTAATATTTTATTTTTTCGTCCTCCATTAGATAAGTTAACATCGATCGATGATCAAAGCGGCAAATCTCAGTAAACTTTGCTTGGATAATGTCTGCATGCAGCTCCATACGGATAGAATGGTTAGGTTTGAACTGTTTTTTTCCTTTGGATTATCGCAGCCAATACGATAGATGTCTCTTATCTCCAGTCCACACTCCCCATATGCAAAATGTGTGATGGGGCTCGAAGGGGTCCCTGATAACTGCCTGTTTGCATGATTTGGCACTACCGCTCATACATCCCTTTACCCCGCAAGGAGGCTGTCATCCTCCTCTTTATTTCACTCTCTTTGGAATTGGTTGCATGATCATCCGCGGTGGGGGCAAGAGACTGTCCGCGATGCCGGAGCGTTCTTCCTTCTTGGTTTTACTTTTTTTTTAATTGGTTTGGTTTTTGGTGTTATTTTACACCTTTTTTATCTAGTTCAAGATTAGGCTATGGGTGATTACGGCGACTTATGCCCTAATAGGCAGTCGTTGCGCTTGAAAAAATCATGTGCTCTCGTATTTCATTACTTCTTCTTGGCACAGAATTATTACTAAGTGGAATTTCTTTGATAATTCCACTCTGGGAGGGATGATGCATTACTGTACGAAAGGATTCCTCTATAGCTGGAAAAATGAGTTGTTTTCCAATGGTATGAGGTTTCCTTCATCTGCCAACATCTTGGAGATATTTTATGAACAAACAAGTTCATAGTCGCATTTCTGAGATTGGTTTGTTATAAGGTATTGAATAGATATTTTGGGGGGAAATTTATAAAAACATTTAAAACAAAAATAAAAACAAATCGTAAATGTCAGAAAATGAATTAAAATTAAATCATGGCCGTTTTTTATTTATCCATATATAAAAGCAAATCATGGTGGGAAAAAAGTGCTCTGAGGTTTGTTATTAAAAGAATTCAGGTAAAAGATTTTCTTGCCATTTGGGCCTAAAAATTAAGCATGTATCTAAAAAAGCCTAGACCAAAAGTAAATTATTAGGAGATATGTACTGAAAACCTTTTAAATTCTTTTAAACCAAAACACCGTTGCTAGAGCGAGATAGGCCCTAGGCCACAGACTGAAGGTCTGTCTGCGAAGCGTAAGCTCCTTTCTTTTTGTAAAATAATAGTACGGAGGTGTAGAAAATTTTAGGGGGTTAGATAAAAATCAAGCGATAATTATTCATAAAATATGCCGAGGTAGTAAGTGAAAAGAGGAAAATCCTAATTTATTTAGAAAATTTAACAAAAGTTAGGTTCAGAGATAAAGCGGTTTTACTTTGCGTGGCGGAATGACGGGGAGAAATTGGCTAAGAGTCAGTAGACGCAATTAACTTGAAAGGTTACTTGATCAATCAAATGTCTGGGCCCATAGCTAATGGAATAAAATGGATAAATGCCCACTACACACCTATGTATGTTCACCGCCCCCTATGTTAAATATAAACTTACAGCGCGGCCTTTTAACAAAACAACGCCCACAAGGGGGCGCTGGCACACACGTTGGGACTCACTGGTTTAGAGGACTTAAAGCGGGTATATGTATATATGGAGAGATGGGTGGATGATATACATATATATATGAATATGTACCACGGAAGGAAACTGAATAAAAAGCAGATTGGAGTAAGTACTTTTGTGATATTTTCCGCATATATATATATATATATATATATATATATATATATATATATATATATATATATATATATATATATATATATTTATACTCTGGTTGATGGGAATGTTAAGCGTTGATCTTCACCAACCAATGCTTTATAAGAACGAGGAATGAAAATAGAAGAGTCACGTGTTAGATTCTAATAGAGTAAAAATGAGAATAGGCAACCGGCAATTTCAGGGAAAAATAAGAGTGGTATATTCCTATATTTATTTATAAATTAACGAGAAAGATATAGAAGTCAAACAAAGACTGCTCTGGTTGCCTTAGCAAGTTTGACTCCCGCTTTGACAGCCAATTTAAGAATTTTATAAATTGAATTTTTAGCGAGAATAGTGAACAGAGTGACTCGTCTTGATTGTGATAGCTCGATCGTTCGGAAGTGAACCACTGGCCTTCTTCGTTGAGGACGGCTACGGGACGAATCTTCACTCCTTCGTGGAAGGTTCTTGAGGTAAAGTGGTTATTTTTTTGTACTTTAACATTGACCCTTTGATCTCCCCCTCTTTTTTCTCTCTCTCACCACATTTTTACACAAGTGCTATTTATGATTTCTAACCATCCTGTGTGCGGTAGGATGTATAAAAAAATGAAAGAGACTCTTAAAATCACTCTTCGGGTCCTCTCGGAGGGCCCGAAACCGGACCGTGGAAGTGTATTTGAACAAATATACGGAAACTTAAAGATTGCCTTGGTACGACTCATCGACATACATATTGGATACTTTGCTATTTGTGCGAGGGAGGCCGATTGTGAAGCCTTGAACCTCAAGCAAAGCAGTTGAATGCCTAAAGACTGAGAACCTGAAACCCCACACATCCCCTCAAATCAAAACGCACCGTAGTGTCATCTGCAGGCGCCTTGACTCTTGGGTCGGGAGCCACTCGGCAGAAGACATTAAAAATGAAGTTGAAAGGAACCACCCTTGGGCGAAAGTTGCAGAGGTAATTAAATTTAAAACCTACACGCACGTATTCAAGGTTGTGTTCGAGGATATGGCGATGGCGCAAAAGGATAAGGACTTTGGATTGCTTCTATTTAGTGTGAGAATCTGCCCAGAGCAGATTGAAAGGGAGGAGTTTGTTGACTTGCAAATGTGCTTTCGATGCTACAAGTACGGCAAACACACCTCCTCAAGCTGCCCTGAAAATAAAGACCTCACACTGTGCTTAGTCTGTGCCAGTCGCAACAATTTTTGGCGTGACTGCAAGAGTACCCTCCCAAAGTGTCTGAACTGCGAAGGCCCCCACCGGACTATGTCCATGGCATGCCCGATCAGGAAGACAGAAGTCCAGAAATAAACCCAGCTACGACGCGAGACGGAGGAAAAGAAGGTTAATTCGACCTATGCAAAAGTTGACAAAGCCGCGATTGCCGAGAAAAACAACCAGAAAACTTTTCTCCACATCGAAAACGAACACTCCACCAAAATTATGTGCTGCATTTATTATGCACACATAGCTAACATCACTCGCCCTGGAACTTTTGCAACCGAGGTCAACCGTATGCTCGTAAAGAACGGCCTACAGGAGATGTGGTTCCCCAACAACCCTCCTTCAGAGGAGGTTATGCGTATAAGCGTAGCCCCTCAGTGCCCGGAACCGTGCCAAAGGGTACCCACGCCCCAAAACACAGCCACCACACGCGACCCACGTCTAAACAAAAATAAATAAACTTCCCAAACAGAAAAAACAGCGCCGCTTACACACCCTAAAATTAACACGAATACACCCAAAACTCACACAAGACACCAAACAAGGAAGCAGTGCGACCAAGAGACCAGGTCTCCAAGGTCGAGAAAACTTTCAAAAACACGTGGTCCCAGGTCAACCTCCTCATCTCAAGGAAGAGAGAACCAGCTTAAATACCATTCGAGAGGATTCAATCTTAAATTATATGCCCCCGAATCGGCCCCCTTCCCAACCAAAATCGATTCCCACGAAGTATCTGAGGGTCTTAGGACAGGTAGATACAAGTGGGAATGCTCTGATGAGGTTCCGGAACGGCAAGTTGAGGAGTCTCTCTCACGAAATATGGTAAAATTGACCACCGACTGATTTCACACAATCACGGACACCGAATACAGAAAAAAAAACTAAACGGCAGGGAGCGCACCCAGCCCAGTACACCACATGGGGCTAAAGTGGACCGCGAACAAGCGTCCACTTTAATCCCACACATAAAAAGACCCACCATTACACAAAATGACCAATAGACTAATGATAGTACATTTTTTTTTTTTAAAGGGGTCATCTGGCGACTGCTGCCTAAGGTATAAGTCGCCGTAAAAAAACAGCCTAGTTCTAGGCTACTTTAAAAAATTGGACAGGAAACAACAATAAAAAGAAATAACAATAACAAAACAATAACAAAAACAATAACAAAAACAACAATTAAACCTGGTTAAATGAAAGGGAGTAGGCCGGCCTCCCCAAAAAAGTCAATAAGTCCACCAGTCGATGTGCACGCACTCATCCCGAGTACAAGGGACAGGCGATAGCGACCCCGCCCATCCCGGTACCGGGACAGGTGTCGTGCGCGAAGATCACCCAGGCTGGGACATTCGACAAGAATGTGCCGAACAGTCTGGGGGACGACGCAGTCTTCGCAATAGGGCGCTGGCGAGCGCTCAATCAGATAGCGATGCATCACACGAGTATGTCCCATTCTGAGAGGACAGAAAGCGACCTGAAGCCGTCGCGGCATTGGGGGATAAGTCCATGGGAACAGTCGCGGCGCAATGGCACGCAACTTTAAGTTCCCTTCGACCGTCTTCCATCTTCTTTGCCAAGCAGTCCGAAGAGCTGCCCGTATTCCTGCCATGTAGTCGGGGTGAGGAAGAGCGAAACGCTGGTCCGGTCGCAGAGTCCTTGCCGTCTCTTTGGCGCCCTCATCGGCGCGCTCATTCCCCACAATTCCTACATGTCCAGGAACCCAGCAGAAGATAATCTCGACATCTGCCCGGCTCGCCAAAACCGTGGCGTCACGGATATCGCGAACCAGGGGATGCGGAGATTCCAATGCCCCGAGAGCACTCAGGGCGCTTTGTGAGTCGCTATAGATCACAATCCGGTCTCCGAACCGGGCACGTCGCGTAATCTCCCGTACCGAGTGATGTATTGCCACCAGCTCAGCCGTGAAGACAGACGCAGCACCTGGTAGAGCCCCGCTGACTTCAAACAGAGGGGATACGGCGTGGAAGCCGACCCCCTCTTGGGACTTGGAGCCATCCGTATACACTGGCACGGTTCCAGTGTGACACTAGGTGTGCTCCAAAAAGGTCGAAAGCAATACTCCTGGCGCAGTACAAGCTTTGGGAGCAGAGGCGTAGCGACAAATAGCCAAATGTGGTACCCTCCAGGGTGGCGTCCTGGGCAGAACCAGGGGCGCCACCGGCCCGAGAGCTATATCTACCTCTCGAAGGAGTTTCCTGGCCCTAAACCCAAAGGGCTTAGGGTATGACTGGCGTCTCTCGGCGGCATAGGCACCATCGAGATCAGCTGCGGATGCAGTAAGAGCTGTTGGCGACTGAGGGAGGCGCCGGGCTCGCGTGTACAGGCGTGTGATGCACTGCACGCGGCGCAGAGCGAGTGGCATCTCCTCATCATCGACCAACAGGCTCTCAATGGGGAAACTGCGGAAGGCACCGGTCGCAAGGCGAAGGCCGGTATGATAGATCAAATCCACCTTCCGCAATAAACGCTCGGCTGCGGATGCATAAAACTCGCATCCGTAGTCGAGCTTCAAACGAACAAAGGATCGATAAAAAAGTAGGGCAGTAGCACCTATCAGCGCCCCAAGCGCTGAACGTCACGAAACGGAGAATGTCCATGGCGCGGGTACAAGAGACCCTAAGGCTGCGAATATGAGCCTCCCAGGTGAGGCGTCGGTCGAATACAAGACCAAGGAAACGGTGCGACTCAACCACATCCAGGCGCACCCCATTAACAAACAAATCTGGGTCGGGGTGAAACCGTGGATGGCGGCAGAAGTGCACCACCTTAGTCTTGGCCAAAGAAAACCGAAACCTGTGTGCTTCGGCATTGCGGGAGACGCGGTTCAATGCCTGTTGGAGTCGACGCTCCAGAGTTGGCATCTGGGCCGCACCAAAAGAGATTGAAAGGTCGTCCAAGTAGAGCGTAGCAAGAACATCTTCCGGCAGCACCGAGTTGATGCCGTTGATGCTCAGGGCAAAGAGTGTGACACTGAGGACACTTCACTGCGGGACACCCTCTTCCTGCTCCTTTGGGCCGGAGAGGGCTCTCCCCACCCGTACGCGGAATCGACGATCTCGCAAAAATTCAGATATAAACATTGGGAGGCGTCTCCTCGCCCCCATCGTTTGGAGAGTCTCCATGATACCGTATTGCCATGCGATATCATAGGCCTTCTTCAGATAGAAAAACACCGTGGCGTAGTGCTGTCTACGAAGGAAAGCCTCGCAGACGGCATTTTCCAGTCGGAGCAGAGCATCTGACGTGGAGTGGAACTTGCGGAAGCCGCACTGTGCGGAAGACAGATGGCCTCCGCTGTTCAGGAAAAAGGCTAATCTAACATTTACCAATTTCTCCATCAACTTGCACACGCAAGAGGTAAGAGAGATTGGGCGGAAACCGGTCGGAGTAGAGTGATCTCTCCCCGGCTTGCGAAAGGCGGGCACAGTAGCGATTCGCCAGGAGTCTGGGAGAAGACCTTCCACCCAGATCCTGTTGAACAAATCTAACAGAAAGGCCATGCTTCGCTCACCTAGGTGTCGAAGCATGGCGTACGGGACATCGTCCCGTACCATAGGCGGTGTCCGCGCACGAAGGGAGAGCGGAACGCAACTCGCTCACAGTAAACTTGTCGTTGAAGGGTTCTCCACCTCTGGAGGTAAAGTCCAGCCGGCGGCCTTCCGCGACATCAAGACGTGCATTGAATGCTGGCGGAGCAGCATCACGGCTAGAGAATGCGGAAAAAGCGGTCGCTAAGGATTCCGCCACGGACGCGGGGTCCGAGATTGCGGTCCCATTCTTCTGGAGAACGGGAGGGGAGTCCTGCGAGAACTTGCCCCGAATCCTTTTGACTCGCTTCCACACCTCAGCTAAAGGGGTCTTCCCGTTAAGTGAAGACACGTATTCCCGCCAAGAAGAGCGGCGGGCGTGCTTCTAAATATACCGGAACCTAGCCCTAACCCGACGAAATTCATCGACAGTGAAATCGTTCGGGCAGTGCTTATAGCGCATGTAGGCATAACGCTTCTGTTTGAGGGCCGTCTCATACTCGGCCGACCACCATGGGAGTGGTCGGCGTGCAAAACGCCCAGACGTCCTAGAAATAGTTGTCAGGCCCACTGGATGAGGTTGCCGGAGAAGAACTCAACGGCCTCATCTACAGACCTAAACTCCTCGACTGAGATAAAGAATTCAGTCATTTCCTGAAATGCAGGCCACCGCGCCCGCGCCAAGCACCACCGAGGTGGGCTCTCAGGCGGCAGTTGCCCTGAAAATGATATTTGAATGGGGAAGTGATCAGTACCATGGAGGTCATCGACCACCCCCCAATCAAAATCAGGCTGTGCATCCGAAGAGCACAAAGATAGGTCAAGGCAAGAAAATGAAGCGGTTCTCGGACAGTGATGCGTAAACTCATCCACGTTTAGGACACCCATCTCAAGCTCTTCGATCAGATTGGCAAGGACTTGTCCCCTGGGATTTATGGAGTAATATCCCCAGAGAGGATGCCTGCCGTTCAGATCTCCAAGCAAGAGATAGGGCCTCGGCAACCGTGCCACGACGCGGTGGAAGTCCCCCGCGTCGAAGTCAGCTGACGGTGGAATGTACGCAGAAATCAGAGTATACCTCCTATCCAGGTGCAGCTGCACAGCCACTGCCTGAAAGGAGGTATCTAAAGAGAAAGGAAGAACGGAGACATCATGCCGGGTGTAAACCACGCATCCCCCAGCCCGCGCTATCCTGCGGTGGTGGGGTCGCAAGACCCTTATACCCCGGGAGGGCAGGCAGGGGGCACGTGCCTAGCATGGTCTCCTGCAAAAAGATAGCTAACAGGGAACCGGACGAGACGAGCCTCCGTAGCTCCTCCCAATTGGCCCGGAGTCCACGGCAATTCCATTGAAGGAATATGCCCTCTAGGCCTAGCTCGGAGGAGACGCGAGGGCCCTCCTTGAACTGAAGACCCTCACGGGAATGGCCGTACGCTTCCCGGGGGCAGAACCCCGGGCGCTGTTGCCTTTGAGGACTTATTGGGGGATAACGATAGTACAGATGAATGTCGATGGATGGGACGGAAAAGGTTCCATCTATGGCAATATTCTGGGACAAAATGACCCCGACATCATTCTTATTAACGAACACGGAATGACCGCGCATAAAGAGATTAAAATATTCCAATCCGACGTCATTAGTAAAAATCATAGCCAGAAACGGTATGACGGCTGCGCAATAGCCGTCAAAAAGGGACTAAAATATAAAAAACTACCCGACTTAGATGAATCTTACCTTGCCATTGTGGTAGGCACTACCCTGGGGGGACTGGTCTTGGCCACGGGGTATCAACCTCCAAGACGTGGCTATGTACCCATGCACAACCTTCTACAGATCTTTAGCCATAAGAAAAACGTAATCTTTGCTGGAGATCTGAATGCAAGGTGCGCAGCGGCAGGGTATACCTCCTACAACAATGCAGGCAGAAACATCGAAGTCTTACTCGACAGACAATACGTGACAAGAATCGGACCAGAATTCCCGACATACATTACAGGAAATGCAGCAATGAAACCTGATATTGTTTTTTCCAGTATCAGGTTTCCATATAACTACTACATTGAACCGGGCCCCATAATTCCGAGTGACCACCAGGCTATTAAAATTACAATTGATGTAAATCCCATTCAAATTTCAATCCCAGAACTCAAAAGCTACAAGCAGGCGAACTGGGAAAGCTACAGAAACTATCTTCTAAATTATATCCCTGACCCTTTACTCGACGCCCATTTAGAAGAGATAGATAAAGAGTTGGATAAAATCACTGACCTCCTAATTAAAGCCGATGAAAATAGTGTTCCCCATATTAACTATAAAACCCTTCCAGCTCCCAATTGGACCCCTCCCATGAAAGCCCTGGTCCAGGAATATAAGGACCTGTCCAATGTAGTAGCACTGACAGGCCCCAACCACAATGCCCACAGAAGACTAAGAGAGATTAAATACGAACTCCAGACACTAATAACAGACCAACAGATACTTACATGGGACAGACTAATAGAAAGACTCGACATTGAAAGAGACTCGCATACTTTCTGGCAAACCGTTAAACGGTTAAAAGGAAGAGCCTTCCCCCCAAAAGAATAACACTTATAAATGACGGTTTAGAAATCGACGAGCCTGAAGAGATTGAGGAAATTTTTAGGATTTTCTGGTCCTCAATCTTCACAATTACCCCAGAAGAAAATGACAACTACGACCTCGAATTCGAGACTGACATAATCGAACAACTAAACACACAAATACACAAAACCTCTCCTCATCATTGTGCGTCGCAGGAAAGAGTGATGGAGGGCTATGGGAGTAAAATAACTGCCCAAGAGCTCTCTGTTGCACTAAAATCCTTTCGTCAAAGAGCACCGGGTACCACAGGGCTGACCAGGGAGAATTTCATCAAGGTCCCGCCTAATGTTCTGAGTGGGCTTCTTAACATCATGAATGCCGCTCTGAACACGGGTTACTTTCCCGACCAGTGGAAGTTGGCCAAGATGATCTTCATTCCCAAATCGGGAACCCCCCGGACTGCTCTGCCAGCTTTCGGCCGATATCTCTCTTAGAATTTGCTGGCAAAGTCTTCGAGAAGATATTAGCCAACAGAGTCAACTCTTTTCTGGACGAAGCCAACTTGCATAACGAGCAACAACAAGGCTTCAGAAGGAAAAGAGGGACTGATACGGCTCTAGCCGTTATCACGGAAAAGCTCGCAAAGATCAAGGCAGACAAAAGGCATGCCGACCTGGTGCTACGAGATGTCAATAAAGCTTTTGATAAGGTTTGGAAGAGAGGCCTACAATTTAAGATCCTTTAAATAGGCCTCGACCTCATTCTTGCGACTACATAATGGAGAGGAGAGCATATATACACATCAGAGGATACAAAGGCCCCGAATTCGAGCTCGAATGAGGGGTCGAATGAGGGGTCCCACAAGGGGGCTGTGTCAGTCCCCTTCTATACAACATATATACACGTGACCTACCATAACCTCTATCCGGAGGTACGATATACGTCCAGTTCGCACACGATATATCGCAAATTTGTACAGCTGCTTACGTTCACAGGGAATTTATGGCGGTAAATACGGCTAGGGAGATTTCCAACATAAATTCTTTCGAGAGGAAATGGAAGATATCGACCAATGCCCCCAAATTCAAAATAATTTCCATGTTTCGCAAGACCTTCAATGACATACGAGTAGAAGGGGAGCGAATCCCCTACTGCCTGGAAGGGACGGTTCTGGGGCTCAAAATCACCACAGGGGGCTACAAGAGGCATATCGAGCGAACAGTCGCGAATAGCAAGAGAGGTTTGAGGGAGTTTTATAGGTTTATTGACCCAACTCGCTCAAATAAACTCAAGATATTCAATGCGTGCATTCGCTCGAGACTCTTGTACCCCCCTCCCCCGATGCCGTTGAACGCGAGCGCCAAAACCCACATTGCGAAACCTCAAGTTATCAGGAACAAGGCTGTTTTACTTATTACAAATACCCGAAAAAGAGAACACAAACGACAGAGGGAGCTCCACGACTCGGTTGGATTATCTCCAATCAACGTGGCGCTCCACGAGAGAGCTAAGAGTATATGGCAAGCCATTGGTGCACGCTTGACCCCTGAATTCTCTCATACACACCTAGACATCGAAGCCAACCGACAAATAAGACCATTTAAAAGCAGTAAATTACAGTCTGACGATGACGTAACTCCCCAATACACACTACAGAATCGACAATAGACAAGACCAAACCAGTGTAATGCGCAAGTTTTATTAGTTAAAATTAACTTCACTTCAAACTCACGCTAAAAGTAAAAAAAAAATATTTTCAAACTCAATTTAACATTCCAAAAGGTAAAAAAAAAATTTGTTCAAATACCCCCATCGGGATTAAAAAAAAAACCATCTCAAATAAATGCCAGAAATCATCAGTAAAGATGAACCCCATTAATTAAATTAACAATGTTAATTTAATTAAAATAAACTATAAAAATTATAGTTTATTAAATAAAAAAAAACACAAAAACAAAAAACATACAAAAATAAAACAAACAGAGCTACCCTTTCACCAGGGATCTTTTTATTCTGTCTCCTACACATCATCTATTCTTTAAACTCACCCTTTATCCACTTTATTCTCTTACCCTCCCTCTCTAACTCTACCTATATTTCATCTCTTATTATGTCCAAATCCAAGTCAAACAAAGAACAAGGAGAAAATGCAAAATACACAGAATGAGAATAATTAATTTGATCGAATATAAATATAGGTTTAGAGTAATTATATATTCGAATAAATATTTATATAAATTTGAGTTAGATATTATGGAATGATATATGGGATATCTTTAATATAAGGTTTGGTCGATATAATTTACAAGATATATGATATATTAATGTATGAATGGATGGACTCGGGAATAGTTTTCGAGACAGATTAATTGCTCGATTATAATCTCAAGGGGTTTTGTCTGACGATAACGAGAACAGGAATGGACTATATTTGTCAGCGAGCATTGGGGCGAGGTAGGTTGATGCTGATTGGTCGGTTTAAAATACGTCAGACAAGGATTTGGATTGGTGGAAATATATATCGTAAAACGAATAGGATAATTATTAACGGACGATACGTAGGGTAAAGCTTGTATATGATTGGAATTGTCTTACATGAATATGAATTAATGGAAGCGAGATAGGTAATCTCGCAGAGGGTGAGTTATACTTTTGTATGAGCTAGCAAGGATGTTAGCTGCTACAATTCCCCTAAGAGAGTTACCCCTCCCGTTACAGAAACATTAATCTGGATATCTACGAGGTCTCCTTACAACGCAACCGGACCGTGTTATGACTCCGCTGGGCCGGCTACGATTAGAGGAAAATGCCACCAAATGCGGTCAAGGCACTGTCCCAATCGCAGGTGGACGAATTGATGGTAATCCGCTTGTTTGTTCTCTTTGAGCTGGCGTCCGGTGATCTTAGGACGTCTTGACTCTGGCTTGCTGCTTACAGGGTGATCATGGCAAGAAGATAGCTGCAACCACGAGAGTAAAGGAGAGGGCCTACAAGATCGACATGAATGGCGCTAAAGCGGGAAGAAGGCAGTGCAAAACGATCCAGAGGAGTCTTTGTGTGGCGCTGAGCTTTAGTACGCTGCCAAGGCACACAAGAGCGTGTCCATTTGGCCACGTTGGCGTTCATACTTGGCCACACAAAACGTTGTGCAATGAGCTTGCGATTAGCTCGTATGCCAGGATGAGAAAGTCCTTGAGTTTGGTCAAATATGTGCCGACGGTAAACGAGAGGAATAAGAGGACGAGGACAGTCAGGCAATGAATAACACTAGAGAACAGAGGTTTTGTCACAGAGCAGAAAATAGGTGATTCTAGATATTTTTAGGCGCTGATCACAAATTTGTCTTTAGGATTTGCATATCACGTCCAGTTTTTGTATAATTTGAATTTTCCTTTTCTGAGCCATTTCACACTTTTGCTCAATATTGTACCAATATGCAATTTTTAATATAATATATATATATATATATATATATATATAATATATATTAATAAATAATATATATTAACGTTTTTTATATATATAAAGTAGACTCTATTGAAGCTCAAGTATCAGAGAATTCTAATTACTGGGGTTTTTTTCAGACTTTTTCATATTTTCAGATTAATACAAAGTAAAGAAGATAACACGTTTATCAAAATTTTGCTCTGATAAGAACCTTATGATAAGGATCTCACATTGTGTATCGTTTGTTTGCTCAAGTTATTATTTGAAATCTTGTCATGGCTTTAAGTTCTAGACGCGGATGTATAAACAGCCCCAACATATTTTGTTATGTTTGTGAGCAATTCACACCAGTGGCACAACGGAGAAAAATAGAAACAGCAGTAACGATGAAGCAAGCCTACATATACTATTTTAGGTGCAAAGTAGGGGACCAGGATAAAGATTGGGCCCCTCATATTGGCTGCACGCAGTGTAACACAATGTTGACAGCTTGGTTAAATGGGAAGAGGAAGGTAATGCCATTTGCTGTTCCCATGATATTGTGTGAGCCCTCAAATCACTTTGATGATTGTTATTTCTGCCTAGCAAATGTGGCTGGATTTTCAAAGAAAAACAAATCTAAAATTGCTTATTCAAATTGCTCATCAGCGTTGAAACCGGCACCACATAATGAATCTACTCCAGTACCGAAGACACCTACTATAATAAGTGAATATTTTAGTTCAGATGATGATTCTACATTGATTTCTGAAGAAATTGAAGAAGATCAAGCATATGTTCCAATTGATCAAAATACAGAACCAAAGTTACTTTGCCAACAAAGTTTAAACAACTTGGTACGAGATTTAGATCTTAATAAAGAAAAGGCTGAGTTACTTGCCTCCATATTACAAGTAAGAAATCTTCTCCTTTCAGAAGTCAGGGTATCTTTCTTTCGAGATCGTCACCAGAAGTAATCAAAATTTTATTCACAAGGAAATACTGTATGTTACTGCAACAATATTAATGGCTTGATGCAGGAAATCGGCTGTGACTATGATCCTAATGAGTGGAGCCTTTCATTGACTCTAATAAGGTAAGTCTTAAAGCTGTTCTGCTGCACAATGGGAATGATAAAGCTGTAATTCCTGTAGCCCACGCTACAGTTATTCAAGAAACATATTCACCAATGCAACTATTGCTGAAACTTATTGAGTACGAAGAGCATAACTGGATCATCTGTTGTGATTTGAAAGTTGTATCATATCTTCTTGGGCTACAGTTGGGATACACAAAGTACATGTGCTTTTTATGTCTATGGGATATCAGATATGATAAAAATCACTATAAAAAGCGAGAATGGCCAGCCAGAGAAGAACACATTGTTGACAAACTTAATGTTAAGCATGATGCTCTAGTAGATCCCCAAAGAGTTAATTTTCCATCTCTTCACATTAAATTAGGGTTAATGAAAAATTTTGTATAGGATATGGATCAAAGAAGTGAAGGCTTTCAATATATGAAAACAAATTAAAGGGATCATTAACTGATGCAAAAATAGAAGCTGGACTTTTCACTGGATCACAAATTCGCAGAGTTGTTTCTGATGATTCCTTCACTTTGTGTCTTAATGAAAAGGAATGCAAAGCATGGACATCCTTTGTGGAAGTCACTGAAAACTTTCTCGGCAATTTTAAATCTCCAAATTACCGAGAAATAGTAAATAATATGCTGGAAGCCTATGAAAAGATGGGATGTAGAATGTCACTTAAAATGCATTTTCTGCATTCTCATCTAGATTTTTTTCCTAAAAATCTGGGAGCGGTTAGTGATGAACATGGTAAACGTTTTCGTCAACAAATTTGTTTATGGAGACGAGATACGAGGGGCGGTCAATAAGTTTTGCAATTCGGATATATAAAAAACGAGATATGAGGAAAAGTGTTTTATTATTTTTCAATATAACTACCCTCGACTTCAATGCACTTGTGCCACTTGTCCCGGAGGCTTCGAATTCCCGACAACCAGAAATCTCCCGACTGCTGTTCAATCCACTCCTGGACGGCGAGCTGGACATCTTCATAGTCCCCAAACCGGCGTCCACGCAGTGCAGCCTTGAGCTGGCGGAATAAAAAGTAGTCGCTGGGGGCCAGATCTTGACTGTAGGGGGGGGGGGAAGGTTGAGCTCCTCGAATCCGCACTCACGCAGGGCAGCTTGTGCAACTCTGGCTTGTGAATTTTGACAACGTTGAAGTCTATCATGGGGCGTCAGATTTCTAGGAACCCAACGGGCAGAGACCTTGGTCATGGCCAAAATTGTCGTGGATGATGTTGATAACACTTCCATGTGATATTCCAAGTTCTCGCTCGATTTCTTCGACCTTCACCAGTCGATTTTCGAATATCATCCTCTCCACACGGGCCACATTGTCCTCGTTGGTAACGTCTGACGGGCGTCCTGAATGGGGGTCATCTTCAAGAGACTCACGACCATGGCGGAACTCCCTATTCCATCGAGCAATGGTTGCATAGGAAGGGGCGGTGTCGGTGTACACTGCAACCATGCGTTCATGGATCTCTTTTGCATTCTTGCCTTCCTTGGTCAAAAATTTGATCAGTGCACGGTGCTCAACCTTCTCCATTGTTGAAAAATTTGTGACTGAGGATCTGCGATCAGCTACTGCTTCTTAAATAGACGAGGCAGGAGCGTGCGGCTGCAGGTCCTGACTTGTCATAACTTGTCCTAACACCCCCACAAACAGCTATCCCCCTTCCTCTGTTTTGCCCTACCGATTCGCAAAACTTATTGACCGCCCCTCGTATCAAGGAAAGTTTAATCCAAATATGATGGGAGATTATTGTTAGTCTTTACAAGAACACTTTTTGATGTCTCACAAAAGAAAAACGAGAAGGCTACAGTAAAGTTTCTTTAAACTTTAAATGCATAACAAACTTAATCAATACAATAAAATCTTCATAACTTGGCAGGGAGGGGGTGTAACTTCGCCAGTGATGTACACTGTCTGTCCTAAGCCAGAATAAAGAAGGAAGGTCCACCACTTTTAAAATATTATTGCTTAAAAATTACAAAAGGAAAAGATTTTTTATTTATTAATCATAACAAATAGCGAATGGGGGGGGGGCGGGGTCATTACACAAAATCTAGCCGAGAAATAATCAAAAACGGAAAACCCAACTGGGAACATTTATAGAATTGAAAACTAAACCATAAAATCCTTTAAAAATCATTAATAATTAATGATTTTTTATATTACTCCCAAGAGCAATGAAACTCCAACTACCTCCAGCACAGAATATTACGAAAGGGAATAAGCAAAGAGTGGTGAAGAAAGGGGAACTAAAAATGAATGACACTGCACAAAGCTGGGCAACGCAAAAGAGACGACTCGTTAAACAGGTGGGTACCCTACTCCCATAACTCTGCCCACATATGTTGATGAATTTAATAGCCTCCTTCAGGGTAAACAAGCAACTAACCCACCCACCTTTCTCATTTGAGGTCCAATCGTGGGCAAATGTGATTCTAGAATCCTCTCAAAAGAGTTCATTGACTTAACATAACATAACATAATTTCACGAATGACAAAAGACACAAGGGCCTATCAAAGGTCATCCGTATCCATCAATCCCACCCACATAATGCATCCATAGGATTTTGTCAGATTATGCATCTACAATATACAATTTAAACAATCCATAGGATTATGTCAGACCATGCATCTGAGTTCGGGAGTTCAAACCTCCCATCTCAGAATCTGACTCTACGAAGAAGGAAAGATTTGAGAAATAGAAACTCTTTTGGGGGCGGGGATAATCTTTCGTGGGGACTTTTTTATTTGGAAGTGCTCAAAAATTATTCCGTTGCTGATAAATCTTTTCAGATTTCTTTAGAAAATACAATGGTCAGTCCTTTTAATGTAATTTTCTTTAAGAAATCTACGTAAAAGAAAACATTTTAAAATGAGTGACTTAGATTATAAAAAATTAATTGAATATCATGGCAGAAATGCTTCACATACATAATATGTACAGAGGTACAAAAGGTCAGTTGAGAGAATGAGTGGAAGTAGAGTGAAAGGCTTTGTTTGAGGTGTGCTTCCAAGATTGGATAAAAGGGATGGAGTGGTTGTCTGGTGCAATTGGACTGAATGAGTATGTGAAAGGCCAGTGTGAGGAGTCGGGATTAGTATATAGGGGAGCCCCATTATGCGGTATAAGCAGTGCCGGTTTAACCTAGTAGTACATGTAGCACATACTACGGGCCCCGCGCTTCAGGGAGCCCCGCTGGGATGTATAAAAATAGTAATAATTAAGTTTTTACTCTTAAGCACAGAAGGTCGAGACAAAATAATTATTCATTTTCCTGATTTTTTATATTATTATTTTTTATATTATTATTATTATTTTTTATATTATTCTATATATAATAAAATATAGAAAACTTCAATAGAATATGCTGCATGGTATAATAAGGTTGGTATTATGTTATTGTAGTACACCATATAGTCCAGGGCTACTCAACTGGCGGCCCGCGGTCCAAATCCAAACCCTCGTTTTTCAGTTGAGTCCTCCCAGCCATTCTTTCAAATTCCTCAGAAATTTTTTCCCTCTCTGCAAAGGGAAATGGGGGGAAAGATGCAATATATATACGGGCGGGGGCCCCGCTGTTCCTTGTGCTACGGGCCCTGCAGCAACTTAAACCGGCCTTGGGTAGAAGGGGAACGACCACCGGTTACCAGTTTGTTGGTAGAGACGTAGTAGTTGCCAGTTAAGGTTGAGACAGGAAGGGCATGTTACCGTTACCTTTATAGCGTGATGTAGGGACGATCACGGGTTACCACTTGATGGTAGGAGGAGAAAGTCCGCCTAGGGCTACCGCTTTATGGTACAGGCGGGTAAAGGCAACATTTCCAGTTATGGTTAAAAATGACGTGGATATTTCGCGAGGTCCCTACTGTCCCCGGGGTGAAGAGATAGGTGGCGTTAAGTTAGTATCTGACTCCAAAGATGCTCAAAAAATCTACCGGCTTGGCTAGGCTTACCGAAGGCTTGTGATCGAGAAAGAACTGAGAGGAATCACGTGAAAGAATAAATGTTTAATTCCAAACGAACAAAAACAAGCAACACAAAAGTGAGGCTCGCGTTTATGATTAGGTCAAGGAAAATTTCAATACCGGTCAGGAAAGCGAGTGTTACCAGAACAAAACTTAGGCGCGACAACGGAGGCTTCGCTACGCTAGAAGAACCGTAATTAGTTCTTTACTAAGTGTGAAAGAATCTCCTTCTCTCGAATTCTCCATTTTTATTCTATAAATCGTATAGGCAGTTTGGTTTCTTTCCGTCACTGGGACCACACTGCTTTCAGCTCCACTCACTGGGCAGAATTTTCTTCTCCCAACGCTAATGAGTTTATAGCACTTCCAATTTCACTTCTTTCATATAATTTTTGTCATAGTTGAGAAGCCTCCAACTGCCTCGGCTTAATTCAATTTCCAGACGAGGAATGTTCGTTTTATCACTCTGTCGCCAAATTATTTTTGAGATCTGAATTCACGGCTTCCTGTTTTGATTCCTGAGGAGTTTAAAAAATAATATATATATATATGAATCTCAGCAGTCACAGGGGTAAGCAAGGACCTCGTTCGTCAAAAATTTATACACTCCTTACCGCCGAACATTGCGCCTACAATTGCTACACAAGAAGAACTAACCCTGGCGCAATTGGGTAAATTGTCGGATGAGCTTACTGCGTTGGGTAAAGAGCGGTGTTATGGTATAAATTTTGAAAAATTCAGCGCAGTATCCACGTTCGGTGCCTAGGGAAAATTCTAGTCCGCGTAATATACCGGAGGGATTGCGACCATTCCGGAGAAAACAGAAACCTGTGGTTTGCTGTTCACACCTGTACTTTGGCGACGAGGCCTAGTTTGGCAAGCCCTGGGGCAGGTGGCCAAAAAGAGGAGAACACTTGAAAATGCCACCTTACACCAGGTCACCTTTGCCAGTCCCACGGGAAAACGAGTCAGGCATGCCTAGCAGTCGCGGTCGCTGGTATACTATTAGATTTCACCGTCCCCGCGAAAATGTATGATATAATGAAAAGATTTTAATTGACAAAGGGGCCATTGTCTTATTAATCCCGGCGGAATTGGCTAGGTCGAGTGAATTGCGCGAATTCACTTGCATCAAGTGTTAACTCCCCTGGGGATCCTACATGGCCATGATCATATATAACCTTCAGAACTTACCCTCCCAGTGTAGGGCCATCCTGAAGGAAGATAAGGCTTTGTATGTACCCACCCCCGCACACCTATCACCGCCATCGCCACACTCAGTTGCCCACAAATAGATACTGGCAGTGCCTCATTGTCCTTTGCACCAACTATCACCTCACTCGTCATTTTTAACCTTCAAACTGGTGACGTCCTTCCTCTCCCATAAACTGGGCTTCCTCATTCCCCCATAAGCTGGGGACGGCTACCTTTCCATCCTTGCCATAAAATGGTGACCCCTACGTCGCGATCAGTAAAGGCATCGAAGATTCGGACTCTGCAAACAACCATCAGAGAGGACAAGGCGAACGGGACTCCCTGAACGCCATTAACATCAAACCACCCATCTTCAATGAATCAGCAGTCACTGGTTGGTTTTGCATTGTGGAGGCACAGTTTCATATTTGTGGACTACAAAAGGAGGAGACCAAGTTTTTTCACGTATTAGCCTCACTTCCGCCTGAGACCGTTGACCTTCTTCCGGCAGTCATTTTGGCCTAGCAAAACTACGAGAATTTAAAAACAGAAGTGATCGGCCTTTTCAAGAAGACCAAGCCTGAGCTATTCAAAAAGCTAATAGCCTCCTCCGCACTCACAGGCCGGCCCTCAATCAATCTGGAAGAACTACAAAGAACTGCCCTTAAACCATTGGAGCTCGTAGTCATAAATTTATATAAGCCTTGCCGTCAAATATTGCGCCTATAATTGCTCCACAAAAAGAACTAACCCTGGCTCAATTGGGAAAACTGGCGGATGAGCTTTCAACGTTTGACAAAGAGCAGTGCTGTAGTGCGAATTCCGAAAGATGCAGTGCCGTAGTGCGAATCCCGAAAGATGCAGTGCCTTATCCGTGTCCATTGCGTTTTCTAATGAAGCGAATGATAAGTGCTTAAATAATTCGGCGGTTTTTGCACGACTGGTGCCTTGGGATAATTCCAGTGCGCGTAATATACCGGCGCGATTTGGACCATTCTGGAGAAAATAGAAACCTGTGGTTTGCCGCTCGAACCTGTACTTTGGCGAGGAAGCCAAGTTTTGTAAGCCCTGGTTCAGGTGGCCAAAAAGAGGAGAACGCTTGCAAATGCAGCCTTCCTCCAGGCCATCTTCGCCAGTCCGACAAGAAAACTAGCCCGGTATGCCTTAGCAGGCGCGGCCGCTGGTATACCATTAGTTTTCACCGTCGCCGCAAAAAAGATCTGATGAAACAGGTCAAGTGTCTCGATAATCCCGACGGAATTGGCAAGGTCGAGTGAATTGCGCGGATCCAACGTGAACATATCAACAGCAAATGGAAGAAAAATCAGGGTGCACGGCAAAGTTCACACGGAAATAGCGATCTCTAGTCTTTGTTGGTCCTTTAAGTAGTCTTTTATAGTCGCGGATACCACTTTTCCGCTCTTAGGGATTGATTTCTTAAGGAATTTCAACCTGCTTGCGGATTACGCGCGCGGCCTACTGGTAGACGAACAGACCAAGCTTGCATAAAGTGTTAAATTATCCGAGGAACCTGCGGTAGCCCTGATCATAAATGACCTTCAGCACATACCACCCCCCCGTGCAGGGCCACCCTGAAGGAAGGGGATCTGTACGGACTCGCTCCCGCTCAGCCATCACCGCTATCACCACACTTAGTAGTCCACAATATTGATACTGGCAGTGCCTCAACGTCCTTTTCACGGCCAAGGACTCTTTCGATGGAGAGATTACTGGTTGTCAAAGCACCTCTCGAAGATCTATTGAAGGAGGGGGTCATGCGTCTGTCGAGCTCGCCATGGGCTTCACCAATCCACTTAGTGCCTAAGAAGGCGCCTGGAAAGTACAGGATGGCTGGAGATATCTTGGCGCTCAACGCAATTACGAAGCCTAATAGATATCCTTTGCCGCGGATTCAAAGTTTGACGGACCAATAAAATGGAAAAAAGATCTTTGCAAAGCTGGATCTTGTCCGTGCGTAGCATCAGATCCACATGAATCCGGCGGATATAGAGAAGACCGCGATCACAACTCTTCTTGGTATGTTGGGCTTCGTCAAGCTTTTTTTCGGCTTACGGAATGAAAGTAGCACATTTCAACGGCACGTGGGCGACCTTTTTCGAGGATTGGGGTTCGTTTATGTATATATAGACGACATTCTGATCATCTCGGATAACATGGACGATCACTTGAAGCACTTGGAAGAAATATTCCAAATTTTGGTAGAAAATGAGCTAAGGGTTCATTGGAGAAATGCGAATTCGCGAAGAAAGAAATTGATTTCCTCGAGCATCAGATTTCGGTGGAAGGAATTTGTCCACCGACCACAAAGTTAAAAGAAATAGCAGACATGTCATTGCCAAAAGACTCAAAGGGACTGCGCTGTTATTTGGGTATGTTGGGATATTATTGCAGAATGATCCCCAATTTTGCAGCAATTGCAGCCCCGTTGACCGAGCTTATACGCCTACAACCCAAAGCTCGAATGGGGTGAAAAAGCACATAGAGCATTTGAGAAGACCAGGTTAGATTTGATTGGATCCGTCAAACTCCACCACACGATTCCCAACGATTTCCCATACTAGCTGGTGACAGATTGCTTCCAGTTCGCGGTAGGTGCTGCTTCGCACAAAATGTTTGAAGGATTCACACTACCAGTTGCTTTCTTCTCGAGCAAGCTAAGCCGGACGCAGCAAGCATACGCCACCTACGACAGAGAGTTCCTGGCGGCGTATCTTGGTGTCGTCCACTTCAAGCACATGATTGAAGGACGCCACGTAACTTTGTGCACGGATCACACGCCATTAGTGTCTGCCTTTTCGTCGCTATTGAGCGCCAAAACTGATAGTCATCGACGTCATTGGACAGCCATATTGGAGTATACCAGCGATATCGCCTACGTGCGTGGTCAGAACAAGGTAGTCGCTGATTGCCTTTCAAGGGACGTCAATTCAGTCCAGATTGACTCTTTTGATCCCCAAGCCTTATCGTACATTCGCATACATTTTATATTTAATTTTATTTAATATTCAAACCCCCAAAAAGAAAGACAGGTTAGTTGTTTCGTTAAAATAAAGAAAAACTTTGGAACCTTCCTTAATCTTTGGGCGACTTCAATTTATTTCACTATGAAGAATGAAACGTGGTCTTCGTCCCGATCGTTTGGATGCTATTCCAACTGCACCAGAATCTGTACATGTATTTAAACACTGGTTCTTTGTCTTTTCGAGGTACAAAGCGTCAATTTAAGGTACAAACGATTCGCATGTAGGCCTCCTAGCCAATTCAGTTTCTCCTGGAAATTTCGAGATAGTTTCCGATGCTTTTGCTTCTCTCAAAAGCACCTTCATTCAACCTGCGAATGAGGTTGTGGCGCGACACAAGCTCGCGACTCGTAAAGAATCAGATGGTGAAACGATTAATGAACAAGTAAGTGATCTTCAAACACTCAGTTTGGATTGCCATTTCAAGGCTGTGAATGCTGAAATGTATAAAAAAGAGTATATTCCAGATGCCTTTATTACTGGGCTTTCCATCATCAAAAATCGGAACGAGACTTCTAGAAAACAAAGCTCTTACATTACCTTCAGCTGTTGATCAAGCAAGAGCGTTTAGAGATTGCCACAAAGGATTCGGAGGCCTATGAATCATTCACTTCTGCTCCTGTAGCTTCAGTAGAATCGCACGAGCTGGACGCTGAAGTCGACTGTTCTAATTCTAAAGCTGAGGGTTTAAATTTTGGTGCAGTTCCTTTGCTTTGAAAACATAAGAAAATGTTATTATTGCGGAAATTCCTCGTACCAGAACCATGTTTGCTGTCCGGCAAGTGACATTACTTGCTTTAAATGCAAGAGGAGAAAACATTTTTCGAAGGTATGCAAGTCATCAGCACCTTTTTAAACCCCTTTTCTATTAACTTAGTTTTATATTCTTCCTTATAAGATTCATTCCCTTTCAATTTTTTATAATTTTGAATAAATTAGATCATTATCCCCACTAAGGAGGAATGACTAAACAAAAAAAACGAGTCCAATCCCGTTCTCACTAGTGTGCCATCAATTTTGAAATGGTCATCTCGAGAAGTCGAGGTGAATGGCTGTTTCCTCAAAGCTCTTTTAGATACCGGCAGTTCCGAGAACTTTATTTCAAAATATGTTGCGAACTCCTCTAATTTCTATCTTAAACCTCATTAAGGCACTATATCTATGGCCTCTACAAATTTAACATCTATCAAGGAATGTTGTGAGGTTAGCATAAAAGTCGTAAGCTGTGAGTACTGGACAGAACGTTTGCTTGTTTTATCTGAATGTTGCGCTGACATTATCTTAGGGAATCCCCTTCCTAAGTAAACATTCCTCCGTTACGCTAAGCTTTAGAGGTCCTCAACTTGACCTCAAAGTGTGCTCTCAGGCTTCTATGATTACGGTTCCTCCAAGAGTTTTTACCAACTTATCATCCGAGTGCAGACCAATCATTACGAAGTCAGGCAAATTTAAAATGTCTGACTCTGAATTTATCATTTCTGAAGTAGCACGCGAGCTCAAGGAAGACATCATCGAACAGAGCACCTCTCTCTGGCGAGCTCAAGTTCATTTTGTGTAGAATCAATTAAAGAAAAGGTTAGTAATTGACTATTCTCAGACGATTAACAAATTTACTTATTTGGATGCGTATCCATTACCCAATGTTGAAGAATTGGTTAATAAGATATCAAGCTCTAAGATACTTTGCACCGTCGACCTAAGTAGTGCTTATAAATGTGTTTCTCTTCACCCCGAGGATAAAATTGATACTGTTTTTGAGGCGGATGAGAAGTCTTTTTAATTAAAACTCTTGAGTTTTGGTCTAACCAACGGTGTTGCCTACTTCCAGAGAATTATGGACGATTTCATTCGTAAAAGATATTTGCGGCCGCACGCAAGCGGAACATGATAAAAAACCTAACTAAGTATATCGAAGCTGCTGCGAAACATAAAATGACCTTAAATAAAAACAAATGTACCTTTTAAACTAAGACTATATGTATTCTAGGTTACCAGGTTCGCCAGAATGAACTTTGCCCAGATCCTTCACGCCTAGCTGCTATTAAGTATCTGCCCGTACCAACCAGCCAAAAATCATTATCTCGATTAGTCGAATTGCTTGCATACTACTCGCAGTGGGTTTTAAGACTCTCTCAACGAATTCGTTCCCTAGTTAAGTGCCAGTTTCCACTTTCTGAAGAAACTACAAATGAAATCGAGGAATTAAAATTAGCTATTATTAACGTTGTTAGGGCGCAAGTAGATGAAAATTTACCGTTTACACTGGAAACTGATGCCTCAAATAGCGCCATTGGGGCCACTCTGAACCAGAATGGACCACCCTTTACCTTTTTTTAGAGATAAATCACTGCTCTGTCGAAAAAGAGGCCTATGCTATTATTGAGGCGATCAAAAGATGGCGTCATTTACTTCTCGGTCGTAAGTTTACCTTAATTACAGATCACAAGTCTGTATCTTACATGTTTGATTCACGTTATAAGAGTAAAATAAAGAACGAAAAGATTAGTAGATGGCATTTAGAATTGTTCCCTTTTTGGCACGAAGTTATACACCGTCCTGGTTCACCCAGAAAGGCAAGAGCTTATCCGTGCAATGCGCCATCTTGATCCAATCAGCATGGACTCTAATTAAAGAGCCACTACCATCTTCTTCTCCCAATAAGTATTTATTAATTTTGGTTTCCCCTCTGCTTTTCCTTGTGAGCATATTTCTTCATCAACTGTTATACAGTGTCTTACTAAGTTGTTTTCTCTTTTCGGGTTACCAGGGTACGGGCATTCAGATCGAGGTACTTCTTTCATGTCTGCCGAAAGAAAATCCTTTTTGCACACGAAAGGGGCTCCAACGATTCGCTCAACACCTTACCACGCTACCGGGAATGGACAATGCAAGCGCTATATAGGAATTGTATGGAAAACTATTACCGTAGAGTTGGAGTCTAGAAACCTGAGCTTTAACCATTGGGAACACGTCCTCCTGGATTCTCTTTATTCATTGCGTTCATTGTTATGCACTTCAACGAACGCAACTCCTCCCGAACGTTTTTTCATTCTCTCCTGAAAGACCACGACGGGAATGAGTATACCAAGCTGACTTGCTTCACCTGGTAGAGTAATGTTAAAACGACATGTACGAAATAAGTATGATCTCTTAGTACGTGAAGTGGAACTAGTCGAAGCCAATCCCAAATATGCACATGTCAGATTTCCAGACGGCCGAGAATATACGGTGTATATCCACGATTTGTCCCCAGCTGGAGAGAGCCAATTTAATGAGATCAAAGCTATTCCTAATCTCAATTCCGATACAAAATCCCCCATTCCGTTTCTTTATGCTCCTATAAATGTAGAAACTCAACGAGATCTTAATTCATCAAGTCATGATGTTCCTCTTCCAGTTGGTCTCCCTGAAATCTCCCCTGAAAATATCCTTTGTCGATCTACTCGATATAGAAAACTTGACTATTCTATCGAAAACGATACATCTCATGATGTTCTTCCTCTAGAAGCTCCTCCTGATGCCTCCCTTGAATCTATTATTCGTCACTCTACTCGACCTAGAAAAACTGTTGAACGTTATATTGAAAACTGCTGGATCCTGTAAATACTCGCATTAGACGCTTGGTCTTTAATTTAGACTTCTTCTTTTTGTAGCGAGGAAGATTGTTATAATTTATTAAGTTATAATTAATTAAGTTCATAAATAACCTGTGTTTCTTTCTTTAGGTTTTAATATTAAATAAAAGTAAAATATATAATGTAAGAAAATGTACGATAATGGATGAAGGTGAAGATCTGTGGTGGTATAGCAATTATATATATATATATATATATATATATATATATATATATATATATATATATATATACAGGTGAGCTGGGCCGACCAGTCAGCGGTAGGTGTTAATGAGAAGGGGGGACAAAACCGTCCCCCAGTACGTGGGTATTAACGATCAAAGTAAACGAGTGCAGATTGTCCTTAAGGACTGAGTTACTGCTAAGTGCTATTCAGGTAATTTAAAGAGTACGACCAAAATAATATTTACTAACATAAAAGGGAAATATATATTTACAAAAGTGGGTGTAAATGAAAATATTTAGTCAGATGAAAGATGACACTCGGTTTCGGTTAAAGGGGCATATCAAAGGGGTTATAGCGGGTTAATGACCTGACTCGAAACGGAGCCTTTAAATGAGCTAGGCTAAGCCGAATTACAAACAAAAATTATGGATCCGGGAAGACCGGGTTATAATAAGATCCGCGGGCGACGGCGGCTTGCAATTCGTAAGTTTGAAACGTCGAGGGTAAAGCAATTCGGGGAGGCGAGAATTACAAAAAGAACAGTTACCTCGGGGTTCTTGTGAGGGAGTACGTAAGCGAATCCACGAAAGAACGGCCATTGCAGGAAGCTTGCCAATTGCTTGAGGCAGAATCCAACGGAGGGAGAGTCCTAGCCTTCGGTACTCGAATAAACCAAGTGGTGGCAGGGGGACGAATCGAGAATCGTGACGAGCCTTCTGTGTAGGGCGAGCGGGTACTGACTTCATCCAGCCAAACCTTCGGTTAAATAGGGGTGGACGAGGCGGAGAAATTGCCTCAGCCCACGGCGCGCTCTGCTTAGACAAACATCGAGCTCGGGGGATAGCCGGCTTCCTGCCACTGAATTCGAGATAAGGAGGACCGTGCAATATTCTTTCGAGTTTTTTCTCGCTTTGGAGGTAGGGGTTGAGAGATCGAATCGCCTCAAGCGCAGGAGATGGGTCTCCTCGAGTAAACACAGCTGTGCTAAAAAAAATCAGCGTCGACCCTATTTCAGCCTCGTTCAACCTTATTCCTCATGCTCTTTGTTTTCATTTTAAGGCCACGTGTGTTCCTGAGGGTTCTATGCGTACCTCAAGGGTCTATTCTTCCACAACTCCTCCCTTCCGGAAGATGGCACTTTTTTACGTGGGGGGGGGTGAGAAAAGGGGCATCAAAGGAGAATGATGGGCTGGGAAAAGAAAGGCACTTTCCACGCTGACAGTCATAGGGTTACAATTTAAAGGGAAATCCTGACCTGAGTCAAATAGTTGTGCACATCTAAGGCTGACTGACACGAGTATATGTATAAAAAAGAAGGTAATTTATTTAAATCGCTACATTGACCATGAAAAAAAACCTAAATGAGTTGGCATTCACAGTTAATATTTGATTATAGGCTCATTGTTTTGGTTAATTAAAGGTCAAATAATTATGCTACACGAATCAAGCAACAAAATAAAACGAGATAAATAAATGGTAAAAAAATATTTAACAATAATACATGCAGGTAAATGTAAAATGAACCGGAAATCTATAAACGGAAATATATACACAATAAAGGCAACGGGGCTGTTTCCTTCTATACAATTGCGGCTGAGACTATCCACTAAACAATTGTCTGTTGCCTTAATGTACAATATTTTGAACTGGTATTCCTGGAGGAGTAAGCTCTAGCGCATGATGCGTCCGTTATTATTCTTGATATTACAAAGATACGCAAGAGGGCGGTAGTCCGTCTCGATTACGAACTCCTTCCCTACCAGAAACATTTTAAACTTCTGGACCACATACTATAGCCAAAGCTTCCTGTGTTCTATGACTGCATATTTCTTTTCGCGCTAATAACTTGCGGCTGGTGTAAGCCACCGAGTAGCTTTCACCATCGTCTCCATACTGCAGGAGCACGCAACCTATGCTCTCATAACTCGCATCCGTCCGGATTCCGAACGGCTTACTGGGGTTGGGCAACCGAAGGCCTCGACGGATGCCAATTTGCCCTTTAGTTAGTGGAAATGGGAAGTGGCCTTCGGATTCCAAACGATGCTATCCGGAGACATCTTCTGGAGGAGCTCACAAAGTGGAGCGGCAAGGGACGCGAAATTGGGAAAGAATCGCCTATAAAACCAGACGGATTGCATCAAGGATCTCACCTGTTTTTTATTACACGCGACGGACATGTCGAGTATAGCCCTAACCTTGTCCTCTTGTGGCACAAGTTGGTTATTCTCGATGTGGAAACCATGATATTTAATGGTATCATAGTCGAAGTGGCACTTGCTGGGGCCAATTGTGAGGCCATGCTCGCGTAGTCTACTCAACAGTGCTCGGAGGGAGACCAAGTGCTGGTCCCAATCATGGGTGGCAACGTATCTGTTGTCAAAATAGTAAGTGACATTTGACAACCCTTCCAGGATTCTGCGCATCATTCTACCATAATTATTGCAGGCTGTTACTAAGCCGATGGAACGGCATTAGGCCTTTGTCGGATGGAAACGCTGTATATTTTCTTACGCTCTTTCTAATGGGGATCTGATAATATGCTTTGCAAAGATCTAACTCGGTGATGAATTTCGCTACTTCGAAAAGCTGGAGGTTCTGGTCTATTAGGAGAATTGGTTCAGCATTAAAGACAGTCACGGAATTAAACTTGCAAAAATCGACGCACATGCGGCACGTGCTATCAGACTTCCGTACCATCACTATAGGGTACCAATAACTTGAATTGAAGGGCTCGATGATGTTAAGATTAAGCAAGTTTTCAACCTCGGAGTTAAATGCTTGCCTCAAGTAAATAGGGAGGGGATACGGCTTCGAACACATGGGTTCTTGAGTGGTAAGCGTAATGTCGTGCTCAAATTGTGTGGCACAACCAGACTTCTGATATTACGTCTCCAAACCTACTTAACAGCTGCTGCAGCTGACTATTTTGTTCGGGAGTCAGCCATGCGACAACGTCTAGGCCAGTGGGTGGTAATTCGGGTGCTCCGGGCAAGGTAGGGAGAGGATAATACTCATCCTGCTCCACGCACACGACTTGTATCACCTTCAGTGAATCCATGGAGTAATCAGCCTCCATAGCTGATTCTTCATTGAATAGCTTCTTTGAAATGGGCTTTAAAGTCCCATTTAATTCTTTGTGAATACCGTTTGCGACGGAGAGAAATGGGGTGGTAAAAGGGTTTTTACCATTGGCAATTTTCCAATATTGTGGCCAAAATGGCAAGGGAACAAACAATTTTGGGCAGTTTTACGAACGGGCGAGACACGAGGACGTGGAACGCCCAGCGAATGAGCCTCGGTGTTATTATCATCCGAGGAAGTGCGGTACAAAAGGCCTTCTTTCACGGGGTAAGAGGCAGTTTTGCGGCCGTGTACAGAATCTTGCTCATGGCTCCGAGCTTTTACCCACAGGAGGAGGACGATCTTTCACTCCTTCTGATCTCGAGCGAATTCTTTGCTCATGAGGCCGCTTAAGTCAGAATCGCAGAGGGCATCAAGGGTAGCTGGCGTCAGAGATTACCTCTTTGCCTTTGCTCGCGTAGCAACTGGCAGAGACACAGGGCTGGAGGACACTTGGAGACACTTTCCGACCAAAACCGAACAAAATTTAATAGGTACTGAAACCACTTCAACCCAGCCGGTGAAATACTAACATTTCATGTGGCAATTCACAATAAGGAAGCGGTTCGCGCGTCTCAGGTAGTCATGGACTACCTGGGACAAACTTATGGGAGTTAAGAGGAGGGAACCGTAGATTACTACTTTTAGACTTGGGGGATGAAGGGAGAGACTTTTTATTGTCCTTCGGGTTTAAATTATGGCTTGTCGCGTAGACATCCGCGTCTTCAATACATTTTTTGAAGGTGTAGCATCCACGGTCCTTCATGAATGCGCGGATTCCTGGAGGCAGCGAAGCAAATAACTAGTCCTTCAGAACAAAAATCGACTACGGACTTATAATCATGGGCGATCTTGGAAGCGTCCAGCCCCCAATTAAAATTTCGCTGGAGGGTGTAACCAAGTTGACGGAAGGTCTGATTTGGTTGAATTCTGAGCCAAAAGCTCAGATTTGAGGGAGGAATTGTCAATCGTGGCTTCCGAAGGAAGGGAAATAAAAATGTTCCGGAGCTGGGAACTAAGAAGGGGTCGAGGTTGTCGACACCGTGTGCCTCGATGTCCCAATGATTGACTTCGAAAATATTCTCGAAGTGGATGAAATAAGATCCGAAGCCCTCACCTTCCTTGAACGTGGGGAGCTTAACTGACGCGGACTGGGGAGCTTCCGTGCGAGAATTAGTGGAGAGAGTCTCAATCCGGGCGTGATTTAGTTCCAGTTCATGCTGTCGGACTCTCTCTCGAATTTGTCGTTCTCTCCTTTCTGCTCTTTCTTCTTGAGCTCTCCTCTCAGCGCTCTCTCTCTCTCTATCTATCTATCTCTCTCCTCTCTCTCTCTTTCTCATTCTCTTTATATATTGTTCTCTCTCTCTGTCTCTCTCTGTCTCTCCCTGTCTCTCTCTAATGATGGATTTTCGATCACCCGAAAGGAATTTCAATTGACCGCAGGCAGCAACGGGGTTAAATGCGTGGATTAACGCGAAATACGCACACGAAAAGAAAATCCGCTAGATAAATACAGGAGCCTTGCTTTGCTAAATAAATCCCACACTACCAAAAATCCACCCAAATTAAAATTGAGCTTTCACGGGTTATAAAGGGCTAAAAATGCTAAGAACCCGCTTGGGGATTAAAATGACCAAAAGAGAAGATCAGTCTCCAGCAATTTTGCCTAAGAAACGTTGGGTCACGGACCAGATAGACACACGCACAAAAATAAATATGAAAGGGTTGTTCCACCGATCTTTAAATAACTTGAACGATACTCAGCCTTAGGAAAATACAACGAAATAGAAGGAACTTTTTTAAAAGGCCTCTCTAAAGACCTTATAAAAACCCTGCTAAACCTGACACCAGTTTTTATAATATATATATATATATATATATATATATATATATATATATATATATATATATATATATATATATATATACTGGTGGGCTGGGTCGATCAGTCGGTAGGAGGTGTTAATGAGAAGGCGGAGAAAACCGTCTTCCAGTACTTGGGTATTAACGATCAAAGTAAGGGAGTGCAGATTGGCCTTAAAGACTTGGTTGCGGCTGAATGCTGTTCAGGTAATTTAAAGAATACGACATAAATAATATTTAATAAAATAAAACGAAAATATTAAATAAAAGTGCGTTTAAATGAAAATGTTTGGTCATATGAAAAATGGCACTCGATGTCGGTTGAAGGGACAAATAAAAGTGTTTATAGCGGGTTAATGACCTGACGCGCAACCAAGTATTTAAAGGGGCTACGCTAAACCGAAATATAAACAATAAATATGGATACGAGAAGACCGGGTTATAATAAGATCCGCGAGAGACGGCGGCTTGTAATACGTAAGCTTGAAGCATCGAGGGGTAAAGCAATTTGGGGAAGCTAGAATTACAAAACGAACAGGGTTTACCTCTGGGTTCTTTTGAGGGAGTACTTGCGCGAATCCACAAAAGAACGGCCGTTGCATGGAGCTTGCCAATCGTCTGGGGCAGAGTCCAACGGGAGAAGAGTTCTAGCCCTCGGTGCTTAAAATAAACCAAGGGGGAAAGCCGAATCGAGAATCGTGACGAGTCTTCGTGTGTAGGACGAGTGGGTACTGAGTCAATCCAGCCAAACCTTGGGTTAAATAGGGGTGGACGAGGCAGAGAAATTGCCTCAGGCCACGCCGCGCTCTCCTTAGACAAACATGTAGCTCGGGGAATAGCGGTTTCCTGCCGAGGAATTCGAGTTAAGGAGGCCCGTGGAATATTCTTTCGAGTTCTTTATCGCTTCGGAGGTAGGAGTTGAGAGGTCAAATCGCCTCAAGCGCTGGGGATGGGTTTCCTAGAGTAAACACAGTTGTGCCCAATAAAGTAACGTTGACCCGATTTCAGCCTCGTTCAACCTTATTCCTCACACTCTTTGTGTCCAGTTTATGGCCGCGTGTGTTTCTGAAGGTCCGAGGTGTACCTCAATGGTCTATTCTCCCACACCCACCTATACATATATTAATTCTTTGTTTGTGAAATGTACGTGTACTTATATTTGTGTGTGCTTATGTGAAAGTGTGTTCCTTCTATGTATTATTTTCTTTGTATATTTATGTTCTGTAATTATTTATTTCAGTGAAATAATGCTGATCTTTGGAACCTTCCTTAACCTTTGGGCTACTTCGCCTTTGAATGCATTTTGTAGGCGCATTTTGACAGATCGGATGATCTTTGATCGACCTTCGTGGCTTTTGTCATCTGTGAAATTATGTTGTTATGTTATGTACTAGAGCAGCGTTTTTCAACCATTTGACCTTTTTGGAGCCTTTCAAATAATTCAAGGTTAATTCTATACGTTAACGACCCCACGGTTTTGGCAGAAAAATACTTTCAACCTATTATATATTCCTCTGCTTTACCTGTTGCCATTTATTCGGCGCGGAAAGCGCTCTGTTGCGAGTATTAGCACCTGAAAGTAGTATTATCCGAGTATTATCCCCTGAAAGTAGAATTATCCGAGCGATAAACGAGCCGTCGAGCCTTTGGTTCGAAGCGCGCGATCAATTTTCGAATCAAAGATTGAGAAAGATTTTGGCTGGAATTGAACTTCTTCAGGGGGATAATTTTCGGCTATTTCGATGTACTAAGGGTCAAGATTTCATTACCCCTCCCTTTTAATTAACCCCCCCTCGTAACAGAAAATAGAAGAATATCGATAGATTAATCAACCTAGTGATTTAAACATCTAAAGGGGTTTCGATGTCTGTTGTCTGCCCTTACGTCATCTCCAACATCCGAAGAAAACTAGACAGGTCAACTGCAATGGTAGCAGTGATGGTATGCATTTAGGGTAGCAATGAGTATCTACCTTCACGCTGCAACGGGGAGGCTTCACTCCTCATAATCCCCCTTTTCTGAGGTTGGTTCGACCCAACCTCTAGATTTTTTAATGAACTCGTAGTACAGGCAACTCAAAGCCACAAAAAAGTTATCTGGATAAGTATGCTTGGTATTGTTGTTAAATACATCTTAGAAATAACCTTCATTAAAGTAAGATGCATAAATGTTCTGAAATGGAATTAGACAGGACAACATAACCAGAAATATTGAATTAGACACCGTTATGCACAAAGACATCCAGAAGAGGACCTCGCAAGAGGGGGAAACAAGGAAATTGTTCAATTGTGCGAGTAATGAATCAAATTAAAGTCATTGTTTAGAATTGGAAAGATATGAGTTGATGATCATCATCATTATAATCATCATAATCTGATGAAAAATAACAGGAGGATTCTGGCGACCAGGGTCCGCTCGTTTCCTATCTCCCGTTCCCCAACCCTCGTGCCAGGCACACACACACACACACATTGTCCATTCTCCATTCAATGCAACCTAATGAGCAAATCAGGGATCTCTGGAACAGGCATGGTATTTCGGGAGAATAAAAGGAATAAGAAATCCTGAAGTCTCGAATGCAAGAGGGGAAGATAAAAAGAGCGAAAATACAAACAGAATGACGTCCCTCATGATACAGGGAGGAAGAGAGAGGGGCGAGGGTACGGGTGTTGAGCTCCATAAATAGGTATCGGACTGAAATTACTTGTTAGAGATTTTCAGCCATTTTCCTGAATTAATCCCGTCTATTTATTTCTTCATATCTAATGAATTAGAAATTCTAAGAACTGGAATTCAAAATTCAAGTGATTAATGTTTTAATATTATCGCTTTTCTCAAAATATATAATGACTTTTTATTACAGAGTTATTCTAGAAAAGCGTAGAGTATCCTTGGGCGCAGATAAAAGATACTAATCAATTAATGGAAAAAATCAAGTTGGCGATATTTTGGGGCGTTTTAAAAAGATCCAAGTAACCAACTGTATTGTATTAATTCCTTACAGGCAAATGGCCCCTATTTTTATTCTGCTCAAAATGTTAGACATAAGATCCCTTACGTTCCTTCAGTTTCTAAATTCCATCCGCGCTCTTTTTTCTACAACTTCCAAGTCCATATTGATTAGTGAGTGTCAATTTCTCTGTTGCTACGGACTCGCCTAGTGCTCTTGAGGGTCAACACAAATTAGTGTTCCATAATCTAATTGTGATGTCCATAATAGACCTATGTATACTCTGTTTCAGGTAGTGAAATTCTTTATTTAAAATTACCACTTTAATTTGGTAGCGGGCAATGAGAGAAAGCAAAAAAAAAAAAAATAATAACTGATATTCGTTTCAATTTCCTGATATTCAGACAAAAAACTCGATATAGAGTTCATAAGAAGAATGCTTAGATTTGACGAGCTCATTGCTGATGAGATCAAAGGAAAGGATTTGGGCGTTGATTTTCCTTCGATGCGAGAAAAGAAGATCAATTAGGACAAAGCATTTTATACCTTATGCACTTGGATTTTTAGGCTTTTTATTGTTTCGTTTCCTCTGGTTTAATGCCTCTTTTTAAATCTTTAGATTGCTGTGGGTTTCCTGGCTGCACGACAAGAATTTTGTTTCCTTTTAAATTGAAAAAAAGAACCGGGAACCGAGTTATGCCTCAAAGTGGATCAAAAATGATGAAAACCTGCATAAGTGTAGGGGGCTGAATATTCGACGCTTGAAAGATTCAGCTTATAAGTGGCGCAGAATCAAGGCAGTCAAGGCATTAACTGTCGATTCGGAATATCAAAGAATCACTCACTGACGGCGGGAAGATAGAGTGGATAGTTGAATTTGAGAGATAAATGGAAGCAGCTAGAGGAAAAGAGGAAAATATTATTAAAAAATCGAGGGAAAGGGGAACAAGAGTCCACTATAAAAAGCGATATAAACTGCGATGGCTGTCAAGAGACAAAGAGAAGAAAGGAATAACGAAGAATCCTTTTCACTTCACGGCTCATTGGAGGCTGCAAACAAAAAACTTTATTTTTCTTTTAAATATCTTTGTATCCTTTGTATCTTCATTCTCCTTTCGACTTTTCCTTCCCACATTCTTTGCGATCAACTGAGAATGGATTAGGAGTGAGAAGTCCTAACCACCGTCGATCCTTTATTATCCTTCCTTTCACTTAATATTTTCTCCCTTCATTCTCCTCCACTTTTATGCCTATTCTTTATCTCTCCCTCTTCGTACCCATTCCCTCTTCTTAGAATTGAACCCAGCAAAGAAGTCTCCTCCGAGGGGGTGCTAATCTGTGTTGTTTAGGTCTTCCGAATCGAGGAAACGATCATATCCCTTCTTTCTCTCCTGCACTACGCGTGTATGACACGTATGTGTGTACAATATCGTGATCCTACTTGGCGTCTCTCTGAGCCCGGATGACCTTTGCCCATTTGTTTACATTTATTTCTCCTCCGCTCAAGTACTTGCTTGGCTTTTCCTTATTGTTGATTGGGTCTCGGAGAAGGACGACTTCTTAACGGGGTTTTGCTTCAGCGGCAGGGGGGAGTGGAGGGTCGCTCACTCCATGGAGGCGGGTTTTGGAGCTGTCCTATTCCCCCCTCATCCTCTACTCCACGATCACCCCCGGTCTTTGTGGTTTAAGGCAAAAGCCCAAAATTCCGCTCCTCCAAAAGAAGGGAAAGATTGTTTAAGGAGGAACTGAGGTCATTGCTTAAGGCCCTTCCACAAAGGATGGGGGGGCCAGGTAGCAGGACCAAGAGTCTCATAAAGAATCAACCCCCTGCATGCATAGAAGGTCAGCATTAGATCTGGCAGTGGTGGCAACCAGGGATGGGGGCATAGGCGGGTAGGGTATAAGAGTGACATCAACCACAACAAGAATTGTTTGGAGAGGAAACTGAAGCCACCCTGTGGCATTCACGACTCCATTGGCCATCAATTGGCCCCCTATTGGCCCCCATCGCGCCATTATTGGCCATTTAGTGCACTATGTTGTGTATTTATCTAGAAGAAATAAAGAAAAACGAACCGGGGAAGTCTCCGCAGAAAAGCAGTTGAGGAAGTTTTTGTGGAGAATTTGCCCGGGGGAGGGGGCGGAGATTTCCAGGAGTTAGAAGCGGGAGATGATAGGAGGGGGAGGGGGAAGCTTATCAAGAAGAACCAGCGGGAGCTAACCGGAGGGGGGGGGGAGCTTCTCAGAAAAAACAGTGAGAGCTAACAGAGGAAGGGGGCGGAACTTTCAGGAAGAAGGGGAGCAGAGGTGGGCACAGTTAATCCGTTAATTCGTTAACTGTTTTTTTTCCTTTAGAATTTTGGCAATTTTTATGTCCTTTTAGTGCAAAAAAAGACATTTTTCTGCTTTGTTTTATAATAATAATTAACATTAACGATTCAGCGTTAAAATTCCGTTACATTTTTAATGGATTAACGATTAACTGTGTCCACCTCTGAAGGGGAGAGAGTAGATTTTGTGCTCAGAGGGGACGGTCGGGGCCCGAATCGCGCTGCAATATAGAGGAGGAAAACGAAGGTGGTGAAATAGAAGAGGAGGAAAAAGAAGTTTAAAAAAATACCCGGAAAAAAGAAAAGGACTTTAGAGAGGCGAATGAAGAGAGACATGGAGAGGAAAAGAGATTAAAGACTGCCACAACTTCCACCCTTTATCACGACACTCTAAACTCTTTGCAAATAATGAAAGAAACCGACAGAAAGTAAGAAGAAGAAGAAGGAATAGAAAGAAAGGAGTAAAAATCATTGAAATTGAAAATAGGTTTGCCATAAGAATCCTCTCCGTAGCCTGAGAGCCAAAGATTCCTCTCATTGTCACTTCACAGCCATCACAACATCCACCCCCTATAAGAACCCACTCAGGAGTCGAATTTCAACCATCTTCACACAGGAAATTCTGTAATATTGAATGCTGGGAAATTTCCTCAGCGGGTTAGGGATCTTGGTTTCTTGGTTGACCATAGGTATGTACAGTTCTATCGGTCTCTTTAACGAGTTTTCATATCCTAGTTTGTCCTTTCCCTACTTAATCCTTCGCTTTCTGTACCCATCCCATCCCTTGTTCTTTATCCTGACTGTGAAACCTCTTCTTCCAATCCCTCAGATTTTGAGGCACTTCGTAATGCCACTGAACGGCTCGATTCTGGTCCTCCTTTGAGCGTCACACAGTAGCTCATTCTGGTCTCGTCCAATAATATGGAGCCCCCCTCACCCATAAAAGATTATATCAGTTCATTTGACATAGTTTTGGATTGCGGTTCAACCTTCCTATTTACTGAAACCCCAAATTTCCTTCGATAGGAAATGGATAGATAGGAAAAATTGAAAAACCCGAGATTCTTTCGTTATTCTCTTAGGTCAGAGAAAACTCTAAATTTAATAAGATTCATGACAATCCCTGGAAACATGTTCTCGTGGAATTTGTTTTACAACTATGTCACAAAACCCAAATGGAAATCCTAACTAAAAGAAAATGTCCATCATCAAAAAACAACCGGTAAATAAAAGACTAATTCTTGGTGCTGTTTACCTTGAGGCCTGATTAACACCGCAAAAAAACAACACGGTATGAAATAAAATTATACCAACAAGTCTCTTTGAGTAATTGAGTCCTTCAATGTATTTATCTGGATTATATAAGTAGTGTAGCATAAAAAACAACCACAAGATGGACCACACACACAATTTAAAAAGATGGAAAGGACATGGGTGCCAAATTGAAAGCTTAGTGCTTTGCATGTCATAAAATTATAAAAAATCTACATTCCATGAATTGTGATTTTTTTAATTTAGGAATCGAAATAATTCAATGGTTTTACCCGAAAAATCCAAATCTAAAACGTTGCATACAAAAAAGGTGGTTATTTCTTGGTCAAATTAATGCTCAATATAAAATTTAGGCCTCACACTGAGGGAGGTACTTTTCAAGGAGTAATGGGCTCCATGGAATTCATACCAATTAATGCCATCCCCGTAGGAGGAATGATTTCCCTCGTGTGCGAAGCCATTTAGGTTAACCTTACGGCAATCTTTGTACCACCAACCACCCTTAGCACTATTTGCGCAGTCCTCTTCACCTTTGCTGTCATTATCTTGATCCTTGGTCGAAAACTGCTGTCCTTTGTGATACGAAAAGGAGTCACCAACGGTGCCTGTGTAAGAACCCAACTCCAGGCGGTACTTATCACTGGTGTCCGCGATGTAGAAGTACTCGTACTTGGCATAGCGTTTCTTGGCATCGAAGTCCTCGAGATCGACTCGAAACTCCATGAGGATATCACTCACGAGAGCATGAATGTTGTCGAGGCCGAGCCAGAATTCACCTCCATTTAGAACTCCGAAGCCGAGTCGGTATTCGACCCAATTGCGGAAGAAATCTTCCCTCTGAGGAAGAGCTTGGCGGCGTTGAAACACCGTCCAGCCACCACCGTCGATCGTTTGATCGCAGAACACCGCCACTGGGCGGTTGGGACAGCACGAGTACGGGTACACGGTTCGAACTCCGGACTGGGTGTCACCGCGGTGAAAGAGGTCGGCGCAGTTTCGAGGAGGGTTCTGGGACGCCTTCAGTTTGGCGATAGTACTCAGAAGGATGTTTTTTTGAGTCAGTATCTCGCTGAAGAATGAAGACTTCCTTGTGTTTTCACAGAGAGCGAGACTTTTGGAGACACACGAAGGAGAGAAACCGATCTCACTGAAGAGAGTCACGACGTCGTCAGCTGAAGACGGATCTTCCCCTTGACAAGTAACACTCACAACTAAACTCATTGCCATCAACAAATTCAGGACTTTCGACATCGTGCCTCTGGAGGGAAGTATACTCGACTCTGTTCGACTATGGACTGCATAAAAGTTTAGCGGACGACATGGTTTTATGTGCATTCAGGGCCGGCATCGAACATTTCACAAGTAGAGAGTGCACTTTGCAGGCGTTCCACGGACATTATGGGGGCGTTCTTATTTACAAATCTTGTGTAATTTTTATTTTTAAATGTTTAAGTTGTACTTAAGTTGATAAACTAATTCATGCATCGAGTAACATATTTTGAATTATATTTTTATAGTTTCGTGCCTTGGAATAGAGAAAAAGGGATACAATTTTTGTATTTTAAAAATCCGATTGCTATTCCTTCATCCTTATTTCGGACGTCTCTTCTTCAGTCCTTTAGTTCTTTTTGTCAATGCCATGTCATTAGTAAATTGTTATTAGCTCCACTTGTTTCTTTCTTTTTAGTTTTAATCCTTTGAAATTCTTCTAAAAGGTTTGAAGGGTCATTTGGCCCAATGTTCAACTTGAACCCGAGAGCGTCTTTCTCTCTCCCTATCTTTCTCTCTTTCTTTCGTTCTCTCTCTCTCTATCCCAATCTTTCTTTTCCCTCTCTCTTCTAATCTTTCTCGCTTTATTTCTTTATATCTCTCTCGGTCTCTCTTTGATTATTGCCCTAATAGGCAGTCGCCAATAGGCTCATAAAATTAAAATCTCTCTCTTTCTCTCTAATATATATATACATATATATATATATATATATATATATATATATATATATATATATATATATATATATATATATCCATCTATCTATCTATCTCTCTAGTATCTAGCTATGACTCTCTTCCTCCTCAATCTCTATCTCTATCTCTCTCTTTCTCCCCATTCCCTAATATGCTCTTCATTCTGTATACCTCCTGAAACAAATATAACTTGTCTACTAAAGGATCTATAGAGAGTTGACTGTGCAAAAATAGACTTGAACAGTTATGGTGTAATAAGAGGATGATTTTCAGCTCTACATTATTTACGTTTAATTTGCTACAACCTGACGGAGATGAATTACCACTTCAAGACTTGATCGGAAGATTAGAAGAAATCGTGGTGGGCGAGACAAAAACAGACCCACTGCACGCCCCATGAAAATGCTGAATCAGTATCATTTACCGCAGAGAGGGAAGATGTCGAAGGCTCATTCATGATTTTGGTGCACTTATGATGCATTCATTTGTTCCTATCCCTCGGCAACTTATGCCCTAGTTAATAGTCGCCATTTGGTTGCTTAAAAAGAAAAAGTTCCAGGCGCGATTTAAATCAGCCTCGCGTCCCGAGCACTCAAGAGCAGCGGGTATCGCCATTTCCACCCTTTTATCTTTTCCCTCCGGCAGATGAGGGGAGACAACTTGAAATAAGTTTGGATTGACAATTAAATATGTTCTATTTCCATATTGTTTTTATTCAGTCATTATGTCACGCTTGTACATTGTCTTTGAAAATAATAATAATAATAATATTAATAATAATAGTAATAATATATATTATTCAAGAAGGTTAGTACTTTTCCTAATTTTGACTGCATCAACAAGCTGCCAAATGTCGACTTTCTCTGTCAACGTGGCGTGATACCGAGCCATCAAAAGCATTGAAATGTGCCCTACCATTAGGACTTGCAAAACCAGTACAATCGGACCTGTCACAAGGATTTAAAAGACTGCAACCATTTTCACCAAAAACGGATCGCCGGCTTTTATTTGTTTTAATAATTCAATTTTATATAATCGTTAAGGTAATCTCCGTTTCACTCCTTTGAAATAATTCTCGGATTTTCATTCCTTTGAACTGTCACACCTTCAATATTTACCCACTTCTCCTCTTCTTTACGTCGAGCACACCCCTAAACCTATTATTTTTTCACCAGGGTTAAATCAACCATAATCTAATCTTTTCCTGATCTGCTTCTCCCAACCCATTTTCAAATAGACAGCATTTTCCAATAGACACAAGTTCTTCTCTGCACAAAAACTTAATATATAAAGAAGAGGAAAAGTCCCTCCAATGTTCTGCGACGTTTTGTGATAAGATGATAAATGGTTACTGCATTGATGGTTTCCCATGGTTCAAATCACTTACAAGTGCCATTGAATGGCTAAATAAGGCTTCTGCGCCAAATCCGATGGAAGATTTGAAATCTCTAGGGTGAATAACCCTATGTCCCATGGTTATATGGGTCATTTCATGGCTCTAAATGGGTACAATTGAACTTTAGTCCTTTTTTTAAAAAAAGCGACGCCTTGACCTGGCGCTTCACCGCAGGAAAAGAAATCCACGGTCCAGAAATGAATGAAAGACAACCCGTGACCAGAAGTGGATTTTATTCTTCCTCTGACACGGGAAAAGAACTCTGTTTTCCGAAGCAATCGTCTTGGGGTGAGGAACCGAGGATATCCTGCAGGATGGTAACAACATAAGATCTTCCGGAGGATCACTCGAAGAACCAAACAACCGAGGATCGTAAAAATGGAAAATATAAATGATCTTTTCGGGGGTCTCAATAGCATGGGATCGTCCCAGGGACGGAATGGAAGGTCTTTTCGGGGACTAACTCAACTGGCAGAGTACCTAACATTCGAAAATTAGGACATGCATCCTGCATCCTTAGAAGACCAATTTGGTTGATTATGGGAATGAATGTGTGAAAGGGAAAGAGTTGAGTGAGGAAGTAGAAGGTATTGTGAATGGTAGACAAACCGTGAGTGGACTAGATGCTACGGCCAATTTGGTGTGGATAAATTATGGTAGGTTTTGTGGTCAATAAAGCTGAAAAGGTTTAGGGTGGGCGAGTAAGTTCTTTTTTATATCGATGATGCGCACAGACCACATTTTGAGCTAAGGTAAGTTGTTGGTTTACTTTAAATAACATTTATAATTTATAAAGAAATTTCGAGGATAAAGGAAAGATTTATTGCAATTTGTAAACAATCATTTCTCGACGATTTATTCAATTATATCGAAAATTGGGAATAAAAAAAAGCCATTTAATTAATTATGCTGATAGTGGGAAATATTATGGCAAATTATTAAATTATATTAAGAAGAGGAACTAAAAGTGCCATTTATTAAATTATTTTGAAATGGCAAAAATGCCATTTATTAAAATAGCGAAATGGAAAATAAATAGCCATCGATTCGTACCGATCTGCCATATTAGGCAGGGACTGAAGGGTTTTTGATCACAAATTCCTCACTCAACTGTACAGGATCCAGTAAGACACTTCAGATATTATATTGTAGCATTTGCCACAATTCTTAAACTGCTACAATTTCTAACTTGCGCCCACTATCTTGTCTATTCTTCTTCCGTCTTCTCCTATTGACGGTAAGGGGGCGGATGATGCAGCAGGTGTATAATGCCCCTGGTACAACGGTACCTGGAGGATTGCCCCGCCCTCAGAGTCCCAATGCCCGCAGTTGTACAACCTCACAGCCTCTTTGCCTGCTGGAGCACTTGCGGCTTCCTTGAAAAGAAAAAAATGGAAAGGAATAATAAAATGGACCCCATTTCCAGTATGGCTCCTTGAGAGAGATCCCAATTTAACCGGTATTGAGTGAAGGTCCTCCCCGCATCGACAACCAGACATTTGGGATCCTCGGGTAAATCTAGAGACCAGGTGAATGAAATAGGGGGAAATCCGATGAGGGTGGCCTTCTGGCCTGTTCTTGAGACTCACATCCCTCAGTTCTGATTCACAGTCTTCCAGGTTCTTCAATTCACTGTTTTAGTCCCGTTATCTCAGACTCCGGGAGTCAGATGGCGGCGACTGCCATGGTCTAAAGATACAGGGAACCTTTTCATTCGGGTCAAAATAGTTCCCTCATCTCTCTGCCTCAGTCCCTATCAGGGGTCATCCGGAGAAGGGTGCATGAAACCCCACAAAACAAGGAACATTCACAGAAAATCCGATTTGATCAGACAATGCCTCAGATGAAAGAGGCAAATTGCCTCTCACTACGGGGCGGAACGGGAGAGGGCGAGGGAGAGCTGTGAGTATTCTCGCTCCCTCGAACTGTGAGTAAGCTCCTCTCACCCAGAGCTGCTTGGTGGAGATGCCTTCGATGGTTATCAAAAGGTACCCCATCAAAGAGCTTTAGTTTCATCCCCCGACTTCATTTCTCAGCCAACAAAAGGACTTCCTTCGTGAAGTGGGGCTCAGGTGCAAGAGAGTTGTGCACCCAAATTCTTCTTTCAGCACCGAGGGTAGTCTAGCCTGGCTTTATAACCTTCACACACATTTTTATATTCCCAACTTTAACAATATTTATTCAACCTCTCTTCAAAATGTCTATATGTAGCTGCCCTCATTAATTGTCGCTCTAATTCATTAAGAGGAAATCCCCGTTTTATCTTGAATCGGTGCTGTTAACGTCCTTCACTTTAATCTGGCGCTTTCAAGTGTGCAAAGTGCAGAGGGTGGGTCATGGTGGAGGTTATGGAGGCGTTGCATTTTGCACTTAGAATCACAAAAGATGGGGGATGGGGGTCCAAACCTATCATCCGAACTCGGAAGCAAACAAACCGAAAAATGCATTGAAAGGATTCTAGAATTCCATTTGGCCGCCATTTGACTCTGAATGAGAGAATTGCCCTCATTTGTTGTGTTGCTTCTTTGTTTGTTATCCTAGAAGGAAGAGGAGGGGGGTGCGCCATCCTTCTGATAAGGGAGAGCTATTAGGAAGATACACTATCCTATTTAACTATTCCTGCCAATATATCTCGTGGGTCATCTTATTTTATTGAAACAAATCAAATCCTTTAATTCTCGTTGATTTATTAAAGTATTTATTTATTTACTTCTATAATTTTCTTGGCGTTTCCTCAAACTGATTTCGCATTGGTGTACTTTTAAATTTGTTTCCAACATATTCATATGGGTTGTTCTTGTCATGGGACTGTATACCCGCGATTTTTTACCTTGGGGAACTCTGCCCCTACTCTTGAAGGGGTGGGGGAGGTATCTCTTTGGACTAACATCCTCTTCTATTTTTTGTTGCTTCTCAGTTGGACAAAACATCAAAGAAAAACGAATCCGGTCGAGGCAAGGTTGTGAACCTTCATCACCCAAACCGGTGATGTCCCCCACCATGCAGACTTGGATATTCAGTAGGAAATCATTCACAGCTCCATTTGAATTGGGAAATTCTACTAAAATGCAAGCAAAATCTCGCCCAAGAAATTAAATATTATTTTTTAGTGGCATCAAAACAATTGAAATGACCAGGGAGAAACCTACCACTCTTTCATTGCGCACGCAACTCTCTATTTCATAATATCTGACCCAATGTAGATATAACATAACATAATTTCACGGGTGATAATATGTGGTGACTATGCGTGTATACAGTACTCTAAATGTGGCCCGATATACGAGTTGTAGAGTTGAAGGGTAACCTCTTTACTCTTGTAGCTATTATTCCTCTCAGTGTATCTTAGCACTTTATTAGCTCTATTTTTTTGCCTCAATACACTGCTTCGAAAACTTCAGTGACCTATCTACTACCACGCCTATGTCCTTCTCATCCTCCACTGAATTCAGCCAATACCCATCCATTTCATAGCTAAATTTCCTATTATCCCTTCCCATGTTAATAACTTTGCATTTTTTAAGGTTGAAAGTCATCTGTCATTTCTGAGCCCAAGCTAATAACTTATTTAAGTCACTGTGCACTTTAAAGCTACCACCAACATCTTTGACTACACCTCCCAATTTAGTGTCATCAGCAAAAATGGACACTTTAATATTTAGTCTCCCCAAGATCTTTTATATAAAATATAAATAATAAAGGGCCTAGAACTGATCCCTGAGGTACGCCACTGATAACGTCCCTCCACTGTGACCTCACTACATTCAGTACAACTCTGTTTCCTGTCTTTCAGCCATTCAATTATCCAATTCAAAACTTTCCCACATATCTCATGCAATTTTTAATTTCTTAACTAGTCTCTTATTCAGAACCATATTAAAAGCTTTGCTAAAATCTCAATAAATTTCATCAACATTCTCTCCCTTTCTAATTGTTTAGTTACAAAATCCATAAAATCCAATAAATTTGTTAAACACGATCCACTTCTTCATCATTTATTTACCTACCACTCTCTAGATGGTCAGATATCCCCTTCTTAACTATCTTCTCAAGGATTTTACCAACTATAAATGATAAGTTTACCGATCTAAAGTTATTCGGGTCGTCTTTAGTTCCCTCCTTAAAAATGGGCACTACATTCGCTAATTTAGCTAAGGCTCTAACCTTAAACCACGGTGGGTGCAATTCCAAATAAGGTGAAAGTTCGTATCCAAAAAGCTCCTGAAAAATAAGATGTTGGTGCATGGCTTTTACAAAAACTCCAAACAAAGTAACATCATCGTCATGATTCAGGGGCTAATATAAACCTCAACCCCACACTCTCGATCTCATCGTGGTTCTTTATAAAGAGCTAATAGATAAATTAGGTATTTCTCTAAACTCTAGCGATCTAGGAAATATATTCTCAAGAGCTACTTCAATACTATCTACACCTTCTTTGAGTAACCTAGAATGAATTTTGTCCCGACCAGATGCCTTACTAGTATTTAACTGCAATATAATCCCTTTAATTATTACCCTGTTCACATTAGTGGTATTCAAGACTACTTTCCTTGACCTAGAATGATTATTAATTGATCTATCTGAATTTCTATTCTGTAAATATTAAAGGAAAATGATAATTAAGAATCTCTACTATTTCCATATCAGATTCTTTAAAAACCCCTTCATATCTAATAGGCTTTATTTTATCACTGTTAGATTTGATATTGATTCTATAATAGCTAAAGAATTTTCTTGGATCTGTATTATTATTTTGAGCTAAATTAATTTCTGCTGCTCTTTTACTCTTCTTAATAATCTATTTGGCTCATTTCTGGTCGACCTATAATGATTTAAATTGCCAATAGTACTTTCTCTCTGTAATCTCTGGTATACCCTTTTCTCCTTAGAGTTTTTTCTAGTTATCTCCTGATTGCACCACAATGGCTTCCTACATTTCTTCCTAATAACCTTCATTATATACACTTCTCCTGGACTATGTTTAATATAGTCTTAAAAGTGTCCCACATCTCATAAGTATTCTTTCGACAGAATTCTATATCCCATCTAATATGATTTAGCAAGTTGCATATATATAATTTATCGTAATCACCCTTATAGAAATTTGGAGATTTCGTGGAGTTTGTTGATGTTCTACCTTTCGCTATTCCCAAGTTAAAACGAACCATCTGATGATCACTATTTGCCAATGCTTCCTGGACAGTCAATTCCTGTACCAAATGATCATCATTTTCTCAACTTCGCCAATTATACTAATTTTAAAAAGGAACTCTAAACTAAATTTCTTCCTTTCAAAATATCACGTTGTTAAAATATAGAGTTATAGAAGATGTATAAAAATAAATTCTCTGAACTTCACCATTTGTATTTCTTTGGGTTTTAAAAAATTCACAAAATTTCGATACTTATATTTATTTCTAAACCTCACCATTTTGTTTTTTGATATTATAAAAGAATTATTAGAAATAACTTTGATAAAAAAGACATAAGTGGTAACCAAACTAAGATGAAATTATTATTCAAATACTCAAAAAAATTCCCTTTCCCAAATTATAGAGTTAGTGATGATGATGATGATGATGATGATGATGATGATAACTTGCTCTTTACCTTCCTATCATATTTCCCAGTCACATAATTTAAATTAAAGTCACTAAGAATAAATATATCTACTTCACATCCTTTACCTATTTCCCTGATCATCAACTCATCAATACAATCAGTCTGTCCTTGTGGTCTGTAAAAGGCTCCCAAGGGTATTATCCTATTTTTACTGACGCTACTATCTATCCAAAGTGACTCAACTTCTCCTTGCTCTATAGAATTATTTAGATTTGAAGAAATGCTATTTCTTAAATATATAATCAACCCACCACTCTCTCTCCTTTGACTAATGTACATATCATAACCCTGTAGCTCAAATTCACTCACATTGCCATTAAATTGATTTTCATTAAACCATGATTCTATTACACATATTATATCTTCATCAATAATATAACTAAATAACTCATCCTTCTTATTTCTGACCCTAATATCTATCCAAAATGACTCATTAGTATAAAGGAAACTCAGCCCTCCTATAGCCTGCATATCTTCCGCTCTATCTTCTCTGCATCTCTTTCCTTTCCCTGACCCACACTGTACTCTTGCATTTCCCTGACCACTATCAGTAACTAGGTTCCCGCACGAAAAGACCTAATAACACTATCTAACTCCTGCCACAACACGTCAACCCCAGCCCGGCTTAGATGGTGTCCATCCAGTGCATACAATGTTTTATTCCCCTAAAAGCTGTTCGATACATCTAAAAACACTAATCTCGCCCTCTCACACAGGCCTTTCACATACTCATCCAGTCTAATAGCACCAGACAACCACTCCATCCCTTTCATCCATTCTCGGAAGCACATCTGAAACAACGCTTTTCACTCTACTTTCACTCAGCCTTTCAACTTACCTTTAGACCCTCTGTCGTTACTCATATTATGAATCCACCTTCTTTACTCATTTACCCCCACATGAGTTATCACAACTGCATCCCTCTCGCACCCAGACACCAGACTATCATACCTCTCAGGCACATCATTTACACCAACATCCGACAAACAAACTCTCAGTCCCTTACATTTGCTTGCACTCAACTTCCTATCTAAATATCTAATATGAGCGTCACACATCCCAAGCAGCTCAGTGATTCTCCTAGTCCCCCTAGGCCTAGCTTTACCCTCCCACCTGTTTTTATTTAAACTACCACCTATTCCACTTTCTGCCACAACCACATGAGACAAATCACTTTCAACTTCTTCCCCTCTCAGGGCATCGAATCTGCTAGTCAACGTAACAGGTTCCATTTCCCTCTTACTCACACACTTAACCTCTTTTAACCTATCCATTCTATCCATATTCACCCACCATTCATCTTCACTTATATGTCACCTCTTTCTCTCCAGTCCCTAGTCTAGGCCTATCTTCCACCCGCCTGCTTCCAGTCACATTCTTTATGCGTACACTAGCATACCTTCTCACTTTAACCATCAAATCATTAATTATCTTGCATTCATCATGCATCCGACTCACCTCCTCCACCAAAGCCACATCTGCACGAGTCACATAACACACGGGGCATTCAGATACATTTTCTCTTCTTTCAACAACACAAGAATCACACACTACTTACATCAAAGGGCATACTCGCTTCACCCAAAGTGGCAGCTATACTCAGAAAACCACCTTTTCAAAACTCTTTAATTATAACTGAAGTAGACTGTGTAAGGGAGTCAACAGGGAGGGATAAAACTCCCTTACGGAAAGGGAGATTTGCACTGGAGAATATTCTGTGCCTCTTATTCAGAAACCAGGAAGTCCTGGTCTCCAATGGATCACATGGGTGTAGGGGGAGCCTGACTAAGGCATAATGTAAGTACAGTTGGCCGCAAACACGGGGACCAATTACAATTTTATATTTGAAACGTAAGCCAGCTGGGTCATTAATCATGGAAAGTATCATGGTGGTTAATGATAATATAAAGATAAAAATAAGATTTATTTTACTTGACTTACTACTGAAATTTGGACTTAATGATCGAATGAATTAGCCTGTCTGTCTCTCGATTTTTATCTCTATATATAGTATGTGCCGTCTCCAACGGGTGTGACCTTTACTTGTCCATGGAGCGGACCCAGTGATCTAATTTGTTCGTTACTTCCACCCCTTAGGCAGAGCTACGATAGCTATGTGCATCTATTGTACCTACATATTTCCAATGTTTCAGATTTATTTTAATTATAGGGAATCGCTTGACTCTTACAGGGCTTTGTGAAATTTTGCTGGTCAAAGCCTGTATTTATTCAGCTTGCCTGTTGTCTCTCCTTGTGACCTTTTTGGCCGATAATTATTCTCAGCACGCGTATTTTTGCGTGTGCGCGAGACTCGTATTTGTTCAGGTGGTGACCTTTGATAGCTGTTTCCAGCGTGCGTATGTTCATGTGTTTCCGCGTGACTCTAACGAGCCGCTTGCTCTATATTTATTTGATAGATGTAAAATTATATATATATATATATATATATATATATATCATATATACATATATATATATATATATATATATATATATATATATATATATATTATGTTTCTTTTGGTTCTTTATTTATTATATGTCATATTATTTCCTTAATTTCACAAATAGCCTTTTTAGGATTTGATAGCTCTACTGAGCGTCCATTTGTGGAGTTCCTCACTGGGCCTATTAAATCCTGAAATTTGTGTGCCATAGGCCTACCTATTTTGCAACATGAGCACCACAAGCCTTCATCGTTTCGTTCTTAAGAAAATGTTTTAATACTCTATCTCCAAATTTCAATAGAATCTTCATTGGCTTATCAATTTTTTTATTAGGAATTTACCTCAAATTTCTTTTGGTTGCTTTTGCAATGATTAGAATTCATGCAATGGAGATTTTTACTGAAAATTTCAGTTTATAACGTGTAGGTTTTCTATTGTATCGCCATAGGGTACAAACAATGTTTTATTTCATGTATAGACTATAAAAACAAATTTAAAGGATAACAATATTTTTTTCTTACACGTAATGTTTAAGATTGGTATAAAATCTAAAAAAACTATCTCAAAATTGGGATATTGTTTTTTCTATTGCTAATTGTAGAGATTAACAACTTCAACTCAATCGAAGGCGGTTTGTTAAAAATATCGCTACTTTAAAAAATACCCAAATGCTGTAGAATTAGTGAAAATGTTATATAATGTATATCAACAATATACCTCACGATGGTTGTGCTATATAATGTATATCCATTTACAATATACCTTCCGAAGGTTGCGCCTTGAGTGTTCCAATGATTACAAGAACGATCCCGTCAATAGTTCGGGAATTCCAAACTCCTGGCAGGGTCACCCAAGGCGTTATGGTCGTGGATGAAGTACCAGACTAATCTCAACTAACAAAAAGACCCCAACTGCGGACCAAGTAGACATGGGTCATATAAGATTCCTATGTTTGGCTCCGGCGGAGGAGGGCAGAGCCCAGCAGGCAGACACAACAAAGGTGGGCCTTGATAGATCAAGAACTCGGCAGCCGGATGCAACCAGCCTCGTCGAAACTTCATCTCAATGTTTTGAGCCGCAGTGGACACGTTACTGGCCAAGTGTGCGCGCGTGGCCGTCGCGCAGTCACGATCGCCTAAAACATATTCCTCAGCGACTGGCGTTTGTCTCTGATTTATTTCCTGCCTTTTTTTTCCTGACAGGACCATCTCCCTTCCAAAGATCAATGGCGATGGCACCACTGGCGGCGTGGGTAGGCCTGGATAGCCAGAAACCTCTAGTCCGTGACCACACAATAGTGGCTGATATTAGATGGTCGCTTTCTAATGATCCTGCCGTGACATTGGTGTTCGGCAGCTGGACACTCAACTGGGCTGGGCTTTTTAGGATCCCCGCAGCTCAAGCCGCATGGAGAGTCTCCTAGAAAAGTTCGGGTAAACATTGGACACGGCAAACTTGTCTGGTCAGCTTACCGTAGCTGGCAGACTTTCCATTTAGCGGTCAGAACTCAAATATTACTAAACTATCGATTATTTGCCCTCCCGTTACAGAGCCCTTCATTCTCGGGGCTTGGAACATCTGCATCCTCGAAGACCTGAGAGACACTGGCCGTCATGAGCAATCTAAAACCCCTAATCTGCAAAGAGCTTGCCCGCTTCAACATCGTCGTGGCAGCCTTGAGTGAGAACAGGCTTCCAGGGTAGAACAACATCAGGGAAGCTGGTTCCAGATACACTAACTTCCTGAAGGAAAAGAACCCCAACGATCCACGTATCCATGGCGTCGGCTTCGACATCAGATCTCGGCTCGTGTACTAGCATAACCTTGTCCCAACTGCCATCAGTGAGCACATAATGTCCATTCGGATACCGCTCACCCGAGAAAGATTCATTAACCTGATCTCTGTGTACACCCCTACTCTCACCATGAAGACCAAGTCAAAGAGTATGGACCCAGATCCAGACACTACTTAGCACTGGCGCCCGCGATATAGAAGTAGTCGTATTTAGCCCAGCGAGATTTGCCTTCTAAATCCTCGAGATCAATCCGGAGTTCCACGATGACATCACTCACAAGGGTGTGGATGTTGTCGAGGCCGAGCCAGAATTCACTTTCGTCAAGAACTCCGAATCCGAGTCGGTACTCAGTCCCCTTGCATTTTCCCTCTGATGAAGAGCTCGGTGGTGCCCCAACCTCCTTGGGGCAGATGGGGCAGCACGTGTCCGGGTACAAAGTTCGAACTCCGGACTGGGTTTCACTGCAGGAAAGGAGGTCCGCGCCGTTTCGAGGAGGGTTCTGGGACGCCTTCATTTTGGCGATGATGCCTAGAAGGAGGTTCTGTTGAGTCTTTATCTCGGCGAGAACCGAAGCCTTCCTTGTGTTTTCACAGAGAGCGAGACTTTTGGAGACGGACGAAGGATAGAAACCGATCTCGCTGAAGAGGTTCACGACGTCGTCTGCTAAGGAGGGATATTCGCTTTCGGGGCATGGATGAGAGGAAGGAGCGCCCTACAATCGTGCCCGATGCAGTCAGAATGGGGCTACTCATTGGTAAAAAGAAAAGGTTTAGTTCTTGTATTCATCACTAATTACAAAGACGACTGTAGATCTACAGGGAAATTCAGAGCAGAGAAAAGAAATGAATATTAGAGCCGCTAAACATGCCATTATGATTTCATTCTCCCCAAATAAAGAGAAAAAAGGCGGATGAAGGGGAAAAAACGGAACCAGAACAAATATTTCATTAAGTATCTGATATCAGTTCTTTCAGCACTGGTAGGCATCACAAAATGCTCATGGACAAGAAAATATAGTTATTATTTACTTTACCAGAATCACTTTTTGTATATTTTTTTCTTGTTTTGTTTTGTCCAAATCTCTTCTTTCTTTGTGGCGATCGGAAGACGAAATGAGGCAAAACAGATTGGATTCCGATTCCGTCGAAATCGAAGTAAACCTCGATTTTGCCCCAATTCGCCTTACGACCGCCCAAAATGAACGACGAATTTAGATTAATAATCTTAAATAGCTCAAGAAGAAAAACCTAACTTATCTAACCTAACCTAGGAGTAGGTTTAATGCATTATTCTTTCTTCAATTTTCAAAGTACCAGCTTATGAAACTATACAAACCTTTTTTTAAGCTAACAATGGGGAGGCGTCACCACTCATACCGCCTTTATTTGGTAGGGGCCACCCTCACCCCTCATATTTTGTTTATCAACTCGCAGTATAGGCATCTCGAAAGCACAAAAAGTCATTCGGATACTCATGATTGGTTTCGTTGTTTCTCTTTGTCACTTGTATCAAATAATAACTCTCTGCTCTTTCTACGATGCGCCTCTGATCACCAATAGAGTCGTGTTTGGCGAGCCAATGAGCACAAATTTCGCAACAAAATCTCTTCCAATCCACAAATTCTTAAGAAGAAATTCTTAGATTTATATCTTGCCCCCCTCCCTCCCCCAAAGAAAATTCCAAGCCACAATCAGGATCTTTGGGAACTTCGTTTATGAGGTCTTCGAAATACATTTCACATCCATCATAAGTCCTAACGTAAGGTGTCCAATCCAAAAAAGGAGACAAATGGAAAGAAGTGACGAAGTAAGTTCGGTCGAAATTATGTAGACAATATGACGCCACTGTAACATTTTCTTGTTCAAATACTTCACTGTAACTTCATCACAAGTAAGAAAGAGAAAAAATATTGAAATTAAACTGTTATTATATTAATAGTAACAGTTGTAGAGAAAATCGAGCCCCGGAACCAAAGTGGTGCCTTTCAAGCTCCATTAGCAAATCGTTAACCAAATTACTGTTAATCATCACCAAATTATCCCCATTTATGGTTGCCATGGTAACGAAAATGAACCTTTTTTTTAAATGGACAAAAATGGAAATTTTGCTAAGATGAAATTTTGATGATCATATTTTAGAGAAAGAGTAAAAATACATCTTAGGAATGACTTTCAATAAAGTAAGATGCATGAATGTTCTGAAATGGAATTGGACAGGACAACATAACCAGAAATAATGATTTAGACACCATTATGCATAAAGACATTCAGAAGAGGACCTCGCAAAAGGTGGGAAGAAGAAACTTGCTCAATGGTGCGAGTCATGATGTAAATTAAAGCCAGTGTTTGGAATTAAGAAGAGATGAGTTGAAGATGGTCATCATTATAATCATCATTTTGAATCCCCGAGCAGAAGAAATGGCATCGGCAACCGTGGTATGACTCGACAGAATACCCCACATAGACGTCGCCTGACGGTGAAATGTACCCACAAATATGAATATACTGTCTGAAAGGAAGAATTTAGATCAAATAGAAGAATGGAGACATCCTGCCTGGTGTAAATCGCGCATCTTCCCTCTTGGCCTGCATCCCGTTATGGTGGGGTTGCAAAACCCTTATACCACTGGAGGCTGGGCAGGGGGCACGAACCAGCAAAAAAAAAGCTAAGGGGGGACGGGAGGAGATGAGCCCCTGCAGCTCCTCTCCGTTGGCCCGGAGGCTACGGAAAGTCCTCGGCGAACCATAGAAACGTGTCACCTTCGCCTTTCTACCACTCAAACTAGCTAATGCTCTCCTCTGAGGAGCATGTGGCCTTTGGCCAACATGGTGTCCTACTTGGAACGAATAACTAGAAAATGGTTAAAGCCTGCGCGTTCAAAATGCACGATAGTATCTGAATGAGGGACCCCGACCGAATCGAGGCTCCGCTTAGCGCACTTGCGATTGTGGTCATCTTCTGAGCCTCCCCACCTAAGGGTGCCTCGGGGCCCTACGTGCCCATCTTGGCTTGGGCGCTTGTCGAGTCGGCAACGAATCCCTCCTTCCCAGAAGCACTCGCACAATGAAACCGGCCCCCAAAACAACAGTCTCACCTCCCCATGCCCCCCCTCCCGAAAACAACAAGATCTTCTTACCATGCTCCCCCCCTCCCGAAAACAACAAGATCTTCGTACCATGCTCCCCCCTCCCGAAAACAACAAGATCTGCACCCCATGCCCTCCAAAAATCCACCCTAAAACCCTCCAAAGCAACAGACTCCTTTCTCCGCACACACAAATACGAAAACAATGGTCTTCTTTCCCCACATACAAAATTGAAAGTAATAGGCTCTTCCCCCACAGAAAACAAAAGCAATAGGCTTCTTTCCCCCAGCAGAAAATAAAAGCAATAGGCTTATTTTACCCACACGAAACGAAATCAACAGTTTCCTCCCACCCCACAAACAGAACGAAAGCAATGGGTTTTCGCCCACACAAAGAACGAAAGCAACAGACTTCCCCCAACACAAAACGTAAGCAATAAGCTTTCACCCACACAAATGAAAACAATAGGCTTTCCTCAATCAAAGGAAATCAGTAGGATTCCCCCCCGTGCAAAAGAAAATAATAGGCTTTCCGCACACATAAAAACTAAAGCAATTGGCGTCGCTCAACAAATACGAAAGTAATAGGCTTCCCGGACAAAAATGAAAGTAAGGCTTTCCTCACCCATAATCCGAAAGTAAAGCCTTTCTCGTGAGTGATGTCCTCATGGAGCTCGGGGTTGACCTTGAGGACTTCGAGGGCAAGAAGCGCTGGGCCAAGTACAATTACTTCTTCATAGGAGATTCCAGTAATAAGTACCGCCTGGATCTGGGCACATACTCCGGGAATGCGGGGGACTCCTTTACCGCTCACGCTGGTCACCAGTTTTTGACCAAGGACCAGGATAATGACACCCATTCTGACGAGTGCGCAAAATTATCAAAAGGTGCTTGGTAGTACACGGATTGTCGTGCCCCTAACCTAAATGGCTTCCCCCACGAGGAAAATCACACCTCTCGTGGTGAGGGTATCAACTGGTATGCATTCCGTGGACCTCACTACTCCATAAAAACTACATCCCTCAGTCTGAGGCCAAAATTTTATAATGAACTTTAATTTTCCTGAAAATTACAACCATTTTTATAGTTAATTTATCTGGAAAACCATGATACAGGACCTCTTAAGCTTCTCTTCCTTGTTTCAACAAAATCGAGTCATTTAGCGTATGTACATATTGTAGGGAACATTCATTTAACATAATAATTAGTGTTAGTTCCCTCAATTTTCTGCATTTCTCCAATATCGAGTTACATGGGCCCCACCAAAACGTAATTCCTTCCTATGTTTTGAATTCATCAAGAGGTTAAGGAGATTATAGTCATAATTGTACCAGCTATATTTTTTTCGGTGGGATGTTTTATCAAAAGTGTTTTCAGCAATGGTACAATTTGGCCCATTCATATGTTGGTTTCTCAAGATGCGAGAATGTCATATGTGTTCAATTCACCGCAGATTTCTTTTAATAAATTATTAAATGAGTTTCTATTTCATATTTCTGTTTTATTTTTTGTTCTCAGAAGATGATAATAATGCTAAAGTTAAATATGTATTATGGTTCTGTTGGATATAAACATTTGTTCTTTAAATGTGATTTAATATTGCTTTGTTTGCGTTCAAAGTTTTAATCTAGAACCTCTGGTGAGCCATCACATATCGGTGTGATCCCTTGGGGGTCAGAAAGCGAATTTTAAAGTTTAATCTTATTCTTTGTTGTAACTGTGTTGAAGGAGGTTCACTCTGATTTGTGGAACGATTGGAGATTTATTCTTTCATTTAGCCTGTCAGGGATAAACGAGAATTCCCTCCCCCCCCCCCCAACAGGCAAGGATGCGGGTTTTTTTCAACTCTAGCCACCCTGTGTTCTTTCTCTTGATTTTTTTCTTCTCTTCTTCTTCCTCTTCTACGTATATTTCTTCTTCTTCTTTTAGATCTTTTTTTCTTCTTTGACCTCGTTTCTTTCTTCCTCTTCGTTTATTCTTCCATAACACAATATTTTAACTTGGGGAAACTTTCGGGAGATTATCTGAGATTTCGTTGAAACGTTGAGAATGACCAGAAAATGAGACGGGTTGAAAAAGGTCATCTCCTGGACTTCTTTTAATTCTCCCACACAATCTTTTCTACGCGTGCTTAGACCCAGCAAAGGGTGAAAGAGGAAGCTATCGGTGTAAAATATCTGGATATAGCTAGTCTTTCATTAAGTATACTCTTCATGTCACAGATTTTGATTATGTATTTGACAATAGTCAAGATTTCCTATGACATCCTCTTATATTTACCTCTACATTGTTCCAAAACTCACGTTCCTTTTCAAGATGCTCTCTTGTAAACTTTAAATAGTCGGTTACATGCTTTTTATTAACAAGTAGAGTTTTTGCGAGTAATGAAAGAATGTAGATAGATCATTGCGATGGAGCTCTTCACTAACAGTTCTTTACTCACTTTAGTCCCTGACAATTCCACCTCCCTTTGTAGATCTTTCATACGATTCAGTGGATTATTCTTTAGCGTTCGAAGCATGTAACGTCGAGACCAATCGTTAATCTTGCGAGGAGCACCGGCTCTTGCCTAGTTAGAGGTGATTCCATATTCGCGGTGCTTTCGAGTTATAGAACTTACAGTTGCATAGTACACTTTAACTCGCTTAGAAATCGTCCAAGAGGATGATCCATCTAAATGAAGTTTAATTATTTGCTGTCGAAAAGCTTGAGGAACTTCTTTGACCTTCGGGTTTGCTCAAAGCAGACGTCCTTCTTCTATCGATTCTAATTAATGAATGACGGTGCAAATATTCCGCAATTTATATCAGGTTCATTTCTAAAAATTTCCCGAATCTTCAATCTTATCCTTTTCATCGAATTTATGAGATTTATTTGGTTTTATAACAATATTCTTGCATGTTATTATAGTGGTTGGATACTTTTGTCACCTGCTAATTATTGTTTACTAGTAATTGTTGTTATATACAAATAAAATCGGTCTTATGTGTATTCCTTCTGTTAAATATATGTTTACTGTTAATTTTAAAACCAGACGAAAGGAAGAAATATTTCAGAAATATTGAAAATTTAAGTGTGAAAATATTTTGTCATCTCAATTTATATATACAGGGTGCTGACGGTATTCGTTCGCATGATGAATGTCTCAAGAAAAAATAAAAGTGTTTTTACTTTTTAAATATATTCGTCAAATTTGAGTCAGTTTGTCTTCATGAAAGGTTCTGTCGATCTCACTCGATGAACCCTCTTGTGACCTCGATGATAGCCTGCAGACGACCTCGGAACCGGCCACATGTTTCTTTACTCTCTCCGTTTTAATCCCTAAAGGCCTTGGTAAACCTGCTCTTCGGCTCGTCCTTCGTGTTGTAGCTGGATTTGTTACTCTCTCGTTCCACTACACCCCACACAAAGAAGTCGAGGAGGTTGAAGTTAGGCCTGTTGGGAGGCCAAATATCAGATGCTGTGTGAGCGAAGAAATTCTTCCACAGTTCGGCCTGAGTCTTCCGGCTGGTATGGCAAGGAGCAGAGTCTTGTTGCCCCACGTAAGATCTCCCTGTAGCTACTTGATCGATCCAGAGCATCACCAGTTTGCCCAGAACGCGAATGTAGCCCCTGGGTTCAGCCCGATGACCTTGGGTTCGACAGCGAGCCACTTATTGTTATGGGAGTTGAACTTTTGGTCTTGGCCGAAATTCTTCTCGTCATAAAACAACCACAGCATGTTTGGAATTACGGGTGTTCTAACTTGTGTGCCTGAGTCGTTTTTCTGCATCGCTTTGGGAAGAAATTGTTCTTCCTCATCTTGTATGAAAAGTAGCAAAAGTTCTCATGCAACATCAGCCTGATTAGCTTTTTATCAGCCCCTGTCTTCCCAGCAAAGGTACGCAGTGACTTTCTAGGATCCTTGTTTCTGATCCCTTGGATTTCAGCAAAGAATTCCCACATTCTGATACGTCAGATCGTCAAACATGGCTTTTCCTAGCGTCTGCCGCCTAATAATCGAATCTTCGATCGTCCAACTCCTTTTTGGTCCTTTCCATCATCCACTGACGTTGGAGGAAGTCTGAAATCACCTTGTTTGTCGTTCCATGCGGATTCCAAGAAGGATTCGATGCTCTTACACAAAGTGGGTGTGATTCAAAATTTTCTGCAAAATAATTAAGCAAAAGGGTTATTGTTTTTAAGAAGAAGAGACTGATAACGAAGGTATATATATATATATATATATATATATATATATATATATATATATATATATATATATATATATATATATATATTTATATATTAGAGAGAGAGAGAGAAAGAGAAGGAATAAGTGGGAGTATGTGTGTGAAAGAGAAAAAATGAATGTACATGTTTGCGTGAGTGAAAGATTCGTAAATAGGGCTTGGGTAGAGAACACTGGTTGGATATTCGCAGCTCAACTTTATCCATTTCCATCTCATAAATGTCTATTTTATGCTTTCGCTGGGGAACTCAATTAAATTAATTGATAAATTGAATAACAGAAACAAGTCAGCGATAATTATGTCCAAGAATGATTAGTTTCCCCTCAAGCTGAGGCTTGGATTGACCATTACTCCTGGGCTTTGTAGAAGCGGCACCCTTTCTCGGCACAGGTAGTGGCAATCTATATTTAGACTGCCTGTGCTTTATTGTTTCTATAAATTGTTCTTTACCCTTCTTTCACCATTTTCGTTACAAGCCTTCACGCTACTATTTGCCTCGCTGGTGGCAGGCAGGTTGCGGACCGGCCTTCGCCCATTCGAGCCACTCACGTAGGGCTTTGGGATTTGTATTTGAGAAAGAACACAAAGAACGAAACCAGACAACTTCAGTTCTCTGTTCGCCAAAAAGCAGATTTGATGATTATTTGGGGATGCATTTTTTTATTATTGTATATACTGGGTGATTTGGATTGTGACGAGTCTTGATGATGATACTTTTTATTTTTGACACATGTCTGTGGATAATTTAAATTGTATATTGTAAAAGTTATGAGGATAGACTAAGGGAATTAGATCTGTTCTCGCTGGAAACCCGTAGACAGCGTGGTCAGCTCATCGAAGTTTTCAAAATAATTCGAGGGTTCGACAATGTTGACTACCGTGATATTTTCACACTGAGTGAGAACAGAACGCGCAATCACGGCTTCAAACTTAAACTGAAGCGTTACAACCGCAATCTGTGTAGAAATTTTTTCACTTACAGTATCTGCGGTATGTGGAACGCACTTCCAGTGGAAGTTGTCAACAGTGAATCTGTTGACCAGTTCAAGTAAAGACTAGACAAAGTCTTGAAAAGCGGCCGTTTAGAGACGCAAAACAATTGAGCAGCCATGTGCCCGCTCGATTGCTAGCCTAAAGGTACCCTCTTTGAATGGACCGTAAGGTCTCCTAGGGTACTTACTTTCCTTGTTACTCCTTGTTACTAAATGCATGATATGACACAATCCTATGGATGCATTTTCTAGCGTGTGTGTGTTTTGACAGATAAAGGTTGCCTTTGATAGGCCCTTGTGGCTTTTGTCATCCGTGAAATTATGTTACAACAGAGCGCAGGTCTTTAATTGCGCTGGATTTGTTAAGCTGTCAAATTTCCAAAATTTTATAACGGTCTTAAAAATTACGTGCAAGTAAGAATATTATTGTTATCCTTCAAATTTGTATTTGTCTATACATGAAAGAAAATCTTGTTCATTATTAGGGATAACTATAGTAACCCTACTCGTTCGAAACGGAAATTATGAGTCAAAATCTTAATTACATAAATTATGATCATTGAAAAGCAACCAAGAGTGAATTTAATGAAAAATCGCAATGCATAAATGGATAAAACAATGAAGATTCTGTTGGAATTAGGAGATAGCGTATTAAAAATATTCTCTTAGGAACGAGACTATGAATGTACTCTATGGCTATTGGTTTGGTTTGTTCATTCAACAATATATAAGTGAAAAGTTGTAATTAAGTGATATTATTAGGCTCGTATAGTTAAATAAACCTTATTCTTTATCTTTATATTATTATTGCCCATTATGATCATTTCCATACATAATGTCCCATCTGGTTTACGTTTCAAAAATAAAATCGTGATTGGTTCCCATGTTTGCAGACAACTGTATTTGCATTATGCGTTAGTCAGACTCCCCTCACCCCCATGTCATCCAGTGGAGACCAAGACTCTCTAGTTGATGTATAAGAGGCACAGGATATTCTTCAGTCCGAATCTCCCTTTCCGTAAGGGAGCTTATTCCCTCCCTGTTGATTCCCTCACACAGTCTACTCCATTTAGATCTGTAGTGATCGAACTACGCAATAGGTAAACTGTGGGGGTCGAACCAAGTAAAACATTCGAATGAAAAATTTAAACGATTCACACATTGAACCTTATAAATGGGAAGACAAACTTCCCGGTATGTATTATTCTCTTTCGTAAATAGGAAGATGGACTTCCCACTTTGTATTATTCTCTTTCGTAAATAGGAAGATGGACTTCCCACTTTGTATTATTCTCTTGCGTAAATTGGAAAATAGACTTCCGGGTTTGTAGTATTCTCTCTTTTGTAAATCAAAAGTTAAACTCCCCATAAGGCAGTATTTTTTTCTTGTAAATAAAGGAATGAAAATCCCAGTGTACTCGGTCGGTGAAGGAGCATTCCGAAACTGTTGCCTCCTGTGCCGGGTAATGAGGTAAAGGGCCAATGTGATGGACTTTTTTGGAGCACAAATCGTGCAGGTCACAGAGAGCCACATTGTTGAGTGAATGCTACTTAGAGCTTCTGTTATTCTCCTTGTAAAACCTCGTAGGGAATAGTTCACGCCATCAAGGTCGCTAGCCCAAACCTTTTGCTCCTTCACCAAGAATACACATTCAGTAGCGTAGCTGAATCCGAGCTCTGATTGAGCGCTTAAAATTTGGAGTAGTGATGGTGTTCTCAATTTTAGAAGGTGTTGGGATAGTGGTAGATAATAGTGGGTGAAAATTAAAGAGAGGAGGGTTATTTTTACCTAGTAGGAGGGCATCACTTTATGATTTTCTTTAAATTTTCCTTTGTTTTATTTTTGGTAAGTTTTGTTTTTCTATGTTTGTTTCTTTATGTGTTGTTAGCGTGTTCTTCGTATTGTTAGTGTTCCAATTTTTGTGTACTTATTTTTTGGTTAAATTCTTTAAGCATTCAAGCCTTTAATAGCTTTTGGCTCAGCAATTTACCTTGTGTTGTTTTAGTGTATTGTTATTTATTTTCTTTGTTTGGGTTTCGATTGTATTGAGTTAGTTTCTAGTGTTTCTGTTATGTGTATAGTGATGTAATGTTTTCCTGAGAGCAAATCTTAGTACTTGGGAACAGGCTACGACGGGAGACTTTTTCCAGGATTCGTGCAGGTATGTTAAGTCTGCCACCAGTTCCCTGTAGTTCCGATGGTAGTCACGCCTTCTGGCTTTGTTAATTATTAGGGATGCGGAGTTTTGACACGTTAGAGTTTTCTCATTGAGGTCTTGCTGGCCGCTTGAGTCACTACTGGGGGGTAGATGAGCTTAGCCCGGACGTACATCAGGTATGTTTCCTAATGTTGGCCGAGCTAAGATCTCTAAACCTGAATAGCTTGGAGATTTTTCTCTTTGCCAGATTCCGCCTCTCCGTGTAGTGTCTCGAGTATCCGCGGTCGGAGATCTTTAGACCAAGGACAGAGCCTTGAGGAGTAGCCGTATCTCCTCCCATCGATGATGATAGGCCACGTCGACCTGCGGTTCAGTGGGACGATTTTGAATTTGTCCCTATTTGTTCTAATATTCCATCGTCTCTCGTACCGGTTGATGTTATTGATTTCCACTATTGTGCGCATTGCCTGATCCCTTGCTTTCTTCTCCGGGCACGGAACAATCTGGGTGACGCCATCTGAGAATTGCAGATACATCGTGTCCCTGTGAACTGGAGTTGGTAGGTCGATGGTGATGAACAAGTAAAGCAGTGGACTCGGGCAACTTCCATGGGGAACGCCCCCCTTGAGTTATAATTCAAGTCCTCTGCATCCTTTGATCATGAGACATGCCCTTCTGTCTACGGAAGAAGATGATATACTCAATTTTACTAGAAGTTAGGATAGTAGAAGATATAGTAGGGGAAAATTAAAGTGGGGAGGGGGTATTTTGCCCTAGTAAGGAGGGTATCGCTTTATTTTTATTTATTTTTACCTTTGCTTTTATTGCTTGTTTGAACTTTTTATCCTATCTTTGTGTAATTTCATCAGCTTTAGTGTTCTTCTTATTGTTTGTTTTCAAATGATTAGGTGTACTAATTTTTGTTGCAAATATTCAGCTTTCAAGCCTTTGTTAGCTCTATTTGCCAACAATTTACCTCGTGTTTCTTGTGTTGTATTACTTGTATTGTTCGCTGTTTAATTTATATATGTATTGATGAAATGTTCTTATATGTTGTATTGTGTTTTTTCTATGTGTAAATTAGTGTAATGTCTTCTTGTGTGCATAGTTTTGTGTTCGGGAACCAACGTTGGCGTGAGACTTTTGCCCGTAGCCTCGGAAAGACACCATTCGTTAGAGTGGACCAGACCTTTTTGCCAAGATTTGGGGTGACGACATTGACGGGCTCCAAACGTTTCCTCCTGTGCAAATCTCTTTGCCTAAGGCGATCACGCCTTCTGACTCTATTGATAAGCAGAGATGCAGTGTTGTAGCCTTTTCATCGAGGACGTGTTGGCCGCTTGAGTAACCACTGCTGGGTAGATGAGCGTAGCCCGGACATACATCAGATATATTTTCCTGATATTGGCCGAGCCAAGATCTCTAGACCTGTATAGCTTGGATATTTCTCTCCTTGTCAGATTCCGCCTCTCCGTGTAGCGTATCGAGTATCCATTGTCGGTGATTTTAAGGCCCAGGACGGTGCCTTCGGGGGAGTAGCCGGCCGCATCTTCGTCGGTCTATGATGATGGACCATGTCAACTCGCAGAGGCGGGACGATCTTGAATTTGTCCCTCTTGGTCCTGATCTTCCATCGTCTCTCGTACTGGTTGATGTTGTTGATTTCCGCTATTGTGCGAACTGCCTGTGCCTTTGCTTTCCTCTCCGAGCATGGGATAATTTGAGTGATGTCATCTGCGAATGGCAGATATATCGTGTCCCTGTGCACCGGAGTTGGGAGGTCGATTATGAAAACCAGATAAAGCAGAGGACTCAGGCAGCTTCCCTGAGGAACACCCGCCTTCAGTTCGAATACAGGTACTCTGTAGCCCTCAATCGTGAGACAGGCCCTTCTGCCCATAATGAAGTCACAGAGAATCCTTTCCGGAATTGGGTCTAGCTGGAGGTTTAAGATCTTGTATTGAAGTCCTTCCAGCCAGACTTTATCGAAGGCCTTTTGCCCGTTCGCTTGGGAATATGCTACTTTCTCTCTTAGGAGCGCCAGGGCGGTATTTGTGCCCTTTTTTCTGCGGAACTCATGTTATTGGGGGTTATGCGCTCCTACGTCGCGCAGTTGAGCTTGTAGCCTATCTGCTATAATCTTCTCGAAGATTTTCCCTGTATCTCAAGAAGAGATATCGGGCGATAGTTAGCCACCTGGTCAGGGGGCTTGTTTCCCTTCGAATAAAGATGATTTTGGCCATCTTGTACCCGTCAGGGAAGTAGCCTTTATTGAGCGCAGCGTTCATTGTGTTTGCCAAACCATGAATAATTTGCCTTGGGGCATTTACGAGGTTGTTCTTCGTAATCCCAGACCAGCCTGGTGCCCTCTGCTTGAATGACCTTATGGTGTTCAAGGTCTCTTCGACAGTTATTGGGCATCTGTGGTCAACCATTACTCTTTCCTGAGATATTTGCGGGTGTGAGTGGGTTCTATGTATCATTGTGCTGAGGTCATCGAGCAATTGGTTTTCGAAGTCCTGGTCAAAGTCATTGTTCTCCTCAGGGGATATAGCCAAAATCTCTTGCCCGTGAGTTCTAAATTTTCTCTCTCTCTCGAGACAAAGAGAGAGAGAGAGACTCTGGGTCCTCAATAATAGCGTCTCCATCTTTAATTTGGGTTCTGGGTCTGGGAGGCAATCCCCTAATTCTTCGGATGTCATTTCAAAACCTTACAGGATTGCTCTCCCTGTCCAGCCTCCCAATGATGTCATTCCAGATTGTTCTTTGTTTTTCAATTATTGTGTTTTTTTAGTTCCTCTTCTAGTTGCCTCATTCTGGCTGTCCTTTCCCAATTGGTTCCTGTCCGGCCGATCTCCTATAGATTTCTCAATGTTCCCGAGCGATTTCTCCACCTAAGTTGTGGGAGCAACTTATGGGAGATTCTGGATGCGCACCTCTCGTCGGCTTGTATGAGGAGATTGGTGATCTTGTTTATCTCCTCATCAATCTCTTTGAGATTAGCGTCTCTCAGGTCAGCTGGATGGTATGTACTGAGTATTTCTCTATATAGCTCCCAGTTAGCTTAATCTTAACTTTTCCTAAGTGGAACAGGCTTGAATAGTGGAGCAAGCTTATTGACGATGTTCAAGGGGAAGTTTTTGCTTGTCAACACAATGTCCGGTTTAGTTGCCGAACGTTGTGTTAAAAAGGCCGGAAATCTGGCCTGACCCTCTGGAGTCTGTCTCTTTTGAGTAGCAGCTCAAGGTTGTTTTCCCTTTGGTTAGTGCTTTCGTAGCCTGATGCACCGCATCTGGCATTTAGATCACCGCCAAGCAATGTTAGTTTCCCACGCCCATGAGGTTGTAAAAGTTAAGGATCGGCAGGTATTTACGTCGTGGAGGTTGAATGATAAGACCATTTCAGCATGCCAGTATTTACTCCTTCGATGATTTACCCTATCTTGGGATCCTCTGGGAAAGAGGTTTCAGCGTTTCTGTAAAATTTAATTTCGATCTCATCGCCATCATATTTCTTGTTTTGACAAGAACTCTTCCTTTTGCTCTTGCTCGTCGCTCTCTCATGGATCTTAGGAGGCTGGGAGCACTCTTGTTCATCCTCCGAGGAAGAAGCAGGGCTTAAGATGTTGCCCTCAGCCTGCTTGATTCTTCTGGCTGATCTTTTTTCACTCGCTTCCCTTTTCTTCCTGGCTTCAATTCTGGGGTCCCTGTTTGGGGACCTTTGAGGAGCTGGGGTTGATTCCGGGAACGTGTTCTTTTCATCTCTTTCATCTTTGTTTCTGGGAAAGCGGTCGCTGGTGCATCTTCCTCTGGTCCGGATTGCACCTGGAGGACTTCCCCTGATGGTGGGTTCTCCGGGAACCACATCTCTGCTCAACTATTATTCTTGAGCATGATGTTTAGCTCTTTAGCGAAGCAGCCCGAGTTTGTCAGATTCCGGACATGAGCATACAATATGCAAGTGAGGATTTTAGTCGAGTTTTTATCCTCCTTGCCTATCTTCAAGTAAGTTCTCTGCGCGGCGATGTTCTCTATATTTCCTGAAAGAATGGCTTTTGTTGCTTGGGTGTAGGAAGTGTTCGTCCTCCTAGTTCCTTCTGCCTTTTTCTCTTCCGCCTTTCTTTTCAAGATCTTTTTTTTTCTGGGCAGGACATCGCCATTGCCTCATGTCCTTGTTTGCAGTTTGGGCACTTCTCTTTTTTAGCTGGGCATTTGCGCCAGCCGTGGCCTTTTTGGCTACATCTGAAACAGGTTGACTTCTGCTTCTTGCAGTCCCTCGTGGTGTGATGCTCCAATGGGTAGCATCTGAAGCAAATCTGCACCGGGGTGAATTCCTCCCACTCGATTTGCTCACCACTTATTTTTGCGTTGAGAGAAGTAGCCCTCTCTTTTTCGCCTTTGTCACCATATCTGTGTCAGGAAAGATGATTTTGAACACCTGGTGGTACTCTGTATTATCTCGTTTATTTCTAAACTTAATAATTTCAGCCCCCCTCGCCCATTGCTGGTTCTTCTCGATCTCCTCCTTAATTTCTTCTTTATTGTGCTGGCCGATCCAGGGGTCCAGCCTTCTGCACACCAAACTCCTATGTAATTGGATCTGAGGAGGCGTGGTTGGTTGGAGGTTTATATTCGTAAGGGTCTTAATCCCTTCTTCCTTTGTTAGTGCTTCCACGTCTTTTTCACTTTCGCATATTGCAACGTATCCTGCCGGCGTATCTATTAGCCTTAGGACTACCACGCTTAGCTTACCGAATAGGGTCTCTTACACTTTGCCCTTGTCTGGCTTTACCTGGCCGATTAGACATCTTAGTGGGACCCTCACGTCATTTTGGGTCGCCATTATGGTGGTGAACACCCCTTGAGGAGGGGAGGGCACTCTGTCCTGTTTTTGGCATTTTATCTGCTCTTTTAGGGACTCACTAGTGTGTATGAGTTTCTGTTATTTATTTAAGAAATTATTTGTTGAGTTGCTTTTGGGGAGAAGAGGTCCCCCCTCGATAAATCGCCTTCTGGATGAAAAGGGAATTTGCCTTTGGGTGAATGATGAAAATGGATGATATGAATCCCGGTGGGATCCTATCGGGGCTGTGATTGTATGGCGGACTTATTGATAACGCCGCCGCCCCCGAGGGTGTTTTAATCGCGACCGCACCCCCGACATACCATAGAGACGGTTGTATGTCCCTCTATGGTCCAGGAAGGGGCCCCCGCTGCCATGAGCAGCAGAGGTAGCAGTCCGTCCCTTATCCGGATTAGTTTCTGACATTGTTATCGGCTGTGGGCTACTCCTCAAACTAGCTTCCTCCAATGTCCCAATTATGACCATGCAATTGCCCGGCATAGTTGGGACGAAACATGAATGGCAATCCCCTCTCACATCCGACGGTAGTTCACGCAGTGGGGCGGGGCCAGGGACTTAAGCAGTCATCTACTTAAGTGGGGCCGCTAAAAAGAAAGATGAAATTAATGGCGATGGTGAATGGTGAAAATGAGTATATCTCTTTCGTGATTTCGGAGGCGTATTTGGGAAATCGTACCCTAAACTTTCCCTCCTTTGCCTATTTTGAGGTAGTTGTCAGATGAATAAACCAAGAATTCTACGCAGTCTATCCACGGAAACGATCAACGATGGAAAAAAGGTAGAAAATGTATAAATAGATTAGAGAGAATAGGTAGTATAGGTGTAGAATGGAGAGAGAGAGAGAGAGAGAGAGAGAGAGAGAGAGAGAGGGAGAGAGTAGTTGTGCAAGGTTGTCTGGCAACCTCAGTCGTTTGCATTTGAATTTATCCGTAGTTATTGTTTTTTGTTTGAGCAGCATTCAAGCCTTTGAAATCTTACAGGCTTTTTGACAGTTGATTGACTTTACTTGCAATTTTACGTGTCCGTTTCGGATCTTTTATTTTATTTATTTTCATTTTATTTTGTTTATTTATTTTTTGTCCATTTTGGATCTTTTATTTATTTATTTTTATTTTTTATTTTGTTGTCCACTTTGGATCTTTTATATATTCATTTTTTATTATTATTTTAAAATTATTTTTTTATTATTTTAGGTGTCCACTTGGGCTCATTTATAATCAATTTAATATCTTTATTTACATGAAACAAATAATTTCTGGTCTTCATTATTCTCATCATTTAATATTGATTGTCAATTTGAGTTCATATAGCTTTTAATCTTCTGGTAAGTTTCTCAATAGATCGGTTGAATTTCTTGTCGAGATTTTATTTGGCTGCTTTTAAATGCTTGCCTGAACCTTAGGTTCTGTACATCTAGATCAGGTATTATAATCGGGTTCAGCACCTAATCTGCCATATTAGCAAAGCTTTTCTCTCAAATATTGCGTGCTCGTCTATTTAGGGTGATATTTATTGGCTCAATGTCCGTCGCCTCGTGTAGTAACTCGAAAAAATGTAGTCAAGCAGTGACACGTTGGTAATAAAATTGATTGTCTTGTTTTGGATAACTTGAGCTTTCTTTATAACAGTTTTGCTCAGGGTATTAAGGGGTATAGCTGGCTATAAGAGGATGCGTCTCACCAACAGCAGATAAAGTTTTATTTTGTTGCTCGTCGAGAGATGTTTGATGCGATAAAGGCTCTGTAATGTTTAGGCAGCAAAGGCGATCTTCTGTAGGTAATGGACCCTGTACGTGTTCGACGTTAACTTCAGGCCTAGAACTCGGCCTTCCCTTGAGTACTCATAGAGCTCAACTTGCACCAGTACGTCCGATGTTTCCTGACAGCCAATTGGTATCACTTTGAACTTTTGGACATTGGTCTTTATCTTATTCCTTTTTTAAAGTTATTAATATCATCAATTTCTCTCCCTGTCCTGTTAGCAACGTCGTTAGGATTTTTATAAACACTGGTAATGACCTGAGTGATATCATCTGCTAGTTGTATATCATGGGCGAGGTCTTGAACGGGATGTAGTAAATCCCCAGTATACACTGAATACAGTGGGACTGAGGCAGCCCCCTTGAGGTACCCCAGCTTCCAGATTAACGACTACACCTTCTATAGCATTTATATTCACGACTTCTTCTCTATCGCCCAGATAGTCGCATAGAATCTTGTATGGTTTCCATCCATGGCAAGTTCACTTAGTTTACTTTTTAGACCCAGTAGCCATACCTTTTTGAATACCAAGGCTACGTCTCGAAGAACGACATTTACATTACCATTCCTAGTTTTTTCCGATTTTTATTTTCTCCGTAATTAATGCCAGAGCCGTTTCCGTACCAAATTTCCTCCGAAACTCAGGTTGTTGGGAATTATGTAAGTTGTGAGTTTCCAGGAAGATCCTAGGCTGGTGTTAAGAAGTTTTTCTAATAATTTGCCCATAAACTCTAGCAAGTAAATGGGCCTATAGAAACTGATCACCTTCTTCGGTTTTCCAGGTTTCAGAATGAAGATCATACGGGCTCTTTTAAATTGGTCTGGAAAATAGCCAACATTGAGGCAGCCATTAAACAACTCTAGTAGACCTTCGTTGATGTTATTGGGGACATTCAGCATATGCATTTAGTGATGCCAGTTATGCCTGGCGCTTTTTGCTTAAAGCTTTTGAGGGCCCACTCGTACTCTTTGTGCGTGAATGGTCTACCTTCTTCCCGTGCAATGCGGGATCTGTCAACGAAGTGATGTGGCGTAAGGTCGGCACCTAGGTCTTGAAGTCTAAGTAGAACTTTTTTTCATACCTCTCGTAAAAGAACTCGTTATCTTCATCGCTAATACGAAAGCGGTTTTTCCAGTACAGCATAAATTCCCTCTCGATATCATGATCTTCCGTATATTCTACGCCATTGATCTTAATGTTTATTCTGTTCTTAGGAGGAGTTCCTCTCAGTCTCTTTATTTGACTCCAAAATTTGAGGGGGTCCCCTTCTGCGTCAATCTTAGTAATGATATCATCCCACTCGTCTCTCGATCTCTCAAGTATGAGTTGTCTGGTCTATTTTTTTAATCCTCGCAGTTCCTGGTACCGTTTTGTCGTGATCCCATGCATATTTATAAAGAAAACGGTTGATCCATTTTCTGTTGTATGTTTTCGCCCTACCTTGGAGATGGAAGGATTTTATGTTTCGTCCAGGGGATAGCCAGGAGGTCAGGTTCTAAGATCTTTGAGGTGAGATGAGTGAGTTTCTGGTCAGTATCTTCTACGGAAGCATCATTGAGTTGTTCAATATGCACTTGGCGCAGATGTTCTCGGTATATTTTCCAGTTAGCTGTTGCTAGGCATCTTAGTTTCGGAATTTGTACTTGTATTGGGGAAGTAGAGATGTGGGTGATCATACTAATAGGATTTGAAGGTATGAAGTGGCCCGGGAGAGTGACATGGTTAAGAGAAAAGTTTCGATTTGTTAACACAATGTCCGGTGTAGTCGATGATCTTGCCGTATGGAATGTTGAGAAATCTGTCCCTTCTCTTTGCGCAACACCTCTATCGATTAGGAGGCTCAGTGAATTACCAGCTCCGTTAAAAGCCCTCGTATAGCCAACTTCCCTGCACCGGGAATTCAAATCTACGACTAGTATCGTTGAGGCCTCTCTCCTAAAAGGTCGCATAAAGTTGGGAATCGAGAGATACAGGCGCCTGGGTGGTTGATACCCAACCGAAACCACCAGGTCGTTATATGTTATAGGGATCTTCACCGCCAAATACGATTACTCTAAATTCCATATCTCTTTAAATCTAATGCCTTTTCTAATGGCAATTGCAACCCCGTCGTATCTATCCTTTGATTGCCTAGCCATCAATACTTCGTAGTTATTAGTTATATATTTTTATATGCTCGATATTGTCATCTAATCCATGCCCAGAAATAAGCACGATGTCAGGATCAGCGTTTCTAATGATTTCATTGTATATTCTGATTTTATTCTTCCATCCGTTAACATTCAGTGAAAAGATCTTAAGGTTCCCTCCGAGTTTGGTAGAGATAGCCATGGTTAATTGATATTCGGTTGTTTAACCTTAGCCCCTTTATTCCTGGCTGGTGACCTTACCCTTCCAGATCTCTTCTTCCTGTATTAAACCTGGTTAAGGTTAAAACAGGATTCGGGACATATTTCTATCCTACCTTGTTTGAAGGTGTTTAGGAGTTCTTCTTCCGTAACGTCCGCATCAAAGTCCCATTTATACCTGCCTTTAATAACTCCTTTTACCAGTTCATTAACATTGGCTTTCTTCGGTATGGGAGCAGATGGGGAGCCGTAGATTCCCATGCACAGATCCTGGGTAGTCCCATAGATTGGCGTAGCAGAGGCAGATGTCGATGCAACAGATTCAACCTCATCATTTTATGGTAGAGTCTCTTCCGATTGGTTACTGGTCTCCATCTGTGAGTCATCATTCTTGGCACGTTCTTTCTTGCGCAAACGCGGGTCGCGAGAAGTAGAACGACGCATTGTCTCAGGTTGTTTGAGATTCTTTAATTGAGCATGAAATAGGTCTCCTGATGGCGGGTTTTCCGGAAACCACATCGGCTTCAGTCCATTATGTACCAGCTTATTATTTAATTCCGTCGCACAACTGCCAGGGTTCGTTATATTTGTGAATTGTGCGTGTAATATACACATAATAAGATCTGGTCTCATGTTGTGGTCTATTTGAATCGTGGTCTTCTGTTCGGAAACTTTTGTCGTTTGTGCATATGTAGTAGTTTTTCTTCGATTTGTCTCGTCGATCAAGGTCTTTTTATCCGTTATCAATGCCTTCTTTATTGGGCAAGCCTTTGATAGAGTAAGGTGAGAATTGCCACAATTAATGCACTTCTTATTGGAGCTAGTACACTCTTTCCACGTCTAGTCAGATTCTGAGGACTAAGAACGGATTTTGCCTGTAGCCTGACAGTCTTTAGTGGCATGCTTTCCGAGGGCATAGAAGGAGAAGCAGATATGCAACGGCACAAAAACCTCTCGCTCAATGCAGCTAGCGGAGACTTTTGAATTAAATAGGATCAGTCCATTTTCCGCCGCCTTCGCCGCCATCTCAGTAGTTTGAAAGGTTATTTTAAACACATGGGTGTGTTCTTCTGTTTCATGGTTCTTAAACTTTATTACATCATTGATTTTTGCGGAAGCTTGCTTCGCTTCAACTTCTGGTTTTATCTCCTCAGCAGAGTGGGTACCAACGTAGGGGTCGATACGTCGACAAATAATCGATCTCTTGGCCGATGCATGTGGAGGAACACGATGTATGAGGCCGATCTCTTCTAACCTCTTCCTCAAGTTTTCGCTCAGAAGGTTGTCCAAATCTTGATTAGAGGCTCAAAAGGCCAAGTAACCATAATACTGGTCTTTAAGTCGGCAGAGAGCAATCCCAAGCGTTGAGAAGACAGTTTCAAAAACCTTCTCGCACGAAGGCCTTTGGCATCGCTCTTTGACATGGAGCGAAACCCTTTTCTCGCTGTTAGGGTCGTCCATGACGGCCCCAACAGCAGGAGCTACTTGAACCTACCAGGCCCTTATCGGGGTGCGAGCACCTAAATCGACTTTGGGTCACCCTTTCTGCCCTACCTATCTAAAATGTCTACCAGGGTCCTCCTATCTGTACTGACCACTCCGCCCCAGAATGGGGCCCTTTCTTTGCGTCCCCCTCCCTACGAGGCTTTCTTCTAGGCTTCGGATACGTCAGAGGCAGACGGATCCTATAGACCTTAATGGCAGAAAGGTTATTAAAACCAAAGTTGTGCTGCTGTTATGGGAACAGACAAGATGCAGGCGAGAAACTCCAATTCATCCAAAATTCACTCGTTGGCAGGGTTTCCACCCTCTCGGGTGTGCACGCGTATGTTTTGGTACAACCAGATGGTTTCCGTTGAACCCAAGCTGGCGTTCCTCCAAAAGCCGTAAAAATTGTCACCTACTGAAACAGTGGAGAATTCCGAAATTTGTAGAAGTAGGTCTTTGCTTGTAAGTAGAGGTAAAGTCTTTTTGCAGCACAGTCGTCCACGGAAAAAGAGTAGATGTAGGTAGGGGATAGAGTAAGAGTGTGTGGACAGATAGCAGAAAGTAGACCAGTGTTCAAAAGAGAAAGAAGTGTGGAAGGGTGCAAAAAGATGCTAGAGCCTCGGAATCAGGCCTATCGCTCTTAAGTATTTTTGGTTTTGTAGTTCCTTTGTTGTTTTTGAGTTAGTTTATATATATATATATATATATATATATATATATATATATATATATATATATATATATATATATATATATATATATATATATAATATGGCGTTCAAGCCATTTGTCTTCAAAATCAATTAATGTCTTTGGACATGCTATGCGCATTTGCTGTTGTGGTAATAATTGCTTTATTAATTAATTTATTGTTTTGCTTAGTCATTGTTTTGTCGTATATTTTGTAATGTGTTTAATTTGTGTTTTTTGTTTTTTCGTGGATGTTTTTCTTCGGTCAATTTCGGTCTTTATCGGTATATTTGAGTCTTCAGGAAAATGGATTTCAGCCGTGTTTATATGCAAACCGGTTTGAGCATTATTAACCTTTTAAATCTATTGTGAAGTTTATAGGAGAATTATTGCAGTGTTTATATCTAAAAGCTGATTTGTCAATTTGTTAACGCTAAGGTCTGTTATTTCAAAAAATGAACATAAGTATGACACTTAAATGTATCTCAATCTTGATTGGTTGAATTTTGTGGAATTATGAGTTGATATAATAATTATTTATATAGCTGTATTTTGTGGAAAATGTAGTTAGCAACCATTATTATTCAAGAAGAAAGAAGAGGTCCTTACCGTTCACCATTTCGAGGCTGTTACCGCTGTTAACCAAGAAATAAAGAATCTAGCTCGATATTTTCCTTTATCGTAAGGAAGCTCGTTGATCACATAACCCATCCTGATACATCGAAAAGAGTTCCCCTTTTCACACATAACACATAAAAGGGACATATAACGTCAAAATACTCCATACTTATAGACCTCTGGCATTAAAATTGCTGGATTCAATAGGCCCAAAAGATACCTCAACAAAATGGATGTGAATCGATCCTATTAAATCTAAACATGCCTTATTTTATGTAAAGATTCAATATTGTATGAGAAATAGGATGGGATTTGTAAATGTACATATATTTAAGAGAGCAAGATGCGATGCAGAGAGGAGCGAATGAAATGTTTGAACACCTGCGTTTGATAAAGCTGCCCAAGTTGTGTCTCGAGATAGAATTTTCAAAGACGGATATTTAAGGAGGAACCCAAGTAAACACAGCTGTTGACCACAAGAGAGGACCCAGTGACAATCGTCTCACATTATAAAAATAAGAGTTTATCATGTAAATGTACACACCGCGCGTACACAGGCTTTCTAGCTCAAACCAGAGGGTGGAGAAATGACCATAACGGAGGTAGGCCGTCCCTCGGTCATCTCTACGCCACCCCGTCTGCATGAGGAGCGCACAAATAAATAAGAAAAGAAAGAGGAAGAGAGATGACACACAGAGAACAGGGATATGATAGTAACGAATTCATACGCATTCACACTTCCGCCTAAATCCACTAAGTCTTATCTCGCCCTTAACTTGTAGTCACGTTGATAATATATGGACTACTAGTCTGCCGTCTAGTATACTCTGTGTGACGCCGCTTGAATCATAATATTCCTTTATTAGAATAAAGAGTTTATTTTCGTATGTCCATCTTTGCCTTGAACCTTCGATAAGCCCAGCCAAGTAGAAGAACACCGTAAGATCATTTATCATTGGAGATCATTTTTAATTCACCATCACTATAAATTGGTCACCTCCATAACTTTACCCGTATAACTGGTGACCCGTCGTTTGACCCTTATAACTGGTGACCCGTCGTTCGACCCTCTATAAATGGTGACCCGTCGTTCGACTGGACAGAGAAAGCATAAAACAAAGAATGGGTTCGTCAAGCAATCGTCAGACAGGGCAAGGTGAAGGGGATTTCGTAAATGCCGTCAGTGTCAAGCCACCCATCTTCAAGGAAACAACAGTCTCAGGCCGACCCTGAACTAAACTTTTCCACGTATTGACCTCACTTCCTTCTGAGACCGCCGATTGTCTTCCGGCGGCCATTTCAGCCGACCGACGCCAAGCAGGACGAAGGGATACAGGAACCGCCAACAAGGACATCGATCCCATGCCCACTTTAAGCCCAAGACGAAGAGGACCTGTGTATCTCCATCATCGTTGGCCCACTCTTTCGAAGGAGCTGCAGTAAAGATGGTGAAAGGACGTATTTCTACACGCCGGACCACTGCAATCAACACTGGAATGAGATCATGCCAGACGAAACTCAGGCCATACAATCGAGTACAGTTTTTTAAAACCTATTGATACCAAGCGTAGACAGTGTTGTTTTTAAGTGATGATTAATTTACCTGGCTAAATTTAGTCTCTTATTTATGTCCGGTTGTGTGAAAAGGATATCAGTCCAAGCAATTTAATAATGTACAAATTCGGTTAATTGCTAATATAAAGTTAACTCCTGTTGGTTTACATAGTCCATGTATGCAATAATTTAAAGGTTAACTCAGTATGTTTAAGTTCTGTACAGCTAAAAGTGAGGTGTTTTAGTACGCACGCCCAAGCCTTGTAGCGTCCATCTCAAGGTGAAATAGATTCAGTATGAAGCCTCAGAGACTAGTGTCATGTGAATTATGTAAAGGCTTTAATTGGTACGAGAATACGAATAAGCTAAAATGAAAGATATAGCGGTGTTCTTGAATAAAAATAAATACTTGCGTGGATAATATATATGTCCACAATATACTCATATAAATTGTGATGTTAAATAGTAATGTTATATATCGCTGGAAAGTAATATTGTATAGATTTCGTCCATGTAAGTTGTAAAAAATATGCGTTGCAAGGCAAAATAGGCTCCTTGTTGAAGCCTCACATATGAGCGTTATGTGAACTCTATAAAGTCTTGTAACTGCACCGAAAGCAACGACAAGCCATTTGTTAGAAATTCGTCGTTTATATATTTTTTAATGCTGTGTAGCAGTATTATAGAGAAATATTGTAATGAGGGAGGAAAAGTCATAAATATAAACACGTCTCGTTGCCTCTATAGCCTTAGTACATGCATTACCATGTATGGTAGGTGTCAGTATTATGTGTATGTAAGAATCTAACGCGAGATACGCCAGTGGTGAATGATTATATATAAAAATGTATTAGGTATCAATTGATTACTGTATTACGATATGGCAGAAATAGGATGAGAAATAGGATGGGGTTTGTCAATGTACATATATGTAAGCGAGAAAGCGTGAGACACAGAGAAGAGGGAAGGAATGGTTGAACACCTGCGTTTGATAAAGCTGCCCAAGTTGTGGCTTGAGATAGAATTATCATAGACGGATATTTAAGGCGGAGCCCGAGTAAACACAGCTGTTGTCCGTAAAAGATGCCGAAGCAACAATCGTCTCAAATTATACAAATAAGAGTATATCATGTAAATGTACACAACGCGTGCACAGACTTCCTAACCCCGCCTAGAGGGTGGAGAAATGACCATAACGGAGTAAGGCCGTCCCGCGGTCATCTTTACGCAACGCCCTCTGCATGAGGAGCGCACATATAAATAAGAAATGAAAGAGGAAGACAGAAGATACACAGAGGACAGAGAAAGAGGAATACAGAGGATACACAGAGGACGAATTCATACGCGTTCACGCTTCCACCTAAATCTACTAAGTCTTGTCTCGCCCTGAACTCGTACTCGCCTAGATAATATATAGACTACTAGTCTCCCACCTAGTAGGCTCAGTGTCAAGCCGCTTGCATCCTAATATTCCGTTATTATAATAAAGAGTTTATTTATATATGTCCATCTTTGCCTTTAACCTTGGATAAGCCCAGCCAAGTAGAAGAACACCGTAAGATCATTTATCCTTTGAGTCAGATAAATAATTCGCTATAACGCCATCCTTAACCTATAAACTGGAACTAGTGGCTCCCTCATAAGATGGTAAATAGGGAAACATCTTTCATTCACCGTCGTCTGGACCTATATAACTGGTAACCTTGTCACCTACAATACCATTTACCTAACTCCCCATAACTGGCGACCCCCATAAAGATTTCCCTTGCGTCAGATATTATCAAATGGAGAGTTGCGTGCGCAATGGAAGAGTGGCAGGTTTCTGCATGGTCATTTCAATTCTTACGATAGACCATAATTAGGGCCGTCTGATGTCATTAAAAAATAACATTTAAGTTCTTGGGGGACATTTTGTTTACCTTTTAGTAGATTTTACCATTTCACATGGAGCTGTTGAATGGTTTCCTACTGAATCTCCAGGTTTGCAAGGTGGAGACATCACCGGTTTGGGTGACGTTTTCAGAAGGTTCAAAATCGGGCCTCGAGGAAACTCGTTTTATTTATTTGATGTTTTGTCCGACCGAGAAAGAAATGTTGGTCCAAAGAGATGCCCACTCCCCTCCCATTCAAGAGTAGGAGCAGAGTTCCCCAAGGAACAAAATAGGGGTGTAATAGGTCCAATAACAAAAAGAGCCCCATATAAATATGCTGAGAACAAATTAAAAAGTGCATCAATCGGTAATGAGTTTGGCGAAATACCAAGAAAATTATCGAATTAAAAAACAAAACAAAACTTTAATAAAATACAATGACCAGCGAGATATATTGACAGGAATGGTTTAATAGGATAGTTTATCTTCCTAATCACTCTCCCTTATCAGAAGGATGGCGCACCCCCCTCCTCTTCCTTCTAGGATAACAAACAAAGAAGCAACACAACAAACAAGAGCAATTTCCTCGTTCGGGGTCAAATGGTGGCCAAATGGAATTATAGAATCCTTTCAATGCAGTTATCGGTTTGTTGGCTTCCGAGTTCGGATGATAGGTTCGAACCCCCCTCCCCCATCTTTTGTGATTCTAAGTGCAAAGGGCAACGCCTCTATAACCTCAACCATGACCTACACCTTGAACTCAGAACACTTGAAAGCGCCAGATTAAAGTGAAGGACGTTATCAGCACCGATTCTCGATAAAACGGAGCGACAATCAATGAGGGCAGCTACATATAGGCATTTTAAATAGGGGTTGAATAAATATTGTTAAAGTTGGGAATATAAAAATGTGTGTGAAAGTTATAGAGCCCGGCTAGACTACCCTCGGTGCTGAAGGAAGAAGAGGGCGCACAACTCTCTTGCACCTGAACGTCTCTTCATAAAGGAAGTCCTTTTGGTGGCTGAGAAATGAAGTCGGAGGATGAAACTAAAGCTCTTTGATGGGGTACCTTTTGATAACCATCGAGGGCATCTCGGCCAGGCAGCTGTGGGGGGTTGGAAATTACTCACGAATCCAGGGGGGAAGAATAGACAAGATAGTGGGGGATTAAAATGGGGCAAACGATGACCTCGATCCATTCCACCCCCAAACCCCATAAAATTTAATCAACTCAACCCTCCACCCCATCCATTAGGAAAGGGCTCTGTGTAGCTTGTTGCACCTTGTACCTGGAGGAACGACATGTGACACCAATGCCCGAAAATGATAAACTGTCTCTCTTCTCGCTCTCTCTCTCTCTCTCTACTTCTCTCTCTTTCTCTCTCTTTCCCCCTCTCTCTCTCTCTCTCTCTCTCTCTCTATATATATATATATATATATATATATATATATATATATATATATATATATATATATATCTTTCTTTCTTCTCACTCTCTCTATCTCTCCTTCTCACTCTCATAGCGACATAAAGTTGTCTAGGCAGTGTGCCGATGTAGAAAAAAAGGCACATAGACTATCGGGATACATAAAGATGCAATTGCGCTTCAGAAACACGGAGATTGTCTTAAAATTGTACAACTTTAGCCAGACCTCACCCGAAGTACGCCGTTCAATTTTGGTCTCGTACACTGCGTAAGGACATAGATGACTGGAACGGATCCAGGCTAGGGCTACCAAGCTAATTCTCTCAGTTAGGTACAAAGGCAATCGGCGTCGGCTTCAAGAAATCGAGCTTTTATCTCCAGAGACCCGCAGATTACCAGGCCAAATAATAGAGACCTTCAAGATTTTGAGGGGTGTCGAAAACGTGGACTACAGAAGGATGTTCACGTTGAACACAAATACGATTAGTAACCATGTTAACAAGCTGGATTTGCCCCCATTCCAGATTGGTATTGGCGGGAACTACTTCTCGTATAAGAGCTGCGCTACATAGAACCATCTTCTGGTCAAGGGGGTGAATAGTTCGTCTGTAGAACAATTCAAATCAAAGCTGGATGATGGAATCCGTGAATATGTATAGAACGTAGATTATAGAAACAAGTAAAATAGGTTGCAGCTAAACTATTAAAATTTTCTGATTATGATCCTTTTTCAAATCCTAATCACGGGTCATTTCCGCTTTCTGTGGCCGTAAAAGCAGATGGGAGAGCTGGGGGAAGGGCGGGGAGCCTTCGCCTGTGCTGTGCTTTCTCTTAATCTATAGGTTAGGATGGCCTTCCAAAAATAGTATCTCCACGGTATGGACATCAATGTCCTTTGAGGTACACCTTTTCCTTGTGACTTCTAGTGACTCTCTTTCTCTCTTTATATAGATCTCTCTCTCTCTCTCTCTCTCTCTCTCTCTCTCTCTCTCTCTCTCTCTCTCTCTCTCTCTGTATCAGGCTATCGGGTAGTCATTTGCATCTCTTTCAAATCTCTTTTTCATTCTTCCTTCTCTTCTCCACCCCCATCCCACTCTCCCTCCTCTTTTCCCACCATCCTCCTCCTCTTCCCTTTCTTCCTCCTCTCCATCCTCCTCCTCTCTCTTCCTATTCTTCCTCCTCCTCCTCTTCATCAAAAAGAAAAGAAGGAAAACTTCTCTTTTTAGCTACAAGAAGAAAATATCTGTTGACCAGATCATGAAAGGAAGCTCTATTGCCTCCCCCGCCCCACGCCCCCACCCCTTGCACCCTCCTCAACTAAAACCTTGATCGCTCCCTGTCACTGAGAAAGCACGGGAATCAAATTGGAAAATCACTTCGACGCTAAGAGTCTAGTGGCTTAACGCCATCTTTCCCTCGTCGGCAGCTTTTCCTGAGCGTTTCATCGAGGACCAAAGGAATTGAATCAAAGCGGATCGAAGGACGGAACCCCCCCTCCCTGGGGAAACGTGATCCTCTGAAGAACACAGATGATGATCATCATCATTAAACACATTTTCATAAACTGAGGGCGGCGCTCAGACAGGACACTAAAAATACCCGCATAACCCTTCCATACCCGCACTACCCTTCCACACCCGCACTACCCTTCCACACCCGCACTACCCTTCCACACCCGAATGCCTTTCCATACCAACACTACCCTTCCATACCCGCACCACCCTCCCATACCCGCATCACCCTTCCATACCCGCACTACCCTTCCACACCCGCACTAGCCTTCCACACCCGCACCATCCTTCCATACTCGCACCACCCTTCCATACCGCACCACTCTTCCATACTAGCACCCCCCCCATACCCGCACCACCCTCCAATACTCACTTTACCCTCCCATACCCGCACCCCCCTCCAATACCCGCTCCACCCTCCAATATCTGCCGCACTACCCTTCCACACCCGCACTACCCTTCCACACCCGAATGCCTTTCCATACCAACACTACCCTTCCATACCCGCACCACCCTCCCATACCCGCATCACCCTTCCATACCCGCACTACCCTTCCACACCCGCACTAGCCTTCCACACCCGCACCATCCTTCCATACTCGCACCACCCTTCCATACCTGCACCATCCTTTCATACCAGCACCACCCTTTCATGACCGCACCACCCTTCCATGCAGGCACTACCCTCCCATACCCGCACCACCATCCAATACCCACTCCACCCTCCCATATGTTCACCAGCCTCCAATACCCGCTCCACCCTCCCATACCTGCTGCACCCTCCATACCCACACCACCCTTCCATACTCGCACCACCCTCCAATACCCCCTCCTCTCATACCCTTTCTGATCGAAGAGAGAAGTCTAAGCTCCCTTGTAGGAGATCATCCACGATGGATCCGGAAGGTCAAGAGAATCTCTCCTTTCGGTGCCATAATTGACCCTAGGGTTGACCAGTAACGTGAAGTCATGGACAAACCGTACACATGAGGATCATTGACACCATTTGGGTAGAACTCAGGGTCATCCTTAGCTAAAAGGAACTAGATGACTGTTCTCCAACCTTCTCCCTCCAAGCCCCGCTATAAATTTTCAGAACTTTTTTAAAATGTATAAAAACTCGTTTGTATCAATTTCTTCTGAGTGGTAATGAAGAAGTATGTCTCCAACGGAATGGTTCATTGGGATACCAATCCTTATGTTCCAGAGATGCCCCCAGGTGCGGGTTCACACCTTAGCCACTTCCACAAATTCTGGGCAACGGACGAACCAGAAATTCGAAGGAGGAATCTTAATAAGAGAATTGTCGCTGGCTTTATTCAGAATCCACCAGGATTTGAAAAGAAAAGTCTTTCGCCAACGACAATGTGAAGGTATTAAATTCCGATTCTTGGAGAATCCTGTACAGATTCGTATATTAATTATTACTTCACAAATAATAGATGATCGTCAACCTCAAAGTTTAATGTTAACACTGCCCAAGGGACAATACCTTCATCCTATCCCTGTTTAATTGGCTATAAATACACGCTTGCACGATGTTATTAAATCAAATGCTTTGAAGATGACTTATATATGTATGTGATGAAAGCTTAGATCAAACATAAGGTACAAAACTAACTATTTTTATGTTATTATCTTTATTATTGAGTAGGAAAGAATCTAATTAACATATTTATTGACCAGAAAGTAATATGTAAATCACTTTGAGAACCCTTTTCTTGTCGTTAACGGCAGATATCCTTGTTTCTAGGAGACAATTTTGTTCCTTGATCCGAAAATGAGGACGTCTTGCAATTTCAAATCTGTTTCTCTTGGTTTGATCAAATCGTCAACTGGACTGAAGCCACATTCAATCAAATGAGACGATGGAAAATGAATTAAAATTTCTCTTGTTTGTTAGGTTATTTCCTTTCAACCAAGTCACAGAGCCACATAATGGTACCCTTTAGTTTGAAAAAAATAGTCAATGATTCATCATGTTTTAATTCTGATATATCTTTGTGGTATTGCACTGGAACATCAACAACAGCCGCAAGCAATGGTTGAGTTGACGAAGAGGAAAATTAAATTCCTTTAAATCACCAAATCTCTCATTGAAGTCCTTTATTAATATTAACAAATGTTAAAAAATTGCGTTAGTAGCAGTATTAGTTATCTTACATTTATTTAACCAGCAGACTTTACTGAAATTTCTTTCAGAAATATTTCTTTGGCATATATATTTCATTATCCTCTATATTCTGAAATTAATAAACATAAATTTCTTATTAGCCTATTTAGTAGCTCAGACGCCGCAGCTAAAACCGAAAGATTGGTGTCAATCCACAACTGACAACAGATCTCGACGTGAAGCAAGTTAATCTGAGGTTGCTGAGGAACAAATGAAATGGGATTTCCCTTCAATTCGTTTCTCTGCTTCAGAAGGAGGATTGGCCTAAGATGGAAATATTTCTTGGAGTTTTAATTGAGTCACTCTGACTAAAGTCTAAATAGTTTCATTCTAATACAGAAAATCTATTTTTTTTTTCCTTCTTTGGGTGCAGAGAGAAACGAGATTCGTCTCGGTTTGCTGACCGCGAGTCCTTAGTAGCTTCCAAGGGATCCTTGAGGGGCACTGCCCCTAGTTTGAGGACAACCATTGTTTACGGCCTAAATTAAATGACTTGCGGAATTATCAGTCCGTAAACTACATTCACTAACACTTGCAATCGTTAAAGATGATGACCAAAGCGAGACGTGTGCCTTCAATGCTGTCTTGAGGCAACCTGAATATCCCCTAGGGGCCAAGAAGGGTTCGATTGAGGGTGTTTCTCTCCGATTTTCAGTCTTCATTCACTCACCTTTTCTCTCGACCATTCAATTCCACCTCGTTTCGGACCGTATTTCACACTTCATCCCTTCCCAGGTTCAATGGACCTTCTTCCCATTCTTCTCTCCTTCTCTTTCTTAGGTAGCTCAGCGCTTTTTTTCTTCTTCCTTTCCTTCTCTCAGTTTCTCAATTGGTTATGAAAGTTTCCTTCGTTGGATTTGAGTGGCTCCATTTTACCTTTTACAAAGCAGCAAAATCTCTCTTTTTAAAAGCAGGAATCAAAAAGATGTATACTATGTACTAGTACAACTAGGGCCTGAAGTTGACTATTGAAGATCTGAGCATTCGACACATTTTCGATTCCCCCAACTTTACCAAATGAATTTCTTCCAAAAGGTTTGGGAGAAGACGCGCCTCCGTTTGATTTTGTGGAGGTTGCCGCAGTTTCCTTCCCAAACCAATCGTATTGTTTTCTATCATTAAACAGGGAGGTCTTTCCTCTATCCTTTCCCTGTTAGCCCCTGCCATTACTCTGATCCTCTCCTACTGCATCAACGTCCATGCGAAACTTCCCTCCACCATCACTGTTCGATGACGTGCCCCGCGAATCTCAGCCACTATTTTGAATGCCAATGAGCACAGGCGAGGAAGAAAGAGGCGATTCCGGTAACATAACATAAACATAACATAATTTCACGGACGACAAAAGCCACAAGGGCCTATCAAAGGTCATCCGTATCCGTCAAAACCCAACCACAAAAAGCACCATCGCCAGGGAAAGACAAAATCAAAGTCCCCCACAATATAATATAACAGATGACAAAAGCCACAAGGGCCCATCATAGGTCATCTGAGTCAAACGGCCTCTTTTTTCAAGGCACCCAAACTCCCAAGAAAACTACATCCAGAGGATTGCGTGTGTGAGATACTGATATTTAATATCAACGCTGGGTAAGATAACCAATATTAATTATCAATTCTTTTTTATCATACTACTCAGATGGAGGAATTCAGGTTTGCCCCCCCCCAAAAAAAAAAAATCATAGATCCCCCACTGCCGGTACGGTAAAAATAAAAGTAGGAAAACCTTATACGTCAGGGAGTGGATAATTTCCTCGCGCAGATATAAAAAGAAAGCTTGAGGCTGCGAATGTGCCTTTTGCGTCTCTCATGTGAGCGAGATGTCGGTCGAATACAATACCAAGGAATCGATGCGAGTGTACCACTTGTAGGCGAGCCACATTCAGAAAAAGCTCCGGCTCGAGGTTATAGAAGGGTTAGGTTATGCCTAAAAGCAAAACCCCTTAATTAAATAAAGTTAAGATCCAAGCAGGAATAAAAAAAATTACGAATACCAAAAATTAAATAATGTTATTGAACAATCACCAGAATCCGTGGAATAAAAGACAGAGAAAAGTTAAAATATTCGAGGCAGAAAAATTTAAATTTCATTGAACGTAATACTAGGAAACTGAACTTAATACAAAGGGATATTTAAGTTCAGGATTTGGGATTGACATAAATTAAAAGATGACAATTAACCAAAGGAATATAATGAACCAGTGGTGGGCGCGATAACGAAGAAAAAATATGTATCACGATAACCGATAAATAGATAACGATAACCTTATCGGCGATAACCGTTAATCGATTATTGGCGATAAATTTATCGCCCGATAAGGTGATAACCGATGAAATCGATAAATCCAAAATTATAATATAATATTGATTATTGACTATATATAGCGTTATTTTTTAATACAATAGTAATAATATTTGAATACTGCTTCTTAGTTTCTTACCTAGTGAGGCTCTCCTTCATCTCCTCATAGGTTTTGAGGATCCTCCTCCACAGCGTCCTCCTGGAGGGTACCTCTTTCTTAGGCTTGAGGGTGTGGACCATGTCCCTGAAGCTCTGACTGTCCACAATCTGCAGCAGCAGCATGTTGTCCACTACAAACCTGACAATTGTCTTGTCGACGGTGGCCTGCAGGACGGCGCTGCCCTGGGCTATGATGCTAAAGGTCTCGGCGATGGACATCTGCCGCTGCTTCTTGCTGGTTGACCCACCGTCATCTAACTGACCGGGCCGGTTCCTGCTGCGGCCGCGAGTCCCAACATTAGCCTTGCAAGCTTCATCAACTTATTTTGCCTTGTCAGAATAAATCCTGTTGAAGTGGCTCTTCAGGTTGGCCTTGGTGCCCTTATTCACCTTCACCTCAATGATCTTAAGGAGGCAGGACAAGCACTGGAAGATGTAGCTGTCACCAACCATCTTCTTGTACTTCACCCATTTGCCAAGGAGTGGCCAGGGTAACTGAGGCTCACCCTCAGTGAGCTCAGAGTCAATAGACTCCGCTGAGTCTCTTTGGCTTGATGCGGGCACAGTCTCTTGCGACGCCATCACTAATTCAATACTATAAAATAGCAAAGCACTGCAGTACTAAATTACAGTAAAAATAGGATCAGTTTAGAATAGGGGAATAACTTTGAAAGTGTTCAAAACATTAATAAACAGATATTAAAGAATATCACCGAATAGTACATGCATTCATATACACGTGCACAAAAAAAATAGAACGGAAGAAGCACGGGAACATAGGGAAAAAATCATCAAAGAAAGAGTAAAACTGGTAACGCGCAGGAGCAAAACATCGTGACCTCTCGTCCAACAGCTGGTGAGAGATAAACAGCTGGTGAGAGTGTTGTAGAAAGAGCAGCAAAGCAGGTTTTGCATCCTACTCACACCAGCCGCATCCTTGGAGATAACAAAAACAACACACGTTTTTCAAGCCTTTTGCTAATATCTGCTCCGCCCTCTCTTCTACTTGGCTTCCATGCGGAATTGTCTGCCCTTTTCTCTTACAAAAGAGTCCATATGCAATTGAGGATACTATCTGATTCAATTCCTGAACACCGGGTAACTTCCCGTCATCAGAACCTTTTTTCTCGTTCCAGTTCTCCTTGACTAATCACCACCTCCCACCAAAAAAGACCTATCATAGTTGACCTTTCAGCTCCAAGTCTCTACCGACAGTAGTTTGACCGTTTTCTCCTTTACCTCATGGCAGCTTTAATGCAAACCTCTCACCTAGTGTAAGACCTTATGATTTCGGACATGTTGCTGATTATTCTATCTTTAAGTAACTTGACCTGACCCCAAAGATCCAACAACAAGCTGTCGCCCAATCTCTCAACTCACGGTCTTTATAAAAGTCCCGGAAAGTGGGGCTTAAGTCCGGATTGCATACCACATGTTATCTTTTAACATTGATGCGATTGTCGCGTCGGGATTCAAAGCAGGACAAAGAGCCGAAACAGGGGGCCAGCTCCCCCGTTCTGATAATTATCGATCCCCACGCAGCAAATGATACTGTGAATCACACTTCTCCGTTGCTTCATCCTCGAATTCTTGGGTGTCTCTGGAACGGCTCTATTCTTAATTTTCTCTTGTTTCGTATATATCTTCCCCTAGCTATTTCTTTATGCCTTCTTCGTCTACTATTCAATTTCGACACGCAGGACTATACCTTCTTCTAACCAGCTTCTTTGCTGAGACTCTAAGAAATCTTATCTTTCATTAAGATATAATTGCTGAATTGCCCTCAAATTGGGTCACCCTCGAGGTACTGTTAAGTTTCAAGTAAGATCTTGTGATTTTACGAGAGCCAAAATGTCCTTTCATACTGAAATCCAGCAAACCAAAAATATGAAAATTCTTACGACATCCTGCAAGTTCAGAGAACATTCTAAAGAAGGAGATTAAATCGAAATAAACAAGATTTTCCCAATAATGTAAAATTTAAGGTTACTTAAGCAAAGATGTCAAATTTCCGAGAAATTTATAGAGCAATGTAAAATTTCGGCCTCAAAATTAGGGTAGATCGTTTCAAGGAATGATGGTACACTCGAAAGAAGAGTGACACTTCTCGTACCACCAGGCTCCCTTATACACGTTTCCACAATTCTTGTCAGACTGGTCATTATCTTTATCCTTGGTGGGAAGTTGTTTCCCATTGTGGCGGGTAAAGAAATCTCTGGTATTTCCCCTGTATGCCCTTAAGTCCAGGCGGCAATAGTCAATGCGTCCCCCATGGAGAAGTAGTCGTACTTGGCCCGGCGCTTCTTGCCCTTCTAGTCTTCGAGGTCAACTCGGAGCTCCTGAGGACATCACTCAAGAGGCGTGGATGGTGTCGAGGCCGAGCCAAAACTCACCTGAGTCAAGAATTCCGAAGCCAAGTCGGTACTCGGTCCACTTTTGAAAGAAGTCTTCCCTCTGGGGAAAAGATCGGCGACGTTGGAGCACCGTCCAGCAACCTCCGTCGGTAGTATGATCGCAGGACACCGCCACGGGGCGGTTGGGGCAGCACGCCTACGGCTGCATGGTTTGAACTCCGGACTGGGTGTAACCTCGGTGGAGGAGGTCGGCTTAGTTTCGAGGTGGGTTTTGGGACGCCTTCACTTTGGAGATAGTTCCCTGAAGAAGGTTATGTTAAGTCGGTCTCTCACTGAGGATCGAACCATTCCTTGTGTTTTCACAGAGAGCGAGACTTTTGGAGACGCACGAAGGAGAGAAACCGATCTCGCTGAAGAGGGTCGCGACGTCGTCTGCAGAAGAGGGATCTTCCCCATAACAAGGAACACTCACAACTACACCCATCGCCACCACCAAATACAGGACCTTCAACATCGTGTCTCAGGAGGAATGTGAAATTGACCCTGACAATCCCTAAAATGCACAACAGAGGAGAGGACCTCATGGTTTTATGTGCGTTCGCGGATGTCATTGAACCAAGCGCTCGGAGGACATTTTGAGGGCGTCTCATCTTATAGATTTTTATGAAAATTGTGTCCATTTTTAGAATTTAAAGTCGCATTTAAAAGTCGATAAGATTATAATTACATTGGCAAATATATATTTATCATTCATTTATATTTATTTTTTTTAAATCAGGCCAGTAGAATTCGATTACACTTCCCGTTTGCTTATTGGCGAACAGAGAAGTGAAGTGGTGTGGTTTAGTTCTTTGTTCTCTTCCTCAATTACAAATCATAAAACCCTCTGCGAGGGAGAGAGTGAGGAGAGAGTGGGGGATGGGGATTTTGAGAGAAGGAGAGAGAGTTAGAGAGGGAGATAGTTGTGAGAGGGAGAGAGATGTGAAAGATAGAGGGGAAGGAGGAGAGAGGTGGCAGAGTTGTTTAGTTAGTGGGGTAGAAAGGGAGATAAAGGGGTAGAGAGGGTTAATATTATGAAGGAAGCAGATACGGAGAAATGGGTGATACATTGAGAGGGATTAGAGGTTAAGATTGAGGGGGAAAGAGAGTTGGAGAGATATGGGGAGAAAGAGGGAATGATGAGGGAGAAAAGAGGGATAGGGAGGGCGAGTTTTCGGGGGAGATTTTAAATGGACGAAGGCCGGTCGGCGACCTGTCGGCCATCAGCCAAGTGAATATGTATGAGAAGGAGTGTAACGAAAATGCGAAAGAAGGGTAAAAGACAATTAAGAGAAATAATAAAGCACAGGCAGTCTCAATATAGATTGCAACTGCCGGGGCCACTGGGGCCGAGAAAGGGTGCCGCTTCTCCAGGGACCAGGAGTCATGGTCTACACAGGGGATCCGCTTGAGGGGGAACTGACCATTCTTGGCCATGATTATCACTGACTTGTTTCTTCTGTTCTTAATTTATCAATTAATTTAATTGAGTTCAGTTCTTCAACGAAAGCATAAAAAAGGCCTTTATGAGATGGAAGTGGACAAAGTTGGATTGCGAATATCCAACCGGTGTTCTCTGCCAGAGCCCTATTTAAGAATCTTTCACACACAAACAGTCATTCTTTCTCTCTTTTTCACATACACATTCTGTCTCTCTTATTCTCTCACTCTCCGAGACTAGTTTCCGCAAGGAGTTTATCATAGCATTGTCAGTCAGATCAGAGAATAGATACAGACTCACCAAATATAAAATTTGTACAAGAAACCAGATCAAAGTTCCCGTCCGAGCGGTTGAAATTCGGGATTTCTCTGATCAATATGGATTTAATAACTTTTCTTATACGAAAAACCTTACTAGGGTAAATTATTTGGACCTGTGGGAAATCTTTTGCATGGTTGAAATTATTGATATGTGTAAAGATAATTGAGGCATCACTTGCACGCCGAACATCGCCTGTTTGCTCAGAAATCTTCTTTATCAAATCCCTCCCTGTCTCGTCTACGGAGAACAAAGGGCAATTAGTGTCTTTACATGGAATTAGGTAGACTCTTGCTTCATTATTTGTTCTTTGTGTTTAGTTGAAGTGAACGATTTTTCAATAGTCGTAGGGTATATAGAAGTTGGGGCAAAGGACACTTTAACCCTTTCAGTAAGGAAGAAAATGGAAGGGATAAACAGGATTTCTTCATTTTGGGCAGTGAAAGTTTGATCTTGCTTTGGATAACCTTTCGTTAATGATATGGAGGCGGTATTTCAATTCTATGATGATGCAGGTCGCGAATGTTATTTCATCGGCCCAAAAACATGGATCGTAAATTCTCAGAGCTCATAAAAATTGAATATTGCAATGGCCTTTTTCATCTTATTATCATGACATGAATAAAAATGAATTTATAAATTGGAATTGGTCTGTTTACGGTAAACAGTAAAAGTAGTTTGATCTTTAACTCCTATATTTTTAACATCAAGGAAAGGTAAACAATTATTACTTTCCAATTCTTTGCAATTTGCTTATGGAACATTTTGAATGGTCTCTACGCCCCCTCTGTTAGCCCATGGTACAAGTATGTTGAAGATGCCATATCGATTGTGGCCCTTAAACCAGCTACACTCTTTTTGATATTTTCTTAAACAATCTTAATATTACCTGAATCCCACCATAAATTTCAACTTTGAATGGCAAAATAATAGTTATTTTCCTCTCCTTAGTGTTAAAATTCCCATTAATTTCAACCTGTCGGGTGGACAATTTAAATGCAGCCCCTTCACCCAAAATTTAATCTTAAAAAATCTTTTTATAATGATCCTTGTGTGTGTGTGTGTTTTCTGTCTGTCTGTGTTTGTATGTTATGTGTTGTGAAATGATTTTTTTAGCCCAAAACGGCCAAAATGCAAATTTTTGCAAGTACTCTTAATGACTTGCAATTCACACACCCTGATTAGGAACTTTGATTTGATTGATGGTACATATTTTATGTTTGGTGAGTCTGAATCAATTCTCTAATACGATTGAAGATGGTAGGATAAACTCCTTGCCGAAAATTGTATCGTTATTAAATATTACACTCCTACACTGTTTAATTAACTTGACTCATTATTGATTTATTTTTGTATATAATAATTGCGAGTTAACAAACTTTAGCAGGTGAAAAAAGTATTCAAACAATAATAATTTCAGTGATTTAATATTTCGTGCTAGAAACTTTGTTTGCCATTACAGCACGAAAACGATCTCGTTGGTTGATATGAGCTTTTCGTAATCATTTCTTGATATTTTTGTTCTACACTTCTACGCAAATCTCCCTTAAAGAGACAAGATTCTGTTGGCTTATCTTTCAGATTGCAGCCTTCTGTACTCGCCACAAATGCTTAAAAGGATTGAGATCTGGCCATTAATTTGGCCAGGGAAGAAGTTTGTATTTTTCATTTTTTCCCCATTTTTGACTCAATTTGGCCGAATGCTTAGGCTCGTTGTCATGCTAAAATATCCATTGATGTCGGCTGTAGAGTTTGTTCACACTTGGGAGCAACATTTCCTCTAGTATCTGTCGATACGTGGCACCATCCATTTTCCCATCAATGATGTTGAGTGTCAATGTGCCCTGTTAAGTAAAGCAACCCCAAACCAATATACTATCTCCTCCATGTTTGACCGTTGTGATAGTGTGATTAAGATCATAGGTAGTTCTTTTTACCCCCCAAACGTGACGAGCATCTTTTGAGCCGAACAGTTCTATTTTAATCTCATCTGACCATTTAACATTGGGATAAAGTTTGTTATAACACAATTACAATTTATTTATTTTCAAAGACATAAACCTTTTTAATTCTTATAACGATGCTCACCGATGTCATTTTCAACTTCCAGAACTTAATAATAACGTAGTTATTCACTTTTCCAAATTATATTTTTACTTTGCGAAATGTTGATCTTTCTGCGCCATTTGCCCTATTCTCTTCAACTTTTGGTTTGACTAGTTAGCGAATAGCAGGCTTTGTTATATCTGCAGGCGAGCTGCGCATGAGTCTTTTGGTGATTAACCAATAGCATTCTTTGTTATATTTTCGTATATCTCGGACGATTCGCGGATTTCCGTGTTTTCAGTTCATATGGTATAATGGTGTGCGGTGGCTGTGCTACGTTGCAATACCAACTAATACGAGAAGTTTTTGATGTCAATTGTCAGGTATTAGAAATAGATAGAGCTCACAGTGTAATCCTGAGAGATGCCCTACATGCCACATTATTTGGGCATTCCACAGGATTCGAATTTATTTTACTGTGTTCAAATTGTAAAGGATTCGAAAGGGCGTAAAATCTCTTGCACATTTTCCGTTAGTACGTTTAAGGGCACGTGACTTTCGAATGCCCGCATTCGACCAAGTATCGGCAGGAATTTGAAGACAAATGAGGTGAGTTTTTTCCCAAATTTCTGTCTGATTTTAGAAGATTTTGTCTGGTTCTGGATCTTTTAAATGATTATGAAAATGTATTTTTCTTATGCAGTTTTGTGTGTACTTTTCAGATCTGGAACTCGGTTTTTCTGGAAATACATACTTTTCCTATTATGGACCTTTAGTCTATTATGAAAAAAAGTATACATTTCCGTGAAAAACGAGTGTTACATCTGAAAAGTACACATAAGAAAAACACATTTTTAAATTAATTTGAAAATATGTGTTAAAACGAATCTTTACCGCGTATTTTTCTAAATACCGATATTTATAACAAAGCGCCTTCGATTGCGTTGGAGTTGTTAATCGGTACAATTAGCAATAGAAAAACTCCCCAATTTCGGGGGGATAGGGAGGCGAAATTATTATTTTTTTAATCTTTGGCTGCAATAGCCTAAATTAAGCGGCGCTATCGTCTTTATTATTTTGATAAACGTGCGATCGGCCCTGCACGTTTATCGAAATCATAAAGACGATAGCGCCGAATAATTTAGGCTATTTCCGCCAAAAATTAACATTTTCAGTTACTTTCGAAATCAGGGGCCTCGCCTTATGACGTCTGACGTCATAAGGCCTATACTGTAGCCCCTAAACTGCGCCCCTAAAGTGAAGTATTATCCAATTTTATGCACTAATGAAAATTCTGTTGAAATTAGGAGAAAGTGTATAGAGTATTCTTTTAGGTTCGAGACGATGAATGATATGGCATATTTGTTTGGTCTGTTCATTTGGGGGTAGTTGCAATCAGTTTTTAAGGCACATTTCAGGTTTCGTAGAACAGACACTCTAAAACTTGGAAATGAAGACAAAAATCTTTTGAAAAAATCGCAACACCCTATTTTGGGGGCCAAATTATGCTTAAAAATGATCTTCTTCGTAGGGTGAGGCTGGTTGTATTCAGTTATTTAAGTTCTCGTATCTGGAGCTAGAAATGGGTAATTTTCGTACAGGAAGAAGATTTGCACTTTAACTCCTTATGTATCTAAGGTTTAGGCAATTTTAGATGGAGAAATTCCTTGTTTGTAAACTACTCGGAGTGAACCATAAATTAATCGATGTATAGACTAATTTAAGAGATATTTACATAGTATTTCCTATGGAGGGATATGCTTCACATTTTGGAATGTATGTTATAGATTCACTCATCACATGTATCATTTCTGTTTTATACTAACGGGTCTTTCTTTTATTCATTTTGAGGGCTAAGATGAGTAAAAGAACTAGAACATCGACAAGTCACAGCGTCGTTGGCTCCCCACTTCCAGAACTTTCTCATTATGAGCTGCCAACAAAACGAATGGTTGAAAGATGTACTCACTATGTAAAAGAGAATAAACACAAGAGGAACAAGGATGTTATTCCTTAAGTATCCGAGGCCCTTACTGAGATATGGGAAAAAAAGCCAGTGTTCCAGTTCAACCGATCAAGAATGTTAAGACCAAATTGCCCTGATTAGTGGAAGAAACGTCCGTGGTATCAAAACAAGGAATGAATACCACTAAGAGTAAGAAGTCTATCTCATCATTGGGTCAACCTTTTGATATAGCAGGATGCCAGTGTGCTGATCTCTTGGATTGCAAGTGTGAAAAGAACATAAAAGTGCCAAGTCGAACTGGGAGTCACATGAAAATTGGAAGAGTGGATTTAAAAACGAGTCAACTGATTAAAAAAAGGAAAATAAGAGAAGATCGAATTCAGGAAAGAAGAGAAGAAAAAGTCACAAAAAAAGAAGAGGTAAGAGAAAACTACAATTTCAGAGGAAGCTTTGGATGAAGAAACCTCATCTTCTGACATTTGTGAATAAGAATGGAAGAAAGTCTTTGCAAGAACAGAAAACAACATCATACCAATACCAACAATTGCCATGGAAGCAGATCGGTATTGTGTCAAATAGGACTACTGCTGCTGCTATTAATAGTGCAGCCCTATTCGACTATGGTATTAAAAATTCAGAAGTCACCATTACAAAGTCTAGAGGGCACGACAGAAGTAAAGTAGGAATTTCACCGATTCTGAATGTTTGGGAGATAAGAAAATTACTGCTTTGTTTTTTTTTATGGGAGGAGAGACACAACACTAACTAAAATGAAAAAAGAGAACAAATGGTATGGAGCAAAAGAATTTCAAGATCACTATGTGCTTGTAGGAAAACATTGTACTTTCCATTTAGATCATCTAATTATTGAACGAGGAACATGTGCACGCATTGCAGACGGACTGATGAAATGGCTTATTCAAAATGATATGAAAGATGAAATAAAAGCAGTGGGAGCTGAAAGCACGGCAACTAATACTGGCTACAAGAATAGAGCCATAAGAAGGCTGGAATGTCAATTACATCGTTCTTTACTGTGGATCATGTGCATCTTGCAACTAAATAAGCTTCTTTTGAGGCACCTATGTAGGAAATATATTGGTCCAACAGAAATTGAAAGTCAATGGAGAGGACTAATTGGTAAAGCATTAATCACCTGTGAAACTCGACCAGTATCACTAAATGGCCTTCAATGTATTGATAAAGGAGCTCCTCTTCCAGATGTAGATGTGAATGAGCTAAGTCGGGACCAAGCTTACCCGTACAGAATTATCAGTGCTATTAGAAGTTGTGTACTTGACGATGATCTACTACATTTGAACCTAGGCCAATATCTCATGCAAGATGGCTCACCCCTGCCAGCAGAATATGTCTACTCTATGTGGCAACAAAAAAAACTTAATAATGACGTGTATGTCCTCAGAGAGTTTGTCGTGTGTCATTATGGGCCTATCTGGTTTCACATCAAATTCTCTCCGAAATGCACGGAGTGATCTAAACATCTTCTAGAAGAGATCAATCTCTGCAAATACTCCAACCTGCCAGTGAAGCCATATCATGGCAAATATTCCAAAGGAATTCCTACTGGGTCCATCCTGAGAACGTCCTTTTGGCAATGCTGGCAGACGTTGATCAGAAAAACAGGAAATTAGCTATTGACAGAATCAAGAAGATCCGAGAAGTTCCTGCGTATGAGGAAGAAATACGTGATTTCAGGCCTCCAAAAATAGATAAGGCTACTAAGAACCTAACAGATCTACTTTCCCCTGCAGATTTGAGCCACCACTTATAATGCATCTATTTAATGCGACCTGCAAAATATTGTCAACGAACTACTCTCTTTTGACATTCCCTGACATTTTCAAGTTGTGGAGCGGTGTGTGCGAATGGTGACGAGAGCTTCAGGCGAAGCTTATGGAAAAGAAGCAAGAGATGTATGAGTTGACAAATAGTATCTATCAGTTAGAAAATAAAAGTTGAACTCCTCACTTATTTGTCATTATCCTTCAGTTTAAACTCAACTCTAATATATTTAGAAGCACTTGTAACAAGAAACCGACAACTCTGATGGTGTATATATTTCTGGCTCCCCAAAAAAGAAATTTTGAGCTCCAAAAAAGGGGGTGTTCCAAATATTTCTCAAAAAAAAACTTTCCAACTTTGAAATATATGCACTAAAGTGTAGGATTTGCTAAAATTTGTTTATCGATACTCTGGCCTACTGTTCATTCAGCAATAAATGAGCGAAAAGTTGTAATTAAGTGATATGATTAGGCTCGTAGAGTAAAATTAACCTTATTTTTTCCTCCATAAAAAACTATAAGTTAAGAAGGGATTCTTTAGACCAGGAGTCAGCAAACTTTTTGGTCTCGCGTGCCAATTCCATTAAAAAAAGGAATTTCTGGTCTTGAGTGCCAAGCAACTATAATGCCCAGTGTACATAATCTAAAATGGTCGATTTGCCCAAAGGATAGGGTAAATATTGCATTAAAAGCAATATATTAAATTTTATCATTAGAAAATATGTAATCATCATCATCATCATCATCATCATAACTAACTCTATAATTTAAGAAGGGGATTTTTAGGTATTTTTTAGGTATTTGAATAATATAAACAGCAGGCTTAAACCGCTTCCTAGTTATTCGTTCCACATATGGCAGCATGTTGGTCAAATGCTACATGCTCCTCAGAGGACTGCATTAGCTAGTTTGAGTGGTACAGAGGCGAAGGTGACCCTTTTCTTGGACCGGAGTATTCTGGCGAGTGCGTCGGACGCTTCCTTTGCGACCATGATTCGTGCGCAGAGGACAATCAATGGTTCGCCGTGGACTTGCCGTAGACTGCTGGTCAACTGAGAGGATGCAGAGGCCCGTCTCCTACCCCTCCCTCTTTGCAAGATTCTATTCTAGGTTCGTGCCCCCTGCCCACGCTTCCGTAGTATAAGGGTTTTGCAACACCACCACAACGTGATTGGGGCCAAGAGGGAAGATGGCGATTTACAACAGACATGACGTCTCCATTGTCCTATTTGGTATAAATACGTCGTTTCAGACTGTCGCACTGCACCTACACATGGATTGGAGGTATATTCATATTTCTGGGTACATTCCACCGTCAGCCGACGTCGATGTGAGGTCCTCCGCCGGATCACGCCACGGCTGCCGATGCCATTTCTTCTGTTCGGGGATTTAGACGGTAGGCCCCCCTTCTGGGTGGACTACACGATCAATCCAAGTGGGTCAGGTCCTTGATAACCTAATTGACGAGGTGGAGATGTGTGTTCTAAATGTGGATGAGTTTTCTCATCACTACCCGAGAAACGCTTCATTTTCTTTCCTCGATCTCTCACTATGCTCCCTGAATGCGCAGCCTAATTTGGGTAGGAGGTGGTCGATGACCTTTAGGGTAGTGACCACTTTCTCATTCAGATATCATTTTCTGGGTGGCCATATAAGTTCGGTCATATAAGTTTGTATATATTTATAATCTCACATCCATGAGAATGGGTTCCTACCCGAAACGTCGGTACCAAGAAGTTATAATATAGTAATGAACTTCCTAAATTTAACCTGCTTATTTATCCTAAATATATATATATATATATATATATATATATATATATATATATATATATATATATATATATATATATATATAACCCGCTATATTGAACTGTTTGATCAAATCTCTGTGTCGAACTTTCAATCTAGTGTTTATGATAACGATAATATTGAATTCCTTTACCGTATCTAACGTCTTTAACTTTTCGATTGAGCGTAGCAGAATTTTTCAAGAGCCTGCCAAACCTGCCGCTCCTACTCTATTTAAGTGAAGTCTATCTGGCTGAAACAGGTCATATCGATTGTAATGCCCCCCTCCCCCGAAATTTACAAAATATGTTCTACCCTCCTCACAAAGAAAGATTAAACACTTATTAATGTAAGACGCCCTTCTTTAAAAACTGCTACTAACTTTGTTTTTCGGTACTATACATGTAATCAATCGATTTGAAGCTTTTTCCTCTCCTACAATTGTGGTTTTTCTTTTAAACTATATTTTATAATCCTTTAGTGGGTTTGACTATATAAAACCTATAACACGAATTACAGGAAATCATATGAATAAAAGCTCCTTTATTTCGTGGCCAATTTCAGTCAATTTGTTTCGCATGAATTGTTTTTTGAAGAGTAAGTTGAAGATGATATACAAAAATGAAAAATAGCAAATATTTAATCAAAATATGATTGAATCGAAACAATAACTTTCGAACGATCCACTAATGACACTAGTCCATTTGTTTAATATTTTTTTTATTTCTAAATGTTGGTAAGTTAGAAAAACAAGGTCTGCTGACCAAAAAGTCGCGGGCCCTCACTTATTCTGATTTACGTCCTTATGACTTTGAAAACTTTCAATAATTCCCGAGTAACCTTGGGAAGACCTTGGCAATTCTATCATTCGAAAGAGAATGTAAACACTTTAAGGGTTTCAAATTTCGTTAGAATCGGCAGAATAGTTATGATGTCATTGCCAAAAGAAAATAATTCCCTGGCTAACTTTGGGAGGACTTTGTCAATTGTATCATTCGAAAGAGAATGTAAAACAACATAAGGATTTCAAATTTCGCTAGAATTGGCTGAATTGTTAAAATGTTATTTAAAAAAAGAAGCAAAACGTGGACCAACCGACCGACCGACACAGTGAAATATAGAGTTGCCCACTACTAAAAAGTCACACCTTTCTAATAGTTTATTAAAAAGTTTATTGGAAAGGCGAAAAAATCGTCACACCCTAATTGCATAGTCTAGAATAATATAGCATATCATATTATAGCATAGTATAACATAGCATAGTATATTATAGCATAGCATGGTATGGTATAGCATAGCATAGTAAACATAGTATAGTAAAGTATAATATGGTATAGTATATGTAGTATAATATCTCCAAGCATAGTATAGCCTAGCCTAACATATCCTAGTATACCCTAGTATTGTCTAGAATAGTATAACATTTTATAGCATAGTCTAGTATAGTCTCGAATAGTAGCCTGGCAAACCTAGCTTACCGTAGGATAGCCTACCATATTGTTACCTCAACTAGCATAATAAAGCCTAGCATAGTATAGACTAGCCTAGATTGCCTAACATAGTAAATCTTGCATAGCCTTGCCTAGCCTAGTATAGTATATCATAGTATAATATAGTATAGGATAGTATAACAGAGTAGATTATGTCATAGCATACCCTACCATAGTATAGCCTCGCCTAGCTTAGTATAACCAAGTCTAGCCTATGATTTCCTATAATAGTAAAACTTACCATACCATACCATACTCTAGCGTAGCTAGCATAGTATAGCCTAGCCTTACATAGTATAGCTTAGCCTGGCATAGTATGACTTAGCCTAGACTAATCTAGCCTAGCTTAGCAGAGAATGTATGGCCTATATTAGCCTAGAACCATAGTAAAGCCTAGCTTAACATAGCTTAGTACAGCCAGGTATATATAGGAACCTAGTCTAGTATATTCTATCTTATTCTAGCCTATTTAGCATAGCCTAGTATAGTATATCATAGCCTAGCATACCGTACCCTACCCTAGCCTAGTTAATATAGTATAGCATATCCTAGCATTGTCTAGCCTAGACTAGAATATTAGATCTTAGCCTAGGGTTGCATAGCATGCATACCATAGCCTAGCCTACCCTAGCAAAGCCTCACTTATCCTAGCCTGGTATAGCAAAGACTAGCCTAGTGTAGCATAGCTTAGTATATCATAGCCTAACCTAGCATACCATCTCTTAGACTAGCCTAGTATAGCCTTTAATGCCCTACCAAGCCTAGTATAGCCTAGCCTAACCTAGCCTAGCCTAGCATGACCTAGCCTAGCATAACCTAGCCTAGCATTGACTATCATAGACATGTATAGCCTATAATATACTATTATACGCTAGTTAAGCATAGCTTATTATTGTCTATCCTAACATATGTATTATATGCTATCCTATCATTGCATTTTATAGCCTAAATTAGCAGGGTATATTTTACCCTTATACATTATATCTTAGCATAGCTTAGCATAGTATAGCCTAGCCTATAATATCCTAGCATAGCATAGCCTATTCTATGCTTGCCTAGCAGAGTATAGCATATTATAGCCTTGTTTAGTCTGTTATTGCCAAAACAAAGTAATTACCGGGCTAACCTCGAGAGGAGTTTGGCAATTATATAATTCAAAAGAGAATGTTAAACAACATAAAGGTTTCAAAGTTCGTTAAAATCGGCCGAATAGTTACAATGTTATTAAAAAAAAGTAAAACGGGAACCGACCGACCGACATAGTGAGATGTAGAGTCGCTCGCGACCTGACTCGCACGCGACTAAAAATGCGAATTATGTCTTCCCTCTTACAGGTAAATTCTGATGCATATGAAAGATGCTAGAAAATTCAAATCCCATTTTTCTGAGCTTAGATGTATCTAACGAAAAATGGGAGGAGTTTGTGGGTCGGACATTGTCATTAAGCAGTATTTTTCTCTCTCCATTAACAGATGCAGATTGTGAGGTGACCAATCTTGAATGCATTTTTGTAATCTGTCGAAAATCGATTGAGTGAAATTGATCCCCTCGTTCCAACAATGACAAATGAACGATTCCTTCATTTTTAACCAAACCTTAACCATAAGCATTTTGCAGTGCAACAATGGCTTCGGTATATGACTTGGCTTTTCATCATTCTCTAGCCATTCACCAGACCTCTTTCTGTTATCGTATAGGATCCATTTTTATATTACATGTAACATTCTCTCCCCCAAAAGGGTCCTCATTCGCTCTCAAAACATACGATAAACACACTTCAAGGCGTAGTAATTTATTTCAACCTATGAATCCACTTGTATACTGTCTAACTTTCCATATAACAATGCGATGACGTGATATGGAATGGCCGAAGTCCTAAAATCTTCAGCAAGTGTTCAAACTGTTGTTTGGGGGTTATTGGACACAATAGTCAATAACACAGGCCTGCGTTTGAAAATTATTTTTAGGTTCCCCAGGATTTCTTTGTGGTTTCTTAATGAATCCAACCTCGTGAGCTCAAAAATGAATGTATATTTGTTCAATCAGGTCAGATTTTCTCAGTACAGCATACACCATTTTCATTGAGATTACCTCATTTTTTCTAGATTTTTTTTTTAAAAAACCTTCCTTTATTTAATAGTGCATTATTAATGTTATATCATATAAACAGGAATACACGTATGTAAACAATAATTCTTTTAATAAACAAAAAATAAAAGAATGCAACATAATAAAGAAAATCATTATAATTTCGAAGAACAGACGCCCTTGACGATTTTCGTTTGTGCCTGTCATCTGGTGCATCACGCTTCAAACACCAACAGTAGTCAGCAAGCATGTTTCCGTTCCATTTACACTGGTACCTGGATTCCATTGTTTTTATGTCCTGGTGGAATCTTTGCCCCTGTTCTTTACTGTAATCCCCGCAGTTGTCGGGAAAATAATCCAGATGGAACTGTAAAAAGTGTATCTTTATAGACATTCGAGCTCCCAAATGTTTGAGACTTGTTAAGAGCTGATTGACCAGGGCAACATATTCTTCTAGGCTTCTTTTATTGCCTAGAAAATTGTTAACTAGAGCTTTGAAAGCTTTCCAGGCATCTTTTTCTATGTCCTTCATTGATGCATCAAATTGCTGATCAAGTTCCTGATTTAAAGTCCATCAAAAATTCCCCCATGGAGCTTAGCGTCACTGATTTGTGGAAATTTTTGAAGGAAGAAATTTAAAAGCTTGGCCTACTTTATTAAGGGTTTTGACATAATTTTTCATTATGCCAAGCTTTATATGCAGTGGAGGAAGGAGTATTTTTTGAGGAGGCACTAAAGGTTCAGCTATCACATTGTTTGATCTAATTCTAAATGCTTCTCGTGGAGGCCAAACCTTCTTCTCATAGTGCATACTATCTGCACGACTGTCCCATAAACATAGGAAACAGGGATGCTTCGTGTAGCCTGTTTGCGTCCCAAGCGTAAGAGACACTACCTGAAAAAAATTTAGCACGGTATGTAAATTCAGTGTAATATTTCTAAAAACAAATTCAAAGAAATATTTCTTAAAACAATAAGAATATGAATATGTACTGAAAAATCCTGTATGCCGATGCATTAAATCATCGTATTGGAACTAATTGGATATATGTACATCTTATTTTGAGTTTATTGAGTTGTGTTGTATACCTTCTCAATTAGGATAAGTTCCCCATTAACCCAATAGGATGCATTAACCTTTTGGGACACACCTCAACAAAAAATATAACTCAAAAATGACTCATGATTTCCAGATTTGCATTCTTGTAAAATGTAAGTTGACCAAAAGGTGTATACAAGTATTAACAATTAAAAATGAAAATGTCAATATCAAAAAGCTTAGAAATGCCAAGTGTAAAATGATCGTACCTTTAAGTCACCACATATCCTCCACTTATAGCTAGAGTAATTTATTGCATCCAGCAATTTTTTCATATTTTCATAACTTTCAGTAAGTTGGATTGAATGGCCTATAGGAACGGAAGCTATCTTGTTACCAATATTCAGTAACACAGCTTTTAAACTTCTACTGAAGGAATCTATGAACAGTCTCCATTCTAATGGGTTGTAGGGAATTCCAATGGCCTCAACAAGTCCTTTAATATTGGCGCAGTATACTAAAGAGCTGGAAGAATGCTGTAAAAAATAGCTTCGAAACTCTTGTTCTCTATTTCTGTACCCCCCTAAATGTTATTTCTTAAGCGAGAAGATTACTTTCACGAAGTCGAGAGCCAAGAAGTTGTGTATTCTCCTTTGAAACCCCCACATCCCTGGTCAGGTCATTTAACTAAACTTGAGTGAATGGTCTTGCGACCATATCATGTGTTGAAACTTTTTTGACTCAGATGTGTCATAATCTTGGTCAACTTCCATATTAATCTCTTCATGTACCTCTATATGTTCAGGGGGAGAAGATATAGGAATTCCTGGGCCATGGGGCAGGGGTTTGATGGCAGAAGGAACATCCGGATATGCCACACTATGTTTATTCTTCTTATTTATACCTTTGGAAAATATAATTGCATATTACATAAAGGAATTGATTTGGAGTTGCAGATAGTACATAAATGTTTAGTAAAGGATATGTTCATGCTGAAGTGAACTATGTTAGTTTTTAATTTTATGCTAAGTCTTTGCATAATAATGACATTTTCAGGAGCCAGTATAATACAGAAAGCTTAAATACTTGATACAATGCTCACCTTTAAGATTTGTCATGCAAAAATAGCAGTCCGTAGTGTGGTCCTTGCCATCTCTCCACACCATGGGAACACCAAAAGAGAGGGACTTCTGTTCGCCCTGACTCCAGCGTCTTAAACTTATGTAGCAACCCTTGCAGCAGATATGTGGTGCAAAACTTTTATCTTGATCTCTTAGCCTTACTCCAAAATATGCATGATACAAAGATTTAATTACAGGAGGGATTGTACTTTGCTGCTCGGGAAAAGTCACTTTGCCGCAAACATAGCAAAATCTGTCGGAGCTATTCTTACATTTTCTGTTCATTTTTAACTCAACCACTATTATTATTATTCTTATAATTATAATGCTAAGCAATTTTTAACCTGCAAAATATAAACCTATTTGCATAATTACTTAAAATGTACACAAAATTTACTGCGAATAGAGCAGTGCAAAAACTATTGAAATTTGATGTAATATAGGAGATGTATAAACTATAAAATTATTATCACCCCCTGTATCGCAAAAACTGGAGGTGATAGAGAAAAAACGGATGACAGATTCGGATTTAGGAGGTCAATTTTATTAAGAAACACTATAGAAAACCTAAGGTACATTTTTGACGCAGACCAGTGTAATTGAAACATATCTTGGCCTTCCTTGAGGTTTTCTATGGGTCTCCATTTTTCCATACCTTAACTTATTGAACCAATGATTAACAGGTCTCACTCTAGTGGTGTTCACCGCAAATGCTTTATTCCTGTTAGCAGCACCGTGAACAGCGGAAGGTCGCCATTTGAATTTGTGCTGCAAAATTACCGTAATTCTTGGGTTGATGCTAATGTGGTTGCGGTGGTTAAACGGCTAAAAATATTCATTTGTAATCTATGTGCATTGAATGTGTCAAAAAGTTGAAATTGAAGTAGTAAATCATTGATTTTATCTTTATCCTCCATAAATTAAGAAAAAAATCTAATAATTAGCGAGGTTTTAAAATGCAATTGTTTGTAAAAAACATTAAAAATTATAGTAAACACATAGGAACTGAAATTTGAAGGACTTTGAGCGAAGTGTATTTATAGATGTAAAACTGACGAAATAGAGTGATTAAAATATTAAAATGCATCTAGAAGAGAATTTTAATGAAGGAAGGCGCGTATAACAAATAGAAAATGCAATCTAAACAAAAATCGAGAGAATAAAAAAACAATAAGAAAACCATCAGATTATGCAGCCGATCAAACGCGATAAATCTCGCAACTTTTCTTTTGACAACCACGCGACTGCATTTATCCATTTTGGTGGAATATATTGTGTAGCCGAATGGCGAGCAAGGATAGTGAGTGATTATTTTTCATTCAGTCTTTAAGTGCCTCTACGAATGAACTAATGGATGGTGGCGGAGATGGTGTGTTATGGCCTATCAGTGTAACTGGAAGCATTAATCGAGTGTCATCGAGTAGCTCGGCTGGAGAGATATTCGAATTAGACCTCTCTTGCGATCTCAAACGATGTAGGAAGTGTGGCAGTTTGTGTAAGCAGTCTTGTTGCTCGCTAAGAAAGCTTGCTCAATCAAACCGCTTTGAGCGTTCGCTAAACGAGTGGACTTTGCGCTATAAGGGCTTGTATAAATGTATGTAAAACAGAAAGTTTGGATAGTGTCCTAAGTGCTGGGATTTAAAACTGCCACCATTGTCTGAGACCCTCCGCGTTTGAGCGCCAAATCTTGCAATTTATCACTAAATAATGCTAACAATGACTGTAAGAGTCGATGCTCTCTGAAGGCAACTTTAACGATGAATTGCCAGAATTTGTTGTGTGTTTTGGTTTGCGGCGTCGTTTCTGCCTTGATTGAATCAGTGTTTGAATGTTGAGTGTTGTTTTTATGTTATTTTGGTACTGTGCTTCTTTTTATAGGTCGCACATGGTTTTTCTCACCATTCTTTACTCGAGACAGAAGTAAAGACCGATCTCGTCCGCTCACCGCTACCCTTCGTCACGATGGATGGGCTGAAGTCAACTTTTCTTTTTCCGTATGGTATTTACGGAATTCACTCATAAGATTGTTCCATATTAATGACCCCCCCCCTCCCCTCTCCTTACTTACCGTCACTCTCGGGGTCTAATCGTGTTAAGGGGGGTCTGAGGTCCCCAGCCGATGAGGGAGAGTCTTCGCATCACCCGGACACATCCAACATCATCAGCGATGCCAGAATCGTCCCGTCACCCACCCCGGGGGACTAGCATAGCTCAGAGATTCGGAAAATTGCGTGACCAGGGGATTTCAATGTAACCGTGTTAGGTCCGGCTACGTAACTTCCACACACTTAATTCCTCCCTACATCACCACTTTCACTCTAACACTTCTCAGAATCTTCCTGGATGCCCTCTTCCTCGATGGTTCTCTTTTTTTTAAAGTGAATTCCAATTCAATGATGCAACGGGTAAAAGAAAATACTGGTGCCCATGGTACTACTAGGTATTCCTCGTAATACTGGTACTCCTGATAATATTGCTGCAAATTAAAATTCTCCGCAAAACTTCCTCTACTGCTTCTCTGCGGAGATTCCCCCGGCTCCTTCCTCTTTATTTTCCTAAATAAATACATGACGCAATGCACTCAATGGCCGATAATGGGGCGATGGGGGCCAATAGGGGGCCAATGGTGGCGTGAATACCACAAGGTAGCTTCAGGTTCCTCTCCAAACAATTCCTGTTGTGGTTTCATATTGTGGTTGATGTCGCTCTTATACCCTACCCGCCGATGCCCCCAACCCTGGTTGCCACCACTGCCAGATCTAATGCAGACATCTCAAGCATGAAGGGGGCTGATTGTTTATAAGACTCTGGGTCCTGCTCCCCCCTCCCCCCTTTGTGGAAGGGCTTTTGTACCTCTTTAAACAATCTTTGCCTTCTTTTGGCGGCGCGGAATTTGGGGTTTTGTCCATGACCCAGAGAGACTACGACTGGGCGGTATTCCTGGGGTAGAGAAAAAGGGGGGAATAGGAGAGCTCCAAAACCCGTCTCCGAACACCGTTAGGAACTCGTCCTCCTCCGAGGCCTAATTGACAATTAGGAAAATCCAGTATCCAACTTCACGCCAAGATCACCTACATTTTAGTATCTATCCCTTTTTTTTATGATAGACTCTTGTCCCCCCCCACCTCGATTTTTTAATAATATATTCTCATTTTCTTCGAACTGCTTTCATTTCTAACCCAAATTTAAATTTCCATCTATCTTCAGACCGTCAGTGAGAGATTCTTTGATACTCCGAGTCGTCAGTTAATGCCCTGACTGACTTGATTCTGCACCACTTATAAGCTGAATCTTTCAAGCGTCATAAGTTCAGCTCCCTACACTTATGCAGGTTTTCATCATTTCTTATCCCCTTCGAGGCAGAACTCGGTTCCTGGTTTGTTATTCGGATTTAAAAGGAGACAAAATTTCCCTGTCGTGTAAGCAAGAAATTTACAGCAACCTAAAGATTCTTTAAAAGGGGCATTGAACCAGGATAAACCAATCCCAAAAGCCTACAAATCATATACATACGGTAAGAATTGTTGTGTCATAATTGATCTTTTTTATTTCCTCGAATTGAAAAAAAATCAACGACACAAATCCTTCCTGTCAATCTCATCAGCGATGAGCTCATCAAATCTAATATATTCTACTTTTGTGCAATTGAATATCCCGAAACGTATTTACCGTCGGTGGTGTCATTTAACAGAACTCTATATCGAAATTTTCGTCTGAATATCAGGAAATTGAAACGAATATCGCTGTTTTTGGTTTTGTTTTTTAATCCATTTCACGCTACCAAATTAAAGTGGTAATGAAATTTTAAATAAAGAAATTCAGTACCTGAAACATAGTATACATATGTAGGTTATGAACATCATAATTAGATTTTGGAGCACTATGCGAGTGGCAACAGAGAAATTGACATTCACTAAACAGGATGGATTTGAAAGCTGTAGAAGAAAGCGCTGATGGTATTTAGAAACTGAAAGAATGGAGATCCATGAATGATAATAAAATCCGTAAATAATAATATTCTAGTACTATTTAATAATACGGCATATTTTACGAATTTTGGCGATTATATTTAATATATTTTATAAATTATTATAAAATTTGGGTCGCACACTGAGGGATGAACGCATTAAGGATTGTTTAAATCCAGGGAATTCCTTCCAAATGATTCCGTCAGAGATTGAGGTGTGATTTCCTTCGTAGGGTAAACCATTTAAGTTAGAATCGTAACAGGCATGGTACCACCAACCACCCTTATAAAATCTGGCACAGTCAGTGGAGGAATCGTCATTATCCTGATCCTTCGTCGTGAATTGATGGCCACCGTGAGCAGTGAAGGAGTCTCCCGCGTCCCCTAAGTACGAACCCAACTCCAGGCGATACTTATCACTGGAATCTCCTATGTAGAAGTAGCTATACTTAGCCCAGCGCTTATCGCCATTAATGCCCTCGAGGTCAACACGGAGTTCCATAAGGACGTCATTAACGAGGGCGTGGATGTTGTCGAGGCCGAGCCAAAACTCCCCTCCGTCAAGAAATCCGAAGCCAAGTCGGTACTCAGTCCAATTGCGGAAGAAATCTTCCCTTCGAGGAAGAGGTTGACGGTGTTGGAACACCGTCCAGCCACCTCCGTCGGTCGTCTGATCGCAGAAAACTGCCATGGGGTGGTCGGGGCCGCTTGCGTACGGGTACACGGTTCGAACTCCGGACTGGGTGTCACCGCGGTGATGGAGGTCGGCGCAGTTTCGAGGCGAGTTCCTATCCTCTGTCAAATTAGCCATGGTGTTCAGGAGGAGGTTCTGTTGAGTTTTTATCTCGCTGAGAACTGAAGCCATCCATGTATTATTGTATGGCACGAGTCCTCGGAAGATGTATGGAGGAGAGAAATGGATCTGGCTGAAGAGCCTCCTGAACTCACGTGGTGAAGTTTCTTTGACTTGACAGTTCACATTCAGAACTACACAGATCACCAATGCCAATTTCAGAGCTTTCATCATCGTGTCTCGAGACGCAAGTGAATTCCTTGCATAAAATTTCTGTAATGACTTCCCGGCTTTAGGGAATCCCACTTTTATACACTCTTGGACGTCATCTCAAAATTTTCACAAAAAAAACCGCCCCAAAATGTCGCCAACTTGTTGATTTATTTCCATTAATTGTTCAGTGTGTTTTGTCTGCGCATAAAGATACTCTACGCTTTTATTATATTCTAGTGTACTTGTGCAGTGAATTTGCGGCACTATTAAAAGAGTTGTTATTATTTATTAAGAGTAAAGCAGTTATATTAAAACAGTGATCACTTGAATTTTGAATTCCAGTTCTTAGAATTTCTAATTCATTAGATATGAAGAAATAAATAGACGGGATTAATTCAGGAGAAGGCTGAAAATCTCTAACAAGTAATCTCTGTCCGATACCTATTTATGGAGCTCAACACCCGTACCCTTCCCCCTCTCTCTTCCTCCCTGTATCATGAGGGACGTCATTCTGCTTGTATTTTCACTCTATTTATCATCACCTCTTACATTCAAAGTTTCAGGATTTCTTATTCATTTTATTCTCCTGAAATACCATGCCTGTTCCAGAGAAATACAACACTTTCGCCTAAAGCCTTTTGGCCTAAAGAGCTTTGGTCTAAAACACTTTAGTTTAAAGGAACTTTGGCCTAAACGAACTTTGGTCCAAAGGAATTTTGGTCTAAACGAACTTTGGTCCAAAGGAATTTTGGCCTAAACGAACTTTGGTCCAAAGGAATTTTGGCCTAAACGAACTTTGGTCCAAAGGAACTTTAGCCTAAACGAACTTTGGTCTAAAGGAATTTTGGTCTAAAGGGACTTTCGTCAAAATGTACATTCCTTGAGCTGTAAATTTCTGCATATACAGAATATGTATTCTGCAAAGTGTAATAGACATACATAAATGAATTTAATCTGAGTGGGGAAAATTTGTAAAAATTTCAATTTTGCAAGGACTTTTAATCATTTTGGGATTAGATAATTACATTAGGTTTGGAGAATATTTTTATATGTTCAATAAAAAAGGATTTTCATATAAGGACACGTAGAAAACCCCTTTAAAGCCCTTATTTTTAACAGTGTTGATTTATATTAAATCATAAAAACTGACATCATAATTTTTTTGCACTTTTGGCCACTTCTTTCGGAAATTGCAACACTCTGTTATGGTTAGTATCATATTTACTACAGAATCCATAGAAAAAGCAATACATACATTAAAATCAAATTGGCAGCCAAAATATTTATATATTTTTTATAAATTATTATTAACGCAAACAAGTATTCTATACACACGCTGTACTTACATGTATTGTGAAATACACATGTGTGCAATGAACGTGCACACGTGTACATGCAGGTAGATGTTTCATCAACGTAATTAAAGTTTGAAGGCCATAAAAACCAATCCCCTTCCTCACTACCCCATTATAGGCTTCTGCCATGGGGAAGTCTGAGATGGGAGATGGGGGATTTGTGGATTATTTTAAATAGAAGTTCTATGAATTATAAACAAGACTTTACTTTGCCTTTCTATAGGGAGGGGGGGAAAGCAATCTTTCCAAAAAGACATGAGATGACAATCAAAAGATTAGTGACCCGTTTCCAGATCAGAAGTCAAATATGAGAAGATTACCTCATAGTGGGTAATTAGTGTAGCATACGAGAAGTGGAGGCATGCGGCTTAAAAGCTTTGCTTGAATGAGTCTTTTTTGAGACTCAGGATGGCCGACTGCATTAATCGTTCTGTGAAGAATTACCTTCGGATTATTGCTTATAACCTTGTTTAATTCTGAATGTTTTTTCTTAAATGAAGAAACTTTGTTAATTCCATTAAAAATGAATAAATTTTAGATAATACGATTATTTTTTTATAAAATACTTAGTGGCAAGACATTCCGGACCAAAGTTACTTTAGACCAAAGTAGAATAGACAACTGTGAGCTGTCATACATCGGGTATACTACGAATAATATTACAACACGAGCAAACCAACACTGATACAAAAGCAGTAAAATACAGGACCCACAGCAGGAATAAAATCCCCAACATTGCCGAAAATTTCAAAACCATCTACAAATCAACAAATGAAGAAAACTTGCAGATTGCTGAAGCAATTCTCATTAAAGAAAGGAAGCCGGAATTAAATACGAAATGTGAAGAACTAAAAAACTGGTTAAATATTTTTCATTAGGTTCGCATTACAAATTGTCTTTATAGTTACAATTTCAATAATCAAAATTTGTCTTTAATAGCATCGCATATAGAATTGGTAATTAAAAGTGTATATATTTACCTGTTAATACACATAATCATGTCTGTATAATGTATGCACAATATATCCAGTTATGCATACATAGATAGCACTTCCGGTGCAGTTTTTACCCCTTCTCCCTTACCTTTTGTAAAAGGTGTTGTTTCTGGTGTGCTTCCGAGATTGGATGTGGGGGTAGAATGGTTGTCGCGTGCAATTGGTTTGAATGAATTTGTGAAAGGACTGTGTGAGGAGCTAGGATTGGTGTTTGTAGATGTCTGGGGAGGGTTTTAGGGAATAGGAGGTTGTATGCGATGGATGGGCTCCATCTTAGTCGGGCAGGTGTTGAGGTTCTATGGGGGGAGCTGGATAGTGTGATTAGGTCCTTACGGGTGGGAAACTAGAAGCTGTTAGAGGTAAGGGAATAACAGGAATAGAGGGCAGGTGTAGGAAATGGAAGGGATGCAGAGATAGAGGAATAGCTAGGGCAGAGGGCATACTGATGCGTTATAGAGGAACTAATGCACAAGTGAATGAGCAGATAACTAGGAATAAAAAAGCACAATGCAATGAAGATGGCAATAATAAAAAAAACTTTAAAATATACTACACAAATGGTCGGAGTATAAAGAATAAGATAGATCTCTTAAGAGCGTTAGCGAGTGAAGAGAATTTTGATATAATTGCGATAACAGAGTCATGGCTTGATTTGGCAGGTAATCACTTTAAACCTGAGGTTGAGGGCTTTAACATGTTCCATACAGATAGGAATAGGAAGAGAGGTAGAGGGGTTATTATTTATATTAAAGATAATCTCCAGTGTTGTGTAAACAGTACAATTAAATTAGATGATAACACAGAGTCATTATGGCTAAATGTAAAGGAAGGTAAAAACAAGCTTGTCATAGGATTATTATACAAACCACCAAATCTTAGTAAGGAAGCTTCAAATCTTCTGTGGCAGGAGATTGAACGGGCATGTAGAAGTAAGCATGTGTGTATAATGGGCGATTTTAATTACAGAAATATAGACTGGGAAGCTCTTGTGGGTGATCAGGAGGCTGAGGAATTTTTGAATGTTGTCCAAGATAATTTTCTGAGGCAGATTATTAACGAACCTACTAGAGGTAATAATATACTGGATTTAGTTCTGACAAATAGGGAAGAAGTTATTAAGGATACTGAGATTGGAGGAAATTTGGGTAATAGTGACCATTGTGAAATTAGATTCAAGATGAAATGGAATGGTATTGATAGTAGCATGAACAATGTTAAAATTCCTGACTTTAGAAGAGCAAATTATAATGGGCTAAGGACTTACCTGGAGGCGGTTGTACAGAAACCAGGCAATGAAATCAATTCAGGAATAGATTCAATGATATCAGTTAGTGGAGACAATAATCACCAGGAGGAAGAGATTACAATTGAAGAGGAGTATGAAAGAATAATTGAGCAATTAATTACAGGTCAGATGATTAACATTCCATATATGGAGATTAGGACTAAAAATAATGACCCAAAATGGATGACAGATAAAATTAAGCATTATATTGGCATTAAAAAGGGCATTTATAGGAAAATAAAAAAAAATGGAGAGGATCACTTAAGGCAGAGATATAATGAACTAGCAAGAGATGTTAAAAAGTTAGTTAGAGTAGCAAGGAGAAATTATGAAATTAAAGTGGCATATAGGGCAAAGGAAGATCCTAAAAGTTTTTATCAATTATACAAAACTAAGGTTAGAGATAAAATAGGCCCACTTATAGATTCCAATGGAGAATTAGTGAGTGATAGGGACTCAATGGCTGGAATGCTAAATGACTTTTATCTCAGTATTTACACAGGAGGATACTCTAAATATACCTGAGGTGTCAATGATCTTTCGGGGTAATGATGAAGAGAAATTAAAGGATATCTTGATCACAAAGGAAATAGTGACAAACGAAATTGATAAAATCAAAAGTAGTAAAGCACCCGGTCCTGATGAGCTCTTTCCTAGAATTTTGAAAGAATGTAAGGATGTGTTAAGTGAGCCCCTAGCATGCATCTTTAGAAAATCATTGGAGAGTGGCATTGTGCCAGTGGCATGGAAGAAAGCCAATGTGATACCTATATTTAAGAAAGGGGATAAAACAAATATGTTTAATTACCGACCAGTAAGTTTGACATCAGTGGTAGGGAAAATGATGGAATCTATTATAGCAGGGAATATTAGAGATCACTTGGATAAGCATAAGTTGATAAAAGAATCACAGCATGGCTTGAGTAAGGGTAAATCCTGTCTGACTAATTTGCTGTCTTTTTATAGTAAGGTGTATGAAGCAGCAGATAATGATGAAAACTATGATATTTTATACTTGGACTTTAGTAAGGCTTTTGATCGAGTGCCACACTTACGACTTCTGAGCAAAGTTAAAGCACACGGGATCGATGGCAGTATATTTAGGTGGATTCAGTCATGGCTTGGTGACAGACAGCAAAGAGTTAGTATAGATGGAGTTAAATCTGAGTGGGGGTGTGTTAGCAGTGGAGTTCCACAAGGATCTGTATTGGGTCCCTTGCTATTCTTAATTTATATTAATGATCTTGACATAGGTATAAGTAGTGACCTGAGTAAATTTGCTGATGATACTAAGCTAGGTAGGGCCATTAGGGCTGATTCTGATGCTGTTGTAATGCAGAAGGAATGGACCATTCTGTCCAATTGGGCCGAGAAATGGCAAATGAAGTTTAACATAGACAAATGTAGTGTACTTAGTATAGGTAGAAAAAATCCATTGAATAGTTATAAATTAAATGGGAGAATTTTAGGGAGGACTGATTGTGAGAGGGACTTGGGTATTTTGCTAAGTTTAGACCTTCGTCCTAGAAAGCAATGCCTAAATGCTAAGAATAAAGCTAATAGAATATTGGGATTCATTAGAAGGAGTGTAAGCAATAAGAGTGCTGAAGTCATTCTAAAACTGTATCTGGCGCTAGTTAGGCCTCATCTAGACTACGCAATACAATTTTGGTCACCATATTATAGGAAGGATATTGATTTGCTTGAGTATGTGCAGAGAAAGATGACAAAGATGATTGGTGGGCTAAGGAACTTACCTTATGGTGAAAGGCTCAGAAAACTAAATCTACATACATTGGAAAGGAGAAGAGTCAGAGGGGAATTGATTGAAGTCTTCAAATGGGTAAAAGGATATAATAAAGGGGATCTGGATAAGGTTCTTATACTTAGTGAACATGACAGAACACGTAGCAATGGGTTTAAGCTTGATAAGTATAGGTTTAGGAATGAGATTGGGAGGAATTGGTTTACAAATCGTGTGGTAGATGAATGGAATAGGCTCACTAGACATATGATAGAAGCCTCCTCTCTGGGTAGTTTTAAGAATAGATTAGATAAATATATGGATGAAGCTGCTAGATGGGACTGACTTTTTTTATGTACATATGTATATATTTTTCTAAGGAGTGGGGAGATTATATTTTGCGGTTGCATGAATGGACATAATCCTCTGGATGCATTTTATGTATATTGTAGATTAGATCTGACGAACTCCTGTAAAGGGTGACAATGTTGATGACTTTTCTCTGGTAAGAAATCTTTTGTGTGTTGAATGGAACAGGAGCTGCCAAGTGTAGGCCATGAATGGTCTTTTGCAGTCTCCTTCTTTTCTTATGTTCTTATGTTCTTGTCTCATTAACGCTAGCCTCTGAAAGGTCACCTACCTGCGCATATGATAAGCCAATCCCATCATCCCATTCATACCAAAACACTTTGTATAAAAAGGTGGATCAATATAATTTTACTTAGTATGTTCTGAAGATACGATAAGTGTAATCGTAAAACGTCAACTCATAATTTATAGAGCCATAATAAAAGAAAGTTGCATTTTTCTATCTAGAATCATCTTAAAGCGCTTGAATTTCAACGCAAGAAAGATTTTTCGCAAGCTGGAAACGAAACCACCCACAAAGCGGTTAAATCAAAAACTGATATCCAATTTCTATAATTAGTGTTGATGCAAAATTTGCGGATGAAAATCTCATTAGGAATTTTCTTACACAAGCAGTTTGATTTATTAATTTTTGCTTTGTCAATAAACTTGAATAAGTTCTTATTATTTGTTAAAACTTTCTATTTAATTATATATATATATATATATATATATATATATATATATATATATATATATATATATATATATATATATATATATTCTACAGATTAACGATTCCATCGCAATCGAAGGCGATTTGGTATAAATATTCGCATATTGAAAAAATACGCAAATGTTATATACTATGTATGGAAGATACATAACATTTACACCTAGTTATGCTGCAGAAATTTATACTTATGTTGTTATAAAGAAGAAAGATTTGAATTCGTCTTGTCATTTAAAGCTACTATGTCGTCATAAGGCTGGAGGATAAAGAGCGATTGCTCGCACTGATTCAATAAATACCCATTCCTTAGGATGATCATTAGCATCACAATTAGGTAAGAAGCTCATTTAACTACGATGTAATAGGTTAAGGTAGTAGGTTATTTAATCCGGTTAAGTTCATAGATATCTTATTTAAATGGTTTGTGGTTCACTGTTGTATAATTCCAAGTTTCTCGAAAGTAAACAAAAACTAAAAAGAGCACTGAGCCGATATAGACTTTATAGGCACGGAAATTTTCAACCACAAATGATCCCTGGAATTGATTTTAAAAGGCATTTCCGTAGTAGCTGAAAGGAAGCCCCCGAAGAACTTCAGTTCCAGCCAGTGGTGAGATTCAAAGTTTTTAAGAACAGGTTCTCTCACCTCAGGTCCCGCTAACAACAGGCTCCTTTACTATCAGTCCCTGGCCCAATATACGTGCGCTGATTGTTGTTTGATTTTTTAAGCTAACAACCGGTTCTCGGAATTAATGAAATTCCAAGAACAGTTTCTTACGAACCGTTAGGAACCAGTTGAATCCCATTACTGGTTCCAGCAAAGATCTGTGTCAGCCCTTGTTCGAAAACAGATCGCGTGCTTCTGACCTAGGTCCCGATGGCGCTTTTCTCACTCGGATAATACTACTTTCAGGTGCTAATACTCGCAAAAGAGCGCTTTCCGATTCCAATAAATGGCAACAGATAATGCAGATAAGAATATATAATAAGTTGAATGTATTTTTTCTGCCAAAACAGTGGAGTTGTTAATGTTTAGAATTAACTCTGAATTATTTCAAAGGCTCCGAAAAGGTAAAGTGGTTGAAAAACGCCGCTCAAGTACATATGGGTGCTATTTCTGCCTTTATAAGAGAATATGTGACCATCTATAAATTCATGATATTCAATTAAATTTTTAAAATTTAAGTATACCATTAAATTGAGGCAAAAAAAAAGAGCAAATAGAGTGCTAGCATGCATTAAGAGGAATGTTAGCTACAAGAGTAAAGAGGTTATCCCTAAACTCTACATCTGGTATGTCAGGCCACATTTAGAGTACTGTATACAAGCATGACCACCGCATTTTAAACATGAGATCAACCAACTAGAGTCAGTACAAAGGAGTACAATAAAAAAATACCTTCCCTGAAGCACCTTGGATATGAAGATAGACTGAGGTAATTAAATATGTTCTCATTTTAAAGAAGATGTGTGAGGGAAGATATGATTGGGCTTTTTAAAATCTGTTCTTGCTACTGTTGGCCGTTTAACAATTACTCCGATACTATACCTCTTTTTTTCAAAGTTGTTATAAAATTAATGACTTTAACGATCCAGTCTGACACCACCTATGAAGGGAAATAATTCCTCTATTGGCTGAGTGGACTCCGAATTCTTCTAAAAGAGTCTAAATACTGAATTACGAGAGCACCACAGCGTTTAATCAGTTTTAATGAATGAGCCAGTCAACACGTAAGGATCCAGTGAAACAACAAGAATAAACCAAAAATATATATCTTTTAATTTATCAATTAACTCAAATATTTACACTAAATTCTATAAGTTTAACATGGTCTTCGATCACACGATTAGAATATGGGCCTACTCCTGACGAGAATACTGATCAAAACAAAGTAGGCTTCACGTCAACAAACCAATAGCCAGATATCTAATTTCTGGAGGCCTCTAAGTTACAGAGTTAAGCTAAAATTTACTTTCACTAGTCTAACTAAAATATGACAGAAGTCACGAAATATTATATCTCCTTTAGTTAGCTTGGGGACATCATTAAAATCATATTAATCGAAACAAATATATATATATAGTCATTCGGACTTACATGACCTTGATAGGAACAGGGGTTGACAGATGTCGCTATACTTGAATTTTTCACGAGTCTTAGCGTTGCAGTGGAAGGAGGGTGGTTGTCTCTAAGGCGGTATAAGCCGATGTAGCTCTCTTCTTATGACTTTATCTATCCGGTTATAAGTCTAAAAGACGGAGAGAGGAGTTGTGCTCTCTGGCTCAAGGAGTACTCTTCTTGGTTGCTCTTGAGTTCTTCTAGTATCTTTGTCTACTTCGCAAGGCTACCAAACTGGGTTTTGGTAAACGAGGTGATTCCAAAAGTAATTATAGGGAACTGACTTGCGAATTAATTCTTCTTCTCTCAAAATTACTGAGGTTTAGATTTGAGAGTCCCTCACGTGGTGAGCGGATCTTCTTTTGTGTTGCTCCCGAAATTCCTGTTTGGCACTTAGGAATTTTGATCCAGCCAGACTTCTTGCTAAGTCTGCGAAGAATATATCAGTATGGCACCGATAAGAAAAGGAGACGAACTTCTAAGTCTTAGAAGTCGAGTTCGGAACTGGGCGAGGGACTGATCACAATAATCTAGGCCTCTATCGTCTCTAACAGAATAATAATTCCTTTTCTATCCTCACGGGGCTTATTTATAGACCAGGGACCGCCCCACCTAAAGGGGACGGGGTAATGCCACTGACGGGAGCGCGAGGGGTGAGGGGGGGGGGGGTTAAACCGCGGAGCCCAGGTCTGCTTCTTAATGAGAGGCACCGACAACCGTCACATTATTTCTCGTTGGTGGTCGTTTTGATCTGACACCGCTCTTTGGCGCTTTAACCACGGGCCTCCTGACCTCGTAGGTAATCGGATGTTTTGAGAGCTGCTTAATAGCCTTTTGCGGGTACCTTGGTCCGGCAGTCCGACTCGACTAACTACTCAGCGGGCAGATCAGAGCCCTTCGGCAGTTTGGCTGTTAGTCAGACGACTAACGTTTTCACACCCCTCAACTTCTGGTACTTTTCTCTCGCTCTCTCCGAAGAGGGACTTTAACATATATGTCTGCTTTGCCCTCTGGGTGGCGTTATGTTTTAATTCCTTTACATGTAGTAATAGGACGAAGGGTCACCACTTAAAAAGTACAAAACAGAGGTGCAGGTTGGATGTTAGAAAATATTTTTTCACCAATAGAGTGGTAGATTACTGGAATAGTTTGCCATTTGAGAGGGTAGACAGTCTAAACTTGAATGTTTTGAAACGCAGATTAGATGATTATATGGGGAGGAAGGGTTAACTTGGGAGGGGAGGGGGGAGGTATTCTGGACTCATTCCCGTGGATGTAGTTTTTTATTATTGTATATTATGATTGATTTTGATGAGTCTTAATAATGATTTTTTTTTTTTTTACACATTACGGGGGATGGTTCAAATTGTATATTTTAGATGCATGATTTGACACAATCCTATGGATGACCTTTGATAGGCCCTTGTGGCTTTTGTCATCCGTGAAATTATGTTATGTTATGTTCAACTATTTTTTTTACGTTGATTTCTTTAAAAAACAAAATTCATTTGAAGGGCTAACCATTGTATTTTATGTATTTTCTAAAGAAACCTGAAAATATTTATTAGCGAAGGAATAAACTTGGAATACTTCTAAATAAAAGGCGAAACAAAAATTATAATCATATGTACATCGCAGGCTTTCTTCTTTGCCTGAAAAGAGTTCCCACCAGAAATCGCCCCCAAAAGGGTTTCCATTTCTCAAATCTTTTCTTCTTCGTAGAGTCAGATTCCGGGATAGGAGGTTTGAAGCCCCTAAACTCAGAAGTCAATGAACTCTGTTGAGAGGATTATAGAATCACATTTAGCCACGATTGGACTTCAAATGAGAAAGGTTGGTGGGCTAGTTACTTCTTTACCTCCCAGGAGGACCGCAGGTTTAGGGGAGTTAGGTATCCTTGAAGGAAGGATTGTTTCCGTAAAACCACCTTATTGAGGGAGTGACTAATTCCGGTTTAGAGGTGAATGATGGCTTTACGGCGAATTATTTATCTGACTCCAAAGATAAAATGATTTTACGAAGTTCTTCTACTTGGCCGGGCTTATCGAAGGTTCAAGGCAAAGATGGACTTAGACAAATAAACTCTTTATTCTAACAACTGAATATTGGGATTGCAAGCGGCGAGAGACGGAGCGTACTAAGCGGGAGACTAGTAGTTCATATATACTCAACGTAAGTACGAGTTTAAGAGTGAGACAAGACTTAGCGGAATGAGGTGGGAGCGTGAACGTGGAAGATTTCGTTACTATTCTCTCTCTGATGTTCTGTCTTCTTGACTGTCTTTCTGTCTGAATGAGTTTTCTTATTTATATTTGCGCTCTTAATGCAGAAGGCGTGGCCTAGAGAAGAGACTGCTACCGTCGGACCGCCTACCTTCGCCTTCTAGTCTTTTCCACAGCCTCTAGGCGGAGCTAGTAAGCCGGAGTACACGGTGTGTACATTTACATGACAAACTCTCATTTGTATAATTTGATACTATTTCCGCCGCACCATCTCTTATGGTCAACAGCTGTGTTTACTCGGGCTCCTCCTTAAATATCCGTCTTTGATAATTTTATCTCGAGATACAACTTGGGCAGCTTTATCAAAGGCAGGTGTTCAACCATTTCTTAGCTACTCTTTGTCGTCTCACGCTTGTTTGCTTACATATATGTACATTTAAAAACTTATTCTATTTCTAATACACAATTGTATCTATACATTTAACAGAGCATGCTTGGATTTAATAAAACCAATCTGCCAGAAGCCTACCTATGCGTAATCCACCCCTACACCCTCCTGTTTGACAAGTCGTCATTTTGTGCTGCCCAGCTTTGTGATGTACCACCATTATTACTTCCAATTACTTCACCACTCTTTGCGTATGCCCTTATCTAATATTTATGGTGGAGATGTCTAGAGTTTCTTCATGGATTTTTTTATATTACTACCTAAAGGGAGTAATATAAATTAATCCATAAAAATCAATGTCGTTGTTTTAAAATATTTATTGGTATAGTTTTCGATTCTATGAATGTTCCCGGTTGGGTTTTCCACTTTTGATTATGTCTCAAGGACCTTTTTAATTTGATCCCAGGATCAACCTATGAGTTTGATGGACCACATGAGGTGTGTTCCCATTGGACCTAATGATGTGTGTTCGTATTGGATCTCATGAGGTCTTTTCCCATTGGACCTCAGACATCCGCCATCGGTTCCTCGAGAAATTAAGGCAGACCGGACTGGAAAGACAGGAAAGCACACAATTACCATGTGCATTTAATCAGCTCGGTTTGCTCTTGAGGTATAGCTTGTTTCCATGTTAGATATTATGATATATATATATATATATATATATATATATATATATATATATATATATATGCAGATACACCCACAAAGGACAAGTGAAAAAAGATTCCGAGCGCTTTCGTCTTTATTCTTTAAGACCCTTTTCAAGGAATGAACAGGAGGCTGGACATACATTACCTTAAATAGTGGAAGGCGGGATTAGACTACCCACCTCTGAACCTTAATTATGGGATACAAATTCCTGAAACAACTTTATTTAAGATTTTATATATGTAGTGATAATGGGGTCTAGCGTGAACAAACCAGGGTTAAGATTAAAATTTGGGAACGCGTTAATGGAGATACATTCTAATATATTTCTCGAAATATAATTACTGCATTTTATGACTGGTTTGGTACTATTCTAGTTAATGCTATGGTTAAGATTGTACATATGTAGAAAAAGCACAGATTGTTCACTGTGATTACGTACATTGGCTTGATGTTGCTTAACCCGGACATCTAGTTCCTTCCCGGTTTGTCCATAATAACATTTTTGGCAGTTGTTGCAGATGATGGAATAAACAATGCCACGTCGAGGGGGTGAACTTTTGACAAGGAAGCGATAAATTGTAATCTCGTACTTAAAAGTAACATTTATATTCAGAGGCATAAGTAAACGAGGTAATTTAATGAAAATATGGTTATAGGGTACAACTAATAAGTTTTTGGTCTGAAACTTAGGGATATTAACATTAGTTTGATTATAGGAACGCTTTGGCAGACTAATAACAATTGTCGAGAAAGTACAAAGGGTAGCACGAATTTATCCCTATTTTATATATTCTATGGACTTCTTTGTCTAGGTATTCTGGTGAGAGCAAGGGGGATCCTTGAGGTTCGATGCCGTAAAGGTGGGAGGAGCGTGACGAAGCGGAGGTTAAATCCCTTTTACCTTGATGTGCAGCGAGGCGAGTAGGGCCAGGTAGGTAAGTTCGACTTTGAACTTGTGGGCGTCTCACGGGACGCTCAATTCAACTTAAGAAGAATGAAGTGGGGGTGGGGGGCTCTTTTCCTTAAGACGCAAATGGAAGGTGCTTCGGGGATGGCTTTACCCATCCTTAAAATCCGAAGACTTTGCGAGAAGGGTTGAAGCGCGCCTAACTATCTCCACGACAACACTGACTGCCGACTAGCTCTTAATTGGCTCTTTGACAATCACTTAATTCTTCTCTGAACGAGAATGTAGTCGATTCCCTCCCTCTCAACTAACGAAGACGTTACGGCTAACATATTGGACGGCGGCTTCAGACACAATCTGCATGTGAACTCTGAACTGTCGAATATATACCCCGAAATTATCTAGACGGAGAGAGAGATTTATCATCAACAGACTTCCTTAATTGCCTTGGGTCGCGATAAAGGCACATAGCGAAGAGCCGCAACGGCCCCTTAATGGTCTTTCCATTGTTTTAATTCTTGCAGTATATAGGGCAGACGAATTTAGATCGGTCAACGGCTAACTGGGAAAGTCAGGGATGGGGGATTCCTTCTCTCTCTCCTTATTCTTCCACACTCCTCCCTTTTCAGGAAGGCATTTTTTTTCCCACAAGTCGGGTGCGAAAAAAAATGTCTCGATCTAATTTTTCTTCAAGGCGGAGATGCATTAAAAATTGAATTAGTGCAACGAGATACAACCAAAATTCAGACATGAGGGGTTTTAGTAACTAATAATAAATACTTCGGACTATACGCACAGGTACAATAAAAAAAAAAAATTAAGCCATATAACACATTGAGTATCTAAATAAAAGAAAATAAAATGAACCATTACTAAAGGCACACTACAACAGGAAATAATTAAACAACACTTCAAACAATTAACTTGTATATAAAACAAATCACCAAACATATTTACAAGGAGGTACGCTAATGCTATCATTAATTTATGACAATAGAGACTTCTAGAGGATTTCTACTTAAACTCTTCGCTAAACAATTTTGAGTACCTTTGATATACACAATACGGAAGTGATATTCCATGAGCAACAGACTCCAACGCATTAGTCGTCCATTTGACTCTCGAAATTTCGAAGGTATGACAATGGCTTATGGTCACTCTCAATTACGAATTCGGTTCCTATAAGGTACATTCTAAAATGGCGTAAGCCTTCTCGCTATCAGACAGCTTCCTGCTCTCATACGCAACGGGGTATCTACTTGCATCCTTTTCATACTGCATGAGTGCGCCACCTATACCATCACGAGAGGCATCAGTACTAATACCAAACATTTTGTTCGGATACGGGAGTCTCAAGATAGGAGCAGAGATCAGTTTCTCCTTAAGCTGGTAAAGCTAGATACCGCAGGGGGAGTCTAACTGACAAGATCGGATCCCGTTTTCTTTAACATAGCATTAAGGGGTGACACTATAGTGGCGAAATTGGTAAAGAAGCGCCTGTAAAATGAAGCAGAACTCAGAAATTATCACAGCTGCTTCTTTGTCCGGGAAAGCGGCATTTCAGTTATGGCTTTAACTTTGTCTTCTTAGGGGACAATCTGGTTCTTTCCGATCTTAAAACCAAGATATTTAATCGTATCATATGCGAAATGACACTTTGACTGGACTATCGGATTAACAAAGCGCGAATTGAATGTACGTACTGGTCCCATGTACGGGGGGCAACGTACACGTTTTCAAAATAAAAGGTTACTTCGGTGTTAAACGCGGGGCGTAAATGAACGGGAAGGCTAAGTTCTTAATGGTTCTTACGTTTTAAAACAATCTCATGAGTGAATTGGGTTGATCAACCCGAGGTTTCGGAGACCACGTCCCAGAATTTACTTAGTGGGCTCGCTAATTGAGTCTTTTTGATAGGTCGGAGACAGGGGTTAAAATCGAGCTCGGTGGCTGAGTCCGATTGGGGGAGAAGGGAGAGACGGCGAAGGGTATTCGTCGTCTGCTTCCACGCAGACCGTTTGACCGAGGCAGAGCGGTTCTACCGGGTAAGTTGACTCTACGACGAATTATTCGTCTAAAGCGACCACATTAATAACGCACGCGCGTCGGTGGTACCTTTTTAACAAGTTGACGTGGTACACTTTATTACCTGAGGAGGTTTGAATTAAGTAGTCGACCAGGCCTCGGGGTTCTACTACTGAAAAAAGGTCCTTTCCACTGAGATACGAGCTTATTAGACTAAGAGGGCAACAGAAGTAGTACTTCGTCGCCTGCTTCAAATTTCCGTGCTTTGAATTTGATGTCAAAATACGTTCCGTATGTACAATATATTAGATATATTGTCAATACTTATTAATGAGCAAAATGCATAATTACGTTGTTTTGGTTTATTTGGTATTTAATTAATTTTTATAAGTAACTCACAAAAACCTTTTCATGGGATTTTGGGGTGATATGCTTGCGCGGGCAAACCTTAGAATTTTAATTTAATACACATTACTCGACGAGCTTAGAGGTTGCGTCAACTCTCCCTTAGTTCTGCTCAGACCTCGACCAGATCAAGTTGATTCGCTGTTTACTCCGCAAGAGTTTCATTTGCGATGCCTCCTTCTCCATATGAGCATCGCGAGTGCTAAACCTTTTTTTGTAAAGCTACTATTTTAAGGAAGATTCTGCCAGAGAAGAAAGGTGTATCTTTCAGGCTACAATTGTTCAAGTTCGCTATTAAGACTCCTGCTGAGGTTGGTAGGGTCCTCCACTATTTTTTGACCTTCATGGAACTTCTTGTATTTCATCAAGCAACCGCCATCGCCGTCATCATGAAAGCTTGAGGCACACCACGTGAGAGAGCCAAGCTGCAGCGGATTCGCAGCTGCAACGCCAACCTTTCAACGGAATTCAAGTAAGTTGGCATAGCCTAACGTTAAGTCGAGTTTCTTACGAATATTTAACTTGAGATCGTATTCATAGATGCACAAGAGCATCTTTACCCACGATTCTCCGGGGAACTAGTTTCAATCATTCGAGTAGCGACCTTAAGTTTCATTTGTATATAAATCAAGGTATACTTTCGTGGTTGCATTTGTACTTAAATTGAAATTAACTTAGCCTCTTTGTTATAACATTACATAACATAACTTCACGGATGACAAAAGCCACAAGGGCCTATTAAAGGTCATCCGCATCCGTCAAAACCCACCCACAAAAAGCAACATCACCAGGGGAAGACAAAATCAAAGTCCCCGACAATATAATATAACAGATGACAAAAGCCACAAGGGCCCATCATGGGTAATCTGAGTCAAACGGCCTCTTTTTTAAGGCACTCAAACTCCCAAGAAAACTACAGCCAGAGGATTGCGTCCAGAAACAAGGGTATCACCAATCAAGGCTTGTCAAGAACTAAATCATGCAGCTATATTAATATATACAATATAACAATATTAATATATACAAATCTTAGGAACCATCACAACCTTCCCTCCCCATAAACTCATCCAACCTAGTCTTAAATACATTTAAATTTGGACTACCTACTACCCTCCACGGCAATTTGTTCCAGAAGTCTACCACTCTATTGGTGAAAAAATATTTTCTCAAATCCAACCTACACCCTTGCTTTTTAATTTCCAAGTGGTGACCTCTAGTCCGATTTCCATCATCTAACTCAAAAAACTTGCTAACATCCAATTTATCTATCCCAGAAAAAAATTTAAAGAGCTCAATCATATCCCCTCTCACACACCTCCTTTCGAACGAGATCATATTTAATACCCTCAGTCTATCTATATATTCAAGGTGCCTCAGGAAAGGAATAATCTTTGTTGCCCTCCGTTGCACGGACTCGAGAAGGTTAATATCGTGTCTAAAATATGGGGACCATGCCTGTATACAGTACTCTAGATGTGGCCTAACATAAGAGTTATAGAGTTTAAGAATAACCTCCTTACTTTTGTGACTGACATTTTTCTTAATGAAACCCAACACTCTATTTGCCCTATTTCTTGCTTCAATACACTGCTTAGAAAACCTTAATGAATTATCTATTACTACTCCTAGATCTTTCTCATCCTCTACTGAGCTCAGCCAATGCCCATCCATTTCATAGTTAAATTCTCTATTATCTTTTCCCATGTTAATAACTTTGCACTTATCAAGGTTGAAAGTCATTTGCCACTTTTGTGCCCAGGACAACAATTTATTTAAATCCCACTGCACTTTAAAATTATCATCAATATCTTTAACTACAGCTGATAATTTGGTATCATCCGCCAAAATTGACACTTTATTATTAACTGCCTCCCCAAGATCGTTTATATAGATGACAAATAATAATGGACCCAGAACTGATTCCTGAGGAACCCCACTGATAACCTCCCTCCACTCTGACTTTACACCATTTAGCACTACCCTTTGCTTCCTATCTTTCAGCCACTCAGCTATCCAATTTTAAACGCCCCCACATATCCCAATCATTTTTAATTTATGAACTAGTCTCCTATGTGGTACCTTATCAAATCCTTTACTAAAATCCAAGTAAATTACATCTAACATTCTCTCCCTTATCTAATTGATTTGTTACGAACTCCAGAAAGTCTAGTAAATTAGTCAAACATGATCTACCTGATCTAAACCTATGCTGAGCATCGCTGATTAACCCCTCCATCTCTAGATGTTGAAAAATCCCTTTTTTAACTATTTTCTCAAGAATTTTACAGACTACAGGAGTTAGGCTAACCGGTCTAAAGTTATTTGGATCCTCTTTACTACCTTTCTTGAAAATGGGGACTACATTCGCTCTCTTCCAATCATCGGGTATTTCTCCATATTCCAATGACCTAGTATACAACTTCTCCAGAGCTATTGAGATACTTTCTACCCCTTCTTTAAGTATCCTAAAATGAATATTATCAGAGCCGGAGGCCTTGGTAGCATCTAACTCACCTATTAGTACTTTTATCGTCCTCCAATCTACACTAATAGTAGTAAACACCTCTTTCCCTGACCCATGAGTACTATACATAAGACTATTTAGTTTCTCCTTTTTATTTTTTAGTTTGATTTAGCTCAGACACGCCGTCCCGAAGGATCGCCTGACGTTGACGCCTGCCTTTTGGATAGGAATAGCTTGATAATGGCGAAGGCTCAGAGGAGCTTCCTATTTTCCCATCTCCCTCCGTTGCCTATGGCATCCCCAACGGGATGATTTTGTAAGGCATGAATAGGCGCGTCGTGGCAAAAGATCCCGCATGTTGTCTGATGCTCAACCTCACGTTTGATTAATTTGCTCTCTTCAGGTCACTTAGGAATTTAAACTTTTCTTCATTGAGAATTTTACCTTTCTTTCTCTGTGAATTTTTAGGTAACTATTTTCGCATCTCTATAATGTATCATTGGAATGTTGCAATACTAGGGCACTCGATCGTTGGCGATTTGGCCTTGCTCGGAGCCTACAATGGCATTATTAGCAAAAATTATACTTACGAATTGCGATTCTTTTTCAAGAGTGGCTCGTGCTTTAGCACTTGGTTGGAGTGGCCACAGGAATTGAACGAAGCTATTGAGTGGCACCCGGATGTTATTTTCATTGTGTTAGGTAGCAACCCTGTTCTTACGAATAAATCGGTCAAAGATTTAATAAGAAACGCCTACACATTTTACGAAGTGTTGAAAATTAACTTATCTGAAGTTATAATTGTGCAGTGCCAAATTGAATTGCGATTTCTCGCTCAATTTGATTTCCGAGGAAATCCGCCACGTGGTATATATCGATCGCTCCGCAATGAAGCAAATAAAGCATTGCTGAAGTTTCCACTAAGCGATCATTTTTGTATGATAGGTGGTATGGGTCGTTTAGACGACGAGACACTTTACAGATCAGACAAAATTCATTTTAATAGCGAGGGTTCCACTCGTTACAGATCGATTATTCGCCATGCCCTTCTTTACATTGCTAGCAAGCGAGCGCAGTAAATATGGCTTTCGATCTTTCTGTTGTCGACGATCTCGACCTGGCGTACAAAGCGAAACAACGAAGAAACTCAATTGAAGCAAGTAAAGAGTTTAGTTTCATTGATAAGCGCGGGGCATTTCGAGCTATAGCTATAACTACTTTGGATTCGGTTTTAAATGTTATTTGCGTAGGCGAAATTGCAGAGGTCACTATTCTGAAAATTAAAATTAGTGACATCCTAGATCAAATTTCTTTTCAAAAATCGAGACGCCCTCTATTTGGTGGCCGTCATCTTCAAAAGGTTTTATATGCCTTTTTCATATAAAGGACTCTGTGCTCTTTGGCACAGGCATAAACCTACTAAGTAGGACGGTTCTCACTCTAGTATTATGCCCATTTTTGTCAGTGGAGTTAATTTCATGCTCACCTAGGACGGTGAGGGCTAGTAATTTTTTGGAAATTGCTTCTGATTTTGCTTTCACTTTGGCCTCAGTTTGGGACGATTCAATGGAGAACTCTGGCTGTGCTTCTCCAGTTACTGCTTCCAGTCGCTGGCGGAGCTCTAATGCACAAAAATGGGTTATTGGTTGTAGTTTTAATAATTATGTATCGGGACCAGCAGGCTGGCCCGAATATTTGTCGGAGGTTGTTAAAGGTTTTTTGTTGTTTTTTTTGCTGGTTTGTCGGTTGAGTGGTTATTTGTTTTTTTGTAGGGCTATCCATGGCCGAAATTATTCATTCGTCAACCCTACCCGTGACGGCCAACACTGACCCCAACAAAGGAACGGCACTACTGGGCGCCTTTCGATTGGCCCCGGCCGCTATCACTAGGTGGGATGGGTACGCCTTCTCCGCCACCCCTTGGGAAACCTCGGAACAAATCCTACACGTGGCGTGGTAGACAGGTCGATGCCGAATCCGGCTTGATGACTGGCTTAAGAGCGGTTAGGGTCACCACGCCTAACACCGGGTCGTAGGAACGTTCAGTGCCGTGGTTTCCAGTTATTGACTGGGACCTAGATGAATTGCCTACCATGGCTAACGAGCGACATCAACCCGGGTTTGAAGTCAGAGTTGTGCTTCTCCTAGATGGAATGTCAACCAAGACTATGAGCTCCACCTGCCCAGCCAGGTTATACCGCCTGACTCTCGGTGGTTGGACACAATTTCTGTATAAGCAGGGGCACCACGAGCAGGTAATGCGCCAGCAATTGGGGCGCAGAGGCTAAGTAGCCCTAAAGGCTATATATTACGCATGCAGCCCCAAAACACCCTGATTGAGACTTTCATCTTTTGCAACGTCGATAGACTCGTCCAATATAGTCGTACCTTGATTAATTAACGACTGCGCGGAGAACGACTGTGATAGTCAAATTGGTGCTTGGTGGTCAGTACCAGCGTCTTTAAGGTTCTCAACGTTTCCTAAGAGCGAAGGAACTTTCCCTCCAAGTAAAATACCTAAGGGACTCTTCCTATAAACTGACAGGTTCTTTCCATACGCGTGCCCGAATGAGCGACTCGTAATAGGTAGATATGCCAGATTATCGCTACCTAAGAGTATTTTTGCGCCTCCAGCTTGGTCTGAATCACCGGGTTTTTTTGTCCGCAAATTGGTAGCCTTTCTTTTTGAACTTCGAGACTACCTCAGAAATACCTTTAAGTTTCAACTCTATGTCAATTTTCGGAACACAAATGGCCTCAATTTCACGTTTTTCGCTGCCCATCCAATAGGAAATTTCACCTTTATCGTTTTGAAAGACTTTTTCGAATAAAAGCCGACGATGGTAATGTTAATCTATTTTTTCGATTCAGATGGGGACGAGTTCATGGTGGCGGCAAACGCAACGGTTTTCGAGGTTGAAACTGCCTGAGCATGCTCCGAAATTCTTCTTTCGGCTTCGTAAATTTGATCTAGGATGTCACTAATTTTAATTTTCAGAATTGTGACCTCTGCAATGTCACCTACGCTAATAACATATGAAACCGAATCCAAAGTAGCTCTCCTCTGAGGAGCATGTGGCTTTTGACCAACATGCTGCCAGATAGTCTCTGAATGAGGGACCCCGACGGAATCGAGGCCTACTCGCCCAAGGACGCCTCGGAGCCGGACGTGTTTATCTTGGTCTGCTCACTTGCAGAATCGTCAACGGATCTCTCCTTCCTCGGAGCACCCTCGGAATGAGAAGCAAAAATCGAAAGCCACGAACTCCTGTCCCCACGCAACCCACCCCCCAAAAGACAGGCTCATCTCTCCATGCTTCTCCATCCCGAAAACAACAGGATCTCTTCCCTATTCCTCCCCAAAATCCAGCATAAAACAAAGGGCTTCTGTCCCCATTCAAACCCTCTAAAGCAAAACATTCCTTTCCCCACACACACAAACACGAAAACAATGGGCTTCTTCCCACACATAGAAAAACGAAAGCAATAGTCTTCGTTCCCCAGCCATATACAAAACGTAAGCAATAGGCTTCTTTCTCTTACACCAAATAAATAGGCTTTCCCTTAAACAAACGAAAGGAATAATCTTTCACTATACAAACAACGAAAGTAATGGGATCTCTACACATAAATAAATGAAAGCGATAGGCTTTCCACCACAAAACAAAATTAATAGGCTGTTCCCACGCAAAAAATGAAAACTATAGCCTTTGGGCCCAATATTTTTTAAATGAATAGGCTTTCCCCGACAAATATGAAAACAATAGACTTTCTTCCCTCAAATGAAAGCAATAGGACTTTCCAGAGGTAAGAATCAAATTAATAGGCTTTCCCATATAAAGAATGAAATCAATAACTTTTCCTTCCCAAAATATGAAAGCAATAGTCTTTTTTTTCCCCCAAATGAAAGCAAACAGGTTATCATCACAAAATGGAAAGCATTAGATTTCCTAAAAATTAAATCAATAGTTTTTCCTAAAATGAAAGCAATAACCTTTAACCACACATAAAAAAGCAATAGGCTTTTTCCCACCAAAAATAAAAGCAAGAGCATTTCCTTACAAAAAATGAAAGCAAAAGTATTTCCCCCCACAAATAATGAAAGCAATAGCCTTTCCCAAACAAATAATGAAAGCAATAGCCTTTCCCAAACAAATAATGAAAGCAATAGCCTTTCCCAAACAAATAATGAAAGCAATAGTCTTTCCCAAACAAATATGAAAGCAATAGCCTTTCCCAAACAAATAATGAAAGCAATAGCCTTTCCCAAACAAATAATGAAAGCAATAGCCTTTCCCAAACAAATAATGAAAGCAATAGCCTTTCCCAAACAAATAATGAAAGCAATAGCCTTTCCCAAACAAATAATGAAAGCAATAGCCTTTCCCAAACAAATAATGAAAGCAATAGCCTTTCTCCCGTCAAAAAACGGAAAACAAGAGGCTTTCTTAATCTGGCGCGAAAGGCTAAGTTTGGGGAGCAGGCGTAAATCTGGAGGCCTCTCGGTTTATGAAGAAGGACGGAACTCCCAAAGTATTTGCTTCACTCGAGGAAAACCTTCGACCCATTACTTATGCACAAATAGGTTATTAACCTGAAATGGTTCAGGGGTCGAAGACATTAAATCTGCAATCCTAACCCAAGAGAAGCAAACTTAAGTTATGCTATCGAAAATTTGGGGACTAGCGAATTTATCCGGCCCGAGGCAGAAACCAACAAGGCATTCGTCCCTTTACCCAGTTTTGCGTTACAAATGTCCCAATTAATATCTAGAACAGGGTTTCGCAACCTTTTTTTTAATATCTCCCCCTTTTCACTATTTTTTAAAGCAATCGCCCAATACCTCATCCACTCGCAGCTTGCAAAAAATATACATATTAAAAGCAGCTAATTCAAGCTGAAAACTGACTCGAAAAGTAATCTTTTTTCTGAAATGATTAACTTATAAGAGGACCGGTTTCGCCAGGCAGATTGGTTTGTGGCCTACGGCCAAGGTAACGGTATCTATTTTCTCTCGTTGACTTCGCCATCGTATAATTTTTCAAATTCCATCGTGGTTTTGCGCAATGTGAGTAACGTTGCGCAGAAGGTGGAGAGAGAGAGAGAGAGAATTTTTGAAGCTTCCAGTTTATAATTGATTAAATTGATTATAATTGATTAATATGAAAGTATTTGGGCATTGGATTACCTTTCAAATCAAGTTAAGAGGTCGTATTTGAGTCTTTGATTACTAGTATTGAGAGTTAAGGCCAGAGTCTACACACACACACATACAAACACGTACACACATACACGAGCATACAAGCCCATGACATTTTCTAATGACCATACCTCTCCCTCCCCCCTCAACCCCCCATGCCCCTCCCAGATTTTTTTCGAGTGAAAATAGCTGAAAATAATCCTTAATGAGGCAAGGAGATAAAGATTGCTCTTCTACCATTTTAGTGACCATAGTGATTTTCTGTAAACACACACATACACGAGCATACATACACATGACCGTTTCTCAGTTTATAGCTTCGTTTACGGTGTAACTTTCTTATTTTATTTAATTGATACTAACCAGATTACATAATGGCACATAATATATACAATTAATCTCATCAGAGGCGTACACGTGATTCTGATGGATTACGATATTACAAGGGCAAAAGATCACTAGGAGACTGATTCTTTTAAGAACAGTATCATCTATGTGCTAGGAAAGATATTTGAGATTTAACGGTGTTGATTATCGAAAATATATCAGATAATATAGTTAACTATCTTATGTTTAAACACGACTATCCTAGCGTCACGTTTCCTTCTTCCGAATGGACGAAAAAAGGAAGAATTCGAAACGTCTTCCATTCTATGTTGTTCTTTTGTTCCACTCTGCTGTTTATGCGTTAGCGATTCTATGTCCTTTCGCTCGGTCGTTTATTTGAATTGATTAATTCTAATTATCACGTTTTGTGGATCTTTACATAGCTCATCTATCCCAATTTAACCACTTTCGAGTTCAGAGTTCATTTTTTGTGGTAAATATGAATATAAAAGTACAGTTTAAAATTAAGAAACACCGCAAAATATTTTGCTGCTAATTTTGAATCCCGGTAAAGTTTTGAATTTAATTTAAAACTCCAATTAAATGAGATGTAGGATAGATTGTGTTTAACTGTATGGTATATTTGAGCTATTTCCGAAACAACTATACCTTCTGTATTGCATTGAAAGAATTTAACTTTCTTGCAAAGCCTAAAGCTGCTCTTATTTCTTAAGCAGGCCAACTAATTCCTCTAAACAATTATTCAAACAGCTTTCAATTAATAATGACAGAAATTTCCCAAATATTGAAATTTATTTGTTGTTCTCGCAACATGCAATGGAGATATTTAAACTATCTGTTGAAGGACTCGAGAAAAATTAAACTTCAGCAGCTGATGTTTTTAATATTTTGGCTAATTTAAGGTTGACTTGTCTCCCCAGTGGCTAGGTAGCTTTAATGCTGTAACGTGATGCATCAATAAACCACATCCAGTGGCTTGAGTTGTAGTTCAATTTAAGAGCATCCAAGAGCCCTTTGATCCCATTGCAAAAGCAAAGATTGTTTACCATTGAGTATAATTTAGAATTGCTGCAAATTTGACGAGTATTTCCTGAATGTTGCCATCCGTGCATCTTTATCTATCAGATTCCATTCTCTTAGTCTATTTTTTTCACTTCCTCCTGATAAGGATTTAAATTTAAAATCTATTTTAGAAGTAACTTTGATGAACTTTTCGAATATACGAAAAAGTAAAATAAAAAAGCAGCCTTGCCTAAATTTTAATAAATTTTCTGAAATTCACCATTTCTTATTCTTTTTGTTTTAAAAATTACAAAACATTGAATAATCATATTATTTTTTTCCGAACTTCACCATTTTTTTCTTTCAAAATCTAAAGGAATTCTTAAAAATAAATTTGCTGAAAATATTAAAATAAACTTTGGTCATAACCGAACTAAGAGGAAAAAAATCTCTTATCATTAAAACCCTCTAAAACAGGCGTCGGCAACACCCTGGCACGTGAAAAGATTTTCCCTCTCACTGAAGGAAGGAAATGATCACATTAAAAAGTATTATTAAAGCCAGGCAATGGCTTCACCACTCTCCCATACGGGGGGAGCTTGCGCTTCGCTACTAAGATTAAAATTTAAAATCTAATAAAATGCAGCCATGGTTAAATTTGTATAAATTTTCTTAACTTCGCCAATTATAATAATTTAAAAAGGAACTGTAAAGTAAATTTCCCCCCTTTCAAAATATCACGTTGCTAAAATATAGTTATAGAAGAAGATATATAAAAATAAGTTTTATTTTACTCTACGAGCCTAATCATATCACTTAATTACAACTTTTCGCTCATTTATTGCTGAATGAACAGTAGGTGGACAATTTTTTTGAGAAATATTTGGAACACCCCCTTTTTTGGAGCTCAAAATTTCTTTTTTTTGGAGCCAGAAATATATACACCATCAGAGTTGTCGGTTTCTTGTTACAAGTGCTTCTAAATATATTAGAGTCGAGTTTAAACTGAAGGATAATGACAAATAAGTGAGGAGTTCAACTTTTATTTTCTAACTGATAGATACCATTTGTCAACTGATACATCTCTTGCTTCTTTTCCATAAGCTTTGCCAGAAGCTTCCGTCACCATTCGCACACACCGCTCCACAACTTGAAAATGGCAGGGAATGTCAATAGAGAGTGGTTCGTCGACAATATTTTGCAGGTCGCATTAAATAGATGCATTGTAAGTGGTGGCTCAAATCTGCACTCCTCTTCAGGAGAAGTAGATCTGTTAGGTTCTTAGTATCCTTATCTATTTTTGGTGGCCTGAAATCACGTATTTCTTCCTCATACGCAGGAACTTCTTGGATCTTCTTGATTCTGTCAATAGCTAATTTCCTGTATTCTGATCAACGTCTGCCAGCATTGCCAAAAGGACGTTCTCAGGATTGGCCCAGTAGGAATTCCTTTGGAATGTTTGCCATGTTATGGCTTCACTGGCAGGTTGGAGAATCTGCAGAAGATTGATCTGTTTCAGAAGATGTTTAGATACCTCCGTGCATTTCGGAGATAATTTGATGTGAAACCAGATGGGCCCATAATGACACACGACAAACTTTGTGAGGACATACAAGTCATTATTAAGTTTATCTGATGTCACATAAAGTATACATATTCGGATGGCGGTGGTGAGCCATCTTACATGATATATTGGCCTGGTTACAAATGTAGGAGATCATCGTCAAGTACACCACTTCTAATAGCACTGGTAATTCTGTACAGGTAAGCTTGGTCCCGACTTAGCTCATTCACATTTACATCTGCAAGAGGAGCTCCTTTATCAATACATTGAATGCCATTTAGTGATACTGGTCGAGTTTCACAGGTGATTAATGCTTTACCAATTAGTCCTCTCCATTGACTTTCACTTTCTGTTGGACCAATATATTTCCTACATAGGTGCCTCAAAGGAAGCTCATTTAGTTGCAAGATGCACATGATCCACTGTAAAGAATGATGTAATTGACATTCCAGCTTTCTTATGTCTCCATTCTTGTAGCCAGTATTAGTTGCTGTGCTGTCAGCTTCAACTGCTTTTATTTCATCTTTCATATCATTTTGAATAAGCCATTTCATCAGTCCGTCTGCAATGCGTGCACATGTTCCTCGTTCAATAATTAGATGATCTAAATGGAAAGTACAATGTTCTCCTACAAGCACATAGTGATCTTGAAATTCTTTTGTTCCATACCATTTGTTCTCTTTTTTCATTTTAGTTAGTGTTGTGTCTCTCCTCCCATAAAAAAAACAAAGCAGTAATTTTCTTATCTCCCAGACATTCAGATTCGGTGAAATTCCTACTTAACTTCTGCCGTGCCCTCCAGACTTTGTAATGGTCTCTTCTGATTTTTAATACCATAGTCGAATAGGGCTGCACTATTAATAGCAGCAGCAGTAGTCCTATTTGACACAATACCGATCTGCTTCCATGGCAATTGTTGGTATTGGTATGATGTTGTTTTCTGTTCTTGCAAAGACTTTCTTCCATTCATGATTAGAAATGTGAGAAGATGAGGTTTCTTCGTCCAAAGTTTCCTCTGAAATTGTAGTTTTCTCTTACCTCTTCTCTTTTATGACTTTTTCTTCTCTTCTTACCTGAATTCGATCTTCTCTTATTTTCCTTTTTTTAATCATTTGACTTGTTTTTAAATCCACTCTTCCAATTTTCATGTGACGCCTAGTTCAACTTGGCACTTTTATGTTCTTTTCACACTTCCAATCCAAGAAATTAGCACACTGGCATCCTGCTATATCAAAAGGTTGACCCAATGATGAGATCGACTTCTTACTCTTAGTGGTATTCATTCCTTGTTTTGATACCACGGACGTTTCTTCCACTAATCAGGGCAATTTGGTCTTAACATTCTTGATCGGCTGAACTGGAACACTGGCTTTTTTTTCCCATATCTCAGTAAGGGCCTCGGATACTTCAGGAATAATATCCTTGTTCCTCTTGTGTTTATTCTCTTTTACATAGTGAGTACATCTTTCAACCATTCGTTTTGTTGGCAGCTCATAATGAGAAAGTTCTGGAAGTGGGGAGCCAACGACACTGTGACTTGTTGATTTTCTAGTTCTTTTACTCATCTTAGCCCTCAAAATGAATAAAAAAAATACCCGTTAGTTTAAAACAGAAATAAAACATGTGATGAGTGAATCTATAACATACATTCCAAAATGTGAAGCATATCCCTCCATAGGAAATACTCTGTAAATATCTCTTAAATTAGTCCATACATCAATTAATTTACAGTGCCCTCCGAGTAGTTTACAAACAAGGAATTTCTCTCTAAAATTGCCTAAACCTTAGATACATAAGGAGTTAAAGTGCAAATCTTCTTCCTGTACGAAAATTACCCATTTCTAGCTCCAGATACGAGAACTTAAATAACTGAATACAACCAGCCTCACCCTACGAAGAAGATCATTTTTAAGCATAATTTGGCCCCCAAAATAGGGTGTTGCGATTTTTTCAAAAGATTTTTGTCTTCATTTCCAAGTTTTAGAGTGTCTGTTCTACGAAACCTGAAATGTGCCTTAAAAACTGATTGCAACTACCCCCAAATGAACAGACCAAACAAATATGCCATATCATTCATCGTCTCGAACCTAAAAGAATACTCTATACACTTTCTCCTAATTTCTACAGAATTTTCATTAGTGCATAAAATTGGATAATACTTCACTTTAGGGGCGCAGTTTAGGGGCTACAGTATAGGCCTTATGACGTCAGACGTCATAAGGCGAGGCCCCTGATTTCGAAAGTAACTGAAAATGTTAATTTTTGGCGGAAATAGCCTAAATTATTCGGCGCTATCGTCTTTATGATTTCGATAAACGTGCAGGGCCGATCGCACGTTTATCAAAATAATAAAGACGATAGCGCCGCTTAATTTAGGCTATTGCAGCCAAAGATTAAAAAAATAATAATTTCGCCTCCCTATCCCCCCGAAATTGGGGAGTTTTTCTATTGCTAATTGTATCGATTAACAACTCCAACGCAATCGAAGGCGCTTTGTTATAAATATCGGTATTTAGAAAAATACGCGGTAAAGATTCGTTTTAACACATATTTTCAAATTAATTTAAAAATGTGTTTTTCTTATGTGTACTTTTAAGATGTAACACTCGTTTTTCACGGAAATGTATACTTTTCTCATAATAGACTAAAGGTCCATAATAGGAAAAGTATGTATTTCCAGCCAAACCGAGTTTCAGATCTGAAAAGTATACACAAAACTGCATAAGAAAAATACATTTTCATAATCATTTGAAAGATCCAGAACCAGACAAAATCTTCTAAAATCAGACAGAAATTTGGGAAAAAACTCACCTCATTTGTCTTCAAATTCCTGCCGATACTTGGTCGAATGCGGGCATTCGAAAGTCACGTGCCCTTAAACGTACTAACGGAAAATGTGCAAGAGATTTTACGCCCTTTCGAATCCTTTACAATTTGAACACAGTAAAATGAATTCGAATCCTGTGGAATGCCCAAATAATGTGGCATGTAGGGCATCTCTCAGGATTACACTGTGAGCTCTATCTATTTCTAATACCTGACAATTGACATCAAAAACTTCTCGTATTAGTTGGTATTGCAATGTAGCACAGCCACCGCACACCATTATACCATATGAACTGAAAACACGGAAATCCGCGAATCGTCCGAGATATACGAAAATATAACAAAGAATGCTATTGGTTAATCACCAAAAGACTCATGCGCAGCTCGCCTGCAGATATAACAAAGCCTGCTATTCGCTAACTAGTCAAACCAAAAGTTGAAGAGAATAGGGCAAATGGCGCAGAAAGATCAACATTTCGCAAAGTAAAAATATAATTTGGAAAAGTGAATAACTACATTATTATTAAGTTCTGGAAGTTGAAAAAGACATCAGTGAGCATCGTTATAAGAATTAAAAAGGTTTATGTCTTTGAAAATAAATAAATTGTAATTGTGTTATAACAAACTTTATCCCAATGTTAAATGGTCAGATGAGATTAAAATAGAACTGTTCGGCTCAAAAGATGCTCGTCACGTTTGGGGGGTAAAAAGAACTACCTATGATCTTAAGCACACTATCACAACGGTCAAACATGGAGGAGATAGTCTATTGGTTTGGGGTTGCTTTACTTAACAGGGCACATTGACACTCAACATCATTGATGGGAAAATGGATGGTGCCACGTATCGACAGATACTAGAGGAAATGTTGCTCCCAAGTGCGAACAAACTCTACAGCCGACATCAATGGATATTTTAGCATGACAACGAGCCTAAGCATTCGGCCAAATTGAGTCAAAAATGGTGAAAAAATGAAAAATACAAACTTCTTCCCTGGCCAAATTAATGGCCAGATCTCAATCCTTTTAAGCATTTGTGGCGAGTACAGAAGGCTGCAATCTGAAAGATAAGCCAACAGAATCTTGTCTCTTTAAGGGAGATTTGCGTAGAAGTGTAGAACAAAAATATCAAGAAATGATTACGAAAAGCTCATATCAACCAACGAGATCGTTTTCGTGCTGTAATGGCAAACAAAGTTTCTAGCACGAAATATTAAATCACTGAAATTATTATTGTTTGAATACTTTTTTCACCTGCTAAAGTTTGTTAACTCGCAATTATTATATACAAAAATAAATCAATAATGAGTCAAGTTAATTAAACAGTGTAGGAGTGTAATATTTAATAACGATACAATTTTCGGCAAGGAGTTTATCCTACCATCTTCAATCGTATTAGAGAATTGATTCAGACTCACCAAACATAAAATATGTACCATCAATCAAATCAAAGTTCCTAATCAGGGTGTGTGAATTGCAAGTCATTAAGAGTACTTGCAAAAATTTGCATTTTGGCCGTTTTGGGCTAAAAAAATCATTTCACAACACATAACATACAAACACAGACAGAAAACACACACACACACAAGGATCATTATAAAAAGATTTTTTAAGATTAAATTTTGGGTGAAGGGGCTGCATTTAAATTGTCCACCCGACAGGTTGAAATTAATGGGAATTTTAACACTAAGGAGAGGAAAATAACTATTATTTTGCCATTCAAAGTTGAAATTTATGGTGGGATTCAGGTAATATTAAGATTGTTTAAGAAAATATCAAAAAGAGTGTAGCTGGTTTAAGGGCCACAATCGATATGGCATCTTCAACATACTTGTACCATGGGCTAACAGAGGGGGCGTAGAGACCATTCAAAATGTTCCATAAGCAAATTGCAAAGAATTGGAAAGTAATAATTGTTTACCTTTCCTTGATGTTAAAAATATAGGAGTTAAAGATCAAACTACTTTTACTGTTTACCGTAAACAGACCAATTCCAATTCATAAATTCATTTTTATTCATGTCATGATAATAAGATGAAAAAGGCCATTGCAATATTCAATTTTTATGAGCTCTGAGAATTTACGATCCATGTTTTTGGGCCGATGAAATAACATTCGCGACCTGCATCATCATAGAATTGAAATACCGCCTCCATATCATTAACGAAAGGTTATCCAAAGCAAGATCAAACTTTCACTGCCCAAAATGAAGAAATCCTGTTTATCCCTTCCATTTTCTTCCTTACTGAAAGGGTTAAAGTGTCCTTTGCCCCAACTTCTATATACCCTACGACTATTGAAAAATCGTTCACTTCAACTAAACACAAAGAACAAATAATGAAGCAAGAGTCTACCTAATTCCATGTAAAGACACTAATTGCCCTTTGTTCTCCGTAGACGAGACAGGGAGGGATTTGATAAAGAAGATTTCTGAGCAAACAGGCGATGTTCGGCGTGCAAGTGATGCCTCAATTATCTTTACACATATCAATAATTTCAACCATGCAAAAGATTTCCCACAGGTTCAAATAATCTACCCTAGTAAAGTTTTTCGCATAAGAAAAGTTATTAAATCCATAATGATTAGAGAAATCCCGAATTTCAACCGCTCGGACGGGAACTTTGATCTGGTTTCTTGTACAAATTTTATATTTGGTGAGTCTGTATCTATTATCTGATCTGACTGACAATGCTATGATAAACTCCTTGCGGAAACTAGTCTCGGAGAGTGAGAGAATAAGAGAGACAGAATGTGTATGTGAGAGAGAGAGAAAGGAAGAATGACTGTTTGTGTGTGAAAGATTCTTAAATAGGGCTCTGGCAGAGAACACCGGTTGGATATTCGCAATCCAACTTTGTCCACTTCCATCTCATAAAGGCCTTTTTTTATGCTTTCGTTGAAGAACTGAACTCAATTAAATTAATTGATAAATTAAGAACAGAAGAAACAAGTCAGTGATAATCATGGCCAAGAATGGTCAGTTCCCCCTCAAGCGGATCCCCTGTGTAGACCATGACTCCTGGTCCCTGGAGAAGCGGCACCCTTTCTCGGCCCCAGTGGCCCCGGCAGTTGCAATCTATATTGAGACTGCCTGTGCTTTATTATTTCTCTTAATTGTCTTGTACCCTTCTTTCGCATTTTCGTTACACTCCTTCTCATACATATTCACTTGGCTGATGGCCGACAGGTCGCCGACCGGCCTTCGTCCATTTAAAATCTCCCCCGAAAACTCGCCCTCCCTATCCCCCTTTTCTCCCTCATCGTTCCCTCTTTCTCCCCATATCTCTCCAACTCTCTTTCCCCCTCTATCTTAACCTCTAATCCCTCTCAATGTATCACCCATTTCTCCGTATCTGCTTCCTTCATAATATTAACCCTCTCTACCCCTTTATCTCCCTTTCTACCCCACTAACTAAACAACTCTGCCACCTCTCTCCTCCTTCCCCTCTATTTACAGAAGCAATCGCAAATTTTCAGATACTACAGAGGTTCCGCGCGATAAAAGAATAAAAAACATTTCGTGTAAAAATTTGAGAAATTCTCTTAAAGCTACCCTATTTAACGCTAGATCACTCCGAAACAAATTTTCAGAATTCCAAACGTTGGTAGCATTAAATAAGTATGACATAATAGGCATTACTGAAACTTGGATACATAGTCATACGAGAGACTATATTAGTGAATATCATTTGCAAGGCTACAAATTATTTAGCAAGGATAGAATATATAAAGAAGGAGGTGGAGTTCTTTTGTATATAAATGAGGAGCTTCACCCTATTAACTGTAATATAGACACAGATTTTGAATTAATAGGAGTAACATTAAATATAAAAAAGTGTTTGCATATCTTCTTAGTCTATAGAAAGCCCCACTGTTCATATGAAGCGGATCAAAGATTATATGAAACTCTGACGAACGTAAGTAAAGACAAATTCTGTCTCATTATTGGCGACTTTAATTGCCCCCAAATAAATTGGCTGACAAAGAACTCGGATTCGGAAGGCCAAAGATTACTAAATTTTATAAACGATAATTTGTTAACTCAGTGGGTCACCGAGCCAACAAGAGGAGGAAATATATTAGACTTAATTTTAACTTCGGATGACGAACTTATTTCAAGAGTTTACGTCGGCGACCAACTTAGCGGTAGTGACCATAATCAAATAGAATTTGAATTAAGCTTACCCCAAGTAAGGAATATACGTAGTATTACAAAATTTGACTTCCGAAAGGCAAATTTTAGAGGGTTAAGAAATAGTCTCAGGAACTTTAATATAAACGGTACAGATATAAATGAAGTGTGGAACAAGTTTAGAGACAATCTTCTAAGGCAACAATCTCAATTCATTCCTTTAGCAATCACTAAATTAGGAAAAAAACAAAATCCCAAATGGTTAACAAGTGAAATAAAAAGAGACATCAATAGAAGAAAAAATGCTTATAAGATGTTTAAACTGAACAGTTCAGACACTAACAAGAAGAATTATTTCAATCTGAGGAGACGGGTAAAAACCGAAATAAGGAGAGCAAAGCGTAACGAAGAAATGAGGGTGGCACTAAACTGTAAAAGAAACCCCAAAGAATTTTATGCCCTAGTTAATAGTAGAAAACCAATAAAAAACAGTATTGGGCCAATCATGGACGGACACAATAAGTTACAAGTTAAAGATAAAGACATATCCACTGTACTAAACGAATATTTTGCATCTGTTTTTACCAACGACACTTCTAATCCAAATATCGAGCCTTACTGTGAGTACTCAGGAAATGGCACACTAGAAAATATTGAATGCACGGGGATTGATGTAGAAATAGCAATAGATAAAATGAAGAGATTCAAATCCCCCGGGCCTGACAAACTAGTGCCAAGAATAATAAAAGAATTGAAGGATGTTCTAGTGGATCAATTAACGTACATCTTCAATTTATCCCTTGAAGCTGGGGCTGTTCCTCAGGACTGGAAACTAGCTAATGTCACGCCAATATTCAAAAAAGGACGAAAAGATTTACCAAGTAATTATCGACCAATAAGCCTGACATCGGTGGTAGGCAAGATGCTAGAGCGTATTATTGCAGATAAAATAGTGAGCCATCTAGAAACAAACGAACTGCTATTCAACACGCAGCATGGATTTAGGAAGCATAGGTCCTGTCTTACCAATTTATTAGAGTTTTTACATTACATTAATAAAATTCATGATAGTGATAGATCTGTAGACATTTTGTATCTAGATTTTAAAAAGGCCTTCGATAAAGTCCCACACAAGGAACTAATGTGTAAAGTCAGAGCCTTAGGAATACGTGGAAAAATAGCAAATTGGATTGAAGATTGGCTTAGCGATCGTAAGCAAAGAGTAGTGATTAATGGAGAAGAGTCCAATTGGAAAGCTGTAACTAGTGGAGTTCCCCAGGGATCGGTCTTGGGACCCTTGCTCTTCATTATATATGTGAATGACATAGACGTTGGAATAATTTCTAAAATCTCAAAATTCGCCGACGATTGTAAACTGGGTAAAAGCATAGTCACCGAGCAAGATAGACTAGATTTTCAGAGTGACATTGATCACATAAGTGAATGGTCTAGGAAGTGGAAACTTCCCCTTAACCTGGAGAAATGTAAAGTAATGCACATTGGTCACAAAAATCCTAAGGCAGATTACAAACTCGAGAGCGAAACAATAACAGAATCAGAAATCGAAAAAGATCTCGGTATCTATGTCACAAACGATCTCAAGTTCACTCGACAGTGCGTCAATGTTGAAAAGAAAGCGCGGAAGATACTAGGTTATATAAAGAGACAAATCACTTATAAAAGCGATACAACTGTAATCAACTTGTATAACGCCCTAGTGAGACCCCATTTGGAATACTGTGCGCAGGCTTGGTCACCCTCCTTCAAAAAAGACATTGAAAGATTAGAAAGAGTTCAGGCCACAGCTACTAAAATGATACCTTCGTTAAGAAATTATAGTTATGAAACACGAATAGACAAGCTAAACCTTTACAAGTTGGAAACTAGACGTGTACGAGGCCAGTTGATTCAAGTATATAAAATACTAAATAGAATTGATAATGTGGATTACTCAATCTGGTTCGAGTTCAACAGAAATGTAACAAGGAATAACAGTATGAAGCTAATCCCTCCAAAATACAAATTGAATGTATGCGGTAATTTCTTTTCGTATAAAATAGTAAATATTTGGAATCAGTTAACGGAAGAGGTCGTTTCGAGCCCCAGTGTCGAGGCGTTTAAAAGGAGGATAGATAAAATCATAAATACGCTTACATACTAAAAACATAAGATTACACTGAAAATAATTAGATTAAGAATATTAAAAGAAAAATAATAATGTAGAAATGCATTTCTGCTTTCCTGTCGAAATTCCTGTTTGTGTACTTTTTTTCTAGCACAGCGGGTATCTTTTCATCTTTCATTGCCCGAAAGATCGGGCGGGAGAGGTGGGAGGGGAGAGCCTTAAACTTTACTATACTATTTCTATGACGAGTAGATTGAATAGCAATATTAAATGAGTACCTCCTCGGTATGGACTAACTTAGTCTTCTGAGGTACTATCTTTCCTTGTAACTCCTTGTAACTCCTTGTAACTCTCACAACTATCTCCCTCTCTAACTCTCTCTCCCTCTCTCAAAATCCCCATCCCCCACTCTCTCCTCACTCTCTCCCTCGCAGAGGGTTTTATGATTTGTAATTGAGGAAGAGAACAAAGAACTAAACCACACCACTTCACTTCTCTGTTCGCCAATAAGCAAACGGGAAGTGTAATCGAATTCTACTGGCCTGATTTAAAAAAAAAAAATATAAATGAATGATAAATATATATTTGCCAATGTAATTATAATCTTATCGACTTTTGAATGCGACTTTAAATTCTAAAAATGGACACAATTTTCATAAAAATCTATAAGATGAGACGCCCTCAAAATGTCCTCCGAGCGCTTGGTTCAATGACATCCGCGAATGCACATAAAACCATGAGGTCCTCTCCTCTGTTGTGCGTTTTAGGGATTGTCAGGGTCAATTTCACATTCCTCCTGAGACACGATGTTGAAGGTCCTGTATTTGGTGGTGGCGATGGGTGTAGTTGTGAGTGTTCCTTGTTATGGGGAAGATCCCTCTTCTGCAGACGACGTCGCGACCCTCTTCAGCGAGATCGGTTTCTCTCCTTCGTGCGTCTCCAAAAGTCTCGCTCTCTGTGAAAACACAAGGAATGGTTCGGTCCTCAGCGAGATACCGCCTCAACAGAGCCTCCTTCAGGGAACTATCTCCAAAGTGAAGGCGTCCCAGAACCCACCTCAAAACTAGGCCAACCTCCTCCACCGAGGTTACACCCAGTCTGGAGTTCAAACCGTGCAGCCGTAGGCGTGCTGCCCCAACCGCCCCGTGGCAGTGTCTTACGATCAGACACCTGACGGAGGTAGCTGGACGATGTTTCAACGTCGCCGATCTCTTCTCCAGATGGAAGACTTCCGCAAGTGGACCGAGTACCGACTTGGCTTCGGAATTCTTGACGCAGGTGAGTTTTGGCTCGGCCTCGACACCATCCACGCCTCGTAAGTGATGTCCTCAGGAGCTCCGAGTTGACCTCGAAGACTAGAAGGGCAAGAAGTGCTGGGCCAAGTACGACTACTTCTCCATCGGGGACGCCAGTGACCATTACCGCCTGGACTTAGGAGCATACAGCGGAAACGCCAGGGATTTCTTTACCCGCCACAATGGGAAACAACTTCCCACCAAGGATAAAGATAATGACCAGTCTAACAAGAATTGTGCAAACGTGTATAAGGGAGCCTGGTAGTACAAGAGGTGTCACTCTTCTTTCGAGTGTACCACCATTCCTTGAAACGATCTACCCTAATTTTGAGGCCGAAATTTTACATTGCTCTATAAATTTCTCGGAAATTTGCTATCTTTGCTTAAGTAACCTTTAATTTTACATTATTGGGAAAATCTTGTTTATTTCGATTTAATCTCCTCTTCCGTAATTTAACCAATGGAGTGATTTAGAGTATATTAGGATCCATTGATATAAAATAATAATGGGTGCTCACTATTAAGCATTCTTTGTGTGACAACGGATTTACAGTCCTAAATCTTGATCTGTAATCACAACAGGTTGTGACCTGGGATAAATCATCTTTTTGATTCCTTAATTTAGAAAACAAAAAGACGAGTCTTTTATATTTTTTAAACATTCTAGGTCGTGAAAAGTGTCGTAGAGACTTTAAAGACATTATTATCCGTTTAATTAACGGTTAGATATTAGGCAATGGCAAGTTTCCGTTTTCAAAGCAATTATATCTCATCGCTCATTCATACGATTGTTTTGTGAATGCCAAAATGCCATAGGGGGCCAATTCATCTCTTGGTTCTTTTAACAAACTCTAAAGTAGCTTTATACTTACTTTGTACTGACATGATATAATTGTAATGCCAATTTCAAATAGGTTTTATCTTTCACTTACACATTAACATTTTCTCTTTAAATTTTATTTAATATTGTTTTGTTTTCTTTAAATATCTTAACGCCATGAATAGCTTTAGGTGAGCTAAAACAAAACTGTATAATTGCTTGGGGTCAGAAAACATTATTTGACGTTTAATCTTATTCTTTGATGAGACCTTCCTGAAGAAGGTTCGACCAGCTTTGTAGAGCAAATTCATCTTAGTTCTTTAATCCTGCTTGTGAGGGATAGGTAAGAATCCTGTCTGTTTTTCTTGCTTTTGTCAGTACCATGCAATTATTTCTCGCATCCCTTCGTCAAGTTTTTTACTTTTTGCATAACGAAATTGTAAAAAATATCATTTATAGACAGATAAAATATATTGAATGCCTCAATTTATTATTAATTAGTCAAAATATATGAATTTGGGTTTTGTATGACCATTGAAATCAGGTTTAAAGTTCTTGTCGATTATCGGGATTTGAGTATTACTTTAGAATAATTTTACTTCTAACTTTTTCGTTTTTTGGATGGATCTTTTTGGTTATTATTTGAGTTCTTTTTATTACTATGTTGGAAATAAAAACGTAAATAAAGAACACTTTTCCATCTTTCCATCCTAGATTTTCTAAGGACTTATTTAGAATGTTCTCTGAACTTGCAGGATGTCGTAAGAATTTTCATATTTTTGGTTTGCAGGATTTCAGTATGAAAGGACATTTTGGCTCTCGTAAAATCACAAGATCTTACTTGAAACTTAACAAAGAAGCTGGTTAGAAGGAGAGATAAACCTGCGTGTCGAAATTGAATAGTAGACGAAGAAGGCATAAAGAAATAGCTAGGGGAAGATATATACGAAACAAGAGAAAATTAAGAATAGAGCCGTTCCAGAGACACCCAAGAATTCGAGGATGAAGAAACGGAGAAGTGTGATTCACAGTATCATTTGCTGCGTGGGGATCGATAATTATCAGAAAGGGGGAGCTGGCCCCCTGTTTCGGCTCTTTGTCCTGCTTTGAATCCCGACGCGACAATCGCATCAATGTTAAAAGATAACGTGATATCCAATCCGGACTGAAGCCCCACTTTCCGGGACTTTTATAAAGACCGTGAGTTGAGAGATTGGGCGACAGCTTGTTGTTGGATCTTTGGGGTCAGGTCAAGTTACTTAAAGATAGAATAATCAGCAACATGTCCGAAATCATAAGGTCTTACACTAGGTGAGAGGTTCGCATTAAAGCTGCCATGAGGTAAAGGAGAAAACGGTCAAACTACTGTCGGTAGAGACTTGGAGCTGAAAGGTCAACTATGATAGGTCTTTTTTGGTGGGAGGTGGTGATTAGTCAAGGAGAACTGGAACGAGAAAAAAGGGCCTGACGACGGGGAGTTACCCGGTGTCCAGGAATTGAATCAGATAGTATCCTCAATCGCATATGGACTCTTTTGTAAGAGAAAAGGGCAGACAATTCCGCATGGAAGCCAAGTAGAAGAGAGGGTGGAGCAGATATTAGTGAAAGGCTTGAAAAACGTGTGTTGTTTTTGTTATCTCCAAGGATGCGGCTGGTGTGAGTAGGATGCAAAGCCTGCTGTGCTACTCTCCTTACAACACTATCACGCGCATGCCGGAATCGCCTCTTTCTTCTCGCCTGTGCTCATTGACATTCAAAATAGTGGCCGAGACTCGCGGGGCACGTCATCGAACAGTGGTGGTGGAGGGAAGTTTGGCATGGACGTTGATGCAGTAGGAGAGGATCAGAGTAATGGCAAGGGCTAACAGGGGAAGGATAGAGGAAAGACCTCCCTGTTCAATGGTGGAAAACAATACGATTGGTTTGGGAAGGAAACTGCCGCTACCCCCGCGAAATCCAATGAAGGCGCGTCTTCTCCCAAACCTTTTAGGGGACATTCATTTGGTAAGGTTGGGGGAATCGCAAATGTGTCGAATACTCAGATCTTCAATAGCCAACTTCAGGCCTTAGTTGTACTAGTAGTATAAATTTTTTTTATTCCTGCTTTTGAAAAGAGAGATTTTGCTGCTTTGTAAAAAGTAAAATGGAGCCATTGTAATCCAACAAAGGGAACTTTCACAACCAATTGGGAAACTGAGAGAAGGAAAGGAAGAAGAAGAAAAAGCGCTGACCTACCTTAGAAAGAGAAGGACAGAAGAATGTCCATTGAACCTGGGATGGGATGAAGTGTAAAAGACGGTCGGAAACGAGGTGGATTTGAATGGTCGAGAGAAAAGGTGAGTGAATGAAGACTGAAGATCAGAGAGAAACACCCTCAATCGAACCCCTCTTGGCCCCTAGGGGACATTCAAGTTGCCTCAAGACAACATTAAAGGCACACGTCTCGCTTTCGTCATCATCTTTAACGATTGCAAGTGTTAGTGAATGTAGTTTACGGACTGATAATTCCGCAAGTCATTGAATTTGGGCCGTAAACAATGGTTGTCCTTAAACTAGGGGCAGTGCCCCTCAAGGATGCCTTGGAAGCTACTAAGGACTCGCGGTCAGCAAACCGAGACGAATCTCGTTTCTCTCTGCACCCAAAGAAGGAAAAAAAAAAGAGATTTTATGTATTAGAATGAAACTATTTAGACTTTAGTGAGAGAGAATTAATTAAAAATCTAAGAAATATTTCCATCTTAGGCCAATCCTCCTTTGGAAGCAGAGAAACGAATTGAAGGGAAATCCCATTTCATTTGTTCCGCAGCGAAATCAGATTAACTTGCTTCACGTCGAGATTTGTTGTCAGTTGTGGATTGACACCAATCTTTCGGTTTTAGCTGCGGCGTCTGAGCTACTAAATAGGCCAATAAGAAATTTATGTTTATTAATTTGGGAATGGAGAGGATAATGAAATATATCTGCCAAAGAAATATTTCTGCAAGAAACTTCAGTCAAGTCTGCTGGTTGAATAAATGTGAGATAACTAATACTGCTACTAACGCAAATTTTTAACATTTGTTAATATTAATAAAGGACTTCAATGACAGATTTGGTGATTTAAAGGAATTTAATTTCCCTCTTCTTTAACTCAACCATTGCTTGTGGGTGTTGTTGATGTTCCAGTGCAATACCATAGAGATATATCAGAATTACATGATGAATCAGTGACTATATTGTTCAAAATAAAAGGTACCATTATGTGTCTCTGTGACTAGGTTGAAAGGAAATAACCTAACAAACAAGGGAAATTTTGATTCTTTTCCCCTCGTGTCATTTGATTGAATGTGGCTTCAGTCCAGTTGGCGATTTGATCAAACCAAGAGAAACAGATTTGAAATTGCAAGACGTCTTGATTTTCGGCTGAAGTAACAAAATTGTCTCCTAGAATCAAGGATATCTGCCGTTAACGACAAGAAAAGGGTTCTCAAAGTGATATACATATTTCCGTCTGGTCAATAAATATGTTAATTAGATTCTTTACTACTCAATAATAAAGATAATAACATTAAAAATAGTTAGTTTTGTACCTTAAGTTTTATCTAAGCTTTCGTCACACACATAAGTCATCTTCAAAGCATTTGATTTAATAACGTCGTGCAAGCGTGTATTTATAGCCAATTAAACAGGGATAGGATGAAGGTATTGTCCCTTGGGCAGTGTTAACATTAAACTTTGAGGTTGACGATCATCTATTATTTGTGAAGTAATAATTAATATACGAATCTGTACAGGATTCTCCAAGAATCGGAATTTAATACCTTCACATTGTCGTTGGTGAAAGACTTTTCTTTTCAAATCCAGGTGGATTCTGAATAAAGCCAGCGACAATTCTCTTATTAAGATTCCTCCTTCGAATTTCTGGTTCGTCCGTTGCCCAGAATTTGTGGAAGTGGCTAAGGTGTGAACCCGCACCTGGGGGCATCTCTGGAACATAAGGATTGGTATCTCACTGAACCATTCCGTTGGAGACATACTTCTTCATTACCACTCAGAAGAAATTGATACAAACGAGTTTTTATACATTTTTAAATAGTTCTGAAAATTTATAGCGGGGCTTGGAGGGAGAAGGTTGGAGAACAGTCATCTAGTTTCTTTTAGCTGAGGATGACCCTGAGTTATACCCAAATGGTGTAAATGATTCTCATGTGTACGGTTTGTCCATGACTTCACGTTAATGGTCAACCCCAGGGTCAATTATGGCACTGAAAGGAGAGATTCTCTTGACCTTTCGGATCCATCGTGGATGATCTCCTACAAGGGAGCTTAGACTTCTCTCTTCGATCAGAAAGGGTATGAGAGGAGGGGGTATTGGAGGGTGGTGCGAGTATGGAAGGGTGGTGTGGGTATGGAGGGTGCAGCAGGTATGGGAGGGTGGAGCGGGTATTGGAGGCTGGTGCGGGTATGGGAGGGTGGAGTGGGTATTGGATGGTGGTGCGGGTATGGGAGGGTAGTGCCTGCATGGAAGGGTGGTGTGGTCATGAAAGGGTGGTGCTGGTATGAAAGGATGGTGCAGATATGGAAGGGTGGTGCGGGTGTGGAAGGGTGGTGCGGGTATGGAAGGGTTATGCGGGTATTTTTAGTGGCCTGTCTGAGCGCCACCCACAGTTTATGAAAATGTGTTTAATGATGATGATCATCATCTGTGTGCTTCGGAGGATCACGTTTCCCCCAGGGGGGGCTTCCGTCCTTTGATCCCCTTTGATTCAATTCTTTTGGTCCTCGATGGAACGCTCGGGAGGAGCTGCCGACGAGGGAAAGATGTTGTTAAGCCACTAGCCTCTTAGCGTCGAAGTGATTTTCCAATTCGAATCAATCGCTACCACAGTGACAGGGAGCGACCAAGGTTTCAGTTGAGGAGGGTGCGAGGGGTGGGGGCGTGGGGGGCAATAGAGGTTCCTTTCATACTCTGGTCAACAGATATTTTCTTCTTGTAGAGGAGGGGAGGAGAAAGAATAGGAAGAGGAGGAGGATGGGGAGGAGGAAGAAAGGGAAGAGGAGGAAGATGGAGAGGAGGAGGGGGGAGAAGAGAAGGAAGAGTGTGATGGGGGAGGAGAAGAGGAGGAAGAATGAAAAAGAGATTTGAAAGAGGTGCAAAAGACGACCCGATAGCCTGATACAGATATATATATATATATATATAGATTGAGGATAAATCCTAAAATGAGACGTAAAATTTCTCATTTAATTAAATACAACGTTTCGGGTACCTTACCCATCTTCTGGTCTATAACATAGATTTAGAACAAGTTTAAAATTACGAAAATTATAATGCACACAAGGATTAGAAATAAATTATTTAGTTAATTGAAATTGTGACAAATCGTTTGAAAACCTTTGAAACTTTAGATATGGATCAATTATGGGTACTTTAACTATGGATAAATATAACACTAGTTGATGCAATTATTGGTTGACACAGATATTAGTCACTTAATGAAGCAGAAATAGAAATTATTTAATTAATTGAAAATGTGAAAAAATCATTTAACAACTGTTAACACTAAATATAGATGCTATAAATATGGATAAATATAAAATACTAATTGGGGCAATTGATTGGTACACAAAAATATTAGTCACCTTTAGTGGACGGCAAAAGCGGAGAGACTGAGGAAAGATAATAGAAGGAACCAATTAAAGATTGGTAGGTTGTGAAAGTTTTTTTGAGTGGTTTATGAAATGAGAAGAAGGAAAGCAGTTGAATCAGAATTTAAACTGGGATTTAGTAGTTTCATAAATAATGATTCGAGGATGCGGAGGTGAGTGGAGTCCTTTGCATGTCCTATAATTTGAAAGTTTTTGTGGCAAATTTCTGTCAAACATTTAATTGAATGATCTCGAATGGAAGAAGTTTCTTTTCTGGTCAAGGTGGAGCCAGTGTGAGAGCTAATACCAAGGTGAGAACAGACCCAAGCCCCAAGTGAGCGAACAGTGCTGCCAATGTAGATCCCCCGGTGGCACCTGGGGCAAATGAATTTATAAACAACTGAACAGCTCATTTTAGGTGGGAGTCTGTCTTTAGTTCTGAAAAATTGTCCAATATGAAATTTGTTAAGGAAAACTATTTTAAAGTTGGTATGTGTTTAAAATCTCTTCAAAATCTTATTAAGTTTTTGGCGTAAGGGTAGGTTGAGTGGGCCAATATCAGGAAGAAGACAATAGCGGACATCCTTGGGGACAGAGGAAATTTGTTGTAGAGGATGGTATATTTTATCAAAAAATTGACGGATACATTTTTGTACAAGTGAGGGTTGGAAACCATTCCTTTGAAAATAACCCATGAGAAAACTTTATTCTGAATGAACATGAAAATAATCAGATGAAAGCTGAAAGCCACGGTGAAGGAGGGTTTTGATGTTGATCTTATAAGAAATATCACAAAAACTGTAAAAGTTCATGCCGAGACCAGAAAAGGAGGATTTACTGTAGACGGAAGTGGTGAAGTTGGGTGAGGATCGGGATTTGAAAAAATCCACAAATGGTAATTTCCCATCTTTTTCTTTATCAATTGTGTCGTAGAAAAGGCTACCTACGATATACTATATATCTATTCTTTGTGGGGATTATTCTATATTCGAGTGCGGTGATTTAATCAGATGGCCGAGCATTATTCTACGTTAATAAATTGGCCTGGAGAGGACTTATTTATCTTCAATATACTTAAAAAGTGGAACGGAGCCCAAGGATAAATAATATTTCCAGCATTAACAAAATAGGATTTTATTAATTAAACTAACAAAAATAACACATGGAAAATATTTACATGACCAGGGATTAAAATGGGAGATGTACATGAAATGAAAAGGTCATAGGATAAATTTGACTAAGCGGTGGATTAAGATTTGGAGGGATTTAAATGACAAAACAAACAATAAGGGAAAGCGTCGACTAATTCCGTGTTAAAGAACGGAGTTACGTTGGTAAACAAGTTAAATAATTAAATGCAATTGGTAGCTTACGTATTTATAAGGTCGGCGTGCAGGTGAAGGCAATTTGAAGGAATGGCTTTGGTCCGACTGGCGATTTCCTGCCCAGAAGGAGGGGTTTTTAGGGGGTTGTCCTTAACGAGGGGGAAAGGACAAACTTCGAGGAGTGGGAGCGAAGTGGGCTCGGAAGTACGAGCGATCCTTGAGACAGGATACCGGAGATATTCTGGATGAACAATTGAGGTTATTTGGAGTAACCAAGCGTTCTCTTAAAGAACTTTAAAAGGGTGAATTGAATTACCACTGACGTGATATCAGGGGAGCGAAAACCGTTTCTTGTTGAACGGGCTCAAAGAAGAATGACTGTTTTAAAGTTGTTCTTTTCTGAACAATTAAACAACTGGAGTGGGGGGGCTGTTGACTTGGCGTATTCAGGGGCACGAACCTTGGCACTCAAGGATATAATCCTCTTCTGGAGAATAAGGGGGTTCTCGAGGTAGAGAGTTCATGGGTGCACAAGAGAGACCGGATTGGCGTAATGCCTGACGAAGATAATCGGAATCTGATTCAAATGTGAAATTCTATCGCATAAATAGCCTGAATCAGCCCCTCGGGGTGTAAGGCAATGGCGGACTTCCATGGAATGTACCGCTAGCGATTCGAACACTCTTATCTTCCCATAAGCCTAACTCAATCTGGCCAGATTGACACCTGCAGGCAAACGGAGGATTGAACCTCCTTGATTAAACTTGGGGCGGGGGAAGATAAGACTCGGGAAATGTTCGAGGCGATGAGAACTCCATGCTCCTATCTTCTCGCGGGATACACCTGGGAAGCATGAGTACAAATATGTGATAGAAGCGAGGTGCGGCAGCCTCAGGCAATTCTATCACAAATTGTGAATTTTATATTTGAATGGCTATGATTCAAATAATCCAAGAATAAAAGAGACTGTTTTTCTGTTTTAAATATTAGAACCATATCGTCAACAAAACGACGATAAAATATCGGTTTCAAAGCAGGAGGGCATTCTCGCAAATGCAACTTCCTTAAAGTTGGACATAAAAATGTCAGCAAGAAGAGAACCCATGGGGGAACCCATTCCAACACCATCAACTTGTTGATAGATGAAATTGTTAAACAGAAAACAGTTGTTTCTAATGGTTAGTTCAAGAAGAGACAGTAAAAGTGAATTTATGAAAGGTCACTCCAGTTCTGGAAAGGTCTTTTAGATGATTAGGTCTATAGTTTCATTCACGGGGATATTTGTAAAAAGGGAAACGACATCAAAACTACACAAAAAGTGAGGACCAGGAAGTTTCAAGTTCCTGAATTCTTCAGACAGAGAATAACTATTGCTAACTTTGTATTGATTAAGGGTAAAAGGGTTAAGTAGAGGTACTAGATATTTAGACAACTTGATGTCGTCTCCCTTTTAAAGGTGACTAATATTATTGTGTACCAATCAATTGCCCTAATTATTATTTTATATTTATCCATATTTATAGCATCTATATTTAATGTCAACTGTTCTCAAATGATATATGTTTTAACCAATAATTGCATCAACTAGTGTTATATTTATCCATATTTAAAGTACCCATAATTGATCCAAATCTAAAGTTTCAATAGTTTCCAAACGATTTGTCAAAATTTCAATTAACTAAATCATTTATTTCTAATCCTTGTGTGCATTATAATTTTCGTAATTTTAAACTTGTTCTAAATCTATCTTATAGACCAGAAGATGGGTAAGGTACCCGAAACGTTGTATTTAATTAAATGATAAATTTTACATGTTTTATTTTGGGATTTATCCTCAAACTGAAAATAAGCCTTCTTAGAAGCAAACCTATAGACTATATATATATATATATATATATATATATATATATATATATATATATATATAGAGAGAGAGAGAGAGAGAGAGAGAGAGAGAGGGAGAGAGTCACTAGAAGTCACAAGGAAAAGGTGTACCTCAAAGGACATTGATGTCCATACCGTGGTGGTACTATTTTGGGAAGGCACTAACCTATTGCATAAGAGAAAGCATAGCACAGGCGAAGGTTCCCCTCCACCTCTCCCACCCGCTTTTACCGCCACAGAAAGTGGAAACGACACCTGATTAAGATTTGAAAAAAGATCACAATCAGAAAATTTTAATAGTTTAGCTGAAACCTATTTTACTTGTTTCTATAATCTACGTTCTATACATATTCACGGATTCCATCATCCAGCCTAGAATTGAATTGTTCTACAGACGAACTATTCACCTCCTTGACCAGAAGATGGTTCTATGTAGCGCAGATCTTATACGAGAAGTAGTTCCCGCCAATACTAATCTGGAATGGGGGCAAATCCAGCTTGTTAACATGGTTACTAATCGTATTTGTGTTCAACGTGAACATCCTTCTGTAGTTCACGTTTTCGACACTCCTTAAAATCTTGAAGGTCTCTATTATTTGGCCTCGTAATCGGCAGGTCTCTGGAGATAAAAGCTCGATTTCTTGAAGCCGACGCCGATTGCCTTTGTGCCTAAGTGAGAGAATTAGCTTGGTAGCCCTAGCCTGGATCCGTTCCAGTCATCTATGTCCTTACGCAGTGTACGAGCCTAAAATTGAACGGCGCACTTCGGGTGAGGTCTGGCTAAAGTTGTACAATTTGAAGACAATCTCCGTCTTTCAGAAGCGAAATTGCATCTTTATGTATCCCGATTGTTTATGTGCCTTTTTTTTCTACATCGGCACACTGCCTGGACAACTTTATGTCTCTATGAGAGTGAGAAGGAGAGATAGAGAGAGTGGGAAGAAATATAAATATATATATATATATATATATATATATATATATATATATATATATATATATATATATATATATGTACATATATAGAGAGAGATAGAGAGAGAGAGAGAGAAGGGGAGAGAGAGAGAGAGCGAGAGAGAGGGAAAGAGAGAGAGAGCGAGAAGAGATACAGTTTCTCATTTTCGGGCATTGATGTCACGGGGTGGGACATGTTGTTCCTCCAGGTACCAGGTGCAACAAACCACACAAAGCGCCTTCCTGGCGACTAGTGTGGGGGGGTTAAGTTGAATAAATTTAAGGGGTGTTGGGGGTGGAGTGGATCGAGGTCATCATTTGCCCCATTTTAATCTCCCACTATCGTGTCTATTCTTCTTCCGTCTTCTTTCTCCCTCGATTCGTGAGTAATCTCCTATCCCCCAGAGCTGCCTGGCGGAGATGCCCTCGATGGTTCTCAAAAAGGTACCCTATCAAAGAGCTTTAGTTTCATCCTCCGACTTTATTTCTCAGCCACCAAAAGGACTTCCTTTATGAAGAGACGCTCAGGTGCCAGAGAGTTGTGCACCCAAATTCTTCTTTCAGCACCGAGGGTAGTCTAGCCGGGCTCTATAACTTTCACACACGTTTTATATTCCCAACTTTAACAATATTTATTCAACCTCTCTTCAAAATGCCTATATGTAGCTGCCCTCATTGATTGTCGCTCCGTTTTATCGAGAATGGGCGCTGTTAACGTCCTTCACCTTAATCTGGTTCTTTCAAATGTTCAGAGTTCAAGGTGTAGGTCATGGTAGAGGTTATGGAGGCGTTGCCGTTTGCACTTAGAATCACAAAAGATGGGGGAGGGGGGTTCGAACCTATCATCGGAACTCGGAAGCTAACAAACCGATAACTGCATTGAAAGGATTCTATAATTCCATTTGGCCACCATTTGACCCCGAACGAGGAAATTGCCCTCGTTTGTTGTGTTGCTTCTTTGTCTGTTATCCTAGAAGGAAGAGGAGGGGGGTGCGCCATCCTTCTGATAAGTGAGAGTGATTAGGAAGATAAACTATCCTATTGAACCATTCCTGTCAATATATCTCGCTGGTCATCGTATTTTATTGATTTATTAAAGTTTTGTTTTGTTTTTTAATTCGATAATTTTCTTGGTATTTCGCCAAACTCATTACCGATTGATGCACTTTTTAATTTGTTCTCAGCATATTTATATGGGGCTCTTTTTGTTATTGGACCTATTACACCCCCATTTTGTTCCTTGGGGAACTCTGCCCCTACTCTCGAATGGGAGGGGAAGGGGCATCTCTTTGGACCAACATTTGTTTCTCGGTCGGACAAAACATCAAATAAATAAAACGAGTTTCCTCGAGGCCGGATTTTGAACCTTCTGAAAACGTCACCCAAACCGGTGATGTCTCCAACTTGCAAACCTGGAGATTCAGTAGGAAACCATTCAACAGCTCCATGTGAAATGGGAAAATATACTAAAAAGTAAACAGAATGTCCTCCAAGAACTTAAATGTTATTTTTTAATGACATCAGGTGGTGTTTATTATGGTCATCGTAAGAATTGAAATGACCATGCAGAAACCTGCCACTCTTCCATTGCGCACGCAACTCTCCATTTGATAATATCTGACGCAAGGAAGATCTATATGGGGTCGCCAGTTATGGGAAGTTAGGTAAATGGTATTGTAGGTGAAAAGGTTTCCAGTTATATAGGTCCAGACGACGGTGAATGAAAGATGTTACCCTAAACCACCATCTTATGAGGGAGCGACTAGTTCCAGTTTATAGGTGAAGGATGGCATTAAAGCAAATTATTTATCTGCCTTAAAGGATAAATGATCTTACGGTGTTTTTCTACCTGGCTGGGCTTTTCCAAGGTTCAAGGCAAAGATGGACATATGTAAATAAACTCTTTATTCTAATAACGGAATATTATGATGCAAGCGGCGTGACACTGAGCCTAGTAGGCGGGAGACTAGTAGTCTATATATTATTAACGCGAGTACGAGTTAAGGGCGAGACAAGACTTAGTAGATTTAGGCGGGAGGGTGACCGCGTATGAATTCGTCCTCTGTGTATCCTCTGTATTCCTCTTTCTCTGTCCTCTGTGTATCTTCTGTCTTCTTCTTTCTTTTCTTATTTATATGTTCGCTCCTCATGCAGAGGGCGTGGCGTAGAGATGACCGTAGGACGGCCTAACTCCGTTATGGTCATTTCTCCACCCTCTAGGCGGGGTTAGGAAGTCTGTGCACGCGTTGTGTACATTTACATGATATACTCTTATTTGTATAATTTGAGACGATTGTCGCTTCGGCATCTTTTACGGACAACAGCTGTGTTTACTCGGGCTCCTCCTTAAATATCCGTCTCTGATAATTCTATCTCAAGCCACAACTTGGGCAGCTTTATCAAACGCAGGTGTTCAACCATTCCTTCGTTCCTCTCTGTGTTTCACGCTTTCTCGCTTACATATATGTACATTTACAAACCCTATCCTATTTCTCATACAATATTGAATCTTTACATTTAATAAGGCATGTTTGGATTTAATAGGATCAATTCACGTCCATTTTGTTGAGGTATCTCTTGGGCCTATTGAATCCAGCATTTTTTATGCCAGAGGTCTACCTATTGCGTAGTCCGATCACTACAGGTACTCCCTCGCCAGTGATTTAAATCACTAATAACTCAAATAACATTACATAGGTAAATATGCATGCGAGCTTATTTATGGCGCTCCTAATATCGACAGTATCAATAATAACGCACAGGACATCGACATTAACATATGTGCATCCCCGTGTCCATTTTTGCCTATTTCTGCCATATCGTATTACAGTAATCAATTGATACCTAATACATTTTTATATATAATCATTCACCACTGGCGTATCTCGCGTTAGATTCTTACATACACATAATACTGACACCTACCATACATGGTAAGGCATGTACTAAGGCTATAGAGGCAACGAGACGTGTTTATATTTATGCCTTTTCCTCCCTCATTACAATATTTCTCTATAATACTGCTACACAGCATTAAAAAATATATAAACGACGAATTTCTAGCAAATGGCTTGTCGTTGCTTTCGGTGCAGTTACAAGACTTTATAGAGTTCACATAACGCTCATATGTGAGGCTTCAACAAGGAGCCTATTTTGCCTTGCAACGCATATTTTTTACAACTTACATGAGTATATTGTGGACATATATATTATTCACGCAAGTAGTTATTTTTATTCAAGAACACCGCTATATCTTTCATTTTAGCTTATTCGTTTTCGCGTACCAATCAAAGCCTTTACATAATTCACATGACACTAGTCTCTGAGGCTTCATACTGAATCTATTTCACCTTGAGATGGACGCTACAAGGCTTGCGCGTGCGTACCAAAACACCTCACTTTTAGCTGTCAGAACTTAAACATGCTGAGTTAACCTTTAAATTATTGCATACATGGACTATTTAAACCAACAGGAGTTAACTTTATATTAGCAATCATATTTCTCATACAATATTGAATATTTACATAAAATAAGGCATGTTTGGATTTAATAGGATCGATTCGCATCCATTTTGTTAAGGTATCTTTTGGGCCTATTGAATCCAGCAATTTTGGTGCCAGAGGTCTATAGGTATGGAGTATTTTGACGTTATATATCCCTTTTATGTGTTACGTGCGAAAAGGGGAACACTTCTCGATGTAGCAGGCTGGGTTATGTGATCAACGAGCTTCCTTAGGATAAAGGAAAATATTGAGCTAGATTCTTTATTCCTTGGTTAACAGCGGTAACAGCCTCGAAATGGCGAACGGTAGGGACCTCTACTTTTTTCTTGAATAATAATGGTTACTAACTACATTTTCCACAAAATACACCTATATAAATAATTATTATATCTACTCATAATTCTAAAAAAATCAACCAACCAGGATTGAATACATTTAATTGTCATACTTATGTTCATTTTTTGAAACAACAGATCTTAGCGTTAACAAATTGACAAATCAGCTTTTAGACATAAACACTGCAATAATTGTCCTATAAACTTCACGATAGATTTAAAAGGTTAATAATGCTCAAACCGTTTTGCATATAAACATGGCTGAAATCCATTTTCCTGAACACTCAAATATACCGATGAAGACCGAAATTTACCGAAGAAAAACATCCACGAAAAAACAAAAAACACAAATTACACACATTACAAAATATACAACAAAATAAAGACTAAGCAAAAGAATAAATTAATTAATAAAGCAATTATTACCACAACAGCAAATGCGATATCATATCCAAAGACATTAATTGATTTTGAAGACAAATGGCTTGAACGCCATATTATATATATATATATATATATATATATATATATATATATATATATATATATATATATATATATATATATATATATATATATATATAAACTAACTCAAAGACAACAAAGAAACTACAAAACCAAAAATACTTAAAGGCGATAGGCCTGATTCCCAGGCTCTAGCATCTTTTTGCACCCTTCCACACTTCTTTCTCTTTTCACCACTAGTCTACTTTCTGCTATCTGTCCACAAACTCTTACTCTATCCCCTACCTACATCTACTCTCTTCCCGTGGACGAATGCGCTACAAGAAGACTTTACCTCTACTTACAAGCAAAGACCTACTTCTACAAATTTCGGAATTCTCCACTGTTTCAGTAGGGGACAATTTTTACGGCTTTTGGAGGAACGCCAGCTTGGGTTCAACGGAAACCGTCTGGTTTTACCGAAACATACACGTGCACACCCGAGAGGGTGGAAACCCTGCTAACGAGTGAATTTTGGATGAATTGGAGTTTCTCGCCTGCATCTTTTCTGTTCCCATAACAGCAGCACAACATTGGTTCTAATAGCCTTTCTGCCATTAAGGTCTATAGAAGCCGTCTGCCTCTGAAGTATCCGAAGCCTAGAAGAAAGCCTCGTAGGGGGGGGGCGCAAAGAAAGGGCCCCATTCTGGGGCGGAGTGGTCAGGACAGATAGGAGGACCCTGGTAGACAATTTAGACAGGTAGGGCAGAAAGGGTGACCCAAAGTCTAGTTAGGTACTCGCACCCCGATAAGGGCCTGGTAGGTTCAAGTAGCTCCTGCTGTTGGGGCCGTCATGGACGACCCTAACGGCGAGAAAAGGGTTTCGCTCCATGTCAAAGAGCAATGCCAAAGGCCTTCGTGCGAGAAGGTTTTTGAAAATGTCTTCTCAACGCTTGGGATTGCTCTTTGCCGACTTAAAGACCAGTATTATGGTTACTTGGCCTTTTGTGACTCTAAACAAGATTTGGACAACCTTCTGAGCGAAAACTTGATGAAGAGGTTAGAAGAGATCGGCCTCATACCACGTGTTTCTTCACATGTATTGTCCAAGAGATCGATTATTTGCCGACGTATCGACCCCTACGTTGGTACCCACTCTGCTGAGGAGATAAAACAAGAAGTTGAAGCGAAGCAAGCTTCCGCAAAAATCAATGATGTAATAAAGTTTAAGAACCATGAAACAGAAGAAAACACCCATGTGTTTAAAATAACCTTTCAAACTACTGAGATGGCGGCGAAGGCGGTGGAAAATGGACTGATCCTATTTAATTCAAAAGTCTCCGCTAGCTGCATTGGGCGAGAGGTTTTTGTGCCTTTGGATATCTGCTTCTCCTTCTATGCCCTCGGAAAGCATGCCACTAAAGACTGTCAGGCTACAGGCAAAATCTGTTCTGAGTCCTCAGAATCTGACTAGACGTGGAGAGAGTGTACTAGTTCCAATAAGAAGTGCATTAATTGTGGCAATTCCCACCGTAGTCTATCAATGGCTTGCCCAATAAAGAAGGCCTTGATAACGGATAAAAAGACTTGATCGACAACATAAATAGAATAAAAATTACTACATATGCACAAATGACTAAAGTTTCCGAACAGAAGACCACGATTCAAATAGACCACAACATGAGACCAGATCTTATTTTGTGTATATTACACGCACACTTCACGAATATAACGAACCCTGGCTGTTGTGCGACGGAATTAAATAATATGCTGGTACATAATGGACTGAAGCCGATGGGGTTTCCGGACAACCCGCCATCAGGAGACCTATTTCATGCTCAATTAAAGAATCTTAAACAACCTGAGACAAGGCGTCTTTCTACTTCTCGTGACCCGCGTTTGCGCAAGAAAGAACATACCAAAAATGATGACTCACATACGGAGACCAGTAACCAATCGGAAGAGACTCTACCACAAAATGATGAGGTTGAATCTGTTGCATCAACATCTGCCTCTTCTACGCCAATCTATGGGACTACCCAGAATCTGTGCATGGGAATCTACGGCTCCCCATCTGCTCCCATACCGAAGAAAGCCAATGTTAATGAACTGGTAAAAGGAGTTATTAAATGCAGGTATAAATGGGACTTTGATGCGGACGTTACGGAAGAAGAACTCCTAAACACCTTCAAACAAGGTAGGATAGAAATATGTCCCGAATCCTGTTTCTGGGCATGGATTAGATGACAATATCGAGCGTATAAAAATATATAACTAATAACTACGAAGTATTGATGGCTAGGCAATCAAAGGATAGATACGACGGGGTTGCAATTGCCATTAGAAAAGGCATTAGATTTAAAGAGATATGGAATTTAGAGTAATCGTATTTGGCGGTGAAGATCCCTATAACATATAACGACCTGGTGGTTTCGGTTGGGTATCAACCACCCAGGCGCCTGTATCTCTCGATTCCCAACTTTATGCGACCTTTTAGGAGAGAGGCCTCAACGATACTAATCGTAGATTTGAATTCCCGGTGCAGGGAAGTTGGCTATACGAGGGCTTTTAACGGAGCTGGTAATTCACTGAGCCTCCTAATCGATAGAGGTGTTGCGCAAAGAGAAGGGACAGATTTCTCAACATTCCATACGGCAAGATCATCGACTACACTGGACATTGTGTTAACAAATCGAAACTTTTCTCTTAACCATGTCACTCTCCCGGGCCACTTCATACCTTCAAATCCTATTAGTATGATCACCCACATCTCTACTTCCCCAATACATGTACAAATTCCGAAACTAAGATGCCTAGCAACAGCTAACTGGAAAATATACCGAGAACATCTGCGCCAAGTGCATATTGAACAACTCAATGATGCTTCCGTAGAAGATACTGACCAGAAACTCACTCATCTCACCTCAAAGATCTTAGAACCTGACCTCCTGGCTATCCCCTGGACGAAACATAAAATCCTTCCATCTCCAAGGTAGGGCGAAAACATACAACAGAAAATGGATCAACCGTTTTCTTTATAAATATGCATGGGATCACGGCAAAACGGTACCAGGAACTGCGAGGATTAAAAAAATAGACCAGACAACTCATACTTGAGAGATCGAGAGACGAGTGGGATGATATCATTACTAAGATTGACGCAGAAGGGGACCCCCTCAAATTTTGGAGTCAAATAAAGAGACTGAGAGGAACTCCTCCTAAGAACAGAATAAACATTAAGATCAATGGCGTAGAATATACGGAAGATCATGATATCGAGAGGGAATTTATGCTGTACTGGAAAAACCGCTTTCGTATTAGCGATGAAGATAACGAGTTCTTTTACGAGAGGTATGAAAAAAAAGTTCTACTTAGACTTCAAGACCTAGGTGCCGACCTTACGCCACATCACTTCGTTGACAGATCCCGCATTGCACGGGAAGAAGGTAGACCATTCACGCACAAAGAGTACGAGTGGGCCCTCAAAAGCTTTAAGCAAAAAGCGCCAGGCATAACTGGCATCACTAAATGCATATGCTGAATGTCCCCAATAACATCAACGAAGGTCTACTAGAGTTGTTTAATGGCTGCCTCAATGTTGGCTATTTTCCAGAACAATTTAAAAGAGCCCGTATGATCTTCATTCTGAAACCTGGAAAACCGAAGAAGGAGATCAGTTTCTATAGGCCCATTTACTTGCTAGAGTTTATGGGCAAATTATTAGAAAAACTTCTTAACACCAGCCTAGGATCTTCCTGGAAACTCACAACTTACATAATTCCCAACAACCTGAGTTTCGGAGGAAATTTGGTACGGAAACGGCTCTGGCATTAATTACGGAGAAAATAAAAATCGGAAAAAACTAGGAATGGTAATGTAAATGTCGTTCTTCGAGACGTAGCCTTGGCATTCAAAAAGGTATGGCTACTGGGTCTAAAAAGTAAACTAAGTGAACTTGCCATGGATGGAAACCATACAAGATTCTATGCGACTATCTGGGCGATAGAGAAGAAGTCGTGAATATAAATGCTATAGAAGGTGTAGTCGTTAATCTGGAAGCTGGGGTACCTCAAGGGGGCTGCCTCAGTCCCACTGTATTCAGTGTATACTGGGGATTTACTACATCCCGTTCAAGACCTCGCCCATGATATACAACTAGCAGATGATATCACTCAGGTCATTACCAGTGTTTATAAAAATCCTAACGACGTTGTTAACAGGACAGGGAGAGAAATTGATGATATTAATAACTTTAAAAAAGGAATAAGATAAGGACCAATGTCCAAAAGTTCAAAGTGATACCAATTGGCTGTCAGGAAACATCGGACGTACTGGTGCAAGTTGAGCTCTATGAGTACTCAAGGGAAGGCCGAGTTCTAGGCCTGAAGTTAACGTCGAACGGGTACAGGGTCCATTACCTACAGAAGATCGCCTTTGCTGCCTAAACATTACAGAGCCTCTATCGCATCAAACATCTCTCGACGAGCAACAAAATAAAACTTTATCTGCTGTTGGTGAGACGCATCCTCTTATAGCCAGCTATACCCCTTAATACCCTGAGCAAAACTGTTATAAAGAAAGCTCAAGTTATCCAAAACAAGACAATCAATTTTATTACCAACGTGTCACTGCTTGACTACATTTTTTCGAGTTACTACACGAGGCGACGGACATTGAGCCAATAAATATCACCATAAATAGACGAGCACGCAATATTTGAGAGAAAAGCTTTGCTAATATGGCAGATGAGGTGCTGAACCCGATTATAATACCTGATCTAGATGTACAGAACCTAAGGTTCAGGCAAGCATTTAAAAGCAGCCAAATAATATCTCGACAAGAAATTCAACCAATCTATTGAGAAACTTACCAGAAGATTAAAACCTATATCAACTCAAATTGACAATCAATATTAAATGATGAGAATAATGAAGACCAGAAATGATTTGTTTCATGTAAATAAAGATATTAAATTGATTATAAATGATCTCAAGTGGACACCTAAAATAATTAAAAAATAATTAAAATATAATAATAAAAAATGAATAAATAAAAGATCCGAAGTCGACTAAAAAATAAAAAAATAAAAAAATAAATAAAAGATCCGAAATGGACAAAAAATAAATAAATAAAATAAAAATAAATAAAACAAAAGATCCGAAACGGACACGTAAAATTACAAGTAAAGTCAATCAACTGTCAAAAGGCCTGCAAGATTTCAAAGGCTTGAATGCTGCTCAAACAAAAAACAATAACTACGGATAAATTCCAATGCAAACGACTGATGTTGCCAGACAACCTTGTACAACTACTCTCTCTCTCTCTCTCTTTCTCTCTCTCCATTATACACCTATACTACCTATTCTCTCTAATCTATTTACACATTTTCTACCTTTTTTCCATCGTTGATCATTTCCGTGGATAGACTGCGTAGAATTCTTGGTTTATTCATCTGACTTCTACCTTAAAATCGGCAAAGAAGGGAAAGTTAGGGAAAGAGTGCGCTTCCCTCCTCAAGGGGTGTTCACCACCATAATGGCGACCCAAAATGACGCGAGGGTCCCACTAAGATGTCTAATCGGCCAGGTAAAGCCAGACAAGGGCAAAGTGTAAGAGATCCTATTCGGTAAGCTAAGCGTCGTAGTCCTAAGGCTAATAGATACGCCGGCAGGATACGTTGCAATATGCGAAAGTGAAAAAGACGTGGAAGCACTAACAAAGGAAGAAGGGATTAAGACCCTTACGAATATAAACCTCCATCCAACCACGCCTCCTCAGATCCAATTACATAGGAGTGTGGTGTGCAGAAGGCTGGACCCCTGGATCGGCCAGCACAATAAAGAAGAAATTAAGGAGGAGATCGAGAAGAACCAGCAATGGGCGAGGGGGGCTGAGATTATTAAGTTTAGAAATAAACGACATAACACAGAGTACCACCAGGTGTTCAAAATCATCTTGCCTGACACAGAGATGGCAACAAAGGCGAAGGAGAGAGGGCTAATTCTCTTCAACTCAAAAATAAATGGTGAGCAAATCGAGTGGGAGGAATTCACCCCTGTGCAGATTTGCTTCAGATTCTACCGACTGGAGCATCACACCACGAGGGACTGCAAGGAGCAGGAGTCAACCTGTTTTAGATGTAGCCAAAAAGTGCCCAAACTGCGGATAAAGACATGAAGCAATGGCGATGTCCTGCCCCAGAAAAAAAGGAGATCTTGAAAAGAAAGGCGGAAGAGAAAAAGGCAGAAGTAACTAGGAAGGCGAACACTTCCTACACCCAAGCGGCAAAAGCCACCACCTCAGAAAATATAGAGAACATCACCGCGCAGAGAACTTACTTGAAGATAGGCAAGGAGGATAAAAACTCGACTAAAATCCTCATTTGCATATTATATGCTCATGTCCGGAATCCAACAAACCTGGGCTGCTTCGCTAAAGAGCTAAACATCATGCTCAAGAATAATAGTTGAGCAGAGATATGGTTCCCGGAGAACCCACCATCAGGGGAAGTCTTCCAGGTACAATACGGACCAGAGGAAGAGGCACCAGCGACCGCTTTCCCAGAAACAAAGAAGAAAGAGATGAAAAGAACACGTTCCCGGAATCAACCCCAACTCCTCAAAGGTCCCCAAACAGGGACCCCAGAATTGAAGCCAGGAGGAAAAGGGAAGCGAGTAAAAAAAGATCAGCCAGAAGAAGCAAGCAGGCTGAGGGCAACATCTTAAGCCCTGCTTCTTCATCTGAGGATGAACAAGAGAGCTCCCAGCCTCCTAAGATCCACGAAAGAGCGAGGAGCAAGAGCAAAAGGAAGAGTTCTTGTCAGAACAAGAAATATGATGGCGATGAGATCGAAATTAAATTTTACAGAAACGCTGAAACCTCTTTCCCAGAGGACCCCAAGATAGGGTAAATCATCGAAGGAGTAAATACTGGCATGCTGATATGGTCTTATTATTCAACCTCGACGACGTAAATACCTGCCGATCCCTAACTTTTACAACCTCTTTGGGCGCGGGAAACTAACATTGCTTGGCGGTGATCTAAATGCCAGATGCGGTGCATCAGGCTACGGAAGCACTAATCAAAGAAGAAGAAACCTTGAGCTACTACTTGAAAGAGACAAACTCTAGAGGGTCAGGCCAGATTTCCGGCCTTTTTAACACAACGTTCGGCAACTTAACTGGACATTGTGTTAACGAGCAAAAACTTCCCCTTCAACATCATTAATTAGCCCAGACCAGTGTTACCGAACGCCCATATACCGATTCTCACCGCGATATCGCTTGCTCCACTACTTAAGCCTGTTCCACTTAGGAAAAGTTAAGCTAAAGCTAACTGGGAGCTATATAGAGAAATACTTAGTACATACCATCCAGCTGACCTGAGAGACGCTAATCTCAAAGAGATTGATGAGGAGATAAACAAGATCACCAATCTCCTCATACAAGTCGACGAGGAGTGCGTATCCAGAATCTCCCATAAGTTGCTCCCACAACTTAGGTGGAGAAATCGCTCGGGAACATTGAGAAATCTATAGGAGATCGGCCGGACAGGAACCAATTGGGAAAGGACAGCCAGAATGAGGCAACTAGAAGAGGAACTAAAAAAACACAATAATTGAAAAACAAAGAACAATCTGGAATGACATCATTGGGAGGCTGGACAGCGAGAACAATCCTGTAAGGTTTTGGAATGACATCCGAAGAATTAGGGGATTACCTCCCAGACCCAGAACCCAAATTAAAGATGGAGACGCTATCATTGAGGACCCAGAGTCTCTCTCTCTCTCTTTGTCTCGAGAGAGAGAGAAAATTTAGAACTCACGGGCAAGAGATTTTGGCTATATCCCCTGAGGAGAACAATGGCTTTGACCAGGACTTCGAAAACCAATTGCTCGATGACCTCGGCACAATGATACATAGAACCCACTCACACCCGCAAATATCTCAGGAAAGAGTAATGGTTGACCACAGATGCCCAATAACTGTCGAAGAGACCTTGAACACCATAAGGTCATTCAAGCAGAGGGCACCAGGCTGGTCTGGGATTAAGAAAAACAACATCGTAAATGCCCCAAGGAAAATTATTCATGGTTTGGCCAACACAATGAACGCTGCGCTCAATACAGGCTACTTCCCTGACGGGTACAAGATGGCCAAAATCATCTTTATTCCGGAAGGAAACAAGTCCCCTGAACAGGTGGCTCATTATCGCCCGATCTCTCTTCTTGAGATACAGGAAAAATCTTCGAGAAGATTATAGCAGATAGGCTACAAGCTCAACTGAGCGAGTTAGGAGCGCATAACCCCCAATAACATGAGTTCCGCAGAAAAAAGGGCACATATACCACCCTGGCGCTCCTAACAGAGAAAGTAGCATATTCCCAAGCGAACGGGCAAAAGGCCTTCGATAAAGTCTGGCTGGAAGGACTTCAATACAAGATCCTAAACCTCAAGCTAGACCCAATCCTGGAAAGGATTCTCTGTGACTTCATTATGGGCAGAAGGGCCTGTCTCACGATTGAGGGCTACAGAGGACCTGTATTAGAACTGAAGGCGGGCGTTCCTCAGGGAAGCTGCCTGAGTCCTCTGCTTTATCTGGTCTTCACAATCGACCTCCCAACTTCGGTGCACAGGGACACGATGTATCTGCAATTCGCAGATGACATCACTCAAATTGTCCCATGCTCGGAGAGGAAAGCAAAGGCACAGGCAGTTCGCACAATAGCGGAAATCAACAACATCAACCAGTACGAGAGACGATGGAAGATCAGGACCAAGAGGGACAAATTCAAGATCGTCCCGCTGAGCCGCGAGTTGACATGGTCCATCATCATAGATGGACTATGATGCGGCTACTCCGCCCGAAGGCACCGTCCTTGGCCTTAAAATCACCGACAATGGATACTCGATACACTACACGGAGAGGCGGAATCTGACAAGGAGAGAAATCTCCAAGCTATACAGGTTTAGAGATCTTGGCTCGGCTAATATCAGAAAAATATATCTGATGTATGTCCGGGCTACGCTCATCTACCCAGCAGTGGTTACTCAAGCGGCCAACACGTCCTCGATGAAAAGGTTACAACACTGCATCTCTGCTTATCAACAGAGTCAGAAGGCGTGATCGCCTTAGGCAAAGAGATTTGCACAGGAGGAAACGTTTGGAGCCCATCAATGTCGTCACCCCAAAACTTGGGAAAAAGGTCTGGTCTACTCTAACGAATGGTGTCATTCCTGAGCTACATGGAACAGGCGGCAAGATTAATATACCTGCGAGGCTACGGGCACAAGTCTCACGCCAACTTCGGTTCCCGAGCACAAAACTATTCACACAAGAAGACATTACACTAATTTATACATAGACAAAACACAATACAACATATAAGAACATTTCATAAATACATATATAAATTAAACAGCGAACAATACAAGTAATACAACTCAAGAAACACGAGGTAAATTGTTGGCAAATAGAGCTAACAAAGGCTTGAAAGCTGAATATTTGCAACAAAAATTATTACACCTAAACATTTGAAAACAAAGAATAAGAAGAACACTAAAGCTCATGAAATTACACAAAGATAGGATAAAAAGTTCAAATAAGCAATAAAAGCAAAGGTAAAAATAAATAAAAATAAAGCGATACCCTCCCTAATAGGGCAAAATACCCCCTCCCCGCTTTAATTTTCACCTACTATATCTTCTACTATCCTAACTTCTACTAAAATTGAGTATATCTTCTCCTTCCGTGGACAGAAGGGCATGTCTCATGATCGAAGGATGCAGAGGACTTGAATTATAACTCAAGGCGGGCGTTTCCCATGGAAGTTGCCCGAGCCCACTGCTTTACTTGTTCATTACCATCGACCTACCAACTCCAGTTCACAGGGACACGATGTATCTGCAATTCGCAGATGGCGTCACCCAGATTGTTCCGTGCCTGGAGAAGAAAGCAAGGGATCAGGCAATGCGCACAATAGTGGAAATCAATAACATCAACCGGTACGAGAGATGATGGAATATTAGAACAAGTAGGGACAAGTTCAAAATCGTCCCACTGAACCACAGGTCGACATGGCCCATCATCATCGATAAGAGGAGATAGGGCTACTCCGCCGAAGGCTCTGCCCTTGGCCTAAAGATCTCCGACCGTGGATACTCGATACACTACACGGAGAGGCGGAATCTGGCAAAGAGAAAAATCTCCAAGCTATTCAGGTTTAGAGATCTTAGCTCGGCCAACATTAGGAAACATACCTGATGTACGTCCGGGATAAGCTCATCTACCCCCCAGTAGTGACTCAAGCGGCCAGCAAGACCTCAATGAGAAAACTCCAACGTGTCAAAACTCCGCATCCCTAATAATTAACAAAGCCAGAAGGCGTGACTACAATCGGCAAAGGGATCTTCATAGGAGGAAAAGACTAGACCCTATCAACATCTTCACCCCAAAACTGGGAAGAAAGGTCTGGTCAACCCTAATCAATGTTGACATTCCGGAACTACAGGGAACTGGTGGCAGACTTAACATACCTGCACGAATACTGGAAAAAGTCTCCCGTCGTAGCCTGTTCCCAAGTACTAAGATTTGCTCTCAGGAAAACATTACATCACTATACACATAACAGAAACACTAGAAACTAACTCAATACAATCGAAACCCAAACAAAGAAAATAAATAACAATACACTAAAACAACACAAGGTAAATTGCTGAGCCAAAAGCTATTAAAGGCTTGTATGCTCAAAGAATTTAACCAAAAAATAAGTACACAAAATTTGGAACACTAACAATAAGAAGAACACGCTAACAACACATAAAGAAACAAACATAGAAAAACAAAACTTACCAAAATTTTAACAAAGGAAAATTTAAAGAAAATCATAAAGTGATGACGTCCTACTAGGGAAAAATACCCCTCCCCTCTTTAATTTTCACCCACTATTATCTACCACTATCCCAACACCTTCTAAAATTGATTACACCATCACTATTCCGAATTTTAAGCGCTCAATCAGAGCTCGGATCCAGCTACGCTACTGAATGTGTATTCTTGGTGAAGGAGCTAAAGGTTTTTGCTAGCGACCTTGATGGCGTGAACTTTTTCCTACGAGGTTTTACAAGAAGAATAACAGAAGCTCTAAGTAGCATCGACTCAACAATGTGGCTCTCTGTGACCTGCACGATTTTTGCTCAAAAAAGTCCATCACATTGGCCCTTTACCTCACTACCCGGCACAGGAGGCAACGGTTTCGAAATGCTCCTTCACCGACCGAGTACACTGGGATTTTCGTTCCTTTATTTACAAGAGAAAAATACTGCCTAATTGGGGAGTTTAACTTTTGATTTACAAAAGAGAGAATACTACAAACCCGGAAGTCTATTTTCCCATTTACGCAAGAGAATAATACAAAGTGGGAAGTCCATCTTCTTATTTACGAAAGAGAATAATACATACCGGGAAGTTTGTCTTCCCATTTATAAGGTTCAATGTGTGAACCGTTCAAATTATTCATTCGAATGTTTTACTTGGTTCGACCCCCACAGTTTACCTATTGCGTAGTTCGATCACTACATATCTAAATGGAGTAGACTGTGTGAGGGAATCAACAGGGAGGGAAAAAGCTCCCTTACGGAAAGGGAGATTCAGACTAAAGAATATCCTGTGCCTCTTATACATCAACTAGAGAGTCTTGGTCTCCACTGGATGACATGGGGGTGAGGAGAGTCTGACTAACGCATAATGCAAATACAGTTGTCTGCAAACATGGGAACCAATCACGATTTTATTTTTGAAACGTGAACCAGATGGGACATTATGTATGGAAATGATTATAATGGGCAATAATAATATAAAGATAAAGAATAAGGTTTATTTAACTATACGAGCCTAATAATATCACTTAATTACAACTTTTCACTTATATATTGTTGAATGAACAAACCAAACCAATAGCCATAGAGTACATTCATCGTCTCGTTCCTAAGAGAATATTTTAATAGGCTATATTCCAATTCCAACAGAATCTTCATTGTTTTATCCATTTATGCATTGCGATTTTTCATTAAATTCACTCTTGGTTGCTTTTCAATGATCATAATTTATGTAATTAAGATTTTGACTCATAATTTCCCGGTCCGAACGAGTAGGGTTACTATAGTTATCCCTAATATGAACAAGATTTTCTTTCATGTATAGACAAATACAAATTTGAAGGATAACAATAATATTCTTACTTGCACGTAATTTTTAAGACCGTTATAAAATTTTGGAAATTTGACAGCTTAACAAATCCAGCGCAATTAAAGACCCGCGCTCTGTTGTAACATAATTTCACGGATGACAAAAGCCACAAGGGCCTATCAAAGGTATTCTGCATCTGTCAAAACACACCCACGCCAGAAAATGCATCCATAGGATTGTATCAGATCATGCATCTACAATATACAATTTGAATATGTCAAAAATAAAAAGTATCATCATCAAGACTCGTCAAAATCCAAATCACCAATTATATACAATAATAAAAAAATGCATCCCTAAATAATCATCAAATCTGCTTTTTGGCGAACAGAGAACTGAAGTTGTCTGGTTTCGTTCTTTGTGTTCTTTCTCAAATACAAATCCCAAAGGCCTACGTGAGTGGCTCGAATGGGCGAAGGCCAGTTCGCAACCTGTCTGCCAACAACGAGACAAATAGTAGCGTGAAGGCTTGTCACGAAAATGGTGAAAGAAGGGTAAAGGACAATTTATAGAAACAATAAAGCACAGGCAGTCTAAATATAGATTGCCACTACCTGTGCCGAGAAAGGGTGCCGCTTCTACAAAGCCCCAGAGTAATGGTCAATCCAAGCCTCAGCTTGAGGGGGAACTAATCATTCTTGGACATGATTAGCGCTGACTTGTTTCTGTTCTTCAATTTATCAATTAATTTAATTGAGTTCCTCAGCGGAAGCATAAAATAGACATTTATGAGATGGAAAGTGATAAAGTTGAGCTGCGAATATCCAACCAGTGTTCTCTACCCGAGCCCTATTTACGAATCTTTCACTCACGCAAACATTAACATTCATTCTTTCTCTTTCACACACATACTTCCACTTATTCTTTCTCTTTCTCTCTCTCAGTCTCTCTCTCTCTCTAATATATATATATATATATATATATATATATATATATATATATATATATATATATATATATATATATATATATATATATATATATATATATATATATATATATATATATATATATATATATATATATATATATATATATATATATATATATATATATACCTTCGTTATCAGTCTCTTCTTCCTCAAAACAATAACCCTTTTGCTTAATTATTTTGCAGAGAATTTTGAATCACCCACAATTTGTGTAAGAGACATTGAGTCCTCCTTAAAATCCGCATGTAACGACAAGCAAGGAGATTTCAGACTTCCTTAACGTCAGTAAAAGGATGATGGAAAGGCCTAGAAAGGAGTTAGAAGATTAAGGATTAGACTCTTAGGTGACAGACGCTAGGAAAATCCATGTTCGACGATCTGACGACATCAGAATGTCGGAATTCTTTGCTGAAATCAAACGGATCAGAAACAACGATCCTAGAAAGTCGCTGCGTGCCCTTGCTGGGGAGACAGGGGTGGATAAAAAGCTAATCAGGCTGATGTTGCATGAGAACTTTCGCTACTTTTCATACAAGATGAGGAAGAACAATTTCTTCCCAAAGCGATGCAGAAATCCAAACATGATGTGGTTGTTTTATGACGAGAAGAATTTCGGCCAAGACCAAAAGATCAACTCTCATAACAATAAGTGGCTGAACCCCGAGGCTACATTCATGTTCTGGGCAAAATGGTGATCCTCTGGATCGATCGAGTAGCTACAGGGAGATGTTACGTGTGGCAGCAAGACTCTGCTCCTTGCCATACCAGCCGGAAGACTCAGGCCGAACTGTGGAAGAATTTCTTTGCTCACACAGCATCTGATATTTGGCCTCCCAACAGGCCTAACTTCAACCTCCTCGACTTCTTTGTGTGGGGTGTAGTGGAACGAGAGAGTAACAAATCCAGCTACAACACGAAGGACGAGCCGAAGAGCAGGATTACTAAGGCCTTTAGGGATTAAAACGGAGAGAGTAAAGAAACATGTGGCCGGTTCCGAGGTCGTCTGCAGGCTGTCATCGAGGTCACAAGAGGGTTCATCGAGTGAGATCGACAGAACCTTTCATGAAGACAAACTGACTCAAATTTGACGAATATATTTAAAAAGTAAAAACACTTTTATTTTTTCTTGAGACATTCATCATGCGAACGAATACCGTCAGCACCCTCTATATATAAAATGAGATGACAAAATATTTTAACACTTAAATTTTCAATATTTCAGAAATATTTCTTTCTTTCGTCTGGTTTTAAAATTAACAGGAAACATATATTTAACAGAAGGAATACACATAAGACCGATTTTATTTGTATATAACAACAATTACTAGTAAACAATAATTAGCAGGTGACAAAAGTATCCAACCACTATAATAACATGCAAGAATATTGTTATAAAACCAAATAAATCTCATAAATTCGATGAAAAGGATAAGATTGAAGATTCGGGAAATTTTTAGAAATGAACCTGATATAAATTGCGGAATATTTGCACCGTCATTCATTAATTAGAATCGATAGAAGAAGGACGTCTGCTTTGAGCAAACCCGAAGGTCAAAGAAGTTCCTCAAGCTTTTCGACAGCAAATAATTAAACTTCATTTAGATGGATCATCCTCTTGGACGATTTCTAAGCGAGTTAAAGTGTACTATGCAACTGTAAGTTCTATAACTCGAAAGCACCGCGAATATGGAATCACCTCTAACTAGGCAAGAGCCGGTGCTCCTCGCAAGATTAACGATTGGTCTCGACGTTACATGCTTCGAACGCTAAAGAATAATCCACTGAATCGTATGAAAGATCTACAAAGGGAGGTGGAATTGTCAGGGGCTAAAGTGAGTAAAGAACTGTTAGTGAAGAGCTCCATCGCAATGATCTATCTACATTCTTTCATTACTCGCAAAAACTCTACTTGTTAATAAAAAGCATGTAACCGACTATTTAAAGTTTACAAGAGAGCATCTTGAAAAGGAACGTGAGTTTTGGAACAATGTAGAGGTAAATATAAGAGGATGTCATAGGAAATCTTGACTATTGTCAAATACATAATCAAAATCTGTGACATGAAGAGTATACTTAATGAAAGACTAGCTATATCCAGATATTTTACACCGATAGCTTCCTCTTTCACCCTTTGCTGGGTCTAAGCACGCGTAGAAAAGATTGTGTGAGAGATTTAAAAGAAGTCCAGGAGATGACCTTTTTCAACCCGTTTCTTTTTCTCTCCATTCTCAACGTTTCAACGAAATCTCAGATAATCTCCCGAAAGTTTCCCCAAGTTAAAATATTGTGTTATGGAAGAATAAACGAAGAGGAAGAAATGAACGATGTCAAAGAAGAATAGAAAGAAGAAAAAAAGATTTAGAAGAAGAAAAAGAAGAAATATAAGTAGAAGAAAAAGAAGAAGAAGAGAATAAAAATCAAGAGGAAGAAAAAAGGTGAATTATTGATGCGAAAACTATTCTGGTGATTAAAATTTGAATGAAGATAAAGAAGAAGAAGAGAAAGAAATATAAGTAGAAGAAAAGATGAAGCAAAAAAGTTAGAAGAAGAACAAAAAAGGCGAATTGTTGATGCGAAAAATATTCTGGTGATTAAAATTTGAATGAAGATATAGAAGTAGAAGAAGAAAGAGAATTATAAGTAAAAGAAGAATTATAGGTAGAAACAGAAAAGTAAGAAAAAAAAGGCAAATCGTTGATGCGAAAAATATTCTGGTAATTGCAAAATGAATAAAAATACAGATGTAGAAGAAGAAGAAAAATAGAACAAGAAGAAAAAGAATAGAAGAAGCAGAGGAAGAATAGAAGAAGAAGAAGAAGAAATATAGGTAGAAGTAAAAATGAAGAAGAAAAAGAAAAAGACGAATTATTAATGCGAAAAATATTCTGGTAGTTAAAAATTGAATGAAGATAAAGAAGAAGAAGAGAAAGAAATATAAGTAGAAGAAAAGATGAAGCAAAAAAGTTAGAAGAAGAAAAAAAGGCGAATTGGTGATGAGAAAAATATTGTGGTGATTAAAAATAAATTGAATGAAAATAAAGAAGTAGAAGAAAAGAACTACAGAACTACAGAATCTAGGACCAACAAAGACCCTAAGGTCCGCTCGAGGCTAGTCCGCTACACTAAATCAAAAACTACGATACACCCTTATCTACGAGTGTATCTCTAACATGCTAATTTTTTTTTTTTTAATACTATCTACTGTACACACTTATCTACATGTGTACATTATCGTGCAATTTTAACTAATCAAACTAGGGGTCGGGGGAGATAGAAAGTTTTTCTTCTCATCTTCCGCAGCCACTCGACTGCTAGTGGTGAAAAGCTAATTTAGGGATAGAGACTACTTATAGGATAGGCGGAAAAGAAATGGGACATCTAAGCTACACATGCAGAGAATCGCCGGCATCATTTTTAGTCATCATAATTTCATATCCTTAAACCTCCGCTCCAAACTCTCTCTCTGCAAGGACGTTTAAATTCACAGTGCTCAACTACGTTATATTTAAACTATTCAAATGCACGTCGAGACGATTTTTGAACATATTAACCGAAGTGCTATCTACTACGTGGGTGGGCAGCCGATTCCAGTTTTGAGTAACTTTAAATGTAAAATAGTTTTGGGCTATACTAGTGTTAAAACGCTTGTTCACTAATTTTAACCCGTGCTGGCGAGTATTTCCCCTATGATCCAGTTCGAACAGATTGCGAAAGTCAACGTTTGAGAAACCCTTTAGTATTTTGAATACTTCTATTAGCTGGCCACGTAATCTTCTGCGTTCTAGCGATGGCAAATCTAAAGCCCTGAGCCTTTCCTCGTATGATCTATTCCTCAGCTCTGGAATTAATTTCGTAGCCCTACGCTGCACTCTTTCTAATTGCGCAATATCTTTCATTAAATATGGAGCCCAAAATTGAACAGCGTATTCGAGAAGTGGCCGCACAAGGGATTTATATAAAGGTAAAATTACATCCTTAGATTTGAAGATGAAATTGCGCGCGATATAACCCAAAACGCGATTTGCTTTTTTACACGCATCCGCGCATTGCTTCGAGAATTTAAAATCGTCTGAGACTAATACTCCCAAGTCTTTTTCTAATTTAACCGCGTCGAGGACTTGGCCTTTCATGGTAAAATCTACTCTTAAATTATGGCAACCCAAGTGCATTACCTTGCATTTGCTTAAATTAAATTCCATTTGCCACTTGTCCGCCCAATTGGCAATCGAGTTTAGGTCCCCCTGCAATTTATCGACATCCGATCTTACATAGGCACGATTACCCAGCTTCGTGTCGTCCGCAAATTTCGAAATCCGACTAAGTATGCCTTTATCTAAATCGTTAATATAAATTAAAAACAATAAAGGGCCTAAAACAGAGCCCTGAGGTACCCCACTACTAACGCTGGCCCAATCTGAACATTCCCCATTTATTACTACCCGCTGCGAGCGATCTTTCAGCCAATTTCTAATCCAGTTTAAAATCTTACCAGTCACCCCAATCGCTTTAACTTTCATTAATAACCTTTGGTGGGGGACGGTGTCGAACGCCTTTTTAAAGTCTAAATATATTACGTCTACAGCTTTGCTTTCATCGTACACGCAAATCATTTTGTGGAAGAATTCAAGCAAGTTAGTCAAGCACGATCTCGCACGCCTAAATCCATGCTGGGTATCGTTAATCAGCTTATTTGCCTCGAGGTGGCTCACTATTCTATCTTTAATTACAGATTCTAAAAGCTTCCCAACTACCGAAGTTAGACTAATAGGCCGGAAATTCGTTGCTTCAAATCTATTCCCCTTCTTAAATATAGGTGTAACGTTTGCTCGCTTGAAATCCAACGGAACTACGCCATCCTCTAATGAGCGATTGAAAATTTCACGCAATGGCTTAACGAGTTCATTTTGAAGCTCCTTTAAATGAATTGGATATACCCCATCGGGGCCCGGAGATTTCGACTTTTTCATTAGCTTAATAAATTTAAGAATTTCCTCGTCCTTTAAACTTACATCGGATATGCATTTATCAGCACTACGAACTTCCCCAATTAACGATTCCAATTCGGAAGAATCTTCCACAGTAAACACGCTCGTAAAATGCTCATTTAAAATTTTAGACATTTCTGTCGAAAGTTCAGTCAAACGACCATCCTTATCTTTGATCGGCCCTATCGATCCTTTTACGGGTTTCCTATTATTTACGTACCCATAAAACCGTTTCGGTTCATTCTTTGAATCCTTAGCGAGGTTTATTTCATACTTCCTCTTCGCATCTCTGACCGCACGTTTAACTTCCCTACGAGAATCTATGTAATTTTGCCGACTTATAACTGACCCATTGTTTTTATGAATTTTAAATTTTCTATTTCGGTCCCGGATTAAGCGTAGTATTAACGGACTAAGCCACGGAGCTCTCACCGACTTCCCGCTCTTACGCACATACTTAACCAAATCAGAATTCACACGAAGCAGCGTACATCGAAGTTCTGCGTACATCTCTCCTACCGACCTGTTCTCGAATCGTATTCCCCAGTCTATATCCTTAATCCTTTCGCGAAAAATATCGAAATCACAGCTACCAAAACGAGGGATGAGCTGCGAGCTCATTCTAACTTCTACGCAGGTGTTTAGATCGAATCTAATCGCATTATGGTCGCTGGAAGCTAAATGTTCACCCACACGTACGTTTTCTAACAATGACTCATCGGTTGCCATGATTAAATCAAGAATATTGCTATCACGAGTAGGCTCTTCCACTTTTTGTACGAGAAAATTCTCCAACATAAAGTTTAATAGCCTCTCACCCGGTTTATCAGAAGTAAGGTTGCTAAAGTTAACATTAGGTAAATTAAAATCGCCGCAGACTAATGTGGTCCCTTTTCTAATCCAAGACGTAAGCGTATCGAAGAGTGCAGCATCTTCTCTTTCCAATTGGCAAGGCGGACGATATAGCACGACTAAGTTAATTTTATTTATAGCATCTAAACTTAGCTGGACTAATAAAACATCACTTCGCATATCATCCTTAGACGAGTCCATCGTTGTGGCGTTTAGATCCTCTTTTATATACATTAATACGCCCCCTCCTCTACCGGTTTGTCTATTTCTGTAATGAATTTTGTACCCCGCTATATCGAACTCGCAAACACTGATCCCCGTATGAGTGTCTAACCATGTTTCACTTAGGAATACGAGGTCGAAATTACCCTCTAGAATAACGGCTTTTATTTCGGCAATTTTATTTTTTAAGCTACGAACATTCGCATATATGCATCTCAGTTTGCGCTTTACGTTAACTCTTCTATAACACTCAGATCCGTTCCGTTTCCCTGCACCCCATCGATAGTGCCCTCTTCACGCGTGGGCCGGCCCGGCGCATCGGCATCACGTGGCCGCGCAACTCTCCTACCTAAAATGCTACGTACGGACTCGTCTAAGATCCTACCCAGCCGACTATTACCCACATCGCTTAGGTGAATTCCGTCCTTTTGGAAAAGTGACGGATGGTCCTGGAATGAATCCCATAAGTTAAAAAAGCTAACACCAGTTTCTCGACACAACCGCTTAAGACATTCGTTAGTATAGATCGCTCTAGATTGGAGGCGCAACGTGGATTTAAGTCGGGGGAGAACACCAATAATTCCCACGTTGGTTGCTTTGGATTTCGCCGTATCTATCATGGTTCTGGCACGATAAACTATATCTTCCGGGGTGCTGTCATACCTATGGACGTCGTTGCCCCCTACCATCGTGATGATCGTTCGTTCACCACGCGTATCTTCCAATTTCTCGATCTCGGCGGCCACGTTGTTAATGCGGCCACCGGGATAGCAAAAGCGCTTACGCTTAGAAGGGTTACGCGCAGCAAACTCCTGATCCTGCCTTCTAATTAAGGAGTCCCCCATTAAAACGGTTTCCTCTTCCCCCTCGATAGGAGTTAGCAACGCGAAAGGGTTCGAACAGGGTAAAACGAAGTTCTGATCCCTCGTTGGTCTAGCCCCATTTCTAACACGTCGAAATTGCGATTCCTGAGGCCTAAACGAGTTTAAAATTCGTTGTTGCTCGTCAACAATTACCTGATGATTCGAATTTGCAGGCCGCCTATCTCCATTACTATCTTCCTTCCCGCGCATGTCGTGAATAGCAGAGTCTAGTTTGGAATTTAAGTCATCGACTTTACGGTTAGTCGAGATCACATCCCTCGCAACGGTATTTAATTCCAGTTTGATCTCGCTGATCGCACTTGACAACTTGCGTTCAAACGCTTCGTTCAACATACAAAATCGACATATTCTAATTTGCTCAAGGTTCGAGGGAACGTAAATTTCCTTATTAAATGAAGTAGCGCACCTTGAGCATTCGATCTTTATAACGGGCATTGTCGGTTTTTTGTTTTTTTTTTAATTCGGAACTAATTTAGAAAACAAGCTGCACAAGCTAATATACTGTAATTGAAAGATCGAACTTTATAATACGGCGACGAATATTGAATAGGCGATATATATAAAAGTATTCAGTAGCAGAGGCACGATAAATTCTGAGCAGAGTGAAATTAGCGGGAGCACAGAGCGAGCACGTCTTTTCAGTAGAGAGTCGGTGGGACGAAATGAAAGTCGGTGGGAAGAAGAAGAAGAAGAAGGAGAAGAAGAAGAAGAAGAAGAAGAAGAAGAAGAAGAAGAAGAAGAAGAAGAAGAAGAAGAAGAAAAAGAAGAAGAAGAAAAATAGGAAGAAGAAAATAAATAAGAATAAAAAAGGTGAATTGTTGATGCGAAAAATATTCCGGTCATTAAAAATTGAAGGAAGATAAAGAGGAGAAGCGGCCACCCGACTCCCTCTCACATTGCATCATACATTACAGAATTTTCTTGTAGTTGTTATGGATTTCATCCAGGTGGGGCGGAGCGTCATTTCCACTTGGGAATGGCTGACCGCTCTTTTTCTCTTGTCCACAGGGTGGCTAGAGTTAAAAAAAACTGCATCCTTGCCTTTTGTGTGTGTGTGTGTGTGGGGGGGTATTCTTGTTTATCCCTGACAGGCTAAATGCAAGAATAAAGATCACTTCTCTCCACAAATCGGAGTGAACCTCCTTCAACACAGTTACAACAAAGAATAAGATTGAACTTCAAAATTCGCTTTCTGACCGCCAGGACATTACACCGATATGTGATGGCTCACCAGAGGTTCTGGGATTAAAGCTTTGAACGCAAACAAAGCAATATTAAATCACATTTAAAGAACAAATGTTTATATCCAATAGAACCATAATACATATTTGACTTTGGCATTATTATCATCTTCTGAGAACTAAAAATAAAAACAGAAATATGAAATAGAAACTTATTTAATAATTTATTAAAATAAATCTGCGGTGAATAGAACACATATGACATTCTCGCATGTTGAGAAACCAACATATGTTTGGGCAAAATCGTACCATTGCTGGAAACACTTTTTACAAAACATCCCACCGAAAAAAATACAGCTGGTACAATTATGACTATAAGCTCCTTAACCTCTGGATGACTTCAAAACATAGGAAGGAATTGCGTTTTGGTGGGGCCCATGTAACTCGATATTGAAGGAATGCAGAAAATTGAGGGAACTAACCCTAATTATTATATTAAATGAATGTTCCCTAAAATATGTACATACACTAAATGACTCGATTTTGTTGAAACAAGGAAGAGAAGCTTAAAAGGTCCTGTATCATGGTTTGGTTTTCCATATAAATTAACAATAAAAATGGTTGTAATTTTCAGGAAAATTAAAGTTCATTATAAAATTTGGGCCTCAGACTGAGGGATGTAGTTTTCATGGAGTAGTGAGGTCCACGGAATGCATACCAGTTGATTCCCTCACCACGAGAGGTGTGATTTCCCTCGTGGGGGAAACCATTTAGGTTGGAGGCACGACAATCCGTGTACCACCAAGCACCTTTTGATAATTTTGCGCACTCGTCAGAATGGGTGTCATTATCCTGGTCCTTGGTCGAAAACTGGTGACCAGCGTGAGCGGTAAAGGAGTCCCCCGCATTCCCGGAGTATGTGCCCAGATCCAGGTGGTACTTATTACTGGAATCTCCTATGAAGAAGTAATTGTACTTGGCCCAGCGCTTCTTTCCCTCGAAGTCCTCAAGGTCAACGCGGAGCTCCATGAGGACATCACTCACGAGAGCATGGATGCTGTCGAGGCCGAGCCAAAACTCACCTCCGTCAAGAACTCCGAAGCCGAGTCGGTACTCGACCCATTTGCGGAAGAAGTCTTCCCTCTGAGGAAGAGCTCGGCGGTGTTGAAACACCGTCCAACCACCTCCATCGGTCGTCTGATCGCAGAACACCGCCACGGGGCGGTTGGGGCAGCACGTGAACGGGTACACGGTTTGAACTCCGGACTGGGTGTCACCTCGGTGAAAGAGGTCGGCGCAGTTTCGAGGTGGGTTCTTCTGCACCTTTACTTTAGAGAGAGAATCCAGAAGAAAGTTGTGTTGAATCGGCATCTCTTTGAGGACGAATGACTTCCTTGTGTTTTCGCAGAGCGCGAGACTTTTTGAAACACACGAAGGAGAGAATCCGATCTCGCTGAAGAGGGTCACAAGGCTGTCTACTGAAGAGGCTTCTTCCTCACGACATGTCACACTTGCAACTAAACCCATCGCCAACACTAAATTCAGGACCTTCAGCATCGTATCTCAGGAGCGAAGTGTACCAACTGCTGAATATCTCTAGACTGCCGAACAGTGAAGAGGACCTTTTTCTTTTATAGGATTCATTGATACCAATGAACTTTGTTTGATATAGACCCTTTCTCCTGTGATGAGTGCATTTAGCAGACGCTTCAGCGACAATATGTGGGCGTTGCAGCGCCAGTATGTGGGCGTTGCAGCGCTAATATATCGCTTTGCAGCGCTAGTATGTGGGCGTTACCTTTTATAGATTTATTTAAAACGTTGGACATTTTAAAATTTTAAGTCGTACTTAACATTCAATTACATGATAAATGCACTGAATATATGTACTTTTTAAAATAAAATTTCTCATAGTCTTAACTACAACATATGGTCTCTTTCTATTCCTTTAAGCTTGTTTCCGAGTATGGAGATAAACAGAGTTACATTTTCACATATTTTAAAAACAGAAACAGAATCTCAAAAATTCTAACTTCCGTAAATATTTCACACGAATATTTACGGAATGTTTACTCTATAAAGTGAACATTTTCCTTTAAACGTTTAGAGCATAAAGTGTACCATTTCCCGCAGAATGTTTACGGCATAAACTGTAACATTATCCCTGAATGTTTAAGTCATAAACTGAAATATTTGCTCTGAATGTTTAGGGCATAAACTTTAACATTTACCGCCGAGTGTTTACGGCATAAACTCTAATATCCCCCCCCCCCCTCCCCGTCGAATGCTTAAGGCATCAACTGGAAAATTAAATCATGGCTGATTTTTTTATTTTATATTATATAAAAGCACATTTAGATTGTTTATTCCGTATTTCAAAAGAATTCCCATACATGGATTTCATTGCCTATAGGCCTAGAAAATAAATATGGATATGAACAAAGTCTGCTGACCAAAGTCGCGTGCTCTCACTTATTCTGATTTATGACCTTACGGCCTCCAAAACTCTCAATAATTCCCGGACTAACCTTGGGAAGACCTTGGCAAATATATCATTCGAAAGCGAATGTATAACAACATAAGGCTTTCAAAGTTCGTTAGAATCAGCCGAATAGTTACAATGTCATTACCCCCCCCCCCTCCCGAAGAAAAAGAAAATGGAGAACGGGGACAGACCGAGCCACATAGTGAAATGTAGAGTCTCCCGCGACTAAAAACCATTCCTCTCTACGGCTTACCTGGCTCTAGCAACCATTGTTTAAGTCTAAAAAAGAATTACAAAGTTTCGTTTTATCTCCTACTAATTCGCTCTTAGTCTAAGAATGTCGGTCTGTTGGTCCCCGTTTTGCTTTTTATTGTTTTGTTAATAACATTGTAACTATTCGATCCATTCTAACGAAATTTAAAACCCTTACTTTGTTTACATTATCTTTCTAATGATATAATAGACAAGGTCCTCCAAAGGTTAGCCGGGAATTATTTTGCTTTGGCAATAACATCATAACTATTTGGTCGATTCTAACAAAATTTGAACCCTTATGTTGTTTTACATTCTCTTTCGAATTTATAATTGCGAAAGTCCTCCCAAGGTTAGCCGGGGAATTATTTGGCAATAACATCATAACTATTGGCCCACTCTAACGAAATATGAAACCCTTATGTTGTTTCACATTCTCTTTCGAATGGTATATATGCTAAGGACCTCCCAAGGTTAGTCCGGGAATTTTGGAAAGTTTTGAAGGTCTTAAGGTCATAAATCATAATAAGTGATAGCACGCGACTTTTGTCAGCAGCCTTTGTTCATATCCATACTTATTTTTTTAGTGCTTACATTGGGAGGAGCTGAGGAAAGGCTATTGCTTTCATAATTTGTGTCAAAAAAAGCTATTGCTTTTAATTTTTGCCAGGGGGAATCTCTATTGTTATCATATTTTGTTGGAGAAGCCTATTGCTCTAAAAGAATATGCCCAAGTCTATTGCTTTTAACTTTTGGGTGGGGAAAGACTATTACTTTTATTTTAGTGGGTGAAACCTATTGCTTTCATTTATTTGTGGGGAAAAGCCTATTACGCTCGCTGTCTGTATGGTTAAAGCCTATTTGGGGTGGTCGAGAGCCTATTGCTTTGTGTGTGTGGGGGGGGGGTATATGTGGGAAAAGCCTATTGCTTTCGTTCATCTGTGGGAGGGAAAACTATTATTCTATGTGGAAAGCCTTCACTTTCCGATTATGGGTGAGGAAAGCCTTACTTTCATTTTTGTCCGGGAAGCCTATTACTTTCGTATTTGTTGAGCGACGCCAATTATTTTAGTTTTCATGTGTGCGGAAAGCCTATTGTTTTCTTTTGTCGGGGGGAAATCCTACTGATTTCGTTTGAGTGAAGAAAGCCTATTGTTTTCATTTGTGTGGGTGAAAGCTTATTGCTTGCGTTTTGTGTTGGGGAAATTCTGTTGCTTTCGTTCTTTGTGTGGGCGAAATCCCATTGCTTTTATTCTGTTTGTGGGGTGGGAGGAAACTGTTGATTTCGTTTCGTGTGGGTGAAATAAGCCTATTGCTTTTATTTTCTGCTGGGGGAAAGAAGCCTATTGCTTTTGTTTTCTGTGGGGGAGGAGCCTATTACTTTCAATTTTGTATGTGGGGAAAGAAGACCATTGTTTTCGTATTTGTGTGTGCGGAGAAAGGAGTCTGTTGCTTTGGAGGGTTTTAGGGTGGATTTTTGGAGGGCATGGGGAGCAGATCTTGTTGTTTTCGGGAGGGGGGAGCATGGGGAGAAGATCTTGTTGTTTTCGGTAGGGGGGGGTTTGTAACCCCACCATAACGGGATGCAGGCCAAGAGGGAAGATGCGCGATTTACACCAGGCATGATGTCTCCATTCTTCTATTTGATCTAAATTCTTCCTTTCAGACAGTATATTCATATTTGTGGGTACATTCCACCGTCAGGCGACGTCTATGTGGGGTATTCTGTCGGGTCATACCACGGTTGCCGATGCCATTTCTTCTGCTCGGGGATTCAGAAGCTAGGTATCCCCTCTGGGGGGACTACACCATCTATCCTAGGGGGCCAGTCTTTGGCGACCTGATCGACGCGGTGGATATGCGTGTCCTAAATGTGGATCAGTTTACGCATCACTGCCCGAGAATCGCTTTATTTCCTTGCCTTGATGTGTCACTGCGTTCTCTCAATGCGGAGCCTGATTTTGGGTGGGAGGGGGTCGATGACCTTTAGGGTAGTCAAAATCATCCTGTTATTTTCCATGTTCTTTCTCTGTGGAAAATCAGATTATGATGATTATAATGATGACTATCTTTAACTCATCTCTTCTTAATTCCAAACACTGGCTTTAATTTACATCATCACTCGCACCATTGAGCAAATATCTTCTTCCCACCTTTTGCGAGGTCCTCTTCTGAATGTCTTTATGCATAATGGTGTCTAAATCATTATTTCTGGTTATGTTGTCCTGTTCAATTTCATTTCAGAACATTTAGGCCTCTTACTTTAATGAAAGTCATTCCTAAGATGTATTTTTACTCTTTCTCTAAAATATGATCATCAAAATTTCATCTTAGCAAAATTTCCATTTTTGTCCATTAAAAAAAAAAGGTTCATTTTCGTTAACATGGCGACCATAGATGGGAATAATTTCGTGATGATAAACAGTAATTCGGTTAACGATTTGCTAATGCAGTTTGAAAGGCATCACTTTGATTCTGGGGCACGATTTTCTCTACAACTGTTACTATTAATATAATAACAGTTTAATTTCAATATTTTTCCTCTTCCTTACTTGTGATGAAGTTACAGTAAAGTATTTTGGCAAGAAAATGGTACAGTGGCGTCATATTGTCTACATATTTTCGACCGAACTTACTTCGTCACTTATTTCCATTTGTCTCCCTTTTTTGGATTGGACACTTTACGTTAGGACTTATGATGGATGTGAAATGTATTTCGAAGACTACTTAAACGAGGTTCCCAGAGATCCTAATCCTGGCTTGGAATCTAAGAATTTCTTCTTAAGAATTTGTGGATTGGAAGAGATTTTTTAGCGAAATTTGTGCTCATTGGCTAGCCAAACACGACTCTATTGGTGATCAAAGGCGCATCGTAGAAAGAGCAGAGAGTTATTATTTGATACAAGTGACAAAGAGAAACAACGAAACCAATCATGAGTATCCGAATGACTTTTTGTGCTTTCGAGATGCCTATACTGCGAGTTGATAAACAAAATATGAGGGGTGAGGGTGGCCCTCACTAAATCAAGGGGATATGAGGGGTGACGCCTCCCCATTGTTAGCTAAAAAAAAAGTTTGTATAGTTTCATAAGCTGGTACTTTGGAAATTGAAGAAAGAATAATGCATGAAACCTACTCCTAGGTTAGGTTAGGTAAGTTAGGTTTTTCTTCTTGAGCTATTTAAGATTATTAATCTAAATTCGTCGTTCATTTTGGGCGGTCGTAAGGCGAATTAGTAGTGATGTTGGTACTTGGGAGAGTTTGATCGCGTTGTGATTGGATAAGAGCCTTAGTCTTGTCGATATTCACCTGCATCTCAAAATGTTCGTAGGCGGAGTTTAAAGGTCAGCTGTCCCCTGAAGGCCGTCAGCAGTTCTGCTCGGGGTAGCTTTGTTGTCGGCATACTGCATTTCACGGACTGAGATTGTAGATGTCCTAGTCTTTGCGCAAAATTGAATAGCCCGCCGTCCATGCGCTACCACACGTCAATGGTGAGGAGTCCCCGGTGAAACTTCGTTGAACGTGGCTGCCATGTACAGCGAAAAACAAGTCGGAGCTATAACGGAACCCTGTTTGAGACCGTCACTGATGGGAAACGGGTCTGAGAGGGCATTTTGTTGGAAGACTCTGCCAACAATGCCCTCATGAAGGGAGCGGACTAGAGTGATGAAGTCAGATGGACAACCGACCATGGCAAGGACCGCACACATTGCAAGACGAGAAACTTTATCGAAGGCCGTTTTGAGATCCCAGAAGATAAACATGGCTGGCTGTTGTTCTTGACTCTTCTCCTGGAGTTGGCAGGCGCAAAAGATCATGTTTATTGTCTTCCAAGAAGGTCTGAACCCACACTGAGACTCAAGGAAGCCGTCTTCCGCGAGGACAAGAGGCCGTAGAGGAGAATGCCGATGAAGATCTTGCTCGCAGTACTTAAAAATGAGATACCACGGTAGTTCCCGCCGTTCTCTTGATCCTCCTTCGTAAAGATAGTAATGATATTCGCGTCGCGTAAGTCTCTCGGGAAGCTCTTGGTTTCCCAGATTTTGAGGATCAGGAGGATCAGCAGAATGTTATCCGCTCCTGGTGTTTTGCCCTGCTTCATGCGCCCGACGGCTTTGTTGAATTATGGGATCGTATGTGGTAGGGACATCCAATGGCAGGCAAGGTGCTGCGGGGTCATGCGGAGAAGATCATCCGGGGTGGGCGAATGATCGTTGAGGAGCCCTCAAAATGAGATATCCAACGATCAAGGATTCCCTCGTCCGCATCTTTTAGCCCACCCACTAATGACTTTGTAGGGCCGAAGACTTCCTTGGTTAGGGTATAGAAGTGGCGCAAGTCCCGTTGGTCAGTGTAGTCTTGGATCTCCGCTGATTTCTCTTCCACCAGGTATTCTGAGCCTCACGGATCCCTTTTTGGCATTTTATGGATGCCTGTTGATGTTTCTGCTTATTACCCGGTGTATTTGGTTCTCGAAGGCGAGGCATATCCGACGTTTAGCTTTGATGAAGCTATTGATGTCTTCATCGTTCTCGTCGAACCAATCCTGGCTCTTCTTTCGGGAGAAAACAATCGTTTCTCCTGCGTCATCGCTTATATCATTGAGGAGAGTGGTCCAACGGTCCTCTATTGAGGCCGACTTCGTGATATCCGTGAGGTGTCTTTCAATGGCCTCCCTGAAGTCTTGAGATGTCTGAGGATCACGGATCTTAGCACAATCGAAGCGACGATTGGGCTTGTTTGCTGCTACCCCCTTCGTTGGTCCACGGATCTTGATTGCGAGGTGAGAGACCAGGAGGCGGTGATCCGTCTAACAGTCATCGGCTCCAGGTATAGAGTGGATGATGCAGACATCTTTACTGTGCCTGGCTCTGGTCAAAATATAGTCGAATGTGTGCCAGTGTTTCGACCGAAGGTGTTTCAAGGTCTTCTTCTGTCAATTATTGGTAACGACGAAGTAGTGCTCATCATAGAAGTCCAGGAGAAGCTAGCCGTTGCCATTGCTATTCCCAATGCCATAAAGGCTGAGGATGCCTTCCCACAAGCGTTGGTCACTGGCGACTGTGGTGTTGAAGTCTCTTAGCACAACGTGTGTGTCGTGTGAGGGGACCGCCTGAATGGTACGGTAGAGCAGGTTGTATAAATAGTCTTTGACTTGGTCTTACTGGTGAGAGTAGGGGTGTACACAGAGATCAGGTTAATGAATCTGTCCCGAGTGAGTGGTATCCGAACGAACATTATGCGCTCACTGATGGCAGTTGAGACAAGGTTATGCTGGTACACAAGCCGAGATCTGATGGCAAAGCCGACGCCATGGATACGGGGATCGTTGGGGTTCTTTCCCTTCAGGAAGTTAGTGTTTCTGGAACCAGCTTCCCTGATGTTGTCCTACCCTGGAAGCCTGTTCTCACTCAAGGCTGCCACGACGATGTTGAAGTGGGAAAGCTCTTTGCAGATGAGGGTTGTAGATTGCTCATGACGGTCAGCGTCTCTCAGGTCCTCGAGGATGCGGATGTTCCAAGCCCCGAGAATGAAGGGCTCTGTAACGGGAGGGCAAATAGTCGATAGTTTAGTAATATTTGAGTTCTGACCGCTGAATGGAAAGTCTGCCAGCCTTGTAAGCTGATCAGACAAGTTTGCCGTGTCTGATGTTTACCCCACCTTTTCTAGGAGACTCTCCATGTGGGGTGAGCTGCGGGGATCCTAAAAAGCCCAGCCCAGTCGAGTGTCCAGCAGCCGAACACCAATGTCACGGCAGGATCATTGGAGAGCGACCATCTAATATCAGCCACCATTGTGTGGTCACGGACTAGAGGCTTCCGGCTATCCGCGCCTACCCACGGAACACGCGGTGCCATCGCCATTGATCTTTGGAAGAGAGATCGTCCTGTCAGGAAAAGAAAGAAGGCAGGAAAGAAATCAGAGACGAATGCCAGTCGCTGAGGAATATGTTTTAGCCGATCATGGCTGCGCGACGGCCACGCGCGCACACTTGGTCAGTAACGTGTCCACTGCGGCTCAAAAAATTGGGAAGAAGTTTCGACGAGGCTGGTTGCATCCGGCTGCCGAGTTCTTGATATATCAAGGCCCACCTTTGTTGTATCTGCCTGCTGGGCTCTGCCCTCCTCTGCGGGAGCCAAACATAGGAATCTTATATGACCCATGTCTACTTGGTCTGCCGTTGGGATCTTTTTGTTAGTTGAGTTTAGTCTGGTACTTCATCCATGACCATAACGCCTTGGGTGACCCTGCCAGGAGTTTGAAATTCCAGAACTCCCGACGGCATCGTTCTTGTAATCATTGGAACACTCAAGGCGCAACCTTCGGAAGGTATATTGTAAATGGATATACATTATATAGCACAACCATCGGAAGGTATATTGTTGATATACATTATATAACATTTTCACTAATTCTACAGCATTTGGGTATTTTTTAAAGTAGCGATATTTATAACAAACCGCCTTCGATTGCGTTGAAGTTGTTAATCTCTACAATTAGCAATAGAAAAAACAATATCCCAATTTTAGGATAGTTTTTTTAGATTTTATACCAATCTTAAACATTACGTGTAAGAAAAAAATATTGTTATCCATTAAATTTGTTGTTATAGTCTATACATGAAAGAAAACCTTGTTTGTACCCTAAGGGGATACAATAGAAAACCTACACGTTATAAACTGAAATTTTCAGTCAAAATCTCCATTACATGAATTCTAATCATTGCAAAAGCAACCAAAAGAAATTTGAGGTAAATTCTTAATAAAAAAATTGATAAACCAATGAAGATTCTGATGAAATTAGGAGATAGAGTACTAAAACATTTTCTTAAGAACGAAACGATGAAGGCTTGTGGTGCTCATGTTGCAAAATAGGTAGGCCTATGTCACCCAAATTTCAGGATTTAATAGGCCCAGTGAGGAACTCCACAAATGGACGCTCAGTAGAGCTATCAAATCCTAAAGAGGCCATTTGTGAAATTAAGGAAATAATATGACATATAATAAATAAAGAACCAAAGAGAATTAGAAAAAGAAACATAATATATATATATATATATATATATATATATATATATATATTTATATATTTATATATATATATATATATATATATATATATATATATATATATATATATATATATATAATTGTACATATATCAAATAAATATAGAGCAGGCGGCTCGTTAGAGTCACGCGGAAACACATGAACATACGCACCACCTGAACAAATACGAGTCTCGCGCACACACAAAAATACGCGTGCTGAGAATAATTATCGGCCAAAAAGGTCACAAGGAGAGACAACAGGCAAGCTAAATAAATACAGGCTTTGACCAGCAAAGTTTCACAAAGCCCTGTAAGAGTCAAGTGATTCCCTATAATTAAAATAAATCTGAAACATGGGAAATATGTAGGTACAACAGATGCACATAGCTATCTGAGCTCCGCCTAAGGGGTGGAAATAATGAACAAATTAGATCACTGGGTCCGCTCCACGGACAAGTAAAGGTCACACTCCTTGGAGACGGCACATACTATATATAGAGATAGAAATCGAGAGACAGACAGGCATTTATTTGGCAGTTAATTCATTCGATCATTAATTTAAAATTTCAGTAGTAAGTCAAGTAAAATAAATCTTATTTTTTATCTTTATATTATCATTGCCCACCATGATACTTCCCATGATTAATGACCCAACTGGCTTACGTTTCAAATATAAAATTGTAATTGGTCCCCGTGTTTGCGGCCAACTGTACTTACATTATGCCTTAGTCAGGCTCCCCCTACACCCATGTGATCCAGTGGAGACCAGGACTTCCTGGTTTCTGGATAAGAGGCACAGAATATTCTCTAGTGCAAATCTCCCTTTCCTTAAGGGAGTTTTATCCCTCCCTGTTGACTTCCTTACACAGTCTACTTCAGTTATAATTAAAGAGTTTTGAAAAGGTGGTTTTCTGAGTATAGCTGTCACTTTACGTGAAGCGAGTATGCCCTTTGATGTAAGTAGTGTGTGATTCTTGTGTTGTTGAAAGAAGAGAAAATGTATCTGAATGCCCCGTGTGTTATGTGACTCGTGCAGATGTGGCTTTGGTGGAAGAGGTGAGTCGGATGCATGATGAATGCAAGATAATTAATGATTTGGTGGTTAAAGTGAGAAGGGATGCTAGTGTACGCATAAAGAATATGGTTGGAACCAGACAGATAGAAGATAAGCCTAGACTAGGGACTGGAGAGAAAGAGGTGACTTATATCAGTGAAGATGAATAATGGGTGAATATGGATAGAATGGATAGGTTAAAGCAGGTTAAGTGTGTAAGTTAGAGGGAAATGGAACCTGTTACGTTGACTAATAGATTCGATGCCTTGAGAGGGGAAGAGGTTGAAAGTGATTTGTTTCATGTGGTTGTGGGAGAAAGTGGAATAAGTGGTAGTTTGAATAAAACAGGTGGGAGGGTAAAGCTAGGCCTAGGGGGACTAGGAAGATGACTGAGCTGCTTGTGATGTGTGACGCTCATATTAGATATTTAGATAGGAAGTTGAGTGCAAGCAAATGGAAGGGACTGAGAGTTTGTTTGCAGGATGTTGGTGTAAATGATGTGTCTGACAGGTATGATAGTCTGGTGTCTGGGTGTGAGAGGGATGCAGTTGTGATTACTCATGTTGAAGTAAATGAGTAAAGAAGGTGGATTCATAATATGAGTAGCGACAGAGGGTCTAAAGGTAAGTTGAAAGGCTGAGTGAAAGTAGAGTGAAAAGCGTTGTTTCAGATGTGCTTCCGAGATTGGATGAAAGGGATGGAGTGGTTGTCTGGTGCTATTGGACTGGAGAAGTATGTGAAAGGCCTGTGTGAGAGGTCGAGATTAGTGTTTGTAGATGTATCGAACAGCTTTTAGGGGAATAAGACATTGTATGCACTGGATGGACACCATCTAAGCCGGGCTGGGGTTGACGTGTTGTGGCAGGAGTTAGATAGTGTTATTAGGTCTTTTCGGGCGGGAAACTAGTTACTGATAGTGGTCAGGGGAATGCAAGAGTACAGTGTGGATCAGGGAAAGGAAAAAGATGCAGAGAAGATAGAGCGGAAGATATGCAGGCTATAGGAGGGCTGAGTTGCCTTTATACTAATGAGTCATTTTGGATAGATATTAGGGTCAGAAATAAGAAGGATGAGTTATTTAGTTATATTATTGATGAAAATATAATATGTGTAATAGAATCATGGGTTAATGAAAATCAATTTAATGGCAATGTGAGTGAATTTGAGCTACAGGGTTATGATATGTACATTAGTCAAAGGAGAGCGAGTGATGGGTTGATTATTTATATCAGAAATAGCATTTCTTCAAATCTAAATAATTCTAAAGAGCAAGGAGAAGTTGAGTCACTTTGGATAAATAGTAGCGTCAGTAAAAATAGGATAATTCCCTTGGGAGCCTTTTACAGACCACAAGGACAGACAGACGGTATTAATGAGTTAATGATCAGGAAAATAGGTAAAGATGAAGTAGATATATTTATTCTTAGTGACTTTAATTTAAATTATGTGACTGGGAAATATGATAGGAAGGTAAAGAGCAAGTTATCATAATCATAATCATCATCATCACCATCATCACTAACTCTATAATTTAAGAAGGGTATTTTTTTGAGTATTTGAATAATAATTTCATCCTAGTTTGGTTACCACTTATGTCTTTTTTATCAAAGTTATTTCTAATAATTCTTGTATAATATAAAAAAAAAAATGGTGAAGTTCAGAAATAAATATAAGTATCGAAATTTTGTGAATTTTTTTAAAACCCAAAGAAATACAAATGGTGAAGTTCAGAAAATTTATTTTTATACATCTTCTATAACTATATATTTTAACAACGTGATATTTTGAAAGGGAGGAAATTTAGTTTAGAGTTCCTTTTTAAAATTAGTATAATTGGCGAATTTCAGAAAATTTATAAAAATTTAACCATGGCTGCATTTTTTAAGATTTTAAATTTTAATCTTAGGAGCGAAGCGAAAGCTCCTCCTTACGGGGAGAGTGGCGATGCCATTGCCTGGTAAGTTTATAGAATGTTTTGAGGATAATTTTTTTACTCACTTTGTTAATAGACCGACAAGGGGTGAACTATATAGTAGATCTCGTTCTTTCAAATGATGATCATTTGGTTCAGGAATTGACTGTCCGGGAACCATTGGCAAATAGTGATCATCAGATGGTTCGTTTTAACTTGGGAATAGCGAAAGGTAGAACATCAACAAACTCCACGAAATCTCCAAATTTCTATAAGGGTGATTACGATAAATTATATATATGCAACTTGCTAAATCATATTAGATGGGATATAGAATTCTGTCGAAAGAATACTTATGAGATGTGGGACACTTTTAAGACTATATTAAACATAGTCCAGGAGAAGTGTATATAATGAAGGTTATTAGGAAGAAATGTAGGAAGCCATTGTGGTGCAATCAGGAGATAACTAGAAAAAACTCTAAGGAGAAAAGGGCATACCAGAGATTACAGAGAGAAAGTACTATTGGCAATTTAAATCATTATAGGTCGAACAGAAATGAGCCAAATAGATTATTAAGAATGGTAAAAGAGCAGCAGAAATTAATTTAGCTCAAAATAATAATACAGATCCAAGAAAATTCTTTAGCTATTATAGAATCAATATCAAATCTAACAGTGATAAAATAAAGCCTATTAGATATGAAGGAGTTTGAAAGAATCTGATAAGGAAATAGTAGAGATTCTTAATGATCATTTTTCTTTAATATTTATAGAATATAAATTCAGATAGATCAATTGATAATAATTCTAGGCCAAGGAAAGTAGTCTTGAATACCACTAATGTGAACAGGGAAATAATTAAAGGGCTTATATTTCAGTTAAATACTAGTAAGGCATCTGGTCGGGACAAAATTCATTCTAGGTTACTCAAAGAAGGTGTAGATAGTATTGAAGTAGCTCTTGAGAATATATCTCCTAGATCGCTAGAGTTTAGAGAAATACCTAATTTATCTATTAGCTCTTTATAAAGAACCACGATGGGATCGAGCGTGTGGGGTTGTTGTTTATATTAGCCTCTGAATCATGACGATGATGTTACTTTGTTTGGAGTTTTTGTAGAAGCCATGCACCAACATCTTATTTTTCAGGAGCTTTTTGGATACGAACTTCCCCCTCATTTGGAATTGCACCCACCGTGGTTTAAGGTTAGAGCCTTAGCTGAATTAGCGAATGTTGTGCCCATTTTTAAGGAGGGAACTAAAGACGACCCAAATAACTTTAGATCGGTAAACTTATTATTTATAGTTGGTAATATTCCTTGAGAAGATAGTTAAGAAGGGGATATCTGACCATCTAGAGAGTGGTAGGTCAATAAATGATGCCCACCATGTGATTAGAAGTAGATCATGTTTAACAAATTTATTGGATTTTATGGATTATGTAACTAAACAATTAGAAAGGGAGAGAATGTTGATGTAATTTACTTAGATTTTAGTAAAGCTTTTAATATGGTTCTGCATAAGAGACTAGTTAACAAATTAACAATTGCATGAGATATGTGGGAAAGTTTTGAATTGGATAATTGAATGGCTGAAAGACAGGAAACAGAGTTGTACTGAATGTAGTGAGGTCACAGTGGAGAGACGTTATCAGTGGCGTACCTCAGGGATCAGTTCTAGGCCCTTCATTATTTATATTTTATATAAAAGATCTTGGGGAGACTAAATATTAAAGTGTCCATTTTTGCTGATGACACTAAATTGGGAGGTGTAGTCAAAGAAGTTGATGGTAGCTTTAAAGTGCACAGTGACTTAAATAAGTTATTAGCTTGGGCTCAGAAATGACAGATGATTTTCAACCTTAAAAAATGCAAAGTTATTAACATGGGAAGGGATAATAGGGAATTTAGCTATGAAATGGATGGATATTGGCTGAATTCAGTGGAGGATGAAAAGGACATAGGCGTGGTAGTAGATAGGTCACTGAAGTTTTCGAAGCAGTGTATTGAGGCAAAAAATAGAGCAAATAAAGTGCTAAGATACACTAAGAGGAATAATAGCTAAAAGAGTAAAGAGGTTACCCTTCAACTCTACAACTCGTATATCAGGCCACATTTAGAGTACTGTATACACGCATGGTCACCACATATTATCATCCATGAAATTATGTTATATATTATGAAATAGAGAGTTGCGTGTGCAATGGAAGAGTGGTGGGTTTCTCCCTGGTAATTCCAATTCTTACGATGCCACTAAAAATAATATTTAATTTCTTGGGGGGAGATTTTGCTTACGTTTTAGTAGAATTTCCCAATTCAAATGGAGCTGTGAATGATTTCCTACTGAATATCCAAGTCTGCATGGTGGGGGACATCACCGGTTTGGGTGATGAAGGTTCACAACCTTGCCTCGAGCGGATTCGTTTTTTTTGATGTTTTGTCCAACTGAGAAGCAACAAAAAATAGAAGAGGATGTTAGTCCAAAGAGATGCCTCCCCTCCCCTTCAAAAGTAGGGGCAGAGTTCCCCAAGGAACAAAATCGCGTGTATAAAGTCCCATGACAAGAAGAACCCATATGAATATGTTGGGAACAAATTTAAAAGTACAACAATGCGTAATCAGTTTGAAGAAACGCCAAGAAAATTAGAGATTTTATTATAAATAAATACTTTAATAAATCAACGAGAATTAAGGGATTTGATTTGTCTCAATGAAATAAGATGACCCACGAGATATATTGACAGGAATGGTTAAATAGGATAGTTTATCTTCCTAATCACTCTCCCTTATCAGAAGGATGGCGCACCCCCCTCCTCTTCCTTCTAGGATAACAAACAAAGAAGCAACACAACAAACAAGAGCAATTACCTCGTTCGGGGTCAAATGGTGGCCAAATGCAGTTATAGAATCCTTTCAATGCAGTTATCGGTTTGTTGGTTTCCGAGTTCGGATGATAGGTTTCAACCCCCCTTTCCCATCTTTTGTGATTCAAAGTGCAAAAGGCAACGCCTCCTTAACCTCCACCATGAGCCACCCCCTGCACTCTGCACACTTGAAAGCGCCAGATTAAATTGAAGGAGATAAACAGCACCGATTCTAGATAAAACGGGGCTTTCCTGTTAATAAATTAGAAAGGAGAGCGACAATCAATGAGGGCAGCTACATATAGGCATTTTGAAGAGAGGTTGAATAAATATTGTTAAAGTTGGGAATATAAAATGTGTGTGAAAGTTATAAAGCCAGGCTAGACTACCTTCGGTGCTGAAAGAAGAATTTGAGTGCACAACTCTCTTGCACCTGAGCCTCGTTTCATGAAGGAAGTCCTTTTGGTGGCTGAGAAATGAAGTCGGGGGATGAAACTAAAGCTCTTTGATGGGGTAACTTTTGATAACAATCGAGGGCATCTCCGTCAGGCTGCTGTAGGGGAGAGAAGCTTACTCACGGTTCGAGGGAGCAAGAAGACTCGCAGCTCTCCCTCGCCCTCTCCCGTTCCGCCCCGTAGTGAGAGGTAATCTGCCTGTTTCCTCCGAGCCTCGTTTGATCAGATGGAATTTCCACCTATTTCATTGACCTGGCCTTTAGATTAGACCGAGGAACCTAAATATCTGGGTGTCGATGCGGGGAGGACCTGTACTCAATACCTGTTAAATTGGGATCTCTCTCAAAGAGCTATACTGGAAATGGGGTCCATTTTATTATTCCTTTCCATTGTTTCTTTTCTTGGAAACCGCAAGTGCTCCAGCAGGCAAAGGGGCTGTAACGGTTGTACAGCGGCGGGCATTGGGACCCTGAGGGCGGGGCAATCGTCTAGGTACCGTTGTACCAGGGGCATTATACCCCTGATGCATCATCCGCCCCCTTAGGGTGAATAGGAGAAGACGGAAGAAGAATGGACAAGATAGTGGGCGCAATTTAGGAATTGTAGCAATTTAAGAATTGTGGCAAATGCTAGAATATAATAATCTGAAATGTCTTAGCGAATCCTGTATAGTTGAGTGAGTAAATGGTGATAACAAACTCTTTAGTCCCTGCCTAATATGGCAGATCGAACCCAATCGATGGCTATTATATTTTCCATTTCGATATTTTAATAAATGGCATTTTTGTCATTTCGACATAATTAAATAAACCTTTTACTTGATCTTCTAAAGATGTTAGGTACTCTGCCAGTTGAGTTGGTCCCCGAAATGAATCTCCATTCCGTCCCTGGGACGATACCATGCTATTGAGACCCCCGAAAAGATCATTTTTATTTTCCATTCTTACGATCCTCGGTTGTTTGGTTCTTCAAGTGATCCTTCAGAAGATCTTATGTTGTTACCATCCTTCAGGATATCCTCGGTTCCTCACCCCCAGACGATTGCTTCGAAAAACAGAGTTCTTTTCCCGTGTCAGAGGAAGAATAAAATTCCCTTCTGGTCACGGGTTGTCTTTCATTCATTTCTGGACCGTGGATTTCTTTACCTGCGGTGAAGCGCCAGGTCAAGGCGGCGCTTTTTTTTTTTTTAAATGACTAAGGTTTAATTGTACCCATTTAGAGCCATGAAATGACCCATATGACCATGGGACATAGGGTTATTCACCCTGGAGATTTCAAATCTGCCATCGGATTTGGCGCCATCTAGTGGTAGAAGCCTTATTTAGCCATTCAATGGCACTTCTAAGTGATTTGAACCATGGGAAACCATCAATGCAGTAACCATTGATCATCTCATCACAAAACGCCGCAGAACATTGGAGGGACTTTTCCTCTTCTTTATATATTAAGTTTTTGTGCAGAGAAGAACTTGTGTCTATTGGAAAATGCTGTCTATTAGAAAATGGGTTGGGAGAAGCAGATCAGGAAAAGATTAGATTATGGTTGATTTAACCCTGGTGAAAAAATAATAGGTTTAGAGATGTGCTCGACGTAAAGAAGAGGAGAAGTGGGTAAATATTGAAGGTGTGACAGTTCAAAGGAATGAAAATCCGAGAATTATTTCAAAGGAGTGAAACGGAGATTACCTTAACGATTATATAAAATTGAATTATTAAAACAAATAAAAGCCGGCGATTCTTTTTGGGTGAAAAGGGTTGCAGTCTTTTAAATCCTTGTGACAGGTCAGAATGTAATGGTTTTGCAAGTCCTGATGGTAGGGCACATTTCAATGCTTTTGATGGCTTGGTATCACGCCACGTTGACAGAGAAAGTCGACATTTGGCAGCTTGTTGATGCAGTCAAAATTAGGGCAAATACTAACCTCCTTGAATAATGTATATTATTACTATTATTATATTATTATTATCATTATTATTATTGCCATTGTTATAATTAAAAAAAATGTACAAGCGTGACATAATGACTGAATAAAAACAATAGGGAAATAAAAGATATTTAATTGTCAATCCAAACTTGTTTCAAGTTGTCTCCCCTGATCTGCCGGAGGGAAAAGATAAAAGGGCTGCATTGACGATACCCGCTGCTCTTGAGTGCTCGGGACGCGAGGCTGATTTAAATCACGCCTGGAATTTGTTTTTAAGCAACCAAATGGCGACTATTAACTAGGGCATGAGTTTCCGAGGGATAGGAACAAATGAATGCATCATAACTGCACCAAAATCATGAATGATCCTTCGACATCTTCCCTTTCTGCGGTAAATGATACTGATTCAACATTTTCATGTGGCGTGCAGGGGGCGATGGGAAATATCGCGCAACTCATAGCCTATGTTCCCTAAATGTTGGCACACCACCTTCACGTGGTGCCCCTGTTTTTTAACTGAGCGTGTGCCCAACGTCCGAACACCAGGCGGGATATCCTGGTTTGGGTATCTGACTAAGGGTACCCACCAACCTTTTGGGGCAGTTGTGTGTATGGACGCCAGCACACTTCTGGCCCATATGGTTGTCTTTGCTGTGGCCCTGCAGTTAGTGAATGGCATCACAAGGGCTAGGTGACCTCACACCAACATAAAAGGTGGGTGAGGGGAACCCCATGAGGCGGTTTGATAACCAAACACTGGCATCACTCCGGCATCCCCAAATAACCTTGTGGGGCGACTGTGTGTCTGAACCCCAGCGCACTTTCGGCCCACTTGGTCCTAGTCAGTATGTGTACTCTGTACGAGTCGACGGATGTACCCACTGGGGGGCATCGTCCGCAGGACCGTGCCACGGAGGTAGGTTTGGTTGCCTGGGTCGTTGTTTTTCTTTCGGGAGGTCTTTGCACCGCAGCCCAGTAAAACTCCGTTATGCGGCTCCGCTGTTTTTGAAACAACAGTGGGAGTCGGGGGGCGGGCTACCCTGTCTGGACTGTATGGGCGCTCTCCGGACTCACGATGGCGATTTGGTACATGCCCTCGGCTCCAGAGACACCACTTATAAAAATAAAAATCATATGGGTAAATTTTCCAAAAACTCATCCCAGAGACCGCCGGCCTCTGGTCACCGTGAAAACAGCAAAGATCTTCGTCGCTTGGATCCTTTTGGATCAGAAGTAGACGAAGAACTGGATTATGACCGCTTTATAGTACTCAAATCCAGCAACGAACGTTGTCCTCTTAGCAAAGCTGACATCTTTGATGTCTTTGACGACTTCGTAAACAAGTGTGGCGAACCTGCTCAAATGTGGCCGCGCAATGATGGCGCATTGATTGTCGAGTCCAAGTCTAATGAGCAGCAAAAGAGAATTCAATCTCTCGAAAAGTTAGCCTCAGTGAATGTATCATCCGCGTCTCACCCGACATTTAATACCTCCAAAGGTGTTATTCGATCGGGTGAACTCATTGAGTATGATATCGACAGGTTGGTGACAAAACTTGCCAATCAGAAAGTAACAAGTGCACATCGCATTTCTAGGTTTGTGAATGGCGCTAGGGTCCCTACCGCCACCATAATCCTAACTTTCAACAGATTGAAACCACCCAAGTACGTCAAGGCTGGCTACCTTAACATCCCAGTCAAGCCTTACGTCGAAAACCCCCGGCGGTGCTTCCATTGCCAACGCTTTGGCCATGTAAGCAAGTTTTGTAAAAGCGAAAGGATTTGTGTAAACTGCTCAGCAGAATTTCACGGAACACCCTGTTCCAAACAGCCGTGCTGCCCCAATTGTGGCGGAGACCACTCTGCCACATCACAGCAATGCACCTTCTTTCTCTACGAGAGAGAGGTCATTGCTGTTCGAAATAAAAACAGGGTGAGCTATAAAGAGGCTAGACGTGAGCTTCGTGGATGCTCTGCGCACCACCACGCCAAAGAACAAACCAGAAGTCCTCCACAACCGAAACCCAGGTCTCCGCGCAGAGATGTGCCTCAACAGGTAGAGGGTTCTCCACACCGTGAACCCGCATCTCCACGCGCACCTGAAAAGGTTAAGAGCCCCCCTCGACCGAAACCACGATCAATCGGTAGAGAAAACTCTTCACCAAAATCTAGCCTAGCTCCTGATGGCACAAAGAAGAGGAAACTTCCATCCTCTCCCGATTCACCAAGAGTGGAAAAACACCTTGCCACCGCTCCACAAGACGTGGATGTGAATCGGATTGGGCCGCAAAGTGGTGTCTATTCCAGCTCTGGACATCCATCCTGCCCCAAAAGAACAGAGAACTACAGCCCCAAAGCGAGTAGTCAGCAACCCACCCCTTGCTGATACTGCTTTGGAACTCCTTCGAGCCCTAAGTGAGAAGGAATCAACCTGTACCCCATCACAGGAAACAGCTGTAGTAGAGGCTGCCCCCTTATCCAAGGAGGAGCCGAACCAACCATCAGATTCCAAGAATCCTTCGCCAGCCTAACAATCGCTGCCACCATCACCAGCCAAGTCGATGTCATCGTCTCACGAAATGACTGATGGAGATGCTCCCACATCTGCTTCTCCAGTCAAGACAGTCATTTCGTATAGCCAACTAACAAAATTGCCACGTTTAAAAGTAAAGCCGAGAGCTAAATTAACGCTCCCGATGCCTCCAGAGTCATACCCAAAACCGGTAATTGGTATGACCAAAACTACCCCTACGGGTAGTATAAAACCAAAACCTCCTACCCCTAAGGGTAGGATGATTGTCTTAAAGAGGTAAGGATGTATCCAATAATTCATTGGAACATCCAAGGTCTCTTCCCCAAGTGGGAAGAACTCAAGCTTCTGTTTAAAGACTACAATCCTGATTGTATAGCTTTACAGGAAACTTGCTTGGGTACTCGTAGTGTACCCAATATTCCTGGTTTTGTGGGATACTATAAGAACCCTATAGAACCAATCCATGGTTCTGCTGTGCTCATCAACAGCAAGGTTCCCCACAACCAGATCGACCTTGCGACAGACCTGCAGGCGGTCGCTGTCCGCCTGTTCTCCCATCGCCACTATACGGTCTGCTCGCTTTACCTCCCTCCTAGTGAGGAAAAAGACACAGCCTCTCTAGCTATAAAACTAGTAGAGGTAATTAAACAGCTCCCTCCCCCCTTTCTATTGATTGGGGATTTTTATGCTCGACACCCCCTTTGGGGGGACCATGATAAGAACCCTAGGGGAAACACGATTGAGAAATTTCTGAGCGAAAATGATGTCTGCCTTCTAAACGATGGCAGCCATACATCATTTCACATCCAGACGAGCAGCTCTACATGCGTGGACTTGTCCCTCTGTTCACCAAGCTGTAGAGCTTATTTTGACTGGGCAGTGGATCCTGACTTGCGAGGCAGCGATCACTTCCCCATTATTATAGCGCCATGTACAGGCGGCCCCCCTCCACCACCTAGTAAAAAATGGAATGCAAAAAAAGCAAACTGGCCTAAATTCAGGCACCTCTCGAGCCATGACGGGTCCTTCCCTCATGAAGATATTGACGTGGCTATCGATGACCTCCTAGTCCACGTCAATAAAGCGGCTAACTCCTCCATCCCGCTCTCCGGCTCAACCGCTCGCGGACCACAAGTTCCCTGGTGGTCGGCTGAATGCTCGAGAGCCGTGACTGAATGTAAAATGGCTTGCCGACGTTACCATCGCTCCCCTACGATGGTAAATAAAATTGCTCGTAACAGAGCAAGGGCAGCACAGCGACGCATCCTTAGACAGGCTCGAAAGACCTCGTTAGAAGGTTACATCGCGTCCATAAGTTGGCAAACGCCTATAGACAAAGTGTGGAAAAGGGTCAAAAAGCTATTGGGCAAATCCAATGGCTTTACAGCTCCCAACATTTTCCAAGCTGGAGAATTGTTGGGGGACTTGTCCCATATTTCCAATGTCTTGGCCAGATCATTTGCTAGCATCTCAAGTTCAGATAATTATGAGATGCAATTCCAGTGCTTAAGGCTCCAACAGGAGCAGCAACCGCTCAACTTTATGGAGCCTAACATGGATAACGAGTCTTACAACCGACTCTTCTCTATCCATGAGCTCCATAATGCACTGAAGCACTGTAGATACACTGCCCCCGGATCGGATGGCATTTCCTATGATATGATTAGGAATATGCATCCATCCCTTCTCTCTCATTTACTGGACATTTACAACTGGATTTGGATCAAGGGCCGCTTCCCTTCCATGTGGAGAGAGGCCATAGTCCTTCCATTCCGCAAACCAGGAAAGGACGGGACGGAGCCCACCCATTACCGCCCCATTGCTCTTACCAGTTGTCCATGTAAAGTGTTTGAGAGAATGGTCAATTTCAGACTCGTCTGGTTTTTGGAGACTCAAAATCTCATATCTCCTTCTCAATCAGGGTTCAGGAAAAAGCAGAGTACGACAGACCTGCTTGTCCGAATGGAGTCACTCGTAAGAGATGCTTTTTCAAAGAAGCAGCACGCCATCGCTGTCTTCTTTGATATTGAAAAAGCATACGATACCACCTGGAGGCGTGGTATCCTTAAACAACTCCATGATTGGGGCCTGCGGGGTCACCTCCCCAGGTTTGTCGAGCAATTTCTGATGCGACGCACACTACGCGTAAGGATTGGAGGCACCTTATCGGAGCCCGTGGACCAAGTTGAGGGTGTGCCACAGGGAAGTGTCATCAGTGTCAGCTGCTTCTCTGTGGCCATTAATAGCATTGCTAGAAATCTCCCTCCCGAGATTTCGTCGACGTTATATGTGGATGATCTGGCGCTCATTTGTTCTTCGCCCAGACTTCCATTTATCGTCCGTAAGCTACAGCGAGCTATAAGCACTGTAGCTGGAAATGCTTCCTCCAAGGGTTTCCGCTTTTCCGCAGTAAAGACCAAGGCTGTTCACTTTTATGGGTATAAGTTAGTGACATGGGACCCCCCCCCATTTGTCGCTATATGGTGTGCCTATAGATTTTGAGCCCCATTTCAAATATCTGGGGGTCATATTTGATTCAAGGCTTTCTTTCCGGCACCATGTGGACGCCTTGAAAAGGTCTTGTTTAAAGAGAATGGACATAATGAAACTGTTGTCTCACACTTCTTGGGGAAGTGATCGACGTACCCTGTGGCTCCTGTATCTAGCATTGGTCCAATCGAAGCTAGACTATGGATCACAGGTGTACTCCTCTGCCTCGCCATCCATTCTCGAAAAAACTAAATACTGTGCGTAACCAGGGTGTGCGCCTGGCTTCTGGAGCCTTTAAGTCCTCCCCAGTGTGGAGGCTCTACGCAGAGAACGGGGTTCTCCCCCTTCCCTATCACAGGCTCAAGTCTAATTTAAACTACCTCCTTAGACTTGAGCAACTACCGCAGACGCCAGTGTATGAGTGCATGTTCAATACACGGACAGTGGCCTCATACGATAGATCTCCATCTCTGGCTCGCCCCTTTGCTCTGCGTATGGCCGAGCATACTGCGCAACTAAGGGAGTTCTCAGTGATTCCCTTTACCATGCCAAAGACCCCCCCGTGGCTCATACCACCTGTAATGGTATGTAGGGAACTAGCTGATAGGCCCAAGGATCACCACCTGCCTGTAGTATTGAGAGCCATGTATGGCGACCACTCCTCTCAACATCGGCATAGCACTTTTGTGTTCACCGATGGGTCCAAGTCACCGGACAGAGTTGGAGCAGCTGCTATCTTTCCATCTGAGACAGCATTGGTCCGCCTGCCAAACGCAGCTTCCGCATTCACAGCGGAACTCGTTGCTATGATGGCGGCACTGACTATCATAGCTGGCAGGCCATCTGGTTCTCATACTATCTTTACAGACTCCCTTAGTTCGCTTCAAATGTTGGGTGATGTTAGTTCGAGCCATCCGTTGGTTTCCAAGATCAAGCGGTGGCTCCTACGACTATTGCCCATCCACGAGATATCCTTTTGCTGGGTGCCTAGTCACGTGGGCATCCCAGGCAATGAGAGGGCAGATGCTGCAGCCAAAGAAGCAGCATCACTGGGGACAGCTCCAGTGGCCCCAGTCCCACTCTGCGATGCCTATCCTCTGATCAATGAATACGTGGTCGGCCTATGGCAGAAGAGGTGGAGTGAGCTCCCTCCCACCAAGCTCCACTCCATAAAACCCTCCGTTCACCCATGGCCACGTACAACTAGACATCTTAAAATGGAGGTTGCGCTTGTCCGTCTGAGGATAGGCCATTGCCGGCTCACCCATGAGCATTTAATGAGTGGGCTGCCCCCACCTATGTGCATTCTGTGTGGGGTACAAATATCTGTCCTCCATATATTTGTAGAATGCCAATTGCTAAGGAATCTCAGAAGGACGACTTTTCCCTTCATTACCAGAGAGATGGCCCCCCAGCAGGCTCTGCGGGGCATCTTTTCTGAGACCTATTGCTTCTTTGACGTGACTAGGATACTAACCTTCCTAAAAGAAAGCAATCTTTTAAACAAAATTTAAAATAGTTTTATATATTTATTGTTGATCTATTCATAGTTTATGTTTTTACATTTTTAAAAAAATGAATAAATTTTTAACAAAAATATAATTGCTTAATAACTTTTAAAGTTATATTGTTGATATATTCATAGTTTATTTACTTGTTATTTATTATTTTTTTGTATTTTTTTTACCTTTTGTTGAATTTTTTAATAGTCTATTTTTCGTTAAAAGATTTTAACTCAACTGACTTAATATTGCCTATTAAACTAATTTTGGTTCCAAGGACATTTTTGCTTTTTTATGTATTTTAATATGGCAATATTCTAAAAATAATAATTTTAAATTCACTGCCCATAAGTGAATTTGGCTGCGAGATAGTCCAACTGGGCTACGCAGCTTTTAACCTTTAATGCACTATTCATTCATTCATGTGGCGTGCAGTGGGTCTGTTTTTGTCGCGCCCACCACGATTTCTTCTAATCTTCCGATCAAGTCTTGAAGTGGTAATTCATCGCCGTCAGGTTGTAGCAAATTAAACGTAAATAATGTAGAGCTGAAAATCATCCTCTTATTTCACCATAACCGTACAAGTCTATTTTTGCACAGTCAACTCTCTATAGATCCTTTAGTAGACACGTTATATTTGTTTCGGTAGGTATACAGAATGAAGAGCATATTAGAGAATGGGGAAAGAGAGAGAGAGAGATAGATATATATTAGAGAAGGAGATAGATTGAGGAGGAAGAGGGTCATAGCTAGATACTAGATATATATATATATATATATATATATATATATATATATATATATATATATATATATATATATATATGTAGAGAGAGAGAGAGAGAGAGAGAGAGATAGAAAGAGAGTTTTTATTTTATGAGCCTATTGGTGATGCCTATTAGGGCAATAATCAAAGAGAGAGAGAGATAGAGATTATAATTTTTTTAGCCTATTGGCGATTGCCTATTAGGGCAATAATCAAGGAGAGTAAAAGAGAGAGAGAGAGAAAGAGAGAGATAGAGAGTGTAAGAGAGAGAAGGATTGGAAGAGAGAGAGAGATAAAGATTGGGAGAGAGGGAGAGAAACAGAAAGAGAAAGACGCTCTCGGGTTCAAGTTGAACATTGGGCCAAGTGACCCTTCAGACCTTTTATAGGAATTTCAAAGGATTAAAACTAAAAAGAAAGAAACAAGTACATTTAGAATACAGAGGAGACACCGAAAATTCAACAGTGGAGCTAATAACAATTTACTAATGACATGGAAATGACAAAAAGAACTAAAGGACTGAAGAAGAGATGTCCGAAATAAGGATAAAGGAATAGCAATCGGATTTTTAAAAGACAAAAATTGTATCTCTTTTTCTCTATTCCAAGGCACGAAACTATAAAAATATAATTAAAAATATGTTACTCGATGCGAGAATTAGTTTAACAACTTTTAAGTACGAATTCAATTTTTAAAAATAAAAATTACCAAAGATTTGTAAATAAGAACGGCCCCATAATGTCCTTGGAACGCCTGCAGAGTGCACTCTCTACATGTGAAATGTTCCGCATCAAAGTAAAATTCGATGCCGTCCCTGAATGCACATAAAACCATGTCGTCGGCTAAGCTTTTATGCAGTCCATAGTCTAACAGAGGCGAGTATACTTTCCTCCAGAGGCATGATGTCGAAAGTCTTGAACTTGTTGATGGCGATGAGTTTAGTTGTGAGTGTTACTTGTCAAGGGGAAGATCCCTCTTCAGCTGACGACGCCGCGACTCTCTTCAGCGAGATCGGTTTCTCTCCTTGGTGCGTCTCTAAAAGTCTCGCTCTCTGTGAAAACACAAGGAAGTCTTCATTCCTCAGCGAGATACCGACTCAAAAGAACATCCTTCTGAGCACTATCGCCAAACTGAAGGCGTCTCAGAACCCTCCTCGAAACGGCACCGAACTCTTTCACCGCGGTGACACCCAGTCCGGAGTTCGAACCGTGTACCCGTACGCGTGCTGTCCCAACCGCCCCGTGGCGATGTTCTGCGATCAGACGATCGACGGTGGTGGCTGGACGGTGTTTCACAGAGAAGATTTCTTCCGCAATTGGGTCGAATGCCGACTCGGGTTCGGAGTTCTCAATGGAGGTGAATTCTGGCTCGGCCTCGACAACATTCATGCTCTGGTGAGTCATATCCTCATGGAGTTCCGGGTCGATCTCAAAGACTTCGATGCCAAGAAACGCTATGCTAAGTACGAGTACTTCTATATCGCGGATCCGAGTGATAAGTACCGCCTGGAGTTGGGTTCTTACACAGGCACCGTTGGCGACTCCTTCTCGTATCACAACGGACAGCAGTTTTCGACCAAGGATCGAGATAATGACAGCAAAGGTGAAGAGGACTGCGCAAATAGTGCCAAGGGTGGTTGGTGGTACAAAAAAATGCCGTAAGGTTAACCTAAATGGCCTCGCACACGAGGGAAATCATTCCTCCTACGGGGATGGCCTTAACTGGTATGAATTCCATGGACACCATTACTCCTTGAAAAGTACCTCCCTCAGTGTGAGGCCTAAATTTTTTAATGACCATTAAATTGACCAAAAAATAACCACATTTTTTGTATGCAACGTTTGGATTTAGATTTTTCAGTAAAAACATTGAATTATTTCGATTCCTAAATTATAAAATCTTAGCTAATGGAATGTGGATTTTTTTATAATTTTATGACATGCAATGCACTAAGCTTTTAATTTGGCACCCATGTCTTTTTCGACTCTTTAAATTGTGTGTGTAGTCCATCTTGTGGTTGTCATTTTTGCTCTAATACTTATATAATTGAAGGACTCAATTACTCAAGGAGACTTGTTGGTAAAATTTTAATTCATATCGTGTTGTTTTTGTGTGGTGTTAATCAGGCCTCAAGGTAAACAGCATAAAAAGGGGGAGTAGTAATAGTTCGCTATCCTGCATTAGCCATGGAGGTCCCCACCGGATAATCAAATAGGCATAAAGGTCAATATGATAATCGATGGTCAACCCGAGAACATCAGACACTGATCCTCTTTGTGGAGAGGAGCCAGGAAGTAATATATTTTGACGTGTAATCAATTCCCTAAGGTTCCGAAATTGAATGCTGACAATTTAACATTTTTTCCTTGTATGTAAGTGATGGATCACTACGATACCTTATTCTCTCATTCCATTTCTGGAGGATAAACAGAAGTATTTCTATTTTTTCTTCAGTCTCTGCGTAGCATAGCATTATTAATTATCAATCATTCTTGGCCTGTCTTTTGCAAGTTGAATGTAATTTAGTTGTATAAAATTTCAGCTACCGAATCAGAATGGCCTTACTTTCCAATTTTATCCCTTGTAAGATAAAATAAAAAGAATTAGTCTTTTATTTATCTTTAAATTCAAGTAAAAATATATGAGCGATTCTAGATACTTGTTTATATGATAGTTAGGCAATACATTTAATCCGTTTTCTGTTGTTCTTTTGATAATGGACATTTTGTTTTAGTTAGGATTTCCATTTGAGTTTTGTGACATAGTTGGAAAACAAATTACACGAGAACGTGTTTCCAGGGATTGTCGTCCTTCTCCGAGGCCCAATCGACAATAAGGAAATTCCAAGCAAATACTTGAGCGGAGGAGAATAAATGTAAACAAATGGGCAAACGTCATCCGAGGTCAGAGAGACGCCAGGTAGGGTCACGAGATTGCACATACATACGTTTCATACACGCGTAGCGCAGGAGAAAGAGAGAAGGGAATTGCCCCAAGGGCGGGTACAGGATATGATCGTTTCCTCGATTCGTAGTACCTAAAGAACATAGATTAGCACCCCCTCGGGGGAGACTCTTTTGCTGGGTTCATTAAAGAATGGTGATAAAAGTGGAGGAGAATGAAGTGAGGAAATATTAAGTTAAAGGAATGATAATAAAGAATCGGCGGTGGTTAGGACTTCTCCCTCCTAATCCACTCTCAGTTGATCGCAAAGAATGTGGGGAAAAAAGTCGAAAGGAGAAGAAAGATACAAAGGATAAGAAGATAGTTAAATGGAAAATACAGTTTCTTTGTTTGCAGCCTCCAATGAGCCATAAGATGAAAGAATTCTTCGTTATTCCTTTCTTCTCTTTGTCTCTTGACAGTTATTGCAGTTTCTATCGCTTTTTATCGGGGACTCTTTTTCCCCTTTCCCTCGATTTTTTAATAATATTTTCCTCTTTTCCTCTAGCTGCTTCCATTTATCACGCAAATTCAACCATCCACCCTATCTTCTCGCCGTCAGTGAGTAATTCTTTGTTATTCCGAATCGACAGTTAATGCCTTGACTGCTTTGATTCTGCGCCACTTATAAGCTGAATCTTTCAAGCGTCGAATATTCAGCTCCCTAGACTTAGGCAGGTTTTCATCATTTCTGATCCACTTTGAGGCATATTTCGGTTCCCGGTTCTTTCTTTTAATTTAAAAGGAAACAAAATTCTCTGTCGTGCAGCCAGGAAACCCACAGCAATCTAAAGATTTAAAAAGAGGCATTAAACCAGAGGAAATGAAACAATAAAAAGCCTAAAAATCACATCGCATAAGGTACAAAATGCTTTGTCCTAATTGATCTTCTTTTCTCGAATCGAAGGAAAATCAACGCCCAAATCCTTTCCTTTGATCTCATCAGCAATAAGCTCGTCAAATCTAAGCATTCTTCTTATGAGTAATTGAATATCCCAAAGCTTATTTACCCCCGGGGATGGCATTTAACAGAACTATATATAGAACTTTTTCTCTGAATATCAGGAAATTGAAACGAATATCGCAGTTATTTTTTTTATTTTAACCATTGCACGCTACCAAATTAAAGTGGTAATGAAGTTTTAAATAAAGAATTCCAGTACCTGAAACATAGTATACCTACTGTAGGTCTGTTATGAACTTCACAATTAGATAATGGAGCACTCATTTGTGGTGACTCTCAAGAACACTACGCGAGTGGCAACAGAGAAATTGACACTCACTGATCAATAAGGATTTGAAATTTGTATAAAAAGACCGCGGATAGAATTTAGAAACTGAAAGCATGTAGGATCTTACGACTAACATTTTGAGCAGCATAAAAATAGGGGCCATTTGCCTGTAAGGAATTGATATAATACAGTCGCACACTTGAATTTTGTTTTTTAGTAGAGAAAACTTATTTTCGAATCGTAAAATGCTAATGATTTAATGAAATCTCAAATTCATCACTAAAAACGCCCCAAAATGTCGCCGACATGGTTTTTTCTATTAATTGATCAGTGTCTTTTGTCTGCGCCCAAGGATACGCTTTTAATATATTGCAGCACTCTAAAAGTTATTATTATTTTTTATGAAGAGCTTTACTCTTAATTAATAACAATCATAATAAAGCATTGATCACTTGAATTTTGAATTCCAGTTCGTGGAATTTCTAGTTCAAAAGATATGAAGAAATAAATACGCCGGATTAATTCAGGAAAATGACTGAAAATCTCTAATAAGCAATCTCTGTCCGATACCTATTTATGGAGCGCCCCTTCCCCCCCGCCCCCTCTCCTTTTCTCCCTGTATCATGAGTGACGTCATCCAACTTGTATTTTCGCTCTATTTATCTTCTCCTCTTGCATTCGAGACCTCATGGTTTCTTATTCTCCAGAAATACCATGCCTGTTCCAGAGATCCCTGATTTGCTCATTAGGTTGCATTGAATGGAGAATGGACAATGTGTGTGTGTGTCTGGCAGGAAGGATGGGGAATGGGGGAGAGGAACCGAGTGGATCCTGATAGTACTGAATCCTCCTGTAATTATTCATCAGATTATGATGATTATAATGATGATGATCATCAACTCATCTCTTCCCAATTCAGAACAATGGCTTTAATTTACATCATTACCTCCACAATTGAGCAAATATCTTCTTCCTACCTTCTGCGAGGTCCTCTTCTGGATGTCTTTATGCATAACGGTGTCTAAATCATTATTTCTGGTTATGTTGTCCTGTCCAATTCCATTTCAGAACATTTATGAATCTTACTTTAATGAAATTCATTTCTAAGATGTATTTTTACTCTTTCTCTAAAATCTGATCTTCGAAATTTCATCTTCTGCAAAATTTTCATTTTTGTTCTCTTAAATAAAAGTTCATTCTGGTCACCATGGCCACCATAGATCGGAAGAGTTTTGTGGCGAAATTTTTGCTCATTGGCTCGCTAACCAGGACTATTGGCGGTCATAGGCGCATCGTAGAAGTACCCGAGGGTTAATATCTGATAGAAGTCACAATGCGAAATAAAAATACCAAGCATAACTATCTGAATGACTTTTTCACGTTTTCGAGATGTGCCTATACTACGAGTTGATAAAAAATCAGGGAATACAAAACTCCCACGAAAAAAGGGGTGTATGATGGGTGAAGCCTCCCCATTGTTAGTTTAAAAAGGTTCTATAGTTTCATAAACTGCTACTTTGGAAATTGATGAAAAAATAATGCATTAAACCTACTCCAAGATTAGGTTAAGTAAGTTAGGTTTTTCTTCTTAAGCTATTTTAGATTATTGATCTAAATTTGTTGTTCATTTTGGGCGGTTTTAGGCGAAATGCGGCAAAATTGAGGTTTACTTCGATTTCGACAGAATCGGAATCAAACTCTGTTTTGCCGCAATTCGCCTTCCGATCGCCACAAAAAGAACATATTTGGAGAAAATACACAAAAAAAGAAAAAAAAAATTAATAAAGTGATTACGATAAAGTAAATAATAACCACATTTTATTGTTGATGAGCATTTTTTGATGGCTACGAGTGCTGAAAGAACTGATTCCAGATATTACTTAATGAAATATTTGTTGTACTTCCATTTTGTCCCCTTCATCTGCATCTTTCATTTTCTTTATTTCGGAAGAATGAACTCATAATGGCACATTTAGCTGCTCCAAATTGCACTCATATTCATTTCTTTTCTCTGCTCTGAATTTCCCTGTAGATCTACAGTGGTCTCTTTGTGATAAATAAAAGTAATATAGCTTTTGTTATTACCGATGCGTTGCTTCATTCAAACTGCATCGGCGACAACTGGGGACCTCCTTCCAATCATCCATGCCACGTAAGCGACTATCCCTCAGCAGATGACGTAGCAACCCTGTTCAGCGAGATCGGTTTCTCTCCTTCGTCCCTCTCCAAAGTTCTCGCTATCTATGAAAACACAAGGAAGGCTTCGGTTCTAGCCCAGATAAAGACTCAACAGAACCTTCTTCCGGACATCATCGCAAAAATAAATGCGTCCCAGAATCCTCCTGGAAACTGCGCCGACCTCCTTCACCAGGGTGACACCCAGTTCGGAGTAAGAAATGTGCACACGTTCGCGTGCTGCTCCAACCGCCCTGTGGCGGTATTCTGCGATCACACGACCTATGGGGGTGGCTAGACGGTGTTCCAGCACCGCCGAGCTTTTCCTCAGAAGGAAGACTTCTTCCGCAAGTAGACCCAGTACCGACTCGGCTTCGGAGTTCTTGTTGGAGGTGAGTTTTGGCTCGCCCTTGACAGCATCCATGCCCTCATGAATGACGTCCTTATGGAACTACGGGCTGACCTTGAGGATTTCGAAGGCAAATCTCGCTGGGCCAAGTACGACTACTTCTTGTTCGGGGACGCCAGTGCCAAGTATTGCTTGGACCTGCGTCCATACTCTGGGAACGCCGATGATTCCCTCTCAGTCCACGTGGTAGCACGATTTTTGACCAAGGGCAAGGATAATGGCTCTCATACTAAGGCGTGGGCAAAGATGTTCCAAGGAGCGTGGTGGTACCAGGCTTTCCACCATACTAACCTAAATGGTCTCCCCTGCGAAAGAAATCACACCTCCCACGCGGAAGGTCATTAATTGGAAAGAATTCCGTGGTCATTATTATTCCTTGAAACGTCCTTTCTCAGTCTGAGGAACAAATTTTAGATTGGATCTTAAAATAAATAGAATGAAATTACCCAATTACACTGGTCTGCATCAAAAATGTTCTTGAGGGTGGGTTTCATAGGTGATTCTTAATGAAATTTGTCTCCTAAATCCAAATCAAGCATTCATATTGCTCAATCAGGTCTAGTTTTTAAGATACAGACCAAGCTTCCTAGATGTCGTTAGAGAGCTCAGTCTCTAGCTGACCGCGAGCGCGAGTGGTTGTGTGTTGCTTGCTCACTCTCCAACTAAGTGTTGGTTTTTTAATCCATGACTTTTCTCATCTATGAACAGTGTTTAAAGTGTATTTCTAAAACTTTATTTATCTTTTTGATTTTTTTTGCAGGCAAATACATTAGCAAAACTCCTTATATTTCATAAAAATAAATAGAAAGTGTAAAAACAGTCCTGATAGATTTTGTTTTGTTTGTGGAAAGGTAACTTGTAGTGACCAGCAATGCACTATAACGCCGTTAGTAAAGTTCCTTTACAATGCATATTTTGGAATAAAGCTAGGTGATCAAGACAAAAACTTTGCTCCACATATGTGCTGCAAAGCCTGTGTCATAGCCTTAAGACACTGGAGTGAGGGCAAAACGAACTGTTTGTCATTTGGTGTACCTATGGTGTGGAGAGAAGGCAAGGACCACATTACAGACTGCTATTTTTGCAGGACAAATCTTATAGGTGAGATAATTACTTTAACAATATAGTCCTTGACAAATCTAGAAATGTTTATACAAATCTTTTGGTAGCCTATTAAAATTGTAATTGTGTATAAAAATAGTGTATTATGCTGGTAGAAAAATTGTGGTTAAATTGTATATAAAAATTGATTGTATTTAAAAATTGTAAATTTACCTGGTATGAAAAATGTGTATAAAAATGTGGAAACGAGGGTCGAGTGAATTAAAAGTATGTAAATTAAGTATGCGAAACTTTTTTTCAGGTGTCAATAAGAAGAACAAACACACTGTAGTCTATCCTGATGTTCCTTCTGCCATTAAACCACAACCACATGGTCCAGGAGTTCCAGTTCCTTCTCCACCTAAAAATACTGAGCTACAAGACAATATAGAAGATATAGAAGTGGATGAAACTGACACTTCAGTGACATATCAGCCTACGTCTACAATGACTTTGCCAAGACCACTCACTCAAGGTCAATTAAATGACTTGACTAGAGATCTTGGTCTTTCTAAATAGAACGCACAACTTCTTGCATCCCGTCTTAGTGAGAGCAACCTCCTCTCTCAAGAAACTACATACTTTTGGTTCAGAAATAGAGACGAAGAGTTTCGAAAGTTCTTTGCAGTTGATTCTTGCAGCTCTCTGCTGTATTGCAATGATGTAAAAGGTTTAATTGAGGCACTTGGCGTTCCTTACCAACCAAGTGAATGGAGGCTCTTTATTGATTCTTCTAGCAGAAGTTTGAAGGCAGTACTCTTAAATATTGGCAATAAAATGGCATCTGTACCTATTGGTCATTTAGTTCAGTTAACAGAAAGCTACGAAAATATGAAAGTATTGATTAATACAATCAAGTACTCTAACCAGAACTGGTTAATATGTGGTGATCTCAAGGTAAGATATATTTTACTTTATTGAACTTGTTGAATATTTCAAGGAATGTTTGTTTCTAAATACCAATGACAGAAGGATATTATACACATATTAGTTTCTCCCTACCCCTAATAAACTTAGTGAAAATTGCCTATGCAAAAAAAAGAAGTTCTTAGAAGCCATGTACATCAATATGCATCAATATGTTTTCTTTCAGGTTGTGTGCCTTCTTCTTGGGATGCAAGGAGGCTACACAAAATATCCATGCTTCATGTGCTAATGGGATAGCCGGGCGGATAGTCTTCACTATAAGCAAAAAGACTGGCCATCTCGAGAGGCATTCCAAATTGGCTGCCACAATGTGGTAACTCAACCTCTAGTCCCTCCCAAAAATGTTTTACTGCCTCCTCTTCATATAAAGCTTGGCCTGATGAAGAACTTTGTCAAAGCACTGAATAAAGAAGGCCAAGCTTTTAAGTATCTACTGCAAAAATTTCCACAGATCAGTGATGCCAAGCTCCATGCAGGCATATTTGATGGTCCCCAAATTAGAACTCTGTTAAAGGACAAGCATTTTTAGACCAATATGGAAGCCAGTGAACAAGAAGCATGGCGAGCGTTTAGTAAAGTAATCGACGGTTTTCTGGGAAATAGAAGAAGCTCAGAATATATCTCACATGTAAATGAGCTTATGAAAAGCTTCGAAAAAATGGGAGCTCGCATGTCGATAAAAATGCATTTTATCCAGTCACATTTTGACTATTTTCCGGCAAACTGTGGAGATTATAGCGAAGAACAAGGAGAAAGATTTCACCAAGACATAAAGACGATGGAGACAAGATATCAAGGACGCTGGGACATCAACATGTTAGCTGACTATTGCTGGTGTCTTAAACGCGACGAACCAACATCGCTTCACAAGCGGAAGTCATCAAGGACTTCTTTTCTTGGAAAATAGTTTTTTTGCTCTCCTGGGTAAGCTCATAAGTAGTCTGTAAGTTTAAAATTAATTAAAAGAAAGTCGAATTTAGTCGGTATTTTTTTTATTACAAGTAATTGTAATTTATTAAATAACTTTTATATAAATAAGGGATTTTTTCAAAAATGGCCCTTTTCTAAAAACAGTAGTGCGCTGTATCTCAAAAAACCAGACCTGATTGAGCAAAATGAATGTCATATTTCAATTTAGGAGAACAATTTCGTTAGGAATCACTAAAAAAAACCCCGCAGGAACAGAAAATATTTTTTCAAACGCAGGCCTGTGTTATATGAAGAGGTTGGTTTCTTATATAGAGTGTTTGGTATATTGTAATTTTACATGTTAATGGTTACGACCCAAATTTCAAAACACTCCCGTACTTCAATAAAGTAACTAGCTGTTAATTTTCATGATTTAAATCTTTAATTATTCCCCGACCGATTAATGAGTTCCAATTTTGTTAGTGAGTCCCACAGGGCCCCAGAGTCACTCCTGGCCCATCTTTCCATAATCTTTAAGACACAAATAATTGGGGTATAATAATTGAATTTCTCCATTTAAATTCAATGGAAGTTGTTTAATTGTCGTTATTGACTTAATAACTAGGGCTTTTGAGTGATAGGAATTCATAAGAAAGGGTGTTATCTTGCCCAAGAAAGGGTGTTATTAGGACCACGGGGAATTTCTCGTTGTCACTTATGTTATGCCCATTCATGAGATCCAAGATTAATTTAACACATGATCCTTGGTTCTAATTATTCGTGTTCTGATTTTTCCTCCACATGGTCCTCCCAATAAATCGATGCTGCTTGATTCATGTCAATGAATTATCTTAGAAATTTCGTTTGCCTAAATCATTATTGGTACGTTTGTGTCTGGTCTCTCATTTTGGCTGTTATAATTTGATTATGACGGCCACATCAGATAATTACAAGATGGCTGCCTTTATATTCTTCGTCATATCATCATATTAAGAAATTTGTGCGCTTATTAAAGTGAAAGTGCCACAATGTATATCGAAGATATACATTATACAATGTATATTGTAGATATACATTATATAGAACTTGCACTAATCATACAGCATTTGCGTATTTTTCAAAATAGAGATATTTATAACAAAGCGCCTTCAATTGCGTAAAAGTTTTTAATCTCTACAATTACCGATATAAAAACAATCTTCCAATTGTTTGATAGTTTTCATGGTAATACTTCAGATTAGGGGCGCACGGTAGGTGGCACTGTTAGTAGGCTACAATTTTGGGCTACAATATATCTCTTATGACGTCAGACGGTAGCTTCAGATGTGACCAATTACGGCGTTATATTGTTTTGTTGTTTGGGGGATTTGTAACCTTTAGTCTGTATTATTTACTAAATATCTGCGCCTCCGCTCGTTTATAGTTTTTTTTAAGTTAGGTAAGGTTTCTTAATGTATTTTATTGTGTGTTTTTTTGTTTTCGTATATTTTCTTTCGCAGCGAACGATAACAGCTACTTACTGGCAACGTCGTAGCTATAAATAGAACCCGCTTCGCAGTTGTTTCTGTTTCATTATGGCTTTTTCGTGCTCTAGTTGTGCTTCTTCGAAATTTGAATTCGGGTTTATTTTGCATGACCGCGAAAAACTTTTAGATTATTTAGAGGCGCATAAACTAATCAAGAAACCTATAAAAGTAAGTATTGTTTGTTATTAGATTATGTTTTGGTAACACTTCAGATTCGGGGCGCACGGTAGATGGCGCTGTTAGTCGGCTACAATTTTGGGCTACAGCATATACCTTATGACGTCAGACGGTAGCGTCAGATGTGAACAATATCGGCGTAATATTTTTTTATATGAGTATATAGTGGGGGGCTGCGCCCCCCAGACCCCCCCTAATTGATTGAAACTCAGGATCATCGCAGGGTGGTCCCCCTGCAGTGATATCTCCCCCACGAGCAGTCCCCTTGAATTTACTGGGGGGGGGGAGGGTTTCCCCCCTCAACAGCTTTTTACTGGCAGAAAAACCTAACCTAATAACAAATAATTCTTACTTTTATAGGTTTCTTGATTAGTTTATGCGCCTCTAAATAATCTAAAAGTTTTTCGCGGTCATACAAAGTAAAGCCGAATTCGAATAACGAAGAAGCACATGGAGAGCACGAAAACACAATAACGAAAGAAAAACATTTGCAAAACGGGTCCTATTTATAAGCTACGATGTTGCCAGTAAGAAGCTGTTATCGTTCGCAGTAAACAAAAATACGAAAACAAAACAAAAAACATTAAATGACATCAAGAAACCTTACCTAACTTAGAAAAAAACTATAAACGGGCAGAGGCGCAGATATTTAGTAAATAATAGACTAAAAGTTACAAATCCCCAAAACAACAAAAATATATAACGCCGATATCGTTGACATCTGACGCTACCGTCTGACGTCATAAGAGATATATTGTAGCCTAAAATTGTAGCCTACTAACAGCGCCATCTACCGTGCGCCCCGAATCTGAAGTATTACCTAGGTTTTTTTTCTGCCAGTAAAAAGCTTTTATCGTTTGCAGCGAAATAAAAATTGGAAAAAAACAGTAAATTCAAGGGGACTGATCGTGGGGGAGATATCACTGTGGAGACACCACCCTGCGATGATCCTGAGTTTCAATCAATTGGAGGGGGTCTGGGGGCGCAGTTTTCCAGTATATACTCATTTACAAAAAAATATAACGCTGTGATTGTTTACATTTGACGCTACCTTCTGACGTCATAAGACATATATTGTAGCCTATAAACAGCGCCACCTACCGTGCGCCCTTAAACTGAAGTGTTACCGTTTTTATTCTTATAGTGTTAAATTTAACTTTAAATGTGTTAAAAAAACATGCAGTAAAATTATTATTGTTATTCTTTAACCTTGTTTTTTTTTTTAGTCTATACATGAAAGAAAACCTTGTCTACCAATAGCGGATACTATTGAAAACCTACTCATTCGAAAGTGAAATTTTGAATCAAAATCTCCATTGCATAATTATAATCATTGAAAAGCAACCAAAAGTGAATTTAAGGCAAATTCTCAATGCACAAATTGATAAAATAATGAAGATTCAGTTGGAACTAGGAGATAGCGTAGACGATCAATGAATGTCTCGGCTATTAGTTTGATTTATTCATTCAACAATAAATGGGTGAAAATATTTAATTAAATTATATGATTAGGCTCGTAGGGTAAAATAAACCTAATTCTTTATCTTTGTATTATTATTGCCCATTATAATACTTTCCATATGTAATGTCCCAGCTAGTTCACGTTTCCAAAAATAAAGTCGCAATTGGTCCCCGTGTTTGCGGACAACTGTATTTGCATTATGCCTTAGTCAGACTCTTGTAGTAGCTGCCCATATAATGTGCATTTCTTTAAAAGTAATATGAAACACGTAAATTCTCTTAAAATATTACATAAGTAAATGTAAGAAATGTCTCACGCATAAGCGTAAATGGGGGCAAAAATTCAAAGCTGTTGTTTTCCTCCGAGATGGTATAGCAATGTCCTCTGGGTATTCCTATAATAACCTCTTGGGAAACTTAAATATATATATATATATATATATATATATATATATATATATATATATATATATATATATATATATATATATGAGGAATTAAACCACATTCTCCGAAGACAATTTAATTCAGAACAGTTTCGGTGTATCTCACACCCTTTTTCAACTGACACTGGGTAGAAAATATAAGAGAAGTGCATATAAGCATAACACAAGATCCCCTCTTTTTTCCCCCAATCCCCTACTCTTGTCTAATCGGGGGGGGGGCCTTAAACATATTGAAGGGCTGACATTTTACTATTTTGTTTATTTGCTTTCTTATTACAGGATTAAAAGAAAATTGACCCTCAGATAGATTTAAATTAGGAACTGACGATGTCAAGCTCGATTCTAAGATTCTTCTCTTAACATAGTTAGCCGATTTAAATACCATTTTACTTCCATTGAAATCGATCGTATGATTCTTGTCTCTAACATGGCAAAATATTCCACTGCTTTCGCTGCCCACTCTAATATCTCTTTTGTGTTCGTACAATCTCTTGTCTAGATTTCTCCCCTTTTTCCCTATATAAACTTTATGGCAATCGTTGCATGGTATTGCATATACTCCTATATTATGATGTTCTTTGGGTTTCCTGGCCATCATCAATTGGTTTAAGGAATTATTATATTTAAAGGCTAGATTAATACCCGCTTTTCCAAATATGTCCTTTAAACTATTTAATTTATTATTAAATGGCAATGTTATACATTTGTTGAAGTCGTTAGTGCGGGAAGGCTTCTTACCATAAAATGTTTTCCTAGCTGCAAAATAGGCAGACGATATGAACCAATCGGGGTAATACAAATTAGAAAAAATGGTCCTGATAATGACAATTTCTTCATCTAAATAGGAAAGATGACATATTTTGTATGCTCTAAGGAAAAGGTTAGAAATTACCGATTTTTTAACAGTATTATCGTAAAACGAAAAATAATCTATATAGGCATTCGAGTGGGTTGGTTTCCTATACACGTCAAGTTTTAATTCATTGTGATCTTTATTAATGAGGACATCTAAAAAGGGTAATCTATTATCATATTCCCATTCATATTTAAATTTGATGGATACATGCAAATTATTCAAATATGGGAATAGGAATATGATAATAGATTACCCTTTTTAGATGTCCTTATTAATAAAGATCACCATGAATTAAAACTTGACGTGTATAGGAAACCAACCCACTTGAATGCCTATATACATTATTTTTCGTTTTACGATAATACTGTTAAAAAATCGGTAATTTCTAACCTTTTCCTTAGAGCATACAAAATATGTCATCTTTCCTATTTAGATGAAGAAATTGTCATTATCAGGACCATTTTTTCTAATTTGTATTACCCCGATTGGTTCATATCGTCTGCCTATTTTGCAGCTAGGAAAACATTCTATGGTAAGAAGCCTTCCCGCACTAACGACTTCAACAAATGTATAACATTGCTATTTAATAATAAATTAAATAGTTTAAAGGACATATTTGGAAAAGCGGGTATTAATCTAGCCTTTAAATATAATAATTCCTTAAACCAATTGATGATGGCCAGGAAACCCAAAGAACATCATAACATAGGAGTATATGCAATACCGTGCAAGTTTATATAGGGAAAACGGGGAGAAATCTAGACAAGAGATTGTACGAACACAAAAGAGATATTAGAGTGGGCAGCGAAAGCAGTGGAATATTTTGCCATGTTAGAGACAAGAATCATACGATCGATTTCAATGGAAGTAAAATGGTATTTAAATCGGCTAACTATGTTAAGAGAAGAATCGTAGAATCGAGCTTGATATCGTCAGTTCCTAATTTAAATCTATCTGAGGGTCAATTTTCTTTTAATCCTGTAATAAGAAAGCAAATAAACAAAATAGTAAAATGTCAGCCCTTCAATATGTTTAAGGCCTAACCCCCCCCCCCCCGATTAGACAAGAGTAGAGGATTGGGGAAAAAAAGAGGGGATCTTGTGTTATGCTTATATGCACTTCTCTTATATTTTCTACCCAGTGTCAGTTGAAAAAGGGTGTGAGATACACCGAAACTGTTCTGAATTAAATTGTCTTCGGAGAATGTGGTTTAATTCCTCATCTTTTCTTGCGATATTGCATTAATTTTCATCATATATATATATATATATATATATATATATATATATATATATATATATATATATATATATATATATATATATATATATGAGGGAATCCCCACGTGGAAGATGTTTAGCAGAAAAGAATTTCCATGTGCAGCAGAAGGCCCGGCTAGGCCTTAAGTGGTGAGCCCCCTCCCCCCCCTCCTTCCACAAGCGGTAGCCTCATAGCTTTGCAATAAGATTCGAGGCTCTTCGAGAGTAGAGCTGTTTCCCGCTAACCCCCAACTCCGGGGAGAGCCTCGGGCATAAATAATGCTCGACTCCCCGGAAGAGACACAGAGTTGAAAAGTCTCCCGAGACCCCAGAAGATTCCATATGGTTCCAAGTCAAGTGTTAGTAACAAAGCAAAGTGACAGCTGGACTATTTTGTGTATTTGGAATTAGCCCCAGCCAGGAGGTAATTCCACTGAACGATGGCCTCGAGTTATTTTCCCGACTTCTTTCATCAACTCCTGTCCAAGCCCTCCTTATTTCGGGTAGCCGAAATACTCTCCTCTGGACCGGAAGTTACCGCCCTCCCCCCCCCTTGCTTTTGGAGAACCGTCATCACTCCAACCTCCCGCTCTGAAGTCCGAGCGGTCTCACCTCGCGTACAGAAGACATCCGTGAGCCAACCCCCCTCCCCCCTTCAGTAACCCAATTGAGTTAATCTTGCCCCCTTCGTTTATTGATGTAATTTTGGCCCGTTAATTCTCTGAGGTAATTTTACCCTTCAATTCTCTTATTAATTTTTTTGTCTAAATGGTGCTGGTACCATAACGAATGTGGTGCACATGCAGAAAAATGCATACATCCACGCACATACCAACATCTTTTGCGTTTTTTGACCCCAACTTCTTCACGTACCCCAACTTGAGACAGGTTCGTAGCTAAAACTTTGTCCAAATTAAAACTGTACCGAGATATTTTAACTAAGTAAATAATTCCCTCTCTCTTATACTTACAGTTTCCTTAAACCATCGTGATTCCTTAATCTATTATTATATATATTTATATTCCATTCCTATCACTGTTACTAAATATAAATTCATTATAATTATTACTATATACATAAGTTCCTTTTGTCCACCATTGTACCCATCACTAAATCCTTTCCCATAGCTATTTATAGGACGATGAGTATAAATTATACTCTATATACATAAATATTCCCATACATTTCGTTCAACCTTGGTTTTAGTATAATTATTAACTCAATATTTTCCTTTTGTCTTCGTTGTATACCTTTTGCTCATTAACCCTTGTTTTGTTATTAGGGTGAGGCTGGGAGCGTTTTCGACCCGCTCGCGTGGGTTCGAAACGATCCCCTGCAACGTCATATCTGCAACTTCATCCCTGGTAATGTGTGTCCCCACGTGCCCCTTCCTTGCAATGTGGCGAAAGCTGCGGGTGGTAAGGGTGTGCGGGTGTTCCTCGGCCAGTATCGTCACTTTGCCCCAAGCAGTAAGCTTATGCTCCCGGTACTGCAAACTTTGGTGCGCACTGGCGTTGTAGAACGCTCGGAGCAGATCAGGTGCGCCCATCAGGTGTTCCTGGTCCCCCAAAATGAGACCGAGGATAGGCTCAATTACGACATGTCCCCTTTGGGCGTGTCGAGTTGTTACACCCCCCCTCCTTTCCAGCTGCCCTCCCTTGGAAAGGTTCTGCGTGATGCAGGAGAGGTCATGTGGGCTATAAAACTCTACCTTCAACACGGGTTTTATCATATCCCTCTACACCAAAATGCCCGGCTTTGGTTCGGCGTGCTCTGTGGGTCTGAGCGCTTTCGTTTTAAGCGTTTGCCCATGGGGTTCGCGGGATCTTCCTACATCATGCAGGCTTGCATGGAGTTCACGGAGTTTACCAGACTAGCGGGTATCCCGGTATACACATATATCGATGATATCCTGGGCCTAGGTTGTCCCGACGCCCTCCTTCGATTTATTGAACTGGTCCGCAACTCATCCATTAAAATTAATGAGAAGAAGTCGGTGCTAACCCCCACGCGCCATCTCATTTACCTTGGCGTTGAAATTGACTTGCGCTCCAACCTCACCCGCCTGACCCCGAAGATGAAGAAGAAGACGTGCACAGCCCTGGAATGCCCCCCCCCCCGTGTTCCAGCATCTTCCCCCTTTTGGGCCCGGTTGGGTGGTTTTCTTAACTTCGTTGGAATGGTCATTGGCCTACCTAATTTTGGGGCTCAGCTGGCCAATGCGCGGTCCTCCCGGGTTGCCCTTCTGGCGATCCTCCTCCCCTCTGGTTGGGCCCCTTGGGTCGGAGCCCGGTTGGGTGGTTTGCTTAACTTCGTTGGAATGGCCATTGGCCTACCTCGTTTTGGGGCTCAGCTGGCCTATGCGCGGTCCTCCCGGGTTGCCCTTCTGGCGATCTTCCTTCCCTCCGGTTGGGTCCCTTGGGTCGGAGCACGAGTTTTTGTTTGTTTTTCTAGTGATGAATATATTTACTTTTTATTAGCCTCGCTGTTATTGCGCATACCTAAAATCTAAAACGGAATAATTCCAGTGGATTCCCAACCTTATCAAAGTTTCTTTTTCATCTTCAACTATATTTTAGGGAGAGTATAGTAAGCTATCTAGGGAAGTTAACGTCCGAAATACCCTGTTGTAGAACTACCCTCATCCCCATGTCATCCAGTGGAGACCAGGGCTTCCTGGTTGCTGGATAAGAGACGAAGAATATTCTTCAGTTTGAATCTCTCTTTTCGCAAGGGAGCTTTTTCCCTCCCTGTTGATTCCCTTACAGTCTACTCCAGCTAGATCTCCCTTGGGTAAGATATTATCAAATGAAGAGTTGCGTGCGCAATGGAAGAGTGGCATGTTTCTGAGTGGGCATTTGAATTCTTACGATGGACCATAATAAGCGCCACCCGATGTCATTAAAAAGTAACATTTAAGTTTTGGGGTAAATTTTTTTTACCTTCTAGTATATTTTCCCTATTCACATGGAGTTGTTGAATGGTTTCCTACTGAATATCCAGGTTTGCATGGTGGAGACATCACTGGTTTGGATGATGAAGTTTCACAACCCTGCTTCGATCGGATTCGTTTTTCTTTGATGGTTTGTCCAACTGGGAAGTAAGAAACAAAGAAACGAGGATGTTGGTCCAAAGATATACCTCCCTCGCCCCTTCAAGAGTAGGGGCACAGTTCCCCAAGGAACAAAACTGCGTGTATAAAGTCCCATGACAAGAAGAACCCATATGAATATGTTGGGAACAAATTTAAAAGTAAACCAATGCGTAATCAGTTTAAAGAAACGCCAAGAAAATTAGAGAATTAAAATAAATAAATACTTTAATAAATCAACGAGAATTAAGGGATTTGATTTGTATCAATGAAATAAGATGACCCACGAGATATATTAACAGGAATGGTTAAATAGGATAGTGTATCTTCCTAATAGCTCTCCCTCTTTAGAAGGATGGCGCACCCCTCTCCTATTCCTTCTAGGATAACAAACAAAGAAGCAACACAACAAACGAGGGCAAATTCCTCGTTCGGGGTCAAATGGTGGTCAAATGTAAGTCTAGAATCCTTTCAATGCAGTTATCAGTTTGTTGGTTTCCGAGTTAGGATGATAAGTTTGAACCATCCTTCCCCATCTTTTGTAATTCTAAGTGCAAAATGCAACGCCTCCATAACCTCCACCATGACCCACCCCCTGTACTCTGCACACTTGAAAGCGCCAGATTAAAGTGAAGGACGTTAACAGCACCGATTCTCGATGAAACGGAGATTTCGTCTTAATGAATTAGAAAGGGGAGCGACAATCAATGAGGGCAGCTACATATAGGCACTTTGAATAAATATTGTTAAAGTTGGGAATATAAAAATGTGTTCGGAAGTTATAAAGCCAGGCTAGACTACCCTCGGTGCTGAAAGAAGAATTTGGGTGCAAAACTCTCTTGCACCTGAGCCCCACTTCACGAAAGAAGTCCTTTTGTTGGCTGAGAAATGAAGTCGAAGATGGAAACTAAAGCTCTTTGATGGGGTAACTTTTGATAACCATCGAAGGCATCTCCGCCAGGCAACTCTGGGAGGAAAGGAGCTTACTCACGGCTCGAGAGAGCGAGAAGACTCGCAGGTATCCCTCGCCCTCTTTCGTTCCGCCCCGTAGTGAGAGGCAATTTGCTTCTTTCATCCGAGGCATCGTCTGATCAAATCGGATTTTCTCTGAATGTTCCTTGTTTTGTGGGGTTTCATGCACTTCTCTCCGGATGGGCCCGGATAGGGACTGAGGCGGAAAGGAGAGGGAATTATTTTGCCGCGAATGAAATTGTTCCCTGTCGCTTCAGAACATGGCAGTCACCGCCATCTGACCCCGGAGTCTGAGATAACGGGACAAACAGTAAATTGAAAATCCTGGAAGACTGTGAATCAGAACTGAGAGATGGGAGTCTCTAGGGCAGTCCAGAAGGCCACCCTCAACCCCCGATTTCCCCCTATTTCATTCACCTGACCTCTAAATTAAACTGAGGACCCTAAATGTCTGGTTATCGGTGCGGGGAGGACCTGCACTCAATACCGGTTAAATTGGGATCTCTCTTAAGGGGCCATACTGGAAATGGGGTCCATTTTATTATTCCTTTCCATTTTTTTCTTTTCTTTAAAGCTGCAAGGGCTCCAACAGGCAAAGGGGCCGTGAGGGTGTACAACTGCGGGTATTTGGACCGTGAGGGCGGGCAATAATCTAGGCTTCCCATTGTACCAGGGGCATTATACCCCTGCGGCATCATCCGCCCCCTTACGGTCGATATGAGAAGACGGAGGAAGAATGGACAAGAGAGTGGGTGATCCTAAAAAGGGGCAAATGATGACCCGACACAGCTCAAGATTCTCTAGTGTCTCTGGGAACGTGCCCCATATCCAAGTAATAGATTTCACAGTCTATAAAGGTCCCCCTTATAGGGTAGATTGAGGAGAACAGCCCCCGCCCCCTCTGCCCATCCGGTCCAATCTTCCAGGTCGGATAATTGAATCGATTCCTCAAATGGAGTTATTTGCATCATTTTCAGTTACTTTTTCGCTCAATTGGGTAAAACTATTTGCATAATTCGCACAATTTAAGAATTGTGGCAATTTAGGGATTTTGTTGATTCGAGAATTGTGGCAAATGCTACAATATAATATCTGAAATGTCTTACTGGATTCTGTAAATTCGAGTGAGTAATTTGCGATCAAAAACCCTTCAGTCTCTGGCTAATATGGCGGATCGAACCCAATCGATGGCTATTATATTTTCCATTTCGATATTTTAATAAATGGCATTTTTGTCATTTCGAAATAATTAAATAAACCTTTTACTTGGTCTTCTAAGGATGTTAGGTACTCTGCCAGTTGAGTTGGTCCCCAAATGAATCTCCATTCCGTCCCTGGGACGATCCCATGCTATTGAGACCCCCGAAAAGATCATTTTCATTTTCCATTCTTACGATCCTCGGTTGTTTGGTGCTTCAAGTGATCCTCCAGAAGATCTTATGTTGTTACCATCCTTCAGGATATCCTCGGTTCCTCACCCCAAGACGATTGCTTCGAAAAAACAGAGTTCTTTTCCCGTGTCAGAGGAAGAATGAAATCCCCTTCTGGTCACGGGTTGTCTTTCATTCATTTCTGGACCGTGGATTTCTTTACCTGCGGCGAAGCGCCAGGTCAAGGCGGCGCTTTTTTTAAAAAGGGACTAAAGTTCAATTTGACCCATTTAGAGCCATGAAATCACCCATATAACCATGGGACATATGGTTATTCACCCTAGAGATTTCAAATCTGCCATATAATTTGGTGCCATATAGTGGCAGAAGCCTTATTTAACCATTCAATGGCACCTGTAAGTGATTTGAACCACGGGAAACCATCAATGCAGTAACCATTTATCATCTCATCACAAAACGCCGCAGAACATTGGAGGGACTTTTCCTCTTCTTTATATATTAAGTTTTTGTGCAGAGAAGAACTTGTGTCTATTGGAAAATGCTGTCTATTAGAAAATGGGTTGGGAAAAGCAGATCATGAAAAGATTAGATTAAGGTTGATTTAACCCTGGTGAAAAAATAATAGGTTTAGGGGTGTGCTCGACGTAAAGAAGAGGAGAAGTGGGTAAATATTGAAGGTGTGACAGTTCAAAGGAATGAAAATCCGATAATTATTTCAAAGGAGTGAAACGGAGATTACCTTAACGATTATATAAAATTGAATTATTAAAACAAATAAAAGCCGGCGATTCTTTTTGGGTGAAAATGGTTGCAGTCTTTTAAATCCTTGTGACAGGTCAGAATGTAATGGTTTTGCAAGTCCTGATGGTAGGGCACATTTCAATGCTTTTGATGGCTCGGTATTACGCCACGTTGACAGAGAAAGTCGACATTTGGCAGCTTGTTGATGCAGTCAAAATTAGGGCAAATACTAACCTTCTTGAATAATGTATATTATTACTATTATTATATTATTATTATTGTCATTGTTATAATTAAAAATAATGTACAGGCGTGACATAATGACTGAATAAAAACAATAGGGAAATAGAAGATATTTAATTGTCAATCCGAACTTGTTTCAAGTTGTCTCCCCTCATCTGCCGGAGGGAAAAGATAAAAGGGCTGCATTGACGATACCCGCTGCTCTTGAGTGCTCGGGACGCGAGGCTGATTTAAATCGTGTCTGGAACTTCTTCTTTTTAAGCATCCAAATGGCGACTATTAACTAGGGCATAAGTTTCCGAGGGATAGGAACAAATGAATGCATCATAAGTGCACCAAAATGATGAATGAGCCTTCGACATCTTCCCTCTCTGCGGTAAATGATACTGATTCAGCATTTTCATGTGGCGTGTAGTGGGTCTGTTTTTGTCTCGCCCACCACGATTTCTTCTAATCTTCCAAACAAGTCTTGAAGTGGCAATTCATCTCCGTCAGGTTGTAGCAAATTAAACGTAAATAATGTAGAGCTGAAAATTATCCTCTTATTACACCATAACCGTTCAAGTCTATTTTTGCACAGTCAACTCTCTATAGATCCTTTAGTAGACACGTTATATTTGTTTCGGTAGGTATACAGAATGAAGAGCATATTAGGGAATGGGGAGAAAGAGAGAGATAGATAAATATATATTAGAGAAGGAGAGAGATTATATATATATATATATATATATATATAGAGAGAGAGAGAGAGAGAGAGAGAGAGATTTTAATTTTATGAGCCTATTAGCGATGCCTATTAGGGCAATAATCAAAGAGAGAGAGATAGAGATTATAATTTTATGAGCCTATTGGCGATTGCCTATGAGGGCAATAATCAGAGAGAAAGAGAGAGAAAGATTTTAATTTTATGAGCCTATTGGCAATTGCCTATTAGGGCAATAATCAAGGAGAGGGAAAGAGAGAGAGAGAAAGAGAGAGATAGAGAGTGTTAGAGAGAGAAGGATTAGAAGAGAGAGATAAATAAAGATTGGGAGAGAGGGAGAGAGACAGAAAGAGAGAAATATAGGGAGATAGAAAAACGCTCTCGGGTTCAAGTTGAACATTGGGCCAAGTGACCCTTCAAACCTTTTATAGGAATTTCAAAGGATTAAAACTAAAAAGAAAGAAACAAGTACATTTAGAGGAGAGACGAGTCACCGCAAATTCAACTGTGGAGCTAATAACAATTTACTAATGAAATGGCATTGACAAAAAGAACTAAAGGACTGAAGAAGAGACGTCCGAAATAAGGATAAATGAATAGCAATCGGATTTTTAAAAGACAAAAATTGTATCTCTTTTTCTCTATTCCAAGGCACGAAACTATAAAAATATAATTCAAAATATGTTACTCAATGCAAGACTTAGTTTAACAACTTTTAAGTACGAATTCAATATTTAAAAATAAAAATTACAAAAGATTTGTAAATAAGAACGCCCCCATAATGTCCTTGGAACGCTTGCAAAGTGCACTCTCTACATGTGAAATGTTCGATGACGGCCCTGAATGCACATAAAACCATGTCGTCCGCTAAACTTTTATCGAGTCCATAGTCGAACAGAGTCGATTATACTTCCCTCCAGAGGCACGATGTCGAAAGTCCTGAATTTGTTGATTGCTATGAGTTTAGTTGTGAGTGTTACTTGTCAAGGGGAAGATACCTCTTAAGCTGACGTCGTCGCGACACTCTTCAGCGAGATCGGTTTCTCTCCTTCGTGCGTCTCCAAAAGTCTCGCTCTCTGTGAAAACACAAGGAAGTCTTCATTCCTCAGCGAGATACAGACTCAAAAAAACATCCTTCTGAGCACTATCGCCAAACAGAAGGCGTCCCAGAACCCTCCTCGAAACTGCGCCGACCTCTTTCACCGCGGTGACACCCAGTCCGGAGTTCGAACCGTGTACCCGTACGTGTGCTGTCCCAACCGCCCCGTAGCGGTGTTCTGTAATCAGACGATCGATGGTGGTGGCTGGACGGTGTTTCAACGCCGCCAAGCTCTCCCTCAGAGGGAAGATTTCTTCCGCAATTGGGTCGAATACCGACTCGGGTTCGGAGTTCTCAATGGAGGTGAATTCTGGCTCGGCCTCGACAACATTCATGCTCTGGTGAGTCATATCCTCATGGAGTTCCGGGTCGATCTCAAAGACTTCGATGCCAAGAAACGCTATGCTAAGTACAAGTACTTCTACATCGCGGATCCGAGTGATAAGTACCGCCTGGAGTTGGGTTCTTTCACAGGCACCGTTGGCGAATCCTCGTATCACAACGGACAGCAGTTTTCGACCAAGGATCAAGATAATGACAACACAAGTGAAAAAGTTTGCGCAAATAGTGCCAAAGGTGGTTGGAGGTACAATGACTGCCGTAAGGTTAACCTAACTGGCCTCCCACACGAGGGAAATCATTCCTCCTACGGGGATGGCATTAACTGGTATGAATTCCATGGGCACCATTACTCCTTGAAAAGTACTTCCCTCAGTGTGAGACCCAATTTTTTTTAATGAGCATTAAATTGACCAAGAAATAACCAATTTTTTTGTATGCAATTGTTGGATTTGGAGTTTTCTGCAAAAAACATTGAATTATTTCGATTCCTAAATTAAAAAGATCCCAGTTTATGGAATGTAGATTTTTTATAATTTTATGACATGCAAAGCACTAAGCTTTCAATTTGGCACTCATGTCCTTTCCATCTTTTTAAATTGTGTGTGTGGTCCATCTTGTGGTTGTTTTTTATGCTATAATACTTATATAATCCAGATAAATACATTGAAGAACTCAATTACTCAAAGAGACTTGTTGGTATAATTTTAATTTATATCGTGTTGTTTTTGTGTGGTGTTAATCAGGCCTCAAGGTAAACAGCACAAAGAGGTGGAGTAGTAATAGTTCGCTATCCTGCATTAGTCATAGAGATCCTCACCGGATAATCAAATAGGCATAGAGGTCAATATGATAATCGATGGTCAACCCGAGGACATCAGAGGCAAGTCTTCTTTGGGGAGAGGAGCCAGGAAGTAATATATTTTGACGTGTAATCAATTCCCTAAGGTTCCGAAATTGAATGCTGACAATTTAACTTTTCTTCCTTGTATGTAAGTGATGGATCACTACGATGCCTTATTCTATCATTCCATTTCTGGAGGATAAACAGAAGTATTTCTATTTTTTCTCAAGTCTCTGCGTAGCATAGCATTATTAATTATCAATCATTCTTGGCCTGTTTTTTTGCAATTTTAATGTAATTTAGTTGTATAAAATTTCAGCTACACAATCAGAATGGCCTTACTTTCCAATTTTATCCCTTGAAAGATTAGATAAAAAGAATTAGTCTTTTATTTACCTGTTGTTTTTTGATGATGGACATTTTCTTTTAGTTAGGATTTCCATTTGGGTTTTGTGACATAGTTGGAAAACAAATTACACGAGAACATGTTTCCAGGGATTGTCATGAATCTTATTAAATTTAGAGTTTTTTCTGACCTAAGAGAATAACGAAAGAATCTCAGGTTTTTCAATTTTTCCTATGTATCCATTTCCTATCGAAGTAAATTTGGGGTTTCAGTAAATAGGAAGGTTAAATTGCAATCCAAAACTATGTCAAATAGGGAAACTGAACTGATATAATCTTTTATGGGTGAGGGGGGCTCCATATTATTGGACGAGACCAGAATGAGCTACTGTGTGACGCTCAAAGGAGGACCAGAATCGAGCCGTTCAGTGGCATTACAAAGTGCCTCAAAATCTAAGGGATTGGAAGAAGAGGTTTCACAGTCAAGATAAAGAACATGGGATGCGATGGGTACAGAAAGCGAAGGATTGAGTAGGGAAAGGACAAACTAGGATATGAAAACTCGATAAAGAGACCGATAGAACTGTACCTATGGTCAACCAAGAAACCAAGATCCCTAACCTGCTGAGGAAATTTCCCAGCATTCAATATTACAGAATTTCATGTGTGAAGATGGTTGAAATTCGACCCCTGAGTGGGTTCTTATAGGGGGTGGATGTTGTGATGGCTGTGAAGTGACAATGAGAGGAATCTTTGGCTCTCAGGCTACGGAGAGGATTCTTATGGCAAACCTATTTTCAATTTCAATGATTTTTACTCCTTTCTTTCTATTCCTTCTTCTTCTTTTTACTTTCTGTCCGTTTCTTTCATTATTTGCAAAGAGTTTAGAGTGTCGTGATAAAGGGTGGAAGTTGTGGCAGTCTTCAATCTCTTTTCCTCTCCATGTCTCTCTTCATTAGCCTCTCTAAAGTCCTTTTCTTTTTTCCGGGTATTTTTTTAAACTTCTTTTTCCTCCTCTTATATTTCACCAGCTTCGTTTTCCTCACCTATATTGCAGTGCGATTCGGGCCCCGACCGTCCCCTCTGAGCACAAAATCTACTCTCTTCCCTTCAGAGGTGGACGCAGTTAATCGTTAATCCATTAAAAATGTAACGGAATTTTAACGCTAAATCGTTAATGTTAATTATTATTATAAAACAAAGCAGAAAAATGTCTTTTTTTGCGCTAAGAGGACATAAAAATTGCCAAAATTCTAAAGGACAAAAAACAGTTAACGAATTGACGGCTTAACTGTGCCCACCTCTGCTCCCCTTCTCCCTGAAAGTTCCGCCCCCTTCCTCTGTTAGCTCTCACTGTTTTTTTCTGAGAAGCTCCTCCCCCCCCCTCCGGTCAGCCCCCACTGGTTCTTCTTGATAAGCTTCCCCCTCCCCCTCCTATCATCTCCCGCTTCTAACTCCTGGAAATCTCCGCCCCCTCCCCCGGTCAAATTCTCCACAAAAACTTCCTCAACTGCTTCTCTGCGGAGACTTCCCCGGTTCGTTTTTCTTTATTTTTTCTAGATAAATACACAACATAGTGCACTAAATGGCCAATAATGGCGCGATGGGGGCCAATAGGGGGCCAATGGATGGCCAATGGAGTCGTGAATGCCACAGGGTGGCTTCAGTTTCCTCTCCAAACAATTCTTGTTGTGGTTGATGTCACTCTTATACCCTACCCGCCTATGCCCCCATCCCTAGTTGCCACTACTGCCAGATCTAATGCTGACCTTCTATGCATGCAGAGGGTTGATTCTTTATGAGACTCTTGGTCCCGCTACCTCCCCCTCCCCCATCCTTTGTGGAAGGGCCTTAAGCAATGACCTCAGTTCCTCCTTAAACAATCTTTCCCTTCTTTTGGAGGCGCGGAATTTTGGGCTTTGGCCTTAAACCACAGAGACCGGGGGTGATCGTGGAGTAGAGCATGAGTGGGGAATAGGACAGCTCCAAAACCCGTCTCCATGGAGTGAGCGACCCTCCACTCCCCACTGCAGCTGAAGCAAAACCCCGTTAAGAAGTCGTCCTTCTCCGAGACCCAATCAACAATAAGGAAAAGCCAAGCAAATACTTGAGCGAAGGAGAAATAAATGTAAACAAATGGGCAAAGGTCATCCGGGCTCAGAGAGACGCCAAGTAGGATCACGAGATTGCACACACACATACGTGTCATACAGCGTAGCGTAGGAGAAAAAGAAGGGATGTGATCGTTTCCTCGATTCGGAGGATCTAAAGAACACAGATTAGCACCCCCTTGGGGGAGACTTCTTTGCTGGGTTCAATTCTAAGAAAAGGGGATGGGTACGAAGAGGGAGAGATAAAGAGCCGTGAAGTGAAAAGGATTTTTCGTTATTCCTTTCTTCTCTTTGTCTCTTGACAGCCATTGCAGTTTATATCGCTTTTTATAGTGAACTCTTGTTTCCCTTTCCCTCGATTTTTTAATAATATTTTCCTCTTTTCCTCTAGCTGCTTCCATTTATCACGCAAATTCAACTATCCACTCTATCAACTATCTTCCCGCCGTCAGTGAGTGATTCTTTGATATTCCGAATCGACAGTTAATGCCTTTACTGCTTTGATTCTGCGCCACTTATAAGCTGAATCTTTCAAGCGTCGAATATTCAGCTCCCTACACTTATGCAGGTTTTCATCATTTCTGATCCACTTTGAGGCATATTTCGGTTCCCGGTTCTTTCTTTTAATTTAAAAGGAAACAAAATTCTCGGTCGTGCAGCTAAGAGACCCACAACACTCTAAAGATTAAAAAAAAGGCATCAAACCAGAGGAAATGAAACAATAAAAAGCCTAAAAATCACATCGCATAAGGTACAAAATGCTTTGTCCTAATTGATCTTATTTTCTCGAATCGAAGGAAAATCAACGCCCAAATCCTTTCCTTTGATCTCATCAGCAATGAGCTCGTCAAATCTAAGCATTCTTCTTATGAACTCTATATCGAGTTTTTTGTCTGAATATCAGGAAATTGAAACGAATATCAGTTATTATTTTATTTTTTTGCTTTCTCTCATTGCACGCTACCAAATTAAAGTGGACATCACAATTAGATTATGGAAAATTAATTTGTGTTGACCCTCAAGAGCACTAGGCGAGTGAGTAGCAACAGATAAATTGACACTCACTAATCAATATAGACTTGGAAGTTGTAGAAAAAAGAGCGCGGATGGATCTTTTTTTGTATTACAGGAAAGTTATTCCCTATTTTCGAATCATAAAATGCTAATGATTTAATGAAATCTCAAAGTCAGCACAAAAAACGTCCCAAAATATCGCCAACTTTATTTTTTCCATTAATTGATTAGTATCTTTTATCTGCGCCCAAGGATACTCTACGCTTTTATTATATTCTAGAATAACTTTGTAATAAAATTTGCGGCACTATTAAAAAGTTATTATATATTTTGAGAAAAGCGATAATATTAAAACATTAATCACTTGAATTTTGAACTTTAGATCTTAGACTTTCTAATTCATTAGATATGAAGAAATAAATAGACGGGATTAATTCAGGAAAATGGCTGAAAATCTCTAACAAGTAATCTCTGTCCGATACCTATTTATGGAGCTCAACACCCGTACCCTTCCCCCTCTCTCTTCCTCCCTGTATCATGAGGGACGTCATTCTGTTTGTATTTTCGCTCTTTTTATCTTCCCCTCTTGCATTCGAGACTTCAGGATTTCTTATTCCTTTTATTCTCCCGAAATACCATGCCTGTTCCAGAGATCCCTGATTTGCTCATTAGGTTGCATTGAATGGAGAATGGACAATGTGTGTGTGTGTGTGCCTGGCACGAGGGTTGGGGAACGGGAGATAGGAAACGAGCGGACCCTGGTCGCCAGAATCCTCCTGTTATTTTTCATCAGATTATGATGATTATAATGATGATGATCATCAACTCATATCTTCCCAATTCTGAACAATGGCTTTAATTTGCATCATTATTCGCACAATTGAACAATTTCCTTGTTTCCACCTTCTGCGAGGTCCTCTTCTGGATGTCTTTGTGCATAACGGTGTCTAATTCAATATTTCTGGTTATGTTGTCCTGTCTAATTCCATTTAAGAACTTTAATGCATCTTACTTTAATGAAGGTTATTTTTTAAGATGTATTTAACAACAATACCAAGCATACTTATCCAGATGACTTTTTTGTGGTTTCGAGTTGCCTGTACTACGAGTTCATTAAAAAATCTAGAGATGGGGTCGAACCAACCTCAGAAAAGGGGGATTATGAGGAGTGAAGCCTCCCCGTTGCAGCGTGAAGGTAGATACTCATTGCTACCCTAAATGCATACCATCACTGCTACCATTGCAGTTGACCTGTCTAGTTTTCTTCGGATGTTGGAGATGACGTAAGGGCAGACGACATACATCGATACCCCTTTAGATGTTTAAATCACTAGGTTGATTAATCCATCGATATTCCTCTATTTTCTGTTACGAGGGGGTTAATTAAATGGATGGGGGGGTAATAAAATCTAGACCTCTAGTACATCGAAATAGCCGAAAAGAATCCTCCTGAAGAAGTTCAATTCCAGCCAAAATCTTTCTCAATCTTTGATTCAAAAATTGATCGCGTGCTTCTAACCAAAGGCTCGACGGCGCGTTTATCACTCGGATAATATTACTTTCAGGGGATAATACTCGGATAATACTACTTTCAGGTGCTAATACTTGCAACAGAGCGCTTTCTCCGCCAAATAAATGGCAACAGGTAAAGCAGAGGAATATATAATAGGTTGAAAGTATTTTTCTGCCAAAACGGTGGGGTCGTTAACGTATAGAATTAACTTTGAATTATTTGAAAGGCTCCAAAAAGGTCAAATGGTTGAAAAACGCTGCTCTAGTACATAGCATAACATAATTTCACGGATGACAAAAGCCACGAAGGTGTATCAAAGATCATCCGATCTATCAAAATACGCCTACAAAATGCATTCAAAGGCGAAGTAGCCCAAAGGTTAAGGAAGGTTCCAAAGATCGGCATTATTTTACTGAAATAAATAATTACAGAACATAAATATACAAAGAAAATAATACATATAATGAACACACTTACACATAAGCACACACAAATATAAGTACACGTACATTTCACAAACAAAGAATTAATATATGTATAGGTAGGTGTGGGAGAATAGACCATTGATATACCTCGGACCGTTAAAAACACACGAGGCCATAAACTGGACACAAAGAGTGTGAGGAATAAGGTTGAACGAGGCTAAAATCGGGTCAACGTTACTTTATTGGGCACAACTGTGTTTACTCAAGGAAACCCATCGCCAGCACTTGAGGCGATTTGACCTCTCAACTCCTACCTTGGAAGCGATAAAGAACTCGAAAGATTATTCCACGGGCCTCCTTAACTCAAATTCCTCGGCAGGAAACCGCTATTCCCCGAGCTACATGTTAGTCTAAGGAGAGCGCGCCGTGGCCTGAGGCAATTTCTCCGCCTCGTCCAACCCTATTTGACCCAAGGTTTGGCTGGATTGACTCAGTACCCACTCGTCCTACACACGAAGACTCGTCACGATTCTTGATTTGGCTTTCCCCCTTGGTTTATTCGAGCACCGAAGGCTAGAAATCTTCTCCCGTCGGACTCTGCCCCAGACGATTGGCAAGCTCCATGCAACAGCCGTTCTTTTGTGGATTCGCGCAAGTACTCCCTCAAAAGAACCCAGAGGTAAACCCTGTTCTTTTTGTAATTCTCGCTTCTTCAAATTGCTTTACCCTTCGACTCTTCAAGCTTACGTATTACAAGCCGCCGTCGCCCGCGGATCTTATTATAACCCGGTCTTCCCGTATCCATAATTTTTGTTTATATTTTGGTTTAGCGTAGCCCCTTTAAATACTCGGTTCCGCGTCAGGTCATTAACCCGCTATAAACACTTTGATTTGTCCCTTCAACAGACACCGAGTGCTATTTTTCATATGACCAAATATTTTCATTTAAACCCACTTTTATTTAATATTTCCGTTTTATTTTATTAAATATTATTTTTGTCGTATTCTTTAAATTACCTGAACAGCATTCAGTCGTAACTAAGTCTTTAAGGCCAATCTGCACTCCCTCACTTTGATCGTTAATACCCAAGTACTGGAAGACGGTTTTCTCCCCCCTTCTCATTAACACCTCCCACCGGCTGATCGAACCAGCCCACCAGTATATATATATATATATATGTATATATATAATTGCTATACTACGACATATATGGAATTATATATATATATATATATATATATATATATATATATATATATATATATATATATATATATATATATATATATTTTATAAAAACTGGTGTCAGGTTTAGCAGGGTTTTTATAAGGTCTTTAGAGAGGCATTTTAAAAAAGTTGCTTCTATTTCGTTGTATTTTCCTAAGGCTGAGTATTGTTCAAGTTATTTAAAGATCGGTGGAACAACCCTTCCATATTTATTTTTGTGCGTGTGTCTATCTGGTCCGTGAACGTTTCTTAGGCAAAATTGCTGGAGACTGATCATCTCTTTTGGTCCTTTTTAATCTCCAAGCTGGTTCTTAGCATTTTTAGCCCTTTATAACCCGTGAAGTCTCAATTTTTATTTGGGTGGATTTTTGGTAGTGTGGGATTTATTTAGCAAAGCAAGGCTCCTGTATTTATCTAGCGGATATTCTTTTCGTGTGCGTATTTCAGGTTATTCCAGGTATTTAACTTCGTCGCATGCCTGCGGTCAATTGAAATTCCTTTCGGGTGATCAAAAATCCATCATTAGAGAGAGACAGAGAGAGAGACAGAGAGAGATATAAAGAGAATGAGAAAGAGAAAGAGAGAGATAGATAGATAGAGAGAGAGCGCTGAGAGGTAGCTCAAGAAGAAAGAGCAGCAAGAAGAGAACGACAAATTCGAGAGAGTGAAGAGCGAGAGAGAGTCCGACAGCATGAACTGGAACTAAATCACGCCCGGATTGAGACTCTCTCCAATAATTCTCGCACGCGTCAGTCAAGCTCCTTACGTTCAAGGAAGGTGAGGGCTTCGGATCTTTCCTCACCCACTTCGAGAAGATTTTCGAAGTCAATCATTGGGACATCGAGGCATACGGTGTCGACAACCTCTACCCCTTCTTAGTTCCCAACTCCGGAACATTTTTATTTCCCTTCCTTCGGTAGCCACGATTCACAATTCCTCCCTCAAATCTGAGCTTTTGGCTCAGAATTCAACCAAATCAAACCTTCCGTCAACTTGGTTACACCCTCCAGCGAAATTTTAATTTTGGGCTGTACGCTTCCAAGATCGCCCATAATTATGAGTCCTTAGTCGAATTTTGTTCTGAAGGACTAGTTATTGGCTTCGCTGCCTCCAGGAATCTGCGCATTCGTGAAGGACCGTAGATGCTACACCTTCAAAGAATGTATTGAAGATGCGGATGTCTACGCGACAAGCCATGATTTATACCCGAAGGACAATAAAAAGTCTCTCCCTTCATCCCCCAAGTCCAAAAGTAGTAATCTACAGTTCCCTCCTTGTAACTCCCATAAGTTTGTCCAAGGTAGTCCATGACTACCTGAGACGCGCGAACCGCTTCCTTATTGTAAATTGACACCTGAAATGTTAGTATTTCACCGGCTGGGTTGAAGTGGTTTCAGCCCCTATTAAATTTTGTTCGGTTTTGGTCGGAAAGTGTCTCCAAGTGTCCTCCAGCCCTGTGGCTCCACCAGTTGCTACGCGAATCCATGCAAAGAGGTAATCTCTGACGCAAGCTCCCCTTGAAGCCCCCTGCGATTCTGACTTGAGCGGCGTCATGAGCAAAGAATTCGCTCGAGATCAGAAGGAGTGAAGGACCCTCCTCCTCCTGTGGGAAAAAGCCCCGAGCCATGAGCAAGATTCTGTACACGGCCGCAAAACTGCCTCTTACCCCGTGAAAGAAGGCCTTTAGTAACGGACTTCCTCGGATGGTAATAACACCGAGGCTCATTCGCTGGGCGTTCCACGTCCTCGTGTCTCGCCCGTTCGTAAAATTGCCCAAGATTGTTTGTTCACTTACCATTTTGGCCACAATATTGGAAAATTGCCGATGGTAAAAACCCTTTTACCCCCCCCCCCCCATTTCTCTCCGTCGCAAACGGTATTCACAAAGAATTAAATGGGACTTCAAAGCCCATTTTAAAGAAGTTATTCGATGAAGAATCAGCTATGGAGGCTGATTACTCCATGGATTCACTGAAGGTGATACAGGTCGTGTGCGTGGAGCAGGATAAGTATTATCCTCTTCCTACCTTGCCCGGAGCACCCAAATTACCACCCACTGGCATAGACGTTGACGCACGGCTGACTCCCGAACAAAATAGTCAGCTGCAGCAGCTGTTAAGCAGGTTTGGAGACGTAATATGAGATGTCCCCAGTTGTGCCACACAATTTGAGCACGACATTATACTTACCACTCAAGAACCCATCTGTTCGAAGCCATATCCCCTCCCTATTCACTTGAGGCAAGCATTTAACTCCGAGGTTGAAAACTTCTTAATCTTAACATCATCGAGCCCTCCAATTTAAGTTATTGGTACCCTATAGGGATGGTACTGAAGTCTGATAGCACGTGCCGCATGTGCGTCGATTTTTGAAAGTTTAATTCCGTGACTGTCTTTGATGCTGAACCAATTTTCCTAATAGACCAGAACCTCCACCTTTTCGAAGAAGCGAAATTCATCACCAAGTTAGATCTTTGCAAAGCATATTATCAGATCCCCATTAGAAAGAGCGTAAGAAAATATACAGCCTTTCCATCCGACAAAAGCCTAATGCAGTTCCATCGGCTTATTAACAGCCTGCAATAATTATGGTAGAATGATGCGCAGAATCCTGGACGGGTTGTCAAATGTCACTTACTATTTTGACAACAGATACGTTGCCACCCATGATTGGGACCAGCACTTGGTCTCCCTCCGAGCACTGTTGAGTAGACTACGCGAGCATGGCCTCACAATTGGCCCAGGCAAGTTCCACTTCGACTATGATACCATTAAATATCATGGTTTCCACATTGAGAATAACTAACTTGTGCCACAAGAGGACAAGGTGAGGGCTATATTCGACATGTCCGTCCCGTGTAATAAAAAACAGGTAAGATCCTTCATGGGATCCGTCTGGTTTTATAGGCGATTCTTTCCCAATTTCACGTCCCTTGCCGCTCCCCTTTGTGAGCTCCTCCGGAAGATGTCTCCGGATGCATCGTTTGGAATCCGAAGGACACTTCCCATTTCCACTAACTAAAGGGAAAATTTGCATCCGCCCCCGTCCTTAGGTTGCCCAACCCCAGTAAGCCGTTCGGAATCCGGACGGATGCGAGTAATGAGAGCATAGGTTGCGTGCTCCTGCAGTATGGAGATGATGGTGAAAGCTACTCGGTGGCTTACACCAGCCGCAAGTTATTAGCGCGAAAAGAAATATGCACTCATAGAACACAAGAAGCTTTGGCTATAGTATAAGAACATAAGAAAAGAAGGAGACTGCAAAAGACCATTCATGGCCTACACTTCTAGGAGGGAAGGAGTTCGTAATCGAGACGGACTACCGCCCTTTTGCGTATCTCGGAAATATCAAGAATAATAATGGACGCATCATGCGCTAGAGCTTACTCCTCCAGGAATACCAGTTAAAAATATTGTACATTAAGGGAACAGACAATTGTTTAGTGGATAGTCTCGGCCGCAATTGTATAGTAGGAAACAGCCCTGTTGCCTTTATTGTGTATATATTTCCGTTTATAGATTTCCGGTTCATTTTACATTTATCTGCATCTATTATTGTTAATTATTTTTTTACCATGTATGTATCTCGTTTTCTTTTGTTGCTTGATTCGTATAGCATTATTATTTGCTCGTAAATTAACCAAAACAAGTGAGCCTATAATCAAATATTAACTGTGAATTTCAACTCATTTAGTTTTTTTTCTTCTCATGGTCAATGTAGCGATTTAAATAAATTACTTTCTTTTTTATATATATACTCGTATCAGTCGGTCTTAGATGTGCACAACTATTCGAATCAGGTCAGGATTTCCCTTTAAATTGTAACCCTATGACTGTCAGCGTGGAAAGTGCCTTTCTTTTCCCAGCCCATCATTCTCCTTTGATGCCCCTTTTGTTACCCCATCCCCCCCCCCACACGTAAAAAGTGTCATCTTTCGGAAGGGAGGAGATGTGGAAGAATCGACCTTTTGAGGTCCGCCTAGAACCCTCAGAAACACACGGGGCCTTAAAATGAAAACAAAGAGCCTGAGGAATAAGGTTGAACGAGGCTGAAATAGGGTCAACGCTCATTTATTGAGCACAGCTGTGTTTACTCGAGGAGACCCATCTCCTGCGCTTGAGGCGATTCGATCTCTCAACCTATACCTCCGAAGTGAGAAAGAACTCGAAAGAATATTGCACGGTCCTCCTTATCTCGAATTCAGTGGCAGGAAGCCGGCTATCCCCCGAGCTCGATGTTTGTCTAAGCAGGGCGCGCCGTGGGCTGAGGCGATTTCTCCGCCTCGTCCACCCCTATTTAACCGAAGGTTTGGCTGGATCAAGTCAGTACCCGCTCGCCCTACACACGAAGGCTCCTCACGATTCTCGTTTCGTCCCCCTGCCACCACATGGTTTATTCGAGTACCGAAGGCTAGGACTCTCCCTCCGTTGGATTCTGCCCCAAGCAATTGGCAAGCTTTCTGCAATGGCCGTTCTTTCGTGGATTCGCTTACGTACTCAACCACAAGAACTCCGAGGTAACTGTTCTTTTTGTAATTCTCGCCTCCCCGAATTGCTTTACCCTCGACGTTTCAAACTTACTTATTGCAAGCCGCCGTCCCCCCCGGATCTTATTATAACCCAATTTTCCCGGATCCATAATTTTTGTTTGTAATTCGGCTTAGCCTAGCCCATTTAAAAGCTCCGTTCCAAGTCAGGTCATTCACCTGCTATAACCCTTTTGATATGCCCCTTCGACCGACACCGAGTGTCAACATTCATCTGACCAAATATTTTAATTTAAACCCACTTTTGTAAATATATAATATTTCCCTGTTATGTTAGTGAATATTATTTTTGTCGTACTCTTTAAATAACCTGAATAGCATTCAGCCGTAACTCAGTCCTTAAGGACAATCTGCACTCGTTTACTTTGATCGTTAATACCCACGTACTGGGGGACGGTTTTGTCCCCCCTTCTCATTAACACCTACCGCTGACTAGTCGGCCCAGCCCACCAGTATATATATATATATATATATATATATATATATATATATATATATATATGTGCGGTTAAGGTAATGGCATAAATAGACAACTGCTCTGCTTCAGGTCCAGCAGGTAATCCTATCCTCCTTGAACTGGAAGACAACACTTAGGGATGACCCATCCATCAGCCCAAAAAAGCTGATTTCAAAGACACGCCTTTATGTCATCTCGTTTACCGTCACAGAAAACTGTTATTATTAATATATTAACAGCGTTGACTGAGCCAAAACGCTCGAAAGATGGAAAAATATCCAAGACAAATTGGTGCGGTTAAGGTAATGGCATAAATAGACAACTGCTCTGCTTCAGGTCCAGCAGGTGATCCTATCCTCCTTGAACTGGAAGACAACACTTAGGGATGACCCATCCATCAGCCCAAAAAAGCTGATTTCAAAGACACGCCTTTATGTCATCTCGTTTACCGTCACAGAAAACTGTTATTATTAATATATTAACAGCGTTGACTGAGCCAAAACGCTCGAAAGATGGAAAAATATCCAAGACAAATTGGTGCGGTTAAGGTCTATTTATGCCATTACCTTAACCGCACCAATTTGTCTTGGATATTTTTCCGTATATATATATATATATATATATATATATATATATATATATATATATATATATATATATATATATATATATAATTGCTATACCACCACAGGGGCATAATGTTGGTTTCACAAACCTAGGATTCCAGTTGTTGGAGGAACTGCAAGATCTTCACCTTCATCCATTATCGTACATTTTCTTACATTATATATTTTACTTTTATTTAATATTAAAACCTAAAGAAAGAAACACAAGTTATTTATGAACTTAATTAATTATAACTTAATAAATTATAACAATCTTCCTCTCTACAAAAAGAATAAGTCTAAATTAGAGACCAAGCGTCTAATGCGAGTATTTACAGGATCCAGCAGTTTTCAATATAACGTTCAACAGTCTTTCTAGGTCGAGTAGAGCGACGAAGAATAGATTCAAGGGAGGCATCAGGTTCAGCTTCTAGAGGAAGAACATCATGAGATGTATCGTTTTCGATAGAATAGTCAAGTTTTCTACATTTATAGGAGCATAAAGAAACGGAATGGGGGATTTTGTATCGGAAATGAGATTAGGAATAGCTTTGATCTCATTAAATTGGCTCTCTCCATCTGGGGACAAATCGTGGATAAACACCGTATCTTCTCGGCCGTCTGGAAATCTGACGTGTGCATATTTGGGATTGGCTTCGACTAGTTCCACTTCACGTACTAAGAGATCATCCTTATTTCGTACATGTCGTTTTAACATTAATTTACCAGGTGAAGCAAGTCAGCTTGGTATACTCATTCCCGTCGTGATCTTTCAGGAGAGAATGAAAAAACGTTCGGGAGGAGTTGCGTTCTTTGAAGTACATAACAATGAACGCAATGAATGAAGAGCATCCAGGAGGACGTGTTCCCAATGGTTAAAGCTCAGGTTTCTAGACTTCAACTCTACGGTAATAGTTTTCCATACAATTCCTATATAGCGCTTGCATTGTCCATTCCCGGTAGCGTGGTAAGGTGTTGAGCGAATCGTTGGTACCCCTTTCGTGTGCAAAAAGGATTTTCTTTCCACAGACATGAAAGAAGTATCTCGATCTGAATGCCCGTACCCTGGTAACCCGAAAAGAGAAAACAACTTAGTAAGACACTGTATAACAGTTGATGAAGAAATATGCTCACAAGGAAAAGCAGAGGGGAAACCAGAATTAATAAATCCTTATTGGGAGAAGAAGATGGTAGTGGCTCTTTAATTAAAGTCCATGCTGATTGGATCAAAATGGCGCATTGCACGGATGAGCTCTTGCCTTTCTATGCGAACCAACGCGGTGTATAACTTCGTGCCAAAAAGGGAACAATTCTAAATGCTATCTACTAATCTTTTCGTTCTTTATTTTACTCTTATAACGTGAATCAAACATGTAAGATACAAACTTTTGATCTGTAATTAAGGTAAACTTACGACCGAGAAGAAAATGACGTCACCTTTTTATCGCCTTAATAATAGCATAGGCCTCTTTTTCGACAGAGCAGTGATTTATCTCTAAAAAAAAGCCCCATTTGAGGCATCAGTTTCCAGTGTAAACGGTAAATTTTCATCTACTTGCGCCCTAACAACGTTAATAATAGGTAATTTTAATTCCTCGATTTCATTTGTAGTTTCTTCAGAAAGTGGAAACTGGCAAATAACTAGGGAACGAATTCGTTGAGAGAGTCTTAGAGCCCACTGCGAGTAGTATGCAAGCAATCCGACTAATCGAGATAATGATTTTTGGCTGGTTGGTACGGGCAGATACTTAATAGCAGCTAGGCGTGAAGGATCTGGGCAAAGTTCATTCTGGCGATCCTGATAACCTAGAATACATATAGTTTTAGTTGAAAAGGTTCATTTGTTTTTATTTAAGGTCATTTTATGTTTCTCAGCAGCTTCGATATACTTAGTTAGGTTTTTTATCATGTTCCGCTTGCGTGCGGCCGCAAATATCTTTTACGAATGAAATCGTCCATAATTCTCTGGAAGCAGGCAACACCGTTGGTTAGACCAAAACTCAAGAGTTTTAATTTAAAAGACTTCTCATCCGCCTCAAAAACAGTGTAAATTTTATCCTGGGGTGAAGAGAAACACATTTATAAGCACTACTTAGGTCGACGGTACAAAGTATCTTAGAGCTTGATATCTTATTACCTAATTCTTCAACATTGGGTAATGGATACGCATCCAAATAAGTAAATTTGTTAATCGTCTGAGAATAGTCAATTACTAACCTTTTCTTTAATTGATTCTACACAAAATGAACTTGAGCTCGCCAGAGAGAGGTGCTCTGTTCGATGATGTCTTCCTTGAGCTCGCGTGCTACTTCAGAAATGATAAATTCAGAGTCAGACATTTTAAATTTGCCTGACTTCGTAATGATTGGTCTGCACTCGGATGATAAGTTGGTAAAAACTCTTGGAGGAACCGTAATCATAGAAGCCTGAGAGCACACTTTGAGGTCAAGTTGAGGACCTCTAAAGCTTAGCGTAACGGAGGAATGTTTACTTAGGAAGGGGATTCCCTAAATTAATGTCAGCGCAACATTCAGATAAAACAAGCAAACGTACTGTCCTGTACTCACAGCTTACGACTTTTATGCTAACCTCACAATATTCCTTGATAGATGTTAAATTTGTAGAGGCCATAGATATAGTGCCCTAATAAGGTTTAAGATATAAATTAGAGGAGTTCGCAACATCTTTTGAAATAAAGTTCTCGGAACTGCCGGTATCTAAAAGAGCTTTGAGGAAACAGCCATTCACCTCGACTTCTCGAGATGACCTTTTCAAAATTGATGGCACACTAGCGAGAATGGGATTGGACCCATTTTTTTTTGTTTGATCATTTCTCCTTAGTGGAGATAATGATCTAATTTATTGAAAATTATAAAAATTGAAAGGGAATGAACCTTATAAAGAAGAATATAAAACTAAGTTAATAGAAAAAGGGTTTCAAAAAGGTGCTGATGACTTGCATACCTTCGAAAAATGTTCTCTCTTCTTACATTTCTAGCAAGTAATGTCACTTGCCAGACAGCGAGCACGGTTCTGGTACGAGGAATTTCCGCAATAATAACATTTTCTTATGTTTTCTAAGCAAAGGAACTGCACCCAAATTCGAACCTTCAGCTTTAGGATTAGAACAGTCGACTTCAGCGTCCAGCTCATGCGATTCTACTGAAGCTACACGGCCATCTTTAAACGCTCTCGCTTGATCAACAGCTGAAGGCAATGTAAGAGCTTTGTTTTCTAGGAGTCTCGTTCCGATTTTTGATGATGGAAAGCCCAGTAATAAAGGCATCTGGAATATACTCTTTTTTATACATTTTAGCATTCACAGCCTTGAATTGGCAATCCCAACTGAGTGTCTGAAGATCACGTATGTGTTCATGAATCGTTGTACCCTTTGATTGTTTACGAGGCGCAGCTTGTGTCGCGCCACAACCTCATTCGCAGGTTGGATGAAGGTGCTTTTGCGAGCAGCGAGAGCATCGTCGAAAATTGTACAATCGGAAATTATCTCGAAATTTCCAGGAGAAACTGAATTAGCCTGGAGGCCTAAATGCAAATCGTTTGTACCTTCAATTGACGCTTTGTACCTCGAAAAGACAAAGAACCAGTGTTTAAATACATGTACAGATTCTGGTGCAGTTGGAATAGCATCCAAACGGTCGGGACGAAGACCACGTTTCATTCTTCATAGTGAAATAAATTGAAGTCGCCCAAAGATTAAGGAAGGTTCCAAAGTTCGGCTTTATTTTGACGAAACAACTAACCTGTCTTTCTTTTTTGGGGTTTGAATATTAAATAAAATTAAATATAAAATGTATGCGAATGTACGATGAGGCTTGGAGATCAAAAGAGTCAATCTGGACTGAATTGGCGTCCCTTGAAAGGCAATCAGCGACTACCTTGTCCTGACCACGCACGTAGGCGATATCGCTGGTATACTCCAATATGGCTGTCCAATGACGTCGATGACTATCAGTTTTGGTGCTCAATAGCGACGAAGAGGCAGATACTAATGGCGTGTGATCCGTGCACAAAGTTACGTGGCGTCCTTCAATCATGTGCTTGAAGTGGACGACACCAAGATACGCCGCCAGGAGCTCTCTGTCGTAGGTCAAGTATGCTTGCTGCGTCCGGCTTAGCTTGCTCGAGAAGAAAGCAACTGGTCGTGTGGATCCGTCAACTATTTTGTGCAAAGCAGCACCTGCCGCGAACTGGGAGCAATCTGTCACCAGTTTGTATGGGAAATCGTTGGCAATCGAGTGGTGGAGTTTGACGGATCCAATCAAATCTAACTTGGTCTCCTCAAATGCTCTATGTGCTTTTTCACCCCATTCGAGCTTTGGGTTGCAGGCGTATAAGCTCGGTCAACGGGGTTGCAATTGCTGCCAAATTGGGGATCATTCTGCAATAATATCCCAACATACCCAAATAACAGCGCAGTCCCTTTGAGTCTTTTGGCAATGACATGTCTGCTATTTCTTTTAACTTTGTGGTCGCTGGACAAATTCCTTCCACCGAAATCTGATGCTCGAGGAAGTCAATTTCTTTCTTCGCGAATTCGCATTTCTCCAATGAACCCTTAGCTCATTTTCTACCAAAATTTGGAATATTTCCTCCAAGTGCTTCAAGTGATCGTCCATGTTATCCGAGACGATCAGAATGTCGTCTATATATACATAAACGAACCCCAATCCTCGAAAAAGGTCGCCCACGTGCCGTTGAAATGTGCTACTTTCATTCCGTAAGCAGAAAGGAAGCTTGACGAAGTCCAACATACGAATAGGAGTTGTGATCGCGGTCTTCTCTATATCCGACGGATTCATGTGGATCTGATGGTACGCACGGACCAGATCCAACCTTAAAAAGATCTTTTTTCAATTTAGTTGGTCCGTCAAACTTTGAATCCGCGGCAAAGGATATCTATTAGGCTTCGGAATTGCGTTGAGTGCCAGTATATCTCCAGCCATCCTCTACTCTCCAGGCGCCTTCTTAGCCACTAAGTGGATTGGTGAAGCCCATGGCGAGCTCGACAGACGCACGACCCCCTCCTTCAATAGATCTTCGAGAGGTGCTTTGACAACCAGTAATCTCTCCATCGAAAGAGGCCATGGCCGTGCAAAATACGTTGAGGCACTGCCAGTATCAATATTAAACTACTGAGTGTGGTGATAGCGGTGATGGCTGAGCGTGAGCGAGTCCATACAGATCCCTATATTCTCTTCATGGTGGCCCTGCATGGGGGAGGGGGTATGTTCTGAAGGTCATTTATGATCAGGGCTACCGCAGGTTCCTCAGATAATTTAACACTTAATGCAAGCTTGGTCTGTTCGTCTACCAGTAGGCCGCGCGCGTAATCCGCAAGCAGGTTGAAATTCCTTAAGAAATCAATCCCTAAGAGCGGAAAAGTGGTATCCGCGAAAATAAAAGACCACTTAAAGGACCGACGAAGACTAGAGATCGCTATCTCCGTGTGAACCTCACCTTGCACCTTGATTTTCCTCCCCCTTTGCTCTTAATATGTTCACGTTGGATCCGCGCAATTCATTCGACCTTGCCAATTCCGTCGGGATTATCGAGACACTTGCACCATTTATCAAATATTTTTGCGGCGACGGTGAAAACTAATGGTATACCAGCGGCCGCGCCTGCTGAGGCATACCGGGCTAGTTTTCCTGTCGGACTGGCGAAGATGGCCTGGAGGAAGGCTGCATTTGCAAGCGTTCTCCTCTTTTTGGCCACCTGCACCAGGGCTTACAAAACTTGGCTTCTTTGCCAAAGTACAGGCTCGAGCGGCAAACCACATGTTTCTGTTTTCTCCAGAATGGTCCAAATCGCGCCGGTATATTACGCGCACCTGAATTATCCCAAGGCGCCGATCGTGCAAAACCCGCCGAATTATTTAAGCACTTATCACTCGCTTTGTTAGAAAACGCAATGGACACGGATACGGCACTGCGTCTTTCGAAATTTGCACTACGGCACTGCTTTTTGTCAAACGTTGAAAGCTCATCCGCTAGTTTACCTATTGGGCCAGGGTTAGTTCTTTTTGTAAAGCAATTATAGGCGCAATGTTTGGCGGCAAGGATTATATAAATTTATGGCGTACGAGCTCCAATGGTTTAAGGGCAGTTCTTTGTAGTTCTTCCAGATTGATTGAGGGCCGGCCTGTGAGTGCGGAGGATGCTATTAGCTTTTTAAGTAGCTCAGGCTTGGTCTTCTCGAAAAGGCCGAGCACTTCTGTTTTTAAACTCTGGTAGTTTTGCTAGGCCAAAATGGCTGCCGGAAGAAGGTCAACGGTCTTAGGCGGAAGTGAGGCTAATACGTGAAAAAACTTGGTCTCCTCCTTTTTAGTCAACAAATGTGAAACTGTGCCACCTCAATGCAAAACCAACCAGTGACTGCTGATTTATTGAAGATGGGAGGTTAGATGTTAATGGCGTTCACGAAGTCCCGTTCGCCTTGTCCTCTCTGATGGTTGTTTGCAGAGTCCGAATTTTCGATGCCTTTACTGTTCGCGACGTAGGGGTCACCATTTTATGGCAAGGATGGAAAGGTAGCCGTCACCAGCTTATGGGGGAATGAGGAAGCCCAGTTTATGGGAGAGAAAGGACGTCACCAGTTTGAAGGTTAAAAATGACGAGTGAGGTGATACTTGGTGCAAAGGACGATGGAGCACTGCCAGTATCTATTTGTGGGCAACTGAGTGTGGCGATGGCAGTGATGGGTGTGCGGGGGCGGGTACATACAAAGCCCCATCTTCCTTCAGGATGGCCCTACACTGGGAGGGTAATTTCTGAAGGTCATATATGATCATGGCCATGTAGGTTCGCCAGATAAGTTAACACTTGATGCAAGTGAATTCGCGCAATTCACTCGACCTAGCCAATTCCGCCGTGATTAATGAGACAATGGCCCCTGTGTCAATTGAAATCTTTTCATTTTATCATACATTTTCGCGGCGACGGTGAAAACTAATAGTATACCAGCGACCGCGACCGCGCCCGCTAAGGCATGCCTGACTCGTTTTCCCGCGGGACTGGCAAAGATGGCCTGGTGTAAGGTTGCATTTGCAAGCGTTCTCCTCTTTTTGGCCACCTGCCTCAGGGCTTGCCAAACTAGGCCTCGTCCCCAAAGTACAGGTGTGAACAGCAAACCACGGGTTTCCGTTTTCTCCGGAATGGTGGCAATCCCTCCAGTATATTACGCGCACTGGAATTTTCCCTAGGCACCGAACGTGGATACTGCGCTGAATTTTTCGAAATTTATACCATGACACCGCTCTTTACCGAACGCAGTAAACTCATCCGACAATTTACACAATTGCGCCAGGGTTAGTTATTCTTGTGTAGCAATTGTAGGCGCAATGTTCGGTGGTAAGGAGTGTATAAATTTTTGACGAACGAGGTCCTTGTTTACCCCTATCTGAAGGGCAGTTTCGCAGTTCTTCAAGGTTAATTGTGGGCCGGCCTGTGACTGCTGAGATTCATATATATATATATATATATATATATATATATATATATATATATATATATATATATATATATATATATATATATATATATTATTTTTTAAACTCCTCAGGAATCAAAAAAGGAAGCCGTGAATTCAGATCTCAATAATAATTTGGCGACAGAGTAATAAAACGAACATTCCTCGTCTGGAAATTGAATTAAGCCGAGGCAGTTGGCGGCTTCTTAACTATGACAAAAATTATCTCATAGAACTGACATTGGAAGTGCTATAAACTCATTAGCATTGGGAGAAGAAAATTCTGCCCAGTGGGCGGAGCTGAAAGCATTGTGGTCCCATTAACGTAAAGAAACCACGCTGCCTATACGATTTATAGAATAAAAATGGAGAATTCGAGAGAAGGAGATTCTTTCACACTTAGTAAAGAACTAATTACGGTTCGTTTAGCGTAGCGAAGCCTCCGTTGTCGCGCCTAAGTTTTGTTCTAGTAACACTCGCTTTCCTGACCGGTAGTAAAATTTTCCTTGACCTAATCTTAAACGCGAGCCTCACTTTTGTCTTGCTTGTTTTTGTTCGTTTGGAATTAAACATTTATTTTTTCACGTGATTCCTCTCAGTTCTTTCTCGATCACAAGCCTTCGGTAAGACTAGCCAAGACAAGAGATTATTTGAGCATCTTTGGAGTCAGATACTAACTTAACGCCACCTATCTCTTCACCCCGGGGACAGTAGGGACCTCGCGAAATATCCACGTCATTTTTAACCATAACTGGAAATGTTACCTTTACCCGCCTTTACCATAGAGCAGCAGCCCTGGGCGGACTTTCTCCTCCTACCATAAAGTGGTAACCCGTGATCGTCCCTACATCACGCTATAAAGGTAACGGTAACGTTCCCTTCCTGTTTCAACCTTAACTGGCAACTCCTACGTCTCTACCAACAAACTGGTAACCGGTGGTCGTTTTCCTTCTACCCAAGGCCGGTTTAAGTTGCTGCAGGGCCCGTAGCACAAGGAACAGCGGGGCCCCCGCCCGTATATATATATATATATATCTATATATATATATATATATATATATATATATATATATATATATATATATATATATATATATATATATATATATATATATATATATATATATTAAGAAAATTATTGCAGTAACGCAATTAATTATGCGGTTAAAAGGCTATTTTTTGGCAAACCAGTCTTCCTCAAAGCCTTCGGAAGGAGCTGTTCTCACATACACGAAAAGGTAGCACTTAAAATAGAACACCTATTTTAAGTGCTACCTTTTCGTGTATGTGAGAAGAGCTCCTTCCGAAGGCTTTGAGGAAGACTGGTTTGCCAAAAAATAGCCTTTTAACCGCACATATATATATATATATATATATATATATATATATAGATATATATATTGTATCTCACCGCCCCCCCCCCCTCATTTCCCTTTGCAGAGAGGAAAAAAATTTCTGATGAATTTGAAAGAATGGCTGGGAGGACTCAACTGAAAAACGAGGGTTTGGATTTGGACCGCGGGCCGCCAGTTGAGTAGCTCTGGACTATATGGTGTACTACAATAACATAACTCCAACCTTATTATACTATGCAGTATCCTCTATTGAAGTTTTCTATATTTTTCTTATATATAGTAATATCATATGTAATAATATAAACAATCAGGAAAATGAATAATTATTTTGTCTCGACCTTCTGTGCCAAAGAGTAAAACTTAATGATTACTACTTTTTTTACATCTCAGCGGGGCCCCCTGAAGCGCGGGGCCCGTAGCACGTGCTACATGTGCTACTAGGTTAAACCCGCACGACTTATACCGTATAATGGGGCTCTCCATATATACTAATCCCGACTCCTCACACTGGCCTTTCACATACTCATTCAGTCCAATAGCACCAGACAACCACTCCATCCCTTTTATCCAATCTCGGAAGCATACCTGAAACAAAGCCTTTCACTCTACTTCCACTCATTCTTTCAACTGACATTTTGACCTTTGTACATATTATGTATGTGAAGCATTTCTGCCATGATATTCAATTATTTTTTTTAAATCTAAGTCACTCATTTTAAAACGTTTTCTTTTACATAGATTTTTCAAAGAAAATAACATTTAAAGGACTAACCATTGTATTTTCTAAAGAAATCTGAAAAGATTTATCAGCAACGGAATAATTTTCGAGCACTTCCAAATAAAAAAGTCCCCACGAAAGATTATCCCCATCCCCAAAAGAGTTTCCATTTTTCAAATCTGCCCTTCTTCGTAGAGTCAGATCCTGGGATGGGAGGTTTGAACTCCCGAACTCAGATGCATGGTCTGACATAATCATATGGATTGTTTAAATTGTATATTGTACATGCATGATCTGACAAAATCCTATGGATGGATGCATTATGTGGGTGGGATTGATGGATACGGATGACCTTTGATAGGCCCTTGTGGCTTTTGTCATCCGTGGAATTATGTTATGTTATGTTAAGTCAATGAATTCCTTTGAGAGGATTCTAGAATCACATTTGCCCACAATTGGACCTTAAATGAGAAAGGTGGGTGGGTTAGTTGCTTGTTTACCTTGAAGGAGGGTATTGAATTCATTGACATATGTGGGCAGAGTTATGGGAGTAGGGTACCCACCTGTTTAATGAGTTGGCTTTTTTGCGTTGCCCAGCTTTGTGTAGTGTCATCATTTTTAGTTCCCCTTACTTCACCACTCTTTGCGTATTCCCTTTCGTAATATTCTGTGCTGGAGGTAGTTGGAGTTTCATTGCTCTTGGGAGTAATATAAAAAAATCCTTAATTATTAATGATTTTTAAAGGATTTTATGGTTTAGTTTTAGATTCTATAAATGTTCCCAGTTGGGTTTTCCGCTTTTAATTATTACTCGGCTAGATTTTATGTAATGACCCCCCCCCCCTTTTTGCTATTTGTTTCGATTAATAAATAAAAAATCTTTTCCTTTTGTAAATTTGGAATTTTTAAGCAAAAGTATTTTTTAAAGTGGAAGACCTTCCTTCTTTATTCCGGCTTAGGACAGACAGTGTACATCACTGGCGAAGTTACACCCCTTCCCTGCCAAGTTATGAAGATTTTATTGTATTGGTTAAGCTTGTTATGCATTTAAAGTTTAAAGTAACTTTACTGTAGCCTTCTCGTTTTTCTTTTGTAAGACATGAAAATTTGTTTTTGTAAAGACCAGCAATAATCCCCCATCATATTTGGATTCAATTTTCCTTGATATCTCGTCTCCATAACCAAGTTTGTTGACGAAAACGTTTACCATGTTCATCACTAACCGCTCCCAGATTTTCAGGATAAAAATCGAGATGAGAATGCAGAAAATGCATTTTAAGTGACATTCTACATCCCATCTTTGCATAGGCTTCCAGCATATTATTTACTATTTCTCGGTAATTTTGAGATTTAAAATTGCTGAGAAAGTTTTCAATGACTTCCACAAAGGATGTCCATGCTTTGCATTCCTTTTCATTGAGACACAAAGTGAAGGAATCATCAGAAACAACTCTGAGAATTTGTGGTCCAGTGAAAAGTCCAGCTTCTATTTTTGCATCAGTTAATGATCCTTTTAATTTGTTTTCATATATATCAAGCCTTTACTTCTTTGATCCATACCATATACAAAATTGTTCATTAACCCTAATTTAATGTGAAGAGATGGAAAATGAACTTTTTAGGGGATCTACTAGAGCATCATGCTTAACATTAAGTTTGTCAACAATGTTTTCTTCTCTGGCTGGGCATTCTCGCTTTTTATAGTGCTTTTTATCATCTCTGCTATCCCATAGACATAAAAAGCACATGTACTTTGTGTATCCCAACTGTAGCCCAAGAAGATATGATACAACTTTTAAATTATAACAGATGATCCAGTTATGCTCTTCGTACTCACTATGTTTCAGCATTAGTTGCATTGATAAATATGTTTCTTGAAGACCTGTAGCGTGGGCTACAGGAATTGCAGCTTTATCATTCCCATTGTGCCGCAGGACAGCTTTAAAACTTAGCTTATTAGAGTCAATGAAAAATCTCCACTCATTAGGATCATAGTCACAGCCGATTTCCTGCATCAAGCCATTGATATTGTTGCAGTAACATACAGTATTTTCTTGTGAATAGAATTTTGATAACTTTTGGTGACGATCTCGAAAGAAAGATACCCTGACTTCTGGAAGGAGAAGATTTCTTTCTTGTAATCTGGGGGCAAGTAACTCAGCCTTTTCTTTACTAAGATCTAAATCTTGTACCAAGTTGTTTAAACTTTGTTGGCAAAATAAATTTGGTTCTGTATTTTGATCAATTGGAACATATGCTTGATCTTCTTCCATTTCTTCAGAAATCAATGTAGAATCATAATCTGAACTAAAATATTCACTTATCATAGTAGGTGTCTTTGGTACTGGAGTAGATTCATCATGTGGTGCCGGTTTCAACGCTGATGAGCAATTTGGATAAACAATTTTAGATTTGTTTTTCTTTGAAAATCCAGCCACAATTGTTAGGCAGAAATAACAATCATGAAAGTGATTTAAGGGCTCACACCATATCATGAGAACATCAAATGGCATTGCCTTCCTCTTCCCATTTAACCATGCTGTCAACATTGCGTTACACTGCGGTCAGCCAATATGAGAGGCCCAATCTTTATCCTAGTTCCCTACTTTGCACCCAAAATTGTATCTTTAGGCTTGCTTTATCGTTTCACTGTTTCTATTTTTCTCCGTTGTGCCACTGTTGTGAATTGCCCACAAACATAACAAAATATGTTGGGGCTGTTTATACATCCGCGTCTAGAACTTAGAGCCATGACAAGATTTCAAATACTAACTTGAGCAAACAAACGATACACAATGTGAGATCCTTACATAAGGTTCTTATCGGAGCAAAATTTTGATAAACGTGTTATCTTCTTTACCTTGTATTAATCTGAAAATCTGAAAAATCTGAAAAAACCCTCAGTAATTAGAATTCAATGATATTTGAGCTTCAATAGAGTCTACTTTATATATATATTAAAAACGTTAATATATATTATTTATTAATATTATATATATATATATATATATATATATATATATATATATATATATATATATATATATATATATATATTATATTTGAAATTGCATATTGGTACAATATTGAGCAAAAGTGTGAAATGGCTTGAAAAGGAAAATTCAAATTATACAAAAACTGGACGTGATATGCAAATTTTAAAGACAAATTTGTAATCAGCGCCTAAAAACATCTAGAATCACCTATTTTCTGATCTGTGACAAAATCTCTGTTCTCTAGTGTTATTCATTGCCTGACTGTCATCGTCCTCTTATTTCTTTCGCTTACCGTGGGCACATATTTGACCAAACTCAAGGACTTTCTCATCCTGCCAAGCAAGCTAATCGCAAGCTCATTGCACAACGTTTTGTGTGGCCAGGTATGAACGCTGACGTGGCCGAATGGACACGCTTTTGTGTTCCTTGTCAGCGTACTAAGGCTCAGCGCCACACAAAGACTCCTCTGGTTCCTTTTGCACTGCTTTCGTCCCGCTTTAGCGCCATTCACGTCAATCTTGTAGGCCCTCTGCCTTACTCTCGTGGTTGCACCTATCTACTTACCATGATCGACCGTTTCACTCGTTGGCCAGAGGTTGTCACCACTCCAGACATCCGAGCATACACCGTCGCTCAAGCCTTTAACTCAAGCTGGGTTGCTCGTTTTGTTGGTGTCCCTTCCCCAATCATTACTGACCGTGGTAGTCAACTTGAGTTCCACCAATGGGATGTACTCATGGCAATTATTGGTTCATTTCGCCTTCGTAACACAAGCTACCACCGCAAAGCAACTAGGTTGTTAAACGTTTGCATCGGACACTCAAAGAAAGCTTACGCTCCACCGATCCCAATATCACTTGGGTAGACAAGCTACCTTTGATTCTTTTGGGCATTCGTTCGTCCTTGAAAGAAGATTGGCCTGCTCTGCAGCGGAACTAGTTTATGGTACCCAACTCCGTCTTCCTGGTCAATTCTGTTTTTCTGCTGATCACACTTTACCTTCTTATCTCGATCCTGCTTCATACGTACACAATTTGGTACGTATGATGGCTGAAGTTGAGGCTACTGCCCCAAGAGTGCCTTCTTCCCAGATTTCTTTTTCCGTCGTGATTCAACTCGCTCTTACTTGCAACCTGTTCATGATGAAACCTTTCTCGTCATCTCTAGGAAGCCGAAATTCTTTGTCCTACAGTAGGACACCAAGCAGAATACTGTTTATCTGGATAGCTTGAAACCAGCCTTTATTGATGCTGTTCACTCCGAACAGCCATCGTTTTATTCTACAACTATCTCTCAAAATGGTCCAGTGATTTCCCTTAACAATCACCTCTACCCTGCCCATATCTCCTTCCCGATTGCTGCCGCCTCCTCTTTTGTCGCAGTAAACCTCTTGGCAGAGCTGCAAAGTCAGGAGTCCGTCTCTCCATCTCTGGTTACCTTGTAAGCAGCAGGCCAGACTCAAAACGTCCTAAGATTACCGGACGCCAGCTCAAAGAGGACAAACAAGTGGACTACCATTGATTCGTCCACCTGCGATTATGACAGTGCCTCGCCCGCATTTGGTGGCATTTTCCTCTAATCGTAATCGGCCCAGCGAGATCAGAACACGGTCCGGTCGCGTTGTAAGGAGACCTCGGAGATATCCAAATTAACGTTTTTGTAACGGGAGGGGTAATTCTCTTAGGGGGGGTAGAATTGTAGCAGATAACATCCTTGCTAGCTCCTACAAAAGTATAACTCGCCCTCTGAGAGATTACCTATCTCGCTTCCATTAATTCATATTCATGTACGATAATTCCAATCATATACAAACTTTACCGTACGTATCGTCCGATAATAATTATCCTATACGTTGTATGATATATATTTCCACCAATCCAAATCCTTGTCTGACGTTTTTAAACCGACCAGTCAGCATCAACCTACCTCGTCCCAATGTTCGCTGACAAATATAGTCCACTCGTGTTCTCGTTATCGTCAGACAAAGTCCCCTTGAGACTATAATCGAGCAATTAATCTGTGTCCAAAAATTTTCCCAACTCCATCCATCCATACATTAAATATATCATATCCTGTAAATTATATGGACTAAATCTTATATTAAAGATATCCTATATATCATTCCATAATTTCTAACTCAAATTTATATAAATATTTATTCGAATATATAATTACTCTAAACCTACATTTATATTCGATCAAATTCATTCTTCTCATTCTGTGTATTTCCCATTTTCTCCTTGCTCATTGTTTGACTTCTATATCTTTCTCGTTATTTTATAAGTAAATATAGAAATATATCACTCTTAGTTTCCCCTGAAATTATTGCCGGTTGCTAATCCCATTTTTACTCTATTAGAATCTAACACGTGACTCTTCTATTTTCATTCCTCATTCTTATAAAGCATTGGTTGGTGAAGATCAAGGCTTAACATTCCCATCAACCAGAGTATAAATATATATATATATATATATATATATATATATATATATATATATATATATATATATATATATATATCTATCATCCACCCATCTCTTCATATATACATATACCTGCTTTAAGTCCTCTAAACCAGTGAGTCCCAACGTGTGCGCCAGCGCCCCCTTGTGGGCGTTGTTTTGTTAAAAGGCCGCGCTGTAAGTTTATATTTAACATAGGGGGTGGTGAACATACATAGGTGTGTAGTGGGCATTTATCTATTTTATTCCATTAGTTATAGACCCATGCATTTGATTGATCAAGTAACGTTTCAAGTTAATTGCGTCTACTGACTCTTAGCCAATTTGTCCCCATCATTCCGCCACGCAAAGTAAAACCGCTTTATCTCTGAACCTAACTTTTGTTAAATTTTCTAAATAAATTAGGATTTTCCTCTTTTTACTCACTACCTCGGCATATTTTATGATTAATTATCGCTTGATTTTTATCTAACCCCCTAAAATTTTCTACACCTTACACTTCGCAGACAGACCTTTAGTCTGTGACCTACGGCTTATCTCGCTCTAGCAACGGTGTTTTGGTTTAAAAGAATTTAAAAGGTTTTCAGTACATATCTCCTAATAATTTACTTTTGGTCTAGGCTTTTTTAGATACATGCTTAATTTTTAAGCCCAAATGGCAAGAAAATTTTTTACTTGAATTCTTTTAATAACAAACCTCAGAGCACATTTTCCCACCAAGATTTGCTTTTATATACGGATAAATAAAAAACAGCTATGATTTAATTTTAGTACATTTTCTGACATTCACGATTTGATATTATTTTTGTTTTAAAAATTCCAAAACATTCCATAAACCCTTTTATTTTTTATGAACTCTTAGAAAAAACTTTTAGAAAAGCTTCAAATATACCAAAAACCATCTCTTTCTGTGTTTTTCGATCTGTAAAGAAAATTTGTAGAAAATAATTGGTTAAAAGCTAAAAATATTCTAGATAACGCATAAAAAAAGGTTCAAGCTGTTAATAAAATTGCATTCCTAAAATATAGTGTTTTAGAAGATAAGACAAACCCCTGTACCTCGATAGTTGTCGAAGAGTTGCCGGTGGTTGTTGACATTATTCCTGAAATTTCTTTGCGTCGGTTTTTTTTCCTTACATTAATTTATTTGTAGTGCTTAAATTTACCAATAATCATGTCGGGAAACTCATTAAAGCGCAAATGCAGACAGTAGGGTATTGATTTTCTGAAGGTTGGCTCTATTAATTCTAATAATGAACAACAGCCAATGTGTCTCATTTGTGAGAAAGCATTTTCGAACGAGACTATGGAGCCATCTTTGCTTTCCGATCATTTATAGAAGATCCATCTTGATAAAGGGAAATCAAATTTGTCATATTTTGAAATTCTACGAGATAAATTTCACAAAATATATCTATTCAATACCTTATAACAAACCAATCTCAGAAATGCGACTATGAACTTGTTTGTTCATAAAATATCTCCAAGATGATTGGCAGATGAAGGAACCCTCATCCTATTGGAAAACAACTCATTTTTCCAGTTATAGAGGAATCCATTCGTACAGTAATGCATCATCCCCCCCAGAGTGGAATTATCAAAGAAATTCCACTTAGTAATAATTCTGTGCCAAGAAGAAGTAATGAAATACGAGAGCACATTATTTTTTCAAGCGCAACGACTGCCTATTAGGGCATAAGTCATCGTAATCACTCATAGCCTAATCTTGAACTAGATAAAAAAGGTGTAAAATAACACCAAAAACCAAACCAATCAAAAAAAATTAAAACCAAGAAGGAAGCACGCTCCGGCATCGGGACAGTCTCTTGCCCCCACCGCGGATGATCATGCAACCAATTCCAAAGAGAGTGAAATAAAGAGGAGGATGGCAGCCTCCTTGCGGGGTAAAGTGATGTATGATCGATAGTGTCAAATCATGCAAACAGGCAGTTATCAGGGACCCCTTCGAGCCCCATCACACATTTTGCATATGGGGAGTGTGGACTGGAGATAAGAGACATCTATCGTATTGGCTGCGATGATTCAAAGGAAAAAAAACAGTTAAAACCTAACCATTCTATCCGTATGGAGCTGCATGCAGACATTATCCAAGCAAAGTTTACTGAGATTCGCCGCTTTGATCATCGATCGCTGTTTACTTATCTAATAGAGGACGAAAAAATAAAATATTACTCGCAAATAAATTCAGTTAGGCTTAGTTTTGAGGCAGAGAGTTTGTCTAGTCTATGTTTAAACGAATCAAATGTCGTGATGTTACGGAGGAAAACATTTCATAAGTTGACAATTCGGTTGAATAATTCTTTTTCAGACTCGTGCGAGTTAAAATATTTACATATAATTTTACAACCATTTCATCTTGTTTAATGAGATCGGTCGATTCTAAAGTACTTGTTACAGTTGGGATTGGGTCTGATTTGAGCCCTCGATGACCATTGCAACTTGATGCAATTTGTTCCTGGGGGCCAAACTCGTCCTAGGACTTCCCCTGGAAATTGAAGATGATAATATTTGCTATTTATAAATTTATCAATTCCTTTCTTACTTTTTATCGTCTCCTTATCACTGATTCCTTCACACACTGCTCTCCACATCTGGGTGGATAATATTTCGAGTTTATCCAAGTGCGGATTAGTGGGGATGACCTAGAAGGCAACGCCCCTTCTTTTATCAATTCGCCCTTTCGTTTATTCCTCTCCTCTTGATTCTCCTTCTCTTCTATTTTCATCACATCGACCCACTTTTCTCTCATTCTTCACCTCTCCGTTCTCCTGCTTCTTTAGGCTTGGCCCTGATCCAACCCTTGGCCTCAGAATCGAACCTCTGGAACCAGAGTCCCTCTGAGGGGGTCGCCGATATGTAATCATCAGGCCTCCTGATTCGGGGAATGACCCCGACAATTCCCACACGAGGAAACGTTCCTTGTGATACCCCGGGGATAGTGGGGTTCTTGGAAGTCTAACTTCTATCCACATCACCCCTCGTGGTGGGGAACTGATTCCTGGCGCAGTCATGGCGTCCAAGAGGAAGAGTTGAGTTATTGACGGGAGAAGCGCTTGCTCACCCTCACCTTCACCCCAGCTTTATTAAGGGAAGTGGGGGACATATGCTGGCACCCAAACATCAATGGGTGGCCGAACCTGAGAAGATAAGATGGGGAAACTATCCCCCAGCGAAAAAAGACGTCCTAAGATGGCGATTGATTTGGCCGTGGAAAGAAGTTTATTTATTCAGTTAATTTGGCCGTTTTCTTAGGGTCGTTGTCCTGCTGAAATATCCATTGATGTTGACGGTAGAAATTGTTGGCACTTGAGAGCAGCTTTTCCTTCTGTATCTGTAGATACGTGGCTCTATTCACTTTCCCATCAAGGATGTGAAGTGCGAATGTGCCATGTGCAGTAAAACAGCCCGAAAACCATGAGCCTACCTCCTCCAGGCTTCACAGTTGGGATGGTGAGCTTAGGATCATAGCTAGATCCGTCTGCTCTCCAAACGTAACGAGCATCCTTTTAGCCATAAGTCAGGCCTTCCTGTAGCTGCTCGGTGGATCCATGGATTCACCACCTCGCCCAGGACACGAATATAGCCGCGGAGTTCATCTTGATGACCTCTGCTGCATGACTCTGGCACGTCCTTGGGTGTGACAGCGAACCACTTATTGTTTGTTATGAGAGTTGATCTTCTCAAACTAGATTGAGACTGCCTGTGCTTTATTAGTTCTATTAATTGTCTTTTACCCTTCTTAAGAATTTTCGTTACACGCCTTCTTGTACATATTCACTTGAGTGGTGGCCGACAGGTCGCCGACCAGCCTTCGTCAATTTAAAATCTCGCCCGAAAACTCGCCCTCCCTCTCCCCCTTCTCTATCTCACAGGCGATTTTACTTTCTTCCCATATCTCTCCAACTATTTTTCCCCCTCTATCTTAACCTCTAATTCCTCTCACTGTCTCACCCATCTCTCCGTCTCTGTTTCCTTTATAATATTATCCCTCTCTCCCTCTTTCTCTCCCTTTCTATCCCACTAACTAAACAAAACTCTCACCTTTCTCCTCCTCCCCTCTATCGTTCACATCTCTTTCCTTCTCCCAACTATCTCCCTCTCTAACTCACTATCCCTCTCTCAAAATCTCCATCCCCCACTCTCTCCTCAATCTCTCCCTCGCAGAGGCTTTTAGGATTATTGATTCAGAAAGAGAACAAATAACTAAACCACACCACATCACTTCTCTGTTCGCCAATAAGCAAGCGGGAAGTGTAATCGAATTTTACTGGCCTGATTTAAAAAATAAATATGAATGAATGATAAATATATATTTGCCAATGTTTTGATAGTCTTATCAACTTTTAAGTGCGACTTTAAATTTTAAAAATGGACACAATTTTTATAAAAATCTATAAGATGAGACGCCCTCAAAATGTCCTTCGAGCGCTTGGTTCAATGACATCCGCGAATGCACATAAAACCATGAGATCCTCTCCTCTGTTATGCAGTTCAGGGATTGTAAGGGCAGAGTTCACATTCCTCCTGAGACACGATGTTAAGGGTCCTGTATTTGGTGTTGGCGATGGGTGTAGTGGGGAAGGTTACTTCTCATGGGGAAGATCCCTCTTCAGCAGACGACTTCGCGACTCTCTTCAGCGAGATCGGTTTCTCTCCTTCGTGCGTCTCCAAAAGTCTCGCTCTCTGTGAAAACACAAGGAAGGCTTCGGTTTTCGGCGAGATAACGACTCAAGAGAGCATCTTTCTGGGCACCATCGCCAAACTGAAGGCTTCTCAGAACCCTCCTCGAAACTGCGCCGACCTCCTTCACCGCGGTGATACACAGTCCGGAGTTCGAACCGTGTACCCGTACGCGTGCTGCCCCAACCGCCCCGTGGCGGTGTCCTGCGATCAGAAGACTGACGGAGGTGGTTGGACGGTGTTTCAACGCCGCCGATCTCTGCCCCAGAGGGAAGACTTCTTCCGAAAGTGGACCGAGTACCGACTTGGCTTCGGAATTCTTGACGCAAGTGAGTTTTGGCTCGGCCTAGACACCATTCACGCCCTCGTGAATAATGTCCTCATGGAGCTCCGAGTTGACCTCGAGGACTACGAAGGCAAGAAGCGCTGGGCCAAGTACGATTACTTCTCCATCGGGGACGCCAGTGACCATTACCGCCTGGACTTAGGAGCATACAGTGGGAACGCCGGGGATTCCTTTACCCGCCACAATGGGCAACAATTTACCACCAAGGATAAAGATAATGACCAGTCTGACAAGAATTGTGCAAACGTGTATAAGGGAGCCTGGTGGTACGAGAAGTGTCACGTTTCCAATTTAAATGGGTTCTCTTATGAGGGCAATCACACCTCCTTTGCCGATGGCATCAACTGGGAAGCCTTTCGAGGGTACCACTATTCCTTGAAACGATCTACCCTTAGTTTGAGGCCGAAATTTTACATTGCTCTATAGGTTTCTAGGCAATTTGCTATCTTTGCTTAAGAAACTTTTAATTTTACATTATCGGGAAAATCTTCTTTAATTCCAGTTAAAGTCATCTTCCTTATTTTAACCAATGGAGTGATTTAGAGTGTATCAGGAGATATTAATATAAAATAATATTGGGTGCTCACTATTGAGCATTCTTCCTCTATCAACGGATTTCCAGAGTTCCAAATCTTGATCTGTAATCACAACCGTTTGTGATGTGGGCTAATCGTCCCTTTGGTTTCCTAAAATTAGAAAACAAAAGAGACGAGTCTTTCACATTTTTTTAACATTCCGGGGCCTGAAAAATGTCGTAATGACTTTAAAGACATTATTATCCGTTTAATTGACGGTTGGATATTAGGCATTGGCAAGTGTCAGTTTTCAAAGTAATTATATCTATTCATTTAATCGTACGATTGTTTTGTGAATACCAAAGTGCCATAGGGGTCCAATTTATCGCTTGGTTCTTTTAACAAACTCTAAAGTAGCTTTTTACTTACTCTGTACTTACATGATATGATTGTAATGTCAATTTCAAATAGGTATTATCAATCACTTACATATTAACATTTGTTCTTTAAATTTGTTTAATATTGTTTTGTTTTCTTTAAATGTCTCATCCTGATGAAGAGCTTTAGGTGAATGAAAACAAATCTGTGTAATCGCATGGGGGTCAGAAAGCGACATTTGACGTTTAATCTATTCCTTGATAAAAACTTCCTGAAAAAGTTTCCTCCAGATTTTTAAGGCATATTCATCTTAGTTCTTTAATCCTGATTGTCAGGGATAGGGAAAAATCATGTCTGTTTTTCTTGCCTTTGACTGTACCATGCAATTATTTCTCGCATCCCTTCGTCAAGTTTTGCACTTTGTTCGTAACGTAGGTAAATAGCATATTAGTTATATGCAGATCAAATAATTGAATGCCTCAGTTTATTATTAATTAGTCAAAATATAAGAATTTGGGTTTTGTATGACCATTGAAATCAGGTTTAAAGGTCTGCTCGATTATCGAGATTTGATTATTACTTTAGAATAATTTCAATTCTGACTTTTTCATTTTGTGGATGGATCTTTTGGATTATTATTTCAGGTTTTTTTATTAATATGTTGGAAATAAAAACGTAAATAAAACACTTTTTACATCTTTTTATCTGGCCCACTGTTTCAGCTCTTTGCTCTGCTTTAAATCCAGACGAGACGATCGCATCAATGTTAAAAAACAACATGTGGTATCCAATCCGGACTAAAGCCCCCACTTTCCGGCACTTTTATTTCGACCGTGAGTTACAGATTGGGCTATGGCTTATCAGGTCTTTGTGGTCAGGTCAGGTTACTAAAAGATATGACAAACAGCAACATGTCCGAAATCATAAGGTCCCACACCAGATGAGAGGTTCGCATTAAGGATATCATGAGGTAAGGGAGAAGACAGGGTGAAACTACTCTCGGTAGAACTGGAGAGGGTTTTTTCAAGATGAACTGGGACGAGAAAAAAAATTCTGACGGGGAGGAGTTACAGAGTGTCGTGGAATTAAATCGAATGGTATCCTCGATTGAATATGGACTCTCTTATAAGAAAAGAAGGGCAAAGAATTCCGCACCGAGCCAATTAGAAGAAAGGGCGGAGCAGATATTAGCAATATGCTTGAACAACGTGTGTTGTATTTGTTACCTCTAAGGATGCGTCTGGTGGGAGTAGGTTACAAAACCTGCTGTGCTGCTCTCCCTGCAGCACTCTCACGCGCATACCGGAATCGCCTCTTTCTTCCTCGTCTGTGCTTATTGGCATTCAAAATAGTGGCTGAGACTCGCGGGGCACGTCATCGAACATTGGTGGTGGAGGGAAGTTTGGCATGGACGTTGATGCAGTAGAAGAGGATCAGAGTAATGGTAGAGGCTAACAGGAGAAGGAGAGAGGCCAGAACTCCTTGTACAATGGAGAAGAACGACATTATTGGTTTGGGGAGTAAACTGCGGCCACCTCCGCAAAATCAAATGGAGGCGCCTCTCTTCCCAAACCCTTTGGAAAAAATTCATTTGGTGAAGTTGGGGGAATCGAAAATGTGTTTAATACTCAGATCTTTAATAGTCAACTTGAGAACCTAGTTGTACTATTAGTATTAGTATAAATCTTTTTGATTCCTGCTTTTGAAAAAAAAGATTTGGCTGCTTTGTGAGGGTAAAATGGAGCTATTGTAATCCAACGAAGGGAAATTTCACAACCAATTGGGACACCAACGAGATCACAGGTAGAAGAAGAAAAAGCGCGCAGGTACCGAAGGAAAAGAAGGAGTGGAAAACTTTGCAGTTAGTAAACTTCTCAACTCTCAGGTCTGGGGGTACCGAAGGAATTTTAAGCCCTTCGGCGCGAGTGCATAAACAGAAGACAATGTCCTAAAAGTGCGAACAGTTGGAACCCAATGTGGGGTCCCTGGTTAAGATCCACTTCAATCTTCAGATGGGTTAAAGCGGAGAAAACGTTCAGAAACGAGGTGGAATTGAATAGTCGAGAGAAAAAATGAGGTGAATGAGGACTGAAGATCTGAGAGAAACACCCTCGATCGAACTTCTTTTGGCCCAGAGGGGAAATTTAGGCTAAGTCAAGACCAGGTAAAGGACACGCATCTCGCTTAGAGTGAGCAGGGCTCTAAAAAAAACACCCTCAATCGAGCCCCTCTGGACGCCAAGGTGGCATTAAGGTTGCCTCAAGACAACATAGAGGGCGCTCGCTTCGCTTTCATCTCCCTCTTTAACAACTACAAGTTTTAGTGAATGTAGTTTACGGACTTATAATTCCGCAAGTCTTTGAACAATGGTTGTTCTCAAACTAGGGACAGTTCTCTTCAAGGATACCTTGGAAGGCACTAAGGATTCGCGCTCAAAAAACCGAGACGAACCTCGTTTCTCTCTGCACCCGAGGAAGGAAAAAATAGATTTTCTGTATAAGAATGAAATTATTTAGACTTTAGTCAGAGAGACTCAATTAAAACTCTAAGAAATATTTCCATCTTAGGCCAATCCTCCTTTGGAAGCAGAGAAACGAATTGAAGGGAAATCCCATTTCATTTGTTCCGCAGCGAAATCAGATTAACCTGCTTCACGTCGAGATCTGTTGTCAGTTGTGGATTGACACCAATCTTTCGGTTTTAGCTGCGGCGTCTGAGCTACTAAATAGACCAATAAGAAATTTATGTTTATTAATTTGGGAATGGAGAGGATAATGAAATATATCTGCCAAAGAAATATTTCTGCAAGAAATTTCAGTCAAATCTGCTGGTTGAATAAATGTGAGATAACTAATACTGCTACTAACGCAAATTTTTAACATTTGTTAATATTAATAAAGGACTTCAATGAGAGATTTGGTGATTTAGAGGAATTTAATTTCCCTCTTCTTTAACTAAACCATTGCTTGCGGCTGTTGTTGATGTTCCAGTGCAATACCATAAAGATATATCAGAATTACAACATGATGAATCAGTGACTATTTCGTTTAAACTAAAAGGTACCATCATGTGGCTCTGAGACTAGGTTGAAAGGAAATAACCTAACAAACAAGGGAAATTTTGATTCATTTCCCCTCGTGTCATTTGATTAAATGTGGCTTCAGTCCAGTTGGCGATTTGAAATTGCAAGACGTCTTGATTTTCGGCTGAAGGAACAAAATTGTCTCCTAGAATCAAGGATATCTGCCGTTAACGACAAGAAAAGGGTTCTCAAAGTGATTCACTTATTCCTTTCTGGTCAATAAATATGTTAATTAGAATCTTTGCTACTCAATAATAAAGATAATAACATTAAAAATAGTTAGTTTTGTACCTTATCTTTTCTTTGCGATGATGAAGGGTAGGAGGAATAGGAGGATCGGGAAGAAGATGGGGGAGAAGAGCAGCAGGAGGGGGATGGGGCAGGAGAAGAGGAGGAACAATGAAAAAGAAATTTGAAAGAGGTGCAAAAGTTGACCCGATTGCCAGAGAGAGAGAGAGAGAGAAAAATAGATTTTTTTTTCTTTTAATTAAGGGGCTATCTGGCGACTGCCGACTTAGGCATAAGTCGCCGTAAACAAACAGCCTAGTTCTAGGCTACATTAAAAAAATGAACAGGAAACAACAATAAAAAGAAATAACAATAACAATAACAAAGCAATAACAAAAACAATAACAAAAACAACAACAATTGAGCCTGGTTAAATGAAAGGGAGAAGGCCGGCCTCCCCCCAAAAGTCAACAAGTCTACCAGTCAAAGTGCACGCACTCGTCCCGAGTACAAGGGACAGGCGGTAGCGACCCCGCCCATCCCGGTACCGGGACAGGTGTCGTGCGCAAAGATCACCAGCCTGGGACATTCGACAAGAATGTGCCGAACAGTCTGGGGGACGACGCAGTCGTTGCAATAGGGCGCAGGCGAGCGCTCCATCAAATAGCGATGCGTCACACGAGTGTGCCCGATTCGGAGACGACAGAAAGCAACCTGAAGCCGCCACGGCATTGGGGGATACGTCCATGGGAACAGTCGCGGCGCAATGGCACGCAACTTTAAGTTCCCTTCGACCGTCTCCCATCTTTTTTGCCAAGCAGTCCGAAGAGCTGCCAGTATTCCTGCCATGTAGTCGGTGTGAGGAAGAGCGAAACGCTGGTCCGGTCGCAGAGTCCTCGCGCACTATTTAGCGCGCTCATTCACCGCAGTTCCTACATGTCCAGGAACCCAGCAGAAGATAATCTCGACATCCGCCCGGCTCGCCAAAACCGTGGCGTCACGGATATCGCGAACCAGGGGAGGCGGAGATTCCAATGCCCTGAGAGCACTCAGGGCGCTTTGTGAGTCGCTATAGATCACAATCCGGTCTCCGAACCGGGCACGTCGCGTAATCTCATGTACCGAGTGGTGTATTGCCACCAGCTCGGCCGTGAAGACAGACGCAGGGCCTGGTAGAGCCCCGCTGACTTCAAACAGAGGGGATACGGCGTGGAAGCCGACCCCCTCTTGGGACTTGGAGCCATCCGTATACACTGGCACGGTTCCAGCGTGACACGATGTGTGCTCCAAAAAGGTCGAACGCAATACTCCCGGCGCAGTACAAGCTTTGGGAGCAGAGGCGTGGCGACAAATAGCCAAATGTGGTACCCTCCAGGGTGGCGTCCTGGACAGAACCAGGGGCGCCACCGGCCCGAGAGCTATATCTTCCTCCCGAAGGAGTTTCCTGGCCCTAAACCCAAAGGGCTTAGGGTATGACTGGTGTCTGTCTGCGGCATAGGCACCATCGAGATCAGCTGCAGATGCAGTGAGAGCTGTTGGCGACTGAGGGAGGCACCGGGCTCGCGCGTACAGGCGAGTGATGCACTGCAAGCGGCGCAGAGCGAGTGGCATCTCCCCAGCATCGACCAACAGGCTCTCAATGGGGGAAGTGCGGAAGGCACCGGTCGCAAGGCGAAGGCCGGTGTGGTGAATCGAATCCACCTTCCGCAATAAACGCTTGGCTGAGAATTCATAAAACTCGCATCCGTAGTCGAGCTTCGAGCGAACAAAGGATCGATAAAAAAGTAAGGCAGTAGCCCTATCAGCGCCCCAAGCGCTGAACGTCACGGAACAGAGAATATCCATAGCGCGGGTACAAGAGACCCTAAGGCTGCGAATATGAGCCTCCCAGGTGAGGCGTCGGTCGAATACAAGACCAAAGAAACGGTGAGACTCAACCACATCCAGGCGCACCCCATTAGGAAACAAAGTCTGGGTCGGGGTGAAGCCGTGGATGGCGACAGAAGTGCACCACCTTAGTCTTGGCCAAAGAAAACCGAAACCTGTGCGCTTCGGCATAGCGAGAGACGCGGTTCAATGCCTGTTGGAGTCGACGCTCCAGAGTTGGCATCCGGGCCGCGCCAAAAGAGATCGAAAGGTCGTCCACGTAGAGCGTAGCGAGAATATCTTCCGGCAGCACCGAGGTAATGCCGTTGATGCTCAGGGCAAAGAGTGTGACACTGAGGACACTCCACTGCAGGACACCCTCTTCCTGCTTCTTTGGGCATGAGAAAGCTCCCCGCACCCGTACGCGGAATCGACGATCTCGCAAAAATTCAGATATAAACATTGTGAGGCGTCCCCTCGCCCCCATCGTGTAAAGAGTCTCCATGATACCGTATTGCCATGCGGTATCATAGGCCTTCTCCAGATCAAAAAACACCGTGGCGTAGTACTGTCTACGAAGGAAAGTCTCTCAGACGGCAGTTTCCAGTCGGAGCAGAGCAGCCGACGTGAAGTGGAACTTACGGAAGCCGCACTGTGCGGAAGACAGATGGCCTCCGCTGTCCAGGAAAAAGGCTAATCTAACATTTACCAATTTCTCCATCAACTTGCACACGCAAGAGGTTAGAGAGATTGGGCGGAAACCGGTCGGAGTAGAATGATCTCTCCCCGGCTTGCGAAAGGCGGGCACAGTAGCGATTCGCCAGGAGTCTGGGAGAAGACCTTCCACCCAGATCCTGTTGAACAAATCTAACAGAAAGGCCCTACCTCGCTCACCCAGGTGTCGAAGCATGGCGTACGGGACATCGTCCGGACCATGGGCGGTGTCCGCGCACGAAGCGAGAGCGGAACGCAACTCACTCACAGTAAACTTGTCGTTGAAGGGTTCTCCGCTTCTGGAGGTAAAGTCCAGCCGGCGGCCTTCCGCGACATCACGACGTGCATTGAATGCTGGCGGAGAAGCATCACGGCTAGAGAATGCGGAAAAAGCAGTCGCTAAGGATTCCGCCACGGACGCGGGGTCCGAGATTGCGGTCCCATTCTCCTGGAGAACGGGAGGGGGGTCCTGCGAGAACTTGCCCCGAATCCTTTTGACTCGCTTCCACACCTCAGCTAAAGGGGTCTTCCCGTTAAGTGAAGACACGTATGCCAGCCAAGAAGAGCGGCGGGCGTGCTTCGAAATATACCGGAACCTAGCCCTAGCCCGACGAAATTCAGCGACAGTGAAATCGTTCGGGCGGCGCTTATAGCGCATGTAGGCCTAACGCTTCTGTTTGAGGGCCGTCTCACACTCGGCCGACCACCATGGGAGTGGTTGGCGTGCAAAACGGCCAGACGCCCTAGGAATAGTAGTCAGGCCCACGGCGATGAGGGTACCGGAGAAGAACTCAACGGCCTCATCTACCGACCTGAACTCCTCGACTGAGATAGAGAATTCACTCATTTCCTGAAATGCAGGCCACCGCGCCCGCGCTAAGCACCACCGAGGTGGTCTCTCAGGCGGCAGTTGCCCTGAAAATGATATTTGAATGGGAAAGTGATCACTACCATGGAGGTCATCGACCACCTCCCAATCAAAATCAGGCTGTGCATCCGAAGAGCACAAAGATAGGTCGAGGCAAGAAAATGAAGCGGTTCTCGGACAGTGATGCGTAAACTCATCCACGTTTAGGACACACATCTCAAGCTCTTCGATCAGATTGGCAAGGACTTGTCCCCTGGGATTTATGGAATAATCTAGCCAGAGAGGATGCCTGCCGTTCAGATCTCCAAGCAAGAGATAGGGCCTCGGCAACCGTGCCACGACGCAAAGGACGTCCCCCGCGTCGAAGTCAGCTGACGGTGGAATGTACGCAGAAATCAGAGTATACCTCCTATCCAGGTGCAGCTGCACAGCAACGGCCAGAAAGGAGGTATCTAAAGAGAAAGGAAAAACGGAGACATCATGTCGGGTGTAAACCGCGCATCCCCCAGCCCGGCCATCCCGCGGTGGTGGGGTCGCAAGTCCCTTATACCCCGGAAGGGCGGGCAGGGGGCACGCGCCTAGCATGGTCTCCTGCAAAACGATAGCTAACGGGGAACGGGGTGAGACGAGCCTCCGCAGCTCCTCCCAGTTGGCCCGGAGTCCACGGCAATTCCATTGAAGGAATATGCCCTCCAGGCCTAGCTCGGAGGAGACGCGGGGGCCCTCCTCGAACTAAAGACCCTCACGGGAATGGCCGTACGCAGAACCCCGGGCGCTGTTGGCCGGACAAAGCGCTAAAGGCGCTGTTGCCTTCGAGGACTTATTGGGGGAGGTTGGGCTCGCCATGCGAGTCTTTTCCTCCCTCCGCCTCGAAACCTTAGGTGGGCGTTGCGGCTTCGGAGGCGAGGGGCCTCTTTTCGAGGAACCACCGTCTTCGAACCACTCGCTCCACCTCGGGGCGTGGGCGAAGGAGCCGAAGCTCCTTTGTTGCTGTCCTCATTTCGGGGAACAGCTTTAGGAACCCCTGAAGATGGCCTAGCGACCATCTTCAGGGGTGTTGCCCCCTGTGAGTCTAACGACTCGGTGGAGGCGCGTGGCCGTTTCGCCTTACAGCAAACGGTCACGCTGGGGAAAGAGGGGGGAGCCCTGGTTTTAGCCGGGGCAGGGTATGAACCCTTTTTGCCGCCAGCTTTACCAGGGGAGCACCCGGGTTGGGTAGAGCCCGCAGAAAGGCTCTGAATGGGCGCGGAAACAACCGTGCTCGTTGGCCTCGATGGGCCAGGAGCAGAAGGTGCCTTTCTAACTATTAAGGCCTATGACGTCCTAGGCAGAGCCGGGCGCGCCAGGACCAAGTCCTTTGCCTCGCGGAATGAGAGTCGATCCTGGGCCTGAACGGCCAGGATTTCTTTCTAAAGGAGATATGCACCACATTGCTTCGAAGAGTAGGGTGCGGATCTCTGCAATTGACACACTTGGCCACACACGATTTGGACTTATCGTGTGCGACCTTGGAGCAATTTACACAGACCTTGGGTGACCCTGACTTTGCACGTCTACATTAGCGATTCGTATGGCCGGAGCGGTGACAGTAATAGCACCACCGCGGCAGTGGCATGAATGCCTTCACGCGGTAGCGGTACCAACTGGCACGCACCGACTCAGGGAGCTTGTCACAGTCGAACGTGACGAAGAGTGTAGGGGTGGGTCTCGAGGCCCCTCCCTGTTTTCTCATCACACGTTCGACCTTGACCGCCCCATGGTCGGCCAGCTCTAGGGTGATGTCCTCAATGGAGTAGTCAACGAGTTCCTTCGCATAAACTACTCCTTTCACAAAGTTCATGGTAGAGTGCGGCGTCACACTCACCAGGGTGCCATGAAGTGTCCGAAGAGCACTTATCTTGGCCGCCTCGGCGGGATTCGCCGCATTCGCCAGAAGGCTCCCGTCCGAGAAACGGGCTACCTTCGGCACTGTACCAATTGCACTAGCTAATCCTCTCCTCTGATGGATCATGTTGCCCTTGGACAACATGGTGCCATCAGTGGAGCGAATAATGAGGAGGCGTTTGAAGCCAGCGGGCTCGAAAACGCCAGGTAACCTTTGAATGAGGGGCCCCGATGTCATCGAGGCTCCGCCCTGTGCATTCTTCGTCTTAGTCTTGGTCAGGAGCTCCGCACACGAGGGGGCAGAGGGGCCGGATGTGCCGATCTTGGCTTGGTCGCTTGCCAAAGTGGCAGCAGACCCATCCGTCCCCGTAGCCCATGCGGATGGAGAGGAGCCCCGAGTCTTCTTCGTCTTTTTGGTCTTTTTCGTCCTTTTCTTTTTTGGAGAGGAGGGCGGGAAATAAACCCGCTTTTCACCCCCGCCGGTAGAAGCATCCAGGCCAGATGTACCGGCCTCAGCCAGGTCCTACTCCAAAATGGAGAAGGTCCTGGTGGTCGCAGGGGCATCATCTGGAGGAGATCCCTCCCCTCCTTGTACTGCCTGAGAATCCCCAGCCGTTTGAGGAGGACCTTGCATCGGGGCGGATTCGGGTTCGGTGCTTGGCGCCGAGCCAGGATTCCCCCCCATGGAAGGCCCTACCGTCTGAGGCTGGGTTTCTTCAAGGACCATGTCTATCTCAGGGGGGGCCTCCAGTTGGCCATCCTCCCCAAAGACATTGCAGGTCCCGTTGGCAGTATCGTCACTAGTCTTCTTTGCGGAGGCATGGGCCTTGACCACGACAAGGTTCAGTATTCTTGCCAGCAGGTCTTTTGAGGGAATCGACCGAAGGGGCCTGGCTTCCCTCTACCCCCTTAAGGGGGTTTGCCCTACCGAGCCGCTTAGATGTGGAGCGGCTGGCTTAGGGCTGCCTGCTGGCTTTCTTGGCAGTCCCCTTGGAAATAACAGAGGGGACTGCCACTGGTAAAAGGGAGGCGCCCGAAAGCACCTCCAGAGAAGGGCGTGAGGAGTCATCCTCTCCGGTTAGAGATATATGGAGTGTCCCCTGAGCAAGCACAGGGGGATGACCTCTATTTTTTTTGCTGGAGCTGCCCAAGGGCGGCTCCGTCGATGTTATAGGGGAAGTTGGGGGTTGTTTTTTTTAAACTCATCATTGGGCATGGTGACCCTCTTTTTGACACGGGATGCAATGCAATCGCGCATCACCTCTCGCAGTAGCCCGCACTGAGAGAGGTGCTTACAAGCCTGGCAGAGCCAGGCGCCGCCATTTAAGACCACCCTTCCCGCCTGGTGGCCTGGCAGTCCATCGGCATGGCGGCTCCACCTTGAACACGGCGTAAAAAATATATAGATTGTGAAGATGAGAGGAAAAGGGATGTGAGGAAGGTATGGGTGGGGATAAAGCAGGTTGTTAAAAACCAACCACCCCAGACCGGAGCTCAGGGGTTAGGGAACATTGTCCCCTCCACCCTCAGCCCCGATCCGGGACGGTTGACTTAAGAAGAAGGTCAGCATCTACCCTGTGAAATTTGAGGCTGACCATTGAAAGTTGTGAGAGAGGTTGTATGAAAAGAGAGGAAACAAGTGTTTTGAAGGAAGGAGAAGAGGCTAAGCTGGGGTCGGACGGGGTGTTGAGTCCCATCAGCACGGCGTCCAGGATAGCAAATCGCCGCGCCCCTTACGGGGGAGAGAAGGAGAAAGAGGAAGAGAGAAAGAATGAGAGAGAGGGAGAAAGACAGAGAGAGAGAGAGAGAAGAGCGAAAGTTTCTCCTTTTCGGCCACTGGGGTCATAGGGGAAGGGGGTGAGGGGCTGGAGTTGATAAAGTTTTAGGGGGAGGTAGGGGGGAATCGAGGAATGAATCGCTCATTCACATTTTCTTAACATTGCGAGATGGGGTTTTCTGCAATGGGGGTTTGCCCTTTCTGGTTGAGGGGCAAGTTGATGGGGGGATGATTTATGTTTGAATGAGGCGGAGGGTGGTGCTAATCTATGGCAAGGCATATTTGTGCCTGCCATCGGATTTGGTTGACATAGGATTGTGCCTGCCATTGGAGTATCTACCATCGGACTTATGCCATCAGATTGCTGTCATCGGATTGACGCTGGCATAGAATTTATGCATTCGGATCGTATCTGTCATATAATTGGTGCAATCGGATTGCGTCTCTTATCCGATTTATGCAATCGAATTGTACCCGCCATCGGATTTATGCCATCAAATTGTACCTTTCATTTGATTTTACCTGCCATCGGATTGTACATGACATCAGACAGAAGACATCGGATTATGACCCAATTGGATCGAGGCCATTTATTAAATTATATAGAAATGGCAAATAACATTGGCATTTATTAAAATTTCGCAAAATAGGAAATAAAATAGCCATCTATTGGGTTTCATTTGCCATATTAGCCAGTCGTCGATTGAAGAATTTTTTATCACAAATTACTCACTCAAATTTACAGGATCCGCTAAGACATTTCAGATATTATATTGTAGCATTTGCCACAATTCTTAGATTGCGCGAATTATGCGAATATTTTTAGCCAATTGAGCGCAAAAAGTAACTGATCCGACCTGGAAGATCGGCCCGCACGGGGACAAGGCTGTTCTCCTAAATCTACGCCACAAAGGGGTTCTTTATAGACTGTTAAACCTGGTGACAGAGGAAGAGGCACCCATCCCCCCCAGAGCTCAGAGCCGCTCGAGAAACCATAGCCCAGTGTCGGATCATCATTTGCCCCTTTGTTTTTAATCTTCCACTATCTTGTCCATTCTGCCTTCGTCTTCTCGCTCCCTCGAGCCCTAAGTAATCTCCTCCTGCCCAGAGCAACCTGGTGGAGATGCCCTCGATAGTCCTCTAAAATTACCCCATCAAAGAGCTTTAATTTCCTCCTCCGACTTCATTTCTAAGCCAAGACCAAGACCAAGAGAGTTACGCGCCCTCTTCTTCTTTCAGCACCAGGGGTGGTTTAACTGGGCTCTATAACTTTCACACCTATTTTTAAAATCAAACACTTTAAAAATATTTAAGGAAACATCTCTTCAAAGTGCCTATATGTGGCTGCCCTCATTGATTGTCGCTCTCTTTTCTAATTCATTAAGAAATTTCTGTTTTATCAAGAATCAGTGCTGTTAACGTCCTTCACCTTAATCTGCCGCTTTCAAGTGTGCAGAGTGCAGGGGGTAGGTCATAGTGGAGGTTATGGAGGCGTTGCCTTTTGCACTTAGAATTACAAAAGATGGGGAAGGGGGGTTGAAACCTATCATCCGAACTCGGAAGCCAACAAACCGATAACTGCATTGAAAGGATTCTAGAATTCCATTTGGCCACCATTTGACCCCGAACGAGGAAATTGCGCTCGTTGTTGTGTTGTTCTTTGTTTTCCTCGATGGATGAGGAGGAAGAGGAGGATGCACCATCCTTCTGATAAGGGAGAGTGATTAGGAAGCTACACTATCCTATTTAACCATTCCTGTCAATATCGCTCGTGGGTCATCGTATTTTATTGATACAAACCAAATCCCTTCATCTTTGTTGTTCTATTAAAGTATTTATTTATTTTAATTCTATAATTTTCTTGGCGTTTTCTCAAACTGATTAGCATTGGTGTACTTTTGAATTTGTTCCCAACATATTCATATGGGTTCTTCTTGTCATGGGACTTTATACACGCGATTTTGTTCCTTGGGGAACTCTGCCCCTACTCTTGAAGGGGTGGGGAGAGGTATCTCTTTGGACCAACATCCTCGTGTATTTTTTGTTGCTTTTCAGTTGGACAAAACATCAAAGAAAAACGAATCCGATCGAGGCAGGGTTATGAAACTTCATCACTCAAACCGGTGATGTCTCCACCTTGCAAACCTGGATATTCAGTAGGAAACCATTCAACAGCTCCATGTGAAATGGGAAAATATACTAAAAGGTAAAAAAATGTCCGCCTAAATTTAAATGTCATTTTTTAATGACATCAGATGGCGCTTATTATGGTCCATCGTAAGAATTAAAATGCCCAGACAGAAACATGCCATTCTTTCAGTGCGCACACAACTCTCCATTTGATAATATCTAACCCAAGGGAGATCTAACTGAAGTAGACTGTGTAAGGGAGATTTTGACTCAAAATTCTGTTTCGAACGAGTAGGTTTTCTATTGTCCCCCATATTAATAAACAAGGTTTTCTTTCATCAATTGTCTATAAAAATCACAGTGAAGGATAACAATAATATTCTTTCTTGCACATAAATTTTAAAAACTATCTAAAATTTGGAGGATCTTTTTTTCTATTCGAAATTCTAAAGCTTAACTACTCCGGCGCAATTAAAGATCCGTGCTTTGTTATAAATATCTCTATTTTGAAAATATACGTAAATGCTATATAATAACTGAAAGTGCTATCTTATGCACATATATCATCAATATACATTATATAATGTATATCGAAGCACTTTAACTGATAAAGGCGTGTAAATGTTTAATTTTGATGTTATGATGAAAAATAGATTGGGAGACATCTTGTGATTATCTGATGTGGACGTCCTAATCAAATAATAACATCCAAAATAGGAGAATAGACCAAACGCACCAATAATGATTGAAGTAAAGGAAATTTTTAAGATAATTTATTGACATGAATCAAGAAGCATCGATATATTGGGAGAACCATGTGGAGGATAAACCACGGCACGAATAATTAAACCAGGAATCATGTGTTAAATTGATCAAGGATCTCATGAATGCGCATAACATAAATGAGGAATAGAAATTCCCCGTGGTCCTAATAACACCATTTCTATGACCGGATAACACCATTTCTTAAGAATTCTATCGCTCAAAAGCCGTAGTTATTAAGTCAATAATGACAATAAAAAACTTCCATTGAGTTTAAATCGAGAAATTGTCAGTATATTCAATCATTATACCCCAATTAGCTTTGACTTTATGATTGTGGATAGAAAGGCCAAGAGTGACTCTGGAACTAATTCATCAGTCGGGGAATAATTAAAGATTTAAATCATGAAAATTAACAGCTAATTATTTATCAGAGGTACTGGAGTGTAGTGAAATTTGAGTCGAACCATTTAAAATATAAAATTACAAATATACCAAACACTCTATATAATAAACTAACCTCTTCATATAATTGGGTAATTTCTTTCTATATATTTTAAAATCCAATCTAAAATTTGGGCCTCACACTAAGGGAGGAACGTTTCAAGGAATAATAATGGCCACGGAATTCCTTCCAATTGATGCCGTCCGCGTGAGAGGTGTGATTTCCTTCGTGGGGAAAGCCGTTTAGGTTAGAATGGTGGCAAGCCTGGTACCACCACGCTCCTTTGAACATCTTTGCGCACTCCTTAGTATGAGAGTCGTTATCCTGGTCCTTTGTCGAAAATTGTGCTCCCACGTGGGGTGAGAAGGAGTCCCCTGCGTTTCCAGAGTATGAACCCAGGTCCAGGCGATACTTGGCACTGGCGTCCCCGATATAGAAGTAGTCTTACTTAGCCCAGCGGGATTTGCTTTCGAAATCTTCGAGGTCGACCCGGAGTTCCATGAGGACATAACTCACAAGGGCGTGGATGTTGTCGAGGCCGAGCCAGAATTCACCTCCGTCAAGAAGTCTTCCCTCTGAGGAAGAGCTCGGTGGCGTTAAAACACAGTCCAGCCACCTCCGTCGGTCGTCTGATCGCAGAACACTGCCGCGGGGTGGTTGGGGCAGCATGGATACGGGTACACGGTTCGAACTCCAGACTGGGTGTCTCCTCGGTGAAGGAGGTCGGCGCAGTTTTGAGATGGGTTCTGGGACACCTTCACTTCTGTGTTTTCGCAGAGAGCGAGTCTTTTGGAGACGCATGAAGAAGAGAAACCGATCTCACTGAAGAGGGTCGCGACGTTGTATGCTGAAGAGGGTTCTTCCCCATGACAAGTAACACTAGCAACTACAGCCATTGCAATCACCGAATTAACGACTTTCAACATCGTGTCTTGGGAGAAATGTAAACTCTGCCCTGACAATCCATTTTGAGGGCATCTTATCTTAAAGGTTTTTGATAAAAATTGTGTCCATTTTTAAAATTTAAAGTGACATCGAAAAGTTGATAAGACTATAAGTGCATTGAATAATATATATTTCGCTTGTTGGCAAACAGAAAATGAAAGTGGTATGATTTCGTTCTTTGTAGTCTTTCGCATTTTCAAATTACAAAAGCCTCTGTGAGGAGATTAAATGGAATAAATTAAGATTTTCTCGAAATGGTAAAATTAAGAGTTGGGGTGAATGGAAAAAGGCCGGTCGGTGATCTGTCTGCACCAGCTAAGTTAATAGGTCGGGTAATGTTAGGTTAGGTTAGCTAAAAGTAAAATGAAAATGCATAGAAATAATACAGCACAGGCAGACGCCGACTGCCGGTGCCACTGGGGTCGAAAAAGGGTGCCGCTTCTCCAGGGACCAGGAGTGATGATCTACTCTACTCTCATTATTCTCTTTTATCTTCCAACTTGTTCATGACGTAAGACGACGACGGTATTTTCATTCAACCTTAATCAGACTCCACCATACTTCATAGGTAAAGGAGGAAAGAAATACCTAAAGACGCTCCAAAGATGATCGAAAGTTCAGCAATTTAAGTAACGATTTTACCAAAAGCAATTATCAAAAAGAGATATAAACATAGGACAAGCTATCTACCATCTACAAAATGGACTAAAAAAATCAGTAAGAAAAATAGAAAGTTGGCAAGAGAAATTGGTCAACGCGAAATATACCATGGTCTGTAACAATATATATATATATATATATATATATATATATATATGTATATATATATATATTTATTGCAGGAATATGAAGACCCAGGTGATTACACTAATCATTTATTGGCTGGACGTTTCGGAACTTTACTAGGACCATCTTCAGCGACTGTGTCGACTAATGAGAAGGGGAAGGAACATTGATCGATAACAGTTAAAAGAATGCATTAAATAATAGCTAAAAAAGCGGATGAAGACAAGTTAAAATAATATAATTGTCAAATAGAAAATTAAAGTAAAAACACTAATAACAATATATAGAATTTATTAATGCTACCCAGTGTGATTTTAAAAAATACTATAAAGAAGTGAAATTATAACATAAACTGACTTGAATATCACATTGTCGAGGTATGACATTACATTATATCAATACCATATTATATCTATGAGGGAGGGACCAATAACTTGAAAGCGAACCGACAAAAGGGGCGGAAAACCACGAGTTTTGATGGGCTGAGTAGCGAGAGTGTCAATGTAGAAATAATAATGACCTTGGCGTTGACCTCTAAAAGGCAGCATTCTTTAGGGGCACTTGACCTTTGGCCAGTGGCAAGGAGGGAGAGACACCCAGCCAGTGAGACCATCAAGAATGGGGGAAGGGGCATGCCTAGAGAACCTGTCAGTTCCTGGAACTCAGAGGACATTTGACCAAGTTAACCTTACTAACTAGGGTATGTGAGCTTATTATGGGGAGTGGTGAACATATGCTGGCACCCTAACATCAATGGGAGGCCAAACTTGAAACGATAAGATGGGGAAACTATCCCGCAGCAAACAAGACGTACTAAGATGGTGATTGATTTGGCCGTAGAAAGAAGTTTATTTATTCAGTTAATTTGGCCGTTTTCTTAGGGTCGTTGTCCTGCTGAAATATCCATTGATGTTGACGGTAGAATTTTTTCGCACTTGAGAGCAGCTTTTCCTTCTGTATCTGTCTATACGTGGCTCTATTCACTTTCCTATCAATGATGTGAAGTGCGAATGTGCCATGTGCAGTAAAACAGCCCGAAAACCATGAGCCTACCTCCTCCAGGCTTCACAGTTGGGATGGTGAGCTTAGGATCATAGCTAGATCCGTCTGCTCTCCAAACGTAACGAGCATCCTTTTAGCCATAAGTCAGGCCTTCCTGTAGCTGCTCGGTGGATCCATGGATTCACCACCTCGCCCAAGACACGAATATATTCGCGGGGTTCATCTTGATGACCTCTGCTGCATGACTCTGGCACGTCCTTGGGTGTGACAGCGAACCACTTATTGTTTGTTATGGGAGTTGATCTTCTCAATCTATATTGAGACTGCCTGTGCTTTATTATTTCTATTAATTGTCTTTTACCCCTCTTTCGCATTTTGTTACACGCCTTGTCGTAAATATTCACTTGAGTGGTGGCCGACAGGTCGCCGACCGGCCTTCGTCCATATAAATCTCCCCTGAACCCTCCCCCCCTCCCTATCCCCCTTCTCTTTGTTCCTCGCTGTTTCCCCTTTCTCCCCATATCTCTCCACCTTGGTTTCTCCTTCTATCTTAACTTTTAATCTCTGACACTATCTCGCCTATCTCTCCCTCTCTGCTTCTCTCATAATATATTATTCCTATCTCCTCCTTTCTCTCCCTTTCTATCCCAATGACTAAACAACTCTTCCACTTCTCTCCTCCACTTATTCTATCTTTTACAGCACTCTCCCTCTCCCAACTATCTCCCTCTCTAACTTTCTATCCCTCTCTAAAAATCTCCATCCTCCTCTCTCTCCTCGATCTCTCCCTCGCAGAGGCTTTTAGGATTTATAATTGAGAAAGAGAACAAAGAACTAAACCACACCACTTCACTTCTCTGTTCGCCAATAAGCAAACGGGAAGTGTAATCGAATTTTACTGGCCTGATTTAAAAAATAAATATGAATGAATGGTAAATATATATTTGCCAATGTAATTATAATTTTATCGACTTTCAAATGCGACTTTGAATTTAAAAAATGGACACAATTATCATAACAATCTATAAGATGAGACGCCCTCAAAATGTCCTCCGAGCCCTTGGTTCAATGACATCTGCGAATGCACATAAAACCATGAGGTCCTCTCCTCTGTTATGCAGTTCGGGGATTGTCAGGGCAGAGTTCACATTCCTCCTGAGACACGATGTTAAAGGTGGTGTGTTTGGTGTTGGCAATGGCTGTAGTTGTGAATGTTACTTCTCATGGGGAAAATCTCTCTTCAGCAGACGTCTTCGCGACCCTCTTCGGCGAGATCGGTTTCTCTCCTTCGTGCGTCTCCAAAAGTCTCGCTCTCTGTGAAAACACAAGGAAGGCTTGCGCTCTGGGGGAGATAACGACTCAAGAAAGCCTCTTTCTCGGAATCATCGCCAAACATAAGGACTCTCAGGACCCTCCTCGAAACTGCGCTGATCTTCTTCACCGCGGTGATACCCAGTCCGGAGTTCGAACCATGTACCCGTACGCGTGCTGCTCCAACCGCCCCGTGGCGGTGTCCTGCGATCAGACGACTGACGGAGGTGGCTGGACGGTGTTTCAACGCCGCCGAGCTCTTCCCCAAAGAGAAGACTTCTTCCGAAAGTGGACCGAGTACCGACTTGGCTTCGGAATTCTTGACGCAGGTGAGTTTTGGCTCGGCCTCGACACCATCCACGCCCTCGTGAGTGATGTCCTCATGGAGCTCCGAGTTGACCTCGAGGACTACGAGGGCAAGAAGCGCTGGGCCAAGTACGATTACTTCTCCATCGGGGACGCCAGTGACCATTACCGCCTGGACTTAGGAGCATACAGTGGGAACGCCGGGAATTCCTTTACCCGCCAAAATGGGCAACAATTTACCACCAAGGATAAAGATAATGACCTGTCTGATAAGAATTGTGCAAACGTGTATAAGGGAGCCTGGTGGTACGAGAAGTGTCACTCTTCTAACTTAAATGGGTTCCCTCACGAGGGCAACCACACCTCCTTTGCCAATGGCATCAACTGGGAAGCCTTTCGAGGGTACCACCATTCCTTGGAACGATCTACCCTCAGTTTGAGGCCGAAATTTTACATTGCTCCATAGATTTCTCGGAAATTTGCCATCTTTGCTTAAGCAACTTCTAATTTTACATTATCGGGAAAATCTTCTTTTATTCCATTTAAACTCCTCTTCTTTATTTTAACCAATGGAGTGATATATAGTGTATGAGGAGATATTAATATAAAATAATATTGGGTGCTCACTATTGAGCATTCTTCCTCTATCGACGGATTTCCAGAGTTCCAAATCTTGATCTGTAATCACAACCGTTTGTGATGTGGGCTAATCGTCCCTTTGGTTTCCTAAAATTAGAAAACAAAAGACGAGTCTTTCACATTTTTTTAGCATTCCGGGGCCTGAAAAATGTCGTAATGACTTTAAATACATTATTATCCGTATAATTAACGGTAGGATATTAGGCAATGGCAAGTGTCAGTTTTCAAAGTAATTATATCTATTCACTTAATCGTACGATTGTTTTGTGAATACCAAAGTGCCATAGGGGTCTAATTTATCGCTTGGTTCTTTTAACAAACTCTAAAGTAGCTTTTTACTTACTCTGTACTCACATGATATGATTGGAATATCACTTTCAAATAGGTATTATCTTTCATCTACATATTATCATTTGTTCTTTAAATATGATTTAATATTGTTTTGTTTTCTGTAAATGTCTTATCCCCATGAAGAGCTTTAGGTGAATGAAAACAAATCAGTGTAATCGCATGGGGGTCAGAAAGCGACATTTGACGTTTAATCTATTCGTTGATAAAAACTTCCTGAAGAAGTTTCGCCCAGATTTTTAGGGCAAATTCATCTTAGTTCTTTAATCCTGATTGTCAGGGATAGGCAAAAATCCTGTCTCTTTTTCTTGCCTTTGTCAGTACCATGCACTTATTCCTCGCATCCCTTCGTCAAGTTTTGAACTTTGTACGTAACGTAGATAAAGAACATACTAGTTATATGCTGATAAAATAATTGAATGCCTCAGTTTATTATTAATTAATCAAAATATAAGAATTTGGATTTTTGATGGCCATTGAAATCAGGTTTAAAGGTCTGCTCGATTATCGAGATTTGATTATTACTTTAGAAAAATTTCACTTCTGGCTTTTTCGTTTTTTGAATGGATATTTTATTAATATGTTGGAAATAAAAACGTAAATAAAAATCACTTTTTACATCTTTTTATCTGAGATTCTCTAAGACTTATTTAAAATGTTCTCTGAAATTGCAGGATGGCCGAAGAATCTCCATATTTTTGGTTTGCAGGATTTCGATATCATATGACAATTTGGCTCTCGGTAAATCACAAGATCTTGCTTGAACCTTAACAGTGCCTCGAGGGGGGCCCAATTTGAGGGCAATTCACAATTTCTCTTATATGGGGAGGGAAAATTACTTGGAGTCTCAGCAAACACGGCTGGTTAGAAGGAGAGATAAACCTGCGTGTCGAAATTGAATAGTAGACGAAGAAGGCATAAAGAAATAGCTAGGGGAAGATATATACGAAACAAGAGAAAATTAAGAATAGAGCCGTTCCAGAGACACCCAAGGATTCGAGGATGAAGCAACGGAGAAGTGTGATTCACAGTATCATTTGCTGCGTGGGGATCGATAATTATCAGAAAGGGGGAGATGGCCCCCTGTTTCGGCTCTTTGTCCTGCTTTGAATCTAGACGCGACGTTCGCATCAATGTTAAAAAATAACATGTGGTATGCAATCAGCATTAAAGCCCCCACTTTCCGGACTTTTATAAAGACCGTAAGTTGAGAGATTGGGCTATACGAGTAGCTTGTCGGGGCTTTGTGGTCAGGTCAGGTTACTCAAAGATACAGCAAGTGTCTGAAATCATAAGGTCCCACAACATTTGAGAGGTTCGCATTAAAGATATCATGAGGTAAGGGAGAAGACAGGATGAAACTACTCTGGGTACAATTGGAATTAAAAAGTCAACTGGAGAAGGGTCTTTTTCGCAAAGGCGGGGGGGGGGGATTACTCAAGGTGAACTGGGATGAGAGAAAGATTCTGACGGGGAGGAGTTGCGGAGTGTCGTGAAATTTAATCGAATGGTATCCTCGATTGAATATGGACTCTCTTATAAGAGAAAAAGGCACAGAATTCCGCACGGAGCCAATTAGAAGAAAGGGCGGAGCAGATATTAGCAATATGCTTGAACAACGTGTGTTGTATTTGTTACCTCTAAGGATGCGTCTGGTGGGAGTAGGTTACAAAACCTGCTTTGCTGCTCTCCCTGCAGCACTCTCACGCGCATACCGGAATCGCCTCTTTCTTCCTCGTCTGTGCTTATTGGCATTCAAAATAGTGGCTGAGACTCGCGGGGCACGTCATCGAATAGTGGTGGTGGAGGGAAGTTTGGCATGGCCATTGATGCAGTAGGAGAGGATCAGAGTAATGGTAAAGGCTAACAGTGGAGGAGAGAGGCAAGGACTCCATTTTAAATGCAGAAGAACAACATGATTGGTTTGAGAACGAAACTGCGGCCACTTCCGCAAAACCAAACGGAGGCACGTATCTTGCCAACCCCTATGGAAGAAATTCATTTGGTGAAGTTGGGGGAAACAAAAATGTGCTCAATACTCAGATCTTTAATAGTCAACTTGGAAACCTAGTTGTACTATTAGTATTAGTATAAACCTTTTCGATTCCTGCTTAAAAAAAGATTTGGCTGCATTGTGAAGAGTAAATGAAGCCATTGTAATCCAACGAAGGGAAATTTCAAAACCAATTGGAACACAGGGGAGAAAATGCAGAAAAAAATAAAAGCGTGCAGGTACCGAAGGAAAAGAAGAAGCGAAAAACATTGCAGTTGGTAACATTCTCAACTCTCAGTTCTGGGGGAACCGAAGGGATTTTAAGCCCTTCGGCGCGAGTGCATAAACGGAAGACAAAGTTCTAAGTGTGCGAACAGTTGGAACCCATTGTGGGGTCCCGGGTTAAGATCAGGGGTCAAATAGATACAGATAAGAGTGGTCCACCAATCCTCAGATGGGTTGAAGTGGAGAAAACTTTCAGAAACCAGTTGGAATTGAATAGTCGAGAGAAAAAAATGAGGTGAATGAGGACTGAAGATCTGAGAGAAACACCCTCGATCGAACTTCTTTTGGCCCAGAGGAAGAAGTTAGGCAAGTCAAGACAGCATTAAGGACACACGTCTCGCTAAGAGTGAGCAGGGCTCTGAAAAAATCACCCTTAATCAAGCCTCTCTGGGCACCGAGATGGCATTAAGGTTGCCTCAAGTCAACATTGAGGGCGCACGCCTCGTTTTCATCTCCCTCTTTAACAACTACAAGGGTTAGTGAATTTAGTTTACGGACTGATAATTCCGCAAGAGTTTGAATATGCGCTTTGTACAATGGTTGTTCTCAAACTAGGGTCAGTGCCCTTCAAGGATGCCTTGGAAGCTACTAATGACTCGCGGTAAGCAAACCAAGACGAACCTCGTTTCTCTCTGCACCGAGGAAGAAAAAAAGAGATTTTATGTATAAGAATTAACACGTGTATTTATAGCCAATTAAACACGGATAGTAGGAAGGTATTGACCCTTGGGCAGTGTTAACATTAAACTTTAAGATTGACGATCATCTATTATTTGTGAAGTAATAATTAATATACGAATCCGTACAGGATTCTCCAAGAATCGAAAATTAATACCTTCACATTGTCGTTGGTGAAAGACTTTTCTTTTTAAATCCAGGTGGATTCTGAATAAAGCCAGCGACAATTCTCTTATTAAGATTCCTCCTTCGAATTTCTGGTTCAGTTGTGACCCAGAATTTGTGGAAGTAGCTAAGGTGTGAACCCGCACCTGGGGGCATCTCTGGAGCATAAAGATTGGTATCCCACTGAACCATTTCATTGGAGACATACTTCTTCATTACCACTCAGAAGAAATTGATACAAACGAGTTTTGGTGCTTAATATTAAAATAGTTATATTTTTATACTTTAAAAAAAAACATGAAAATCTATAGCGGGTCCTGGAGGGAGAAGGTTGGGAGCACTCATCCAGTTCCTTTTAGCTGAGGATAACCCTTAGTTCTACGAAAATGGTGTCAATGATTCTCATTGGTAAAAAAAATCTCACCGAAAGGAGAGATTCTCTTGACCTTCCGGATCCATCTTGAATGATCTCCTTCAAGGGAAGTCAGAATCCTCCCTTCGATCAGAAAGGGTATGAAAGGGCGGGCGGGTATTGGAGGGTGGTTCGGGTATGGGAGGGTGTTGCGGGTATGGGAAGGTAGTGCGGGCATGGTAGAGTGGTGGGGAAATAGAAGGGTGGTGCGGGTATGGGAGGGTGGTGTGGGTATGGAAGTGCGGTGCAGGTATGGAAGGGTGGTGCGGGTATGGAAGGGTTATGCGGGTATTTTTGGTGGCCTGTCTGAGCGCCGTCCCCAGTTTAAGGAAATGTGTTGAATGATGATGATCATCATCATCTGTGTTCTTCGGAGGATCTCGTTCCCCCTCCGGGGGGGAGGGGGTTACCCCGTCCTTCGATCTCCTTTGATTTAATTCCTTTGGTCCTCGATGGAACGCTCGGGAGGAGCTGCCGACGAGGGAAAGATGGCGTTAAGCCACTGGACTCTTATCGTCGAAGTGATTTTCCAATTTAAATCCATCGCTTCCACAATAACAGGGAGCGACCAAAGTTTCAGTTGAGGAGGGTACGAGGGGTGGTGGCGTGCGGAAGGAGGGAGGGCAATAGAGCTTCATTTCATGCTCTGGTCAACAGATATTTTCTTCTGGTAGTTAAAAAGAGTTTTTCTTCTTTTCTTTGCGATGATGATAAGGAGGAGGAATAGAAGGAAGAGGGGGAGGAGGATGTGGAGGAGGATGGATGGAGAAGAGGAGAATGAGTGCGATGAGGGAGGAGAATAGGAAGAAGAATGAAAACGAGATTTAATAGAGGTGCAAAAGACGACCCAATAGCCCGATATAGAGGGAGAGAATGAGAGAGAGAGAGAGAGAGAAAAAAAAGATAGAGAGAAGAGAGACAGTTTCTCGTTTTCGGGCACTGGGGTCACATGGGGGACGGGGATTGGGGTGGATCGAGATCCGAATGCGGATTCTGAATCGCTCATTCACATTTTCTTAACATTGCGAGATGGTGTTTTCTGCAATGGGGGTTTGCCCTTTCTGGTTGAGGGGGAAATTGATGGGGGATATGATTTATGTTTGAATGAGGCGGAGGGTGGTGTTAATCTATGGCAAGGCATAATTGTGCCCGCCATCGAATTTGGTTGACATCGGATTGTTCCTACCATTGAAGTATCTACCATCAGATTTATACCATCCTATTGGCGTCCTCTATAGACTGCAAGACCCAGTGACTGAGGAAGAGGCACCCATCCCACTAGAGCTCAGATCCGCTCGAGAAACCTTAGCTCAGTGTCGGGTCATCATTTGCCCCTTTGTTTTTAATCTTCCACTATCTTGTCCATGCTTCCTTCGTCTTCTCGCTCCCTTGAGCCGTGAGTAATCTCCTCTCCCCCAGAGCAACCTGGCGGAGATACTCTCGATGGTTCTCTAAAACTATCCCATCAAAGAGCTTTAATTTCCTCCTAAGACTTCATTTCTCAGCCAACAAAAGGACTTCTTGCCTTCGTTCATGAAGCAACGCTTAAGTCCAAGAGAGTTGTGCGCCCTCTTCTTCTTTTAGCACCGGGGGTGGTTTAACTGGGCTCTATAACTTTCACACCTATTTTTACAATCAAACACTTTACAAAATATTTATTGAAACATCTCTTCAAAGTGCCTATATGTAGCTGCCCTGATTGATTGTCGCTCTCCTTTCTAATTTATTAAGAAGAAATCTCCAATTTATCGAGTATCGGTGCTGTTACCTCCTTAATTTTAATCTGGCGCTTTCAAGTGTTCAGGTTCAAGGTGTAGGTCATGAAGGAGGTTATGGAGGCGTTGCCTTTTGCACTTAGAATCACCAAAGATGGGGGAGGGGGGTTCAAACATATCACCTGAACTCGGAAGCCAACAAACCGATAACTGCATTGAAAGGAACCTATAATACTATTTGGCCACCATTTGACCCCAAACGAGGAAATTGCCCTCGTTTATTGCGTTGCTTCTTTGTTTGTTATCCTAGAAGAAGGATGAGGGGGTGCGCCATCCTTCTGATAATAGAGAGTGATTAGACAGATACAATATCCTATTTAACCATTCCTGTTAATATTGATACAAGCCAAATCCCTTCATTTTTGTCGCTCTATTAAAGTATTTATTGATTTTAATTCTATAATTTTGGGGGCGTTTTCTCAAACATATTCATATGGGTTCTTCTTGTCCTGGGACTTTATACACGCGATTTTTCCCTTAAGGAACTCTGCCCCTACTCTTGAAGGGGTGGGGGAGGCATCATTTTGGACTAAAACCTTCGTGTATTTTTTGTTGCTTCTCAGTTGGACAAAACATCAAAGAAAAACGAATCCGATCGAGGCAGAGTTGTGAAACTTCATCACTCAAACCCGTGATGTCTCCACCTTGCAAACCTTGATATTCAGTAGGAAACCATTAAACAGCTCCATGTGAAATGGGAAAATATACTAAAAGGTAAAAAAATGTCCTCCTAAAACTTAAATTTTATTTTGTAATGACATCAGGTGGTGTTTATTATGGTCATCGTAAGAATTTAAATGCCCAGGCTGAAACACGCCAATCTTGCATTGCGCACGCAACTCTCCAATTGATAATATCTGACTCAAGGAGGATCTAAGAGGCAGGGAAAAAGCTTCCTTACAGAAAGGGATATTAGGACTGAAGAATATTCAGCGACTCTTATCCAGCAACCAGGAAGCCCTGGTATCCACTGGATGCCATGGGGGTGAGAGTAATCTGACTAAGGCATAATGCAAATACAGGAGTCCTCAAACACGGGGACCAATCACGATTAAATTTTTTGAAACGTGAACCAAATGGGACATTATGTATGGAAAGTATCATAATGTGCAATGAAAATATAAGGATTAAGAATAGGGTTTATTTAACCCTACGAGACTAATCATATCACTTAATTACAACTTTCCACTTATATATTGTTGAATGAAAAAAACAAACCAATACCAGTAACAATCATTTATCGTCTCGTTCCTAAGAGATTATTTTTATACGCTAGCTCACAATTTCAACAGAATCTTCATTGTTTTATAAATTTCGGCATTGAGAATTTGCCTTAAATTCCCTTTTTGTTGCTTTTCAATGATTATAATTTATGCAATGGAGATTTTGACTAAAATTTCTGTTTTGAACGAGTAGGTTTTGTATTGTCCCCCATATTTATATACAAGGATTTTCTTTCATTAATAGACTATAAAAAATATATTTGAAGGATAATAATAATATTCTTTCTTGCAGATAAATTTTATTAATTATCTAAAATTTGGAGGATCTTTTGTTCTATTCGAAATTCTAAAGCTTAACTACTCCGGCGCAATTAAAGATCCGCGCTTTTTTATAAATATCTCTATTTTAAAAATATACGTAAATATTATATAAAACTGAAAGTGCTATATCATGTAAATATATCATCAATATACATTATATAATGTATATCGAAGCACTTTAACTGATAAAGGCGTGTAAATGTCTAATTTTGATGTTATGGCGAAAAAAAGATTGGAAGACATCTTGTGATAATCTGATGTGGACGTCCTAATCAAATAATAACATCTAAAATAGGAGACCAGACCAAACGCACCAATAATGATTGAAGTAAAGGAAATTTTTAAGATAATTTATTGACATGAATCAAGAAGCATCGATATATTATGAGAACCATGTGGAGGAGAACCCAAGGCAGGAATAATTAAACCAAGGATAATGTGTTCAATTTATCAAGGATCTCATGAATGCGCATAACATAAGTGAGGAATAGAAATTACCCGTGGTCCTAATAACACCATTTCTATGACCTGATAACACCCTTTCTTATGAATTCTATTCTCAAAAGCCGTAGTTATTAAGTCAATAACGACAATAAAAACTTCCATTGAATTTAAATCGATAAATTGTTAGTATATTCAATCATTATACCCCAATTAGCTTTGAATTTATGGTTATGGATAGAAAGGCCAAGAATGACTCTGGGGCACTGTGGGACTCACTGAAAAAAATTGAACCTCATTCATCAGTCGGGAAATAATTAAAGTTTTTAAACATGAAAATTAACAGCGAATTATTTATCGAAGGTACTGCAGGGTAGTGAAATTTGGGTCGTAACCATTTAAAATATAAAATTACAATATATCAAACACTCTATATTATAAACCAACCTCTTCATATAATTGGGTAATTTCTTTCTATATATTTTAAAATCCAATCTAAAATTTGGGCCTCACACTGAGGGAGGAACGTTTCAAGGAATAATAATGGCCACGGAATTCCTTCCAATTGATGCCGTCCGCGTGAGAGGTGTGATTTCCTTCGTGGGGGAAGCCATTAAGGTTAGAATGGTGGCAAGCCTGGTACCACCACGCTCCTTTGAACATCTTTGCGCACTCCTTAGTATGAGAGTCGTTATCCTGGTCCCTGGTCGAAAATTGTGCTCCCACGTGGGACGAGAAGGAGTCTCCTGCGTTCCCAGAGTATGGACCCAGGTCCAGGCGATACTTGGCACTGGCGCCCCCGATATAGAAGTAGTCGTACTTAGCCCAGCGAGATTTGCCTTCGAAATCCTCGAGGTCGACCCGGAGTTCCATGAGGACATAACTCACAAGGGCGTGGATATTGTCGAGACCAAGCCAGAATTCACCTCCGTCAAGAACTCCGAAGCCGAGTCGGTACTCGACCCATTTGCGGAAGAAGTCTTCCCTCTGAGGAATAGCTCGGCGGCGTTGAAACACAGTCCAGCCACCTCCGTCGGTCGTCTGATCGCAGAACACTGCCGCGGGGCGGTTGGGGCAGCATGCGTACGGGTACACGGTTCGAACTCCGGACTGGGTGTCTCCTCGGTGAAGGAGGTCGGCGCAGTTTTGAGCTGGGTTCTGGGACGCCTTCAGTTTGGCGATGGTTTCCACAAGGAGGTTCTGTTGAGGCTTTGTCTCGTCGAGAACCGAAGCCTTCCTTGTGTTTTCGCAGAGAGCGAGACTTTTGGAGACGCACGAAGGAGAGAAACCGATCTCACTGAAGAGGGTCGCGACGTCGTATGCTGAAGAGGGTTCTTCCCCATGACAAGTAACACTCACAACTACAGCCATGGCAATCACCGAATTCACGACCTTCAACATCGTGTCTCAGAAGGAATTTGAACACTGCCCTGACAATCCCTGAACTGCATAACAGAGGAGAGGACCTCATGGTTTTATGTGTATTTGCAGATGCCATTGAACCAGGCGCTCAGAGGACATTTTGAGGGCATCTCATCTTAAATGTTTTTATAAAAATTGTGTCCATTTTTAAAATTTAAAGCGGCATCGAGAAGTTGATATGACTATAAGTGCATTGAATAATATATATTTTGCTTGTTGGCGAACAGAAAAGTGAAGTGGTGTGGGTTCGTTCTTTGTAGTCTTTCACATTTTAAATTACAAAAGCTTCTGTGAGGAGATTAAATGGAATAAATGAAGATTTTCCCGAAATGGTAAAATTAAGACTTGGTGTGAATGGACAAAGGCCGGTCGGCGATCTGTCTGCACCAGTTAAGTTAAAAGGTCGGGTAATGTTAGGTTAGGTTAACTAAAGGTAAAATGAATAGAAATAATACAGCACAGGCAGACGCCGACTGCCGGTGCCACTGGGGTCGAAAAAGGGTGCCGTTTTTCCATGGACCAGGAGTGATGGTCTACTCTACTCTCATTATTCTCTTTTTTCTTCCAACTTGTTCATGACGTAAGACGACGACGTTATTTTCATTCAACCTGAATCAGACTCCACCATAGTTCTTGGGTAAAGGAGGAAAGAAATATCTAAAGACGCTCCGAAGATAATTGAATAGATCGAAAGTTCAGCAATTTAAGTATGGATTTTACCAAAAGCATTTATCAAAAAGAGATATTAACATAGGACAAGCTATCTACTATCTACAAGATGGACTAAAAAAGACAGTAAGAATAATAGAAAGTTGCCAAGGGAAATTGGTCAACGCGAAATATACCATGGTCTTTAACAATATATATATATATATATATATATATATATATATATATATATATATATATATATATATATATATATATATATATATATATGTATTTATATATATATATATATATATATATATATATATATATATATATATATATATATATATATATATATATATATATATATATATATATATATATATATATATTTTTTTTTTTTTCAGGAATATGAAGATCCAGGTGATTACACTAATCATTTATTAGCAAGACGTTTTGGACCTTTACCAGGACCATTTTCAGCGACTGTGTCGACTAATGAGAAGGGAAAGGAACATTAATCGATAACAGTTAAAAGAATGCATTAAATAATGGCTAAAAAAGCGGATGAAGACAAGTTAAAATGATAAAATTGACAATTATTAAAATTAAAGTAAAAACACTAATAAAAATATATAGAATTAATTAATACTACCCAGTGTGACTTTAAAAAATAATAGAAAGAAGTGAAATTATAACATAAACTGATATGAATATCACATATTAAAAGTAACTGGATTAAACAATATAATAACCTATTATATTAAATTTAAAAAGATACAAAAAAAAACTCGAAAACAAATTAGAATGAATTAAACAAAGTGACTAACCTTTATCGAGGGAGTTGAAAAATCAACTAACTAAAGATATAAAACTACTAACGAAATTTGTTCGGTTGGTCGATTGGCTAGTTGATCTATTGAAGTGTTGGTTGGTATATAGTGAATAGTTTAATCGAGGAGGTGTAATTGTTAAGGTTGGAATTTATTTTATTGATGTGTAGTGACTCTAAGGCAGTATCTTTAGGAGCACTTGACCTTTCGTGTGTCGCCTGGAGGGAGAGACACCCAGTCAGTGAGACGATCTAGAATGGGGGAAGGAGCATGGCAGATAACCCGGTAGTTCATGGAACTCAGAGGTCATTTGACCTTGTTAACCTTACTAATTAGGGTATGTCAGCTTATTAAGGGAAGTGGGGGACATATGCTGGCACCCGAAAATCAATGGGAGGCCAAACTTGAAAAGATAAGATGGGGAAACTATCCCCCAGCAAACAAGACGTACTAAGATGGCGATTGATTTGGCCGTGGAAACAAGTTTATTTATTGAGTTAATTTGGCCATTTTCTTAGGGTCGTTGTCCTGCTGAAATATCGATTGATGTTGACGGTAGAATTTGTTCGCACTTGAGAGCAGTTTTTCCTTTTGTATCTGTCTATACGTGGCTCTATCCACTTTCCCATCAATGATGTGAAGTGCGAATGTGTCATGTGCAGTAAGGCAGCACGAAAACAATAAGATTACCTCCTCCAGGCCTTACTGTAGCTGCTGGGTGGATCCATGGATTCACCACCTCGCCCAGGACACGAATATAGCCGCGAGGTTCATCTTAAGGAGCTCAGCATGACTCTGGCACGTCCTTGGGTGTGACAGCGAACCATATATTATTTGTTATGGTGGTTGATATTCTGGTCTTGGCAGAAATTCTTCTCGTCGTTAAAGAACCACAACATGTCTGGCTCCACTGGGTGTTTTAACTTGTTGATCCGTTTCATGGTGTGCTCGAGTCATTTTACTGTATCGCTTTGGAAACTAATTATGCTTCCTCATCTTATATAAAGAGTACAGAATGTTCTCATGCACCATCAGCCTGATTATCCTTTTATCCACACCTGTTCCCCTTACAACGAGGCGCATTGACTGTTTAGGATCCTTGTTTCTAAACCCCTGGATTTCAGCAAAGAATTCCGACATTCGGATGGCATCAGATCGTCGAACATGGGTTTTCCTATCGACTGTCGCCTAAGAGTCGAATCCTTAATCTTCTAAGTCCTTCCTGGGCCTTTCCACAATCCACTGACGTTGAAGGAAATCTGAAATCGCCTTGTTTGCCGTTCCATGCAGATTCCAAGGAGGACTCGATGTCTCTTATACAAATTAGTGGTGGTTCAAAATTTGCGATAGTCAATTATTCTGCAAAATAATAAAGCAAAAATGGTTATAAGTTTTAAAAAGAAGAGACTGAAAAAGAACGTATATATAAATATATATATATATATATATATATATATATATATATATATATATATATATATAAATATATATATATATATATATATATATATATATATATATATATATATATGTATATATATATATATATATATATATATATATATATATATATATATATATATATATATAGAGAGAGAGAGAGAGAGAGAGAGAGAGAGAGAGAATGACTGTTTGTTTGTGTAAGAGTGAAAGATTCTTAAATAGGGCTCTGGCAGAGAACACTGGTTGGATATTCGCAATCCAACTTTTTCCATTTCCATCTCATAAATGCCTTTTTTATGCTTTCGGATAGGAAATTAATTGAGAAATTGAAGAACAGAAACAAGTCAGCGATAATTATGTCCAAGAATGGTCAGTTCTCCCTCAAGCGGATCCCCTGTGTATACCACCACTCCTGGTCCCTGGAGAAGCGGCACCCTTTCTCGGCCCCAGTGACCCCGGCAGTCGCAATCTATATTTAGACTGGCTGTGCTTTATTATTTCTATTAATTGTCTTTTACTCTTCTTTCGCATTTTCTTTACACTCCTTCTCGTACATATCCACTTGGCTGATGGCCGACAGGTCGCCGACCGGCCTTCGTCCATTTAAAATCTCCCCCGGACACTCTCCCTCCATATCCCCCTTCTCTCTCTCTTTCTCTCCCTCGCTGTTCTTTCTTTCTCCACATATCTCTCAAACTCTCTTTCTCCCTCTATCTTAACCTCTAATCTCTCTCATTGTCGCACCCATCTCTCCATCTCTGCTTCCCTCATAATATTATCCCTCTCTCCCCCTTTCTGTCCCACTAACTAAACAACTCTCCCACCTGTCTCCTCCTTCCCCTCTATCTTTCACATCTCTCACCCTCTCCCAACTATCTCCCTCTCTAACTCTCTATCCCTCTCTCAAAATCCCAATCCCCCTCTCTCTCCTCACTCTCTCCCTTGCAGAGGCTTTTAGGATTTGTAATTCAAAAAGAGAACAAAGAACTAAACCACACCACTTCACTTCTCTGTTCACTAATAAGCAAACAGGAAGTGTAATCGAATTTTACTGGCCTGATTTAAAAAATAAATATGAATGAATGATAAATATATATTTGCCAATGTAATTATAATCTTATCGACTTTCAAATGCGACTTTAAATTTAAAAAATGGACACAATTTTCATAAAAATCTATAAGATGAGACGCCCTCAAAATGTCCTCCGAGCCCTTGGTTCAATGACATCCGCGAATGCACATAAAACCATGAGATCCTCTCCTCTGTTATGCAGTTCAGGGGTTGTCAGGGTGAATTTCACATTCTTCCTGAGACACGATGTTAAAGGTTGTGTATTTGGTGTTGGCGATGGGTGTAGTTGTGAATGTTATTTCTCATGGGAAAGATCTCTCTTTAGCAGACGACTTCGCGACCCTCTTCAGCGAGATCGGTTTCTCTTCTTCGTGCGTCTCTAAAAGTCTCGCTCTCTGTGAAAACACAAGGAAGGCTTCGGTTCTCGGCAAGATAACGACTCAAGAGAGCCTCTTTCTGGGCATCATCGCCAAACTGAAGGCTTCTCAGAACCCTCCTCGAAACTGCGCCGACCTCCTTCACCTCGGTGATACACAGGCCGGAGTTCGAACCGTGTACCCGTACGCGTGCTGCCCCAACCGCCCCGTGGCGGTGTCCTGCGATCAGACGATTGACGGAGGTGGTTGGACGGTGTTTCAATGCCGCCGAGCTCTTCCCCAGAGGGAAGACTTCTTCCGAAAAAGGACCGAGTACCGACTTGGCTTCGGAATTCTTGACGCAAGTGAGTTTTGGTTCGCCCTAGACACCATACACGCCTTCGTGAGTGATGTACTCATGGAGCTCCGTGTTGACCTCGAGGACTACGAGGGCAAGAAGTGCTGGGACAAGTACGATTACTTCTCCATCACGGACGCCAGTGACCATTACCGCCTGGACTTAGGAGCATACAGTGGGAACGCCGGGGATTCCTTTACCCGCCACAATGGGCAACAATTTACCACCAAGGATAAAGATAATGACCAGTCTGACAAGAATTGTGCAAACGTGTATAATGGAGCCTGGTGGTACGAGAAGTGTCACTCTTCTAACTTAAATGGGTTCCTTTACGAGGGCAACCACACCTTCTTTGCCGATGGCATTAACTGGGAAGCCTTTCGAGGGTAACACCATTCCTTGAAACGATCTACCCTTAGTTTGAGGCTAAAATTTTACATTGCTCCATAGATTTCTCGGAAATTTGCCATCTTTGCTTATCGACTTTTGATTTTACATTATCGGGAAATTATTTTTTTATTCCTTTTAAACTCCTCTTCCTCATTTTAAACAATGGAGTGATTTATAGTGTATGAGGAGATATTAATATAAAATAATATTGGGTGCTCACTATTAAGCATTCTTCCTCTATCGACGGATTTAGAGAATTCCAAATCCTGATCTGTAATCACAACAGTTTGTGACGTGGGCTAATCGTCCTTTCGCTTTCCTCAAATTAGAAAACAAAAGACGACTCTTTCATATTTATTTAGCATTCTGGGTCCTGAAAAATGTGTAAAGACTCTAAAGACATTATTATCCGTTTAATTAACGGTTAGATATTAGGCAATGGCAAGTGTCAGTTTTCAAAGTAATTATATCTATTCATTTAATCGTACGATTGTTTTGTGAATACCAAAGTGCCATAGGGGTCTAATTTATCGCTTGGTTCTTTTAACAAACTCTAAAGTAGCTTTTTACTCACTCTGTACTCACATGATATGATTGTAATGGCACTTTTAAATAGGCATTATCTTTCACTTGCATATTAACATTTGTTCTTTAAATATGATTTAATATTGTTTTGTTTTCTGTAAATGTCTTATCCCCATGAAGAGCTTTAGGTGAATGAAAACAAATCTGTGTAATCGCATGGGGGTCAGAAAGCGACATTTGAAGTTTAATCTATTCTTTGATAAAAACCTCCTGAAGAAGTTTCGCTCAGATTTTTAAGGCATATTCATCTTAGTTCTTTAATCCTGATTGTCAGGGATAGGCAAAAATCATGTCTGTTTTTCTTGTCTTTGTCAGTACCATGCACTTATTCCTCGCATCCCTTTGTCAAGTTTTGCACTTTGTACGTAACGTAGGTAAAGGTCATATTAGTTATTAACAGATGAAATAATTGAATGCCTCAGTTTATTATTAATTAGTCAAAATATAAGAATTTGGGTTTTGTATGACCATTGAAATCAGGTTTAAAGGTCTGCTCGATTATCGAGATTTGATTAATTTTTAGAATAATTTCACTTCTGACTTTTTTGAATGGATCTTTTTGGTTATTATTTCAGTTTTTTTTATTAATATGTTGGAAATAAAACGTAAATAAAAACACTTTTTACATCTTCTTATCTTAGATTCTCTAACGACTTATTTAAAATGTTCTCTGAACTTGCAGGATGTCCGAAGAATCTTCATATTTTGGGTTTGCATGATTTCAATATGAAAGGACATTTTGGCTCTCGACGGGAATTTACCAATTCTGTCGTAAGGCGAGGGAAAATTTCTTTTAGTCTCAGCCAATAAGGCTGCTTTGAAGGAAAGATATACCTGCGTGTCGAAATTGAATAGTGAACGAAGAAGGCATAAAGAAATAGCTATGGGAAGATATATATGAAAAAAAAAAGAAAATTCAAAATATAGCCGTTTTAGAGACACTCAAGAATTCAAGGATGAAGAAACGGAGCAGTGTGATTCGCAGTATCATTTGCTCAGTGATAATCGACAATTATTAGAGAGGGGAAGCTGGCCCCCTGTTTCGAGTCTTTGTCCTGCTTTGAATTCAAACGCGACGATCGCATCAATGTTAAAATATAACATGTGATATCCAATCCGGACTAAATCCACAATTTTCCGGAACATTTTTATAAAGACCGTGAGTTAGAGATTGGGCTATAGTTGTCAGGTCTTTATAGTTAGGTCAGCTTACTTAAAGATATGACAAACAGCAACATGTCCGATATCATAAAGTGAGAGGTTTGCATTAAAGATATCATGAGGTAAGGGAGAAGACAGGGTGAAACTACTCTGGGTAGATTAGAGTTAAAAGGCCAAATGGAGAGGGGTCTTTTTCCTAGTGGGTGGGGGAGGTGATTACTCAAGGTAAACTGAGACGAGAGAAATGATTCTGACTGAGAGGAGTTACGGAGTGTCGTGGAATTAAATCGAATGGTATCCTCGATTGAATATGAACTCTCTTATAAGAGAAAAAGGCACAGAATTCCGCACGGAGCCAATTAGAAGAAAGGGCGGAGCAGATATTAGCAATATGCTTGAACAACGTGTGTTGTATTTGTTACCTCTAAGGATGCGGCTGGTGTGAGTAGGTTACAAAACCTGCTGTGCTGCTCTCCCTGCAGCACTCTCACGCGCATACCGGAATCGCCTCTTTCTTCCTCGTCTGTGCTTATTGGCATTAAAAATAGTGGCTGAGATTCGCGGGGCACGTCATCGAATAGTGGCGGTGGAGGGAGGTTTGGCATGGACGTTGATGCAGTAAAAGAGGATCAGAGTAATGGCAGGGGCTAACAGGGAAAGGATAGAGGTAAGACCTACCTATTCAATGGTGGAGAACAATATGATTGGTTTGGGTAGGAAACCGCGGCAAATTCGCGAAATCCAACGGAGGCGCGTCTTCTCCCAAACCATTTGGTGAAGTTGGGGGAATCAAAAATGTGTTGAATGCTCAGATCTTTAATGGTTAACTTGAGGCCCTAGTTGTACTATTAGTATAAATCGTTTCGATTCCTGCTTTTGAAAAGAGAGATTTTGCTGCTTTGCGAAGGGTAAGACGGAGCCATTGTAATCCAATGAATGGAAATTTCACAACCCTCTGGGACACTAAGGGAAAGACAGAGAGAAGAAGAAAAAGCGCGCAGGTACGGTAGGTAAAGGAGGAGCGAAAATCGTTGCAGTTGTTAAAATTCTCAACTCTCAGGTCTGGGAGGACCGAAGGGATTTTAAGCCTTTCGGCGCGAGTTCATAAACAGAAGACCAAGTCTTAAGAGTGCAAACAGTTGGGACCCATTGTTGGGTCCCGGGTTAAGACCAGGGGCCAAGTAGATACAGATAAGTGTGCTCCTCCAATCCTCAGATGGGTTGAAGTGGAGAAAACGTTCAGAAACGGGGTAAAATTGAATAGTCGAGAGAAAAAATGAGATGAACGAGGACTGAAGATCTGAGAGAAATACCCTCGATCGAACCTCTTTTGGCCCAGAGGGGGAATTTAGGCCAAGTCAGGAGAGCATAAAGGACACACGTCTCACTTTGACTGAGCGGAGCTCTGAAAAAAGCACCTTCAATCAAGCCCCTCTGGGCGCCGAGGTGGTATAAAGGTTGCCTCAAGACAACATAGAGGGCACACGCCTCGCTTTCATCTCCCTCTTTAATAACTACAAGTGTCAGTGAATGTAGTGTACAGACTTATAATTTAGCAAGTCTATGAATTTGGGCTGTAAACAATGGTTGTTCTCAAATTAGGCGCAGTGCCCCTCAAGGATCCCTTGCAAACTACTAAGGACTCGCGCTCAGCAAACCGAGACAAACCTCGTTTCTCTCTGCACCCGAGGAAGGAAAAAATAGATTTTCTGTATTAGAATGAAACTATTGAGACTTTAGTCAGAGAGACTCAATTAAAACTCTAAGAAATATTTACGACTTAGGCCAATCCTCCTTTTGAAGCAGAGAAACGAATTGAAGGGAAATCCCATTTCATTTGCTCCGCAGCGACCTCAGATTAACTTGTTTCACGTCGAGATCTGTTGTCAGTTGTGGATTGACACCAATCTTTCGGTTTTAGCTGCGGCGTCTGAGCTACTAAATAGGCCAATAAGAAATTTATGTTTATTAATTTGGGAATGGAGAGGATAATGAAATATATCTGCCAAAGAAATATTTCCGCAAGAAACTTCAGTCAAGTCTGCTGGTTGAATAAATGTGAGATAACTAATACTGCTACTAACGCAAATTTTTAACATTCGTTAATATTAATAAAGGACTTCAATGAGAGATTTGGTGATTTAAAGGAATTTAATTTCCCTCTGCTTTAACTCAACCATTGCTTGCAGATTTTGTTGATGTTCCAGCGCAATACCATAGAGATATATCAGAATTACAACATGATGAATCAGTTACTATTTTGTTTAAACTAAAAGGTACCATTATGTGGCTCTGTGACTAGGTTGAAAGGAAATAACCTAACAAACAAGGGAAATTTTAATTCATTTTCCATCGTGTCATTTGATTGAATGTGGCTTCAGTCCAGTTGACGATTTGATCAAACCAAGAGAAACAGATTAGAAATTGCAAGACGTCCTGATTTTCGACTGAAGGAACAAAACTGTCTCCTAGAAACAAGGATATCTGCTGTAAGCGACAATAAAAGGGTTCTCAAAGTGATTCACTTATTCTTTTCTGCTAAATAAATATGTTAATTAGATTCTTTGCTACTCAATAATAAAGATAATAACATTAAAAATAGTTAGTTTTGTACCTTATATTTGATCTAAGCTTTCGTCACATACGTACGAGGTGTGGTCAATAAGTTTTGCGAATCGGTAGGGCAAAACAGAGGAAGGAGGATGGCTGTTTGTGGGGGTGTTAGGACAAGTTATGACAAGTCAGGACCTGCAGCCGCACGCTCCTGCCTCGTCTATTTAAGAATCATTAGCTGATCACAGATCGTCAGTCACAATTTTTTGAACAATGGAGAAGGTTGAGCACCGCACAGTGATCAAGTTTTTTACCTAGAAAGGCAAGAATGCAAAAGAGATCCATGAAGGAATGGTTGCAGTGTACACCGACACCGCCCCTTCCTGTTTAACCATTGCTCGCTGGAATAGGAAGCTCCACCATGGTTGTGAGTCCCTTGAAGATGACCCCCGTCCAGGACGCCCGTAAGACGTGACCAACGAGGACAATTTGGCCCGTGTGGAGGGGATGATCCTCAAAAAACGACGGGTGAAGGTCGAAGAAATCAAGCGAGAACTTGGAATATCACATGGAAGTGTTATCAACATCATCCACTACAATTTGGCCATGGCCAAGGATCCCGTTGGGTCCCTAGAAACTTCACGCCCCATGATCGACTTCAATGTCGTCAAAGTCCACAAGACCAGAGTTGCACAAGCTGCCCTGCGTGAGTACAGATTCGAGGAGCTCAACCCACCCACTACAGTCCATATCTGGCCCCTAGCGACTCCTTTTTATTCTGCCAGCTCAAGACTGCACTGCGTGGACGCCGGTTTGGGGACGATGAAGATGTCCAGCTCGCCGTCCAGGAGTAGATTGAACAGCAGTCGGGAGATTTCTGGTTATCGGGTTTTGAAGCCTCAGGGACAAGTGGCGCAAGTGCATTGAAGTCGAGGGTAGTTATATTGAAAAATAATAAAACACTTTTCCTCATATCTCGTTTCCTTATATCCAAATTGCAAAACTTATTGACCGCCCCTCGTAAGTCATATTCAAAGCATTTGATTTAATTATGTCGTGCAAGCGTATATTTATAGCCAATTAAACAGGGATAGGATGAAGTTATTGTCCCTTGGGCAGTGTTAACATTAAAATTTAAGATTGACGATCATCTATTATTTGTGAAGTAATAATTAATATACGAATCCGTACAAGATTCTCCAAGAATCGAAAATTAATACCTTCACATTGTCGTTGGTGAAAGACTTTTCTTTTTAAATCCAGGTGGATTCTGAATAAAGCCAGCGACAATTCTCTTATTAAGATTCCTCCTTCGAATTTCTGGTTCGTCCGTGGCCCAGAATTTGTGGAAGTGGCTAAGGTGTGAACCCGCACCTTGGAGCATCTCTGGAGCATTAGGATTGGTATCCCACTGGACCATTCCGTTGGAGACATACTTTTTTATTACCACTTAGAAGAAATTGATACAAACAAGTTTTTGATTAAATATTATGGGTAGGGTGGGAGTGGATTGAGATCCGGATGCGGATTATGAATCCATCATTCACATTTGATTAACATTGCGAGAGGAGGTCTTCTGCAATAGAGGTTTGCCCTTTTTAGTTGAGGGAGAATTTGATGGGGGGATGATTTATATTTGAATGAGGCGGAGGGTGGTGTTAATCTATGGCAAGGCATACTTGTGCCTTCCATCCGATTTGGTGGACATAGGATTGTGCCTGCCATTGGAGTATCTATCATTGGATTTATGCCATAAGATTGCTGTCATCGGATTTACGCTGGCCTTAAATTTATGCAATCGGATTGTACTTGTCATATAATCAATGCAATCGGATTGCGTCTCTCATCCGATTCATGCCATCGAATTGTACAGTCATCGGATTTATGCCATCAAATTGTCCCCTTCATTCGATTTTGCCTGCCATCGGATTGTACATGACATCTGATTGTGACCCAATCGGATCGATGTCATTTATTAGATTATGTATAAATGGCAAATAACATTGCCATTTTCAAAATTTCGAAAATAGGAAATAAAATAGCTATCTATTGGGTTTCATTAGCCATATTAGCCAGTCTTCGATTGAAGGTTTTTTAAGCACAAATTACTTACTCAAATTTACAGGATCCGCTAAGACATTTCAGATATTATATTGCAGCATTTGCCACAATTCTTAGATTGCGCGAATTATGCGAATATTTTTAGCCAATTGAGCGCAAAAAGTAACTGATCCGACCTGGAAGATCGGCCCGCACGGGGACAAGGCTGTTCTCCTAAATCTACGCCACAAAGGGTTCCTTTATAGACTGTTAAACTTGGTGACAGAGGAAGAGGCACCCATCCCCCCCAGAGCTCAGAGCCGCTCGAGAAACCATAGCCCAGTGTCGGATCATCATTTGCCCCTTTGTTTTTAATCTTCCACTATCTTGTCCATTCTGCCTTCGTCTTCTTGCTCCCTTGAGCCCTAAGTAATCTCCTCTTTCCCAGAGCAACCTGGTGGAGATGCCCTCGATAGTCCTCTAAAATTACCCCATCAAAGAGCTTTAATTTCCTCCCTCGACTTCATTTCTCAGCCAACAAAAAGAGTTCTTGCCTTCGTTCATGAAGCGACACCCAAGAACAGAAGAGTTACGCGCCCTCTTCTTCTTTCAGCACCGGGGGGGGGGGGTTAACTGGGCTCTATAACTTTCACACACATTTTTACAATCAAAAAATTTAACAATATTTATTGAAACATCTCTTCAAAGTGCCTATATGTAGCTGCCCTCATTGATTGTCGCTCTCCTTTCTAATTAATTAAGAGGAAATTTCCGTGTTATTAAGAATCAGTGCTGTTAACGTCCTTCACTTTAATCTGCCGCTTTCAAGTGTGCAGAGTGCAGGAGGTGGAGGTTATGGAGGCGCTGCATTTTGCACTTAGAATCACAAAAGATAGGGAAGGGGGGTTCGAACCTATCATCCGAACTCGGAAGCCAACAAACCGATAACTGCATTGAAAGGATTCTAGACTTCCATTTGGCCACCATTTGACCCCGAACGAGGAAATTGCCCTCGTTTGTTGTGTTGCTTCTTTGTTTGTTATCCTAGAAGGAGGAGAAGGGGGATGCGCCAACCTTTGGATAAGGGAAAGTGATTAAGAAGATACATTATCCTATTTAACCATTCTTGTCAATATTGATACAAACCTAATCCTTTCATTTTTGATGCTCTATTAAAGTATTTATTTATTTTAATTCTATAATTTTGGGGGCGTTTCCTAAAACTGATTTCGCATTGGTGTACTTTTAAATAATTTGTTCTCAACATATTCATATTGGTTCTTCTTGTCATGAGACTTTATAAATGCGATCTTTTCCTTAGGGAACTCTGCCCCTACACTTGAAGGGGGGGGGGAGAGGTATCTCTTTGCTCCAACATCCTCGTTTATTTTTTGTTATTCTCAGTTGGACAAAACACCAAAGAAAAACGAATCGATCGAGGAGGGTTGTGAAACTTCATCACCCAAACCAGTGATGTTTCCACCTTGCAAACCTGGATATTCAGTAAGAAACCATTCGACAGCTCCATGTGAAATGGGAAAATCTACTAAAAGGTAAAAAAATGTCCCCCTAAAAGTTAAATTTTATTTTTTAATGACATCAGGTGGTGTTTATTATGGTCCATCGTAAGAATTGAAATGCCCAGGCAGAAACACGCCAATCTTGCATTGCGCACGCAACTCTCCAATTGATAATATCTGACTCAAGGAGGATCTAACAGGGAGGGGAAAAGCTCCCTTACGGAAAGGGAGATTCGGACTGAAGAATATTCTGTGCCTCTTATCCAGCAAGCAGGAAGCCCTAATCTCCACTGGATGACACCGGGGGTGAGGGTAGTCTGACTAAGGCATAATGTAAATACAGTTGGCCTCAATACGGGCACCAATCATGATTAAATTTTTGAACCGTGAACCAAATGGGACATTATGTATAGAAAGTATCATAATGTGCAATAGTAACATAAGGATAAATAATGAGGTTTATTTAACTCTACGAGCCTAATCATATCACTTAATTACAACTATTCACTTATATATTGTTGAATGAACAAACCAAACCAAAACCAGTAACAATCATTTATCGTCTCGTTCTTAAGAGAATATTTTATACGCTAGCTCACAATTTCAACAGAATTTTCATTGTTTTATCAATTTGTGCATTGAGAATTTGCTTAAAATTCCCTTTTGGCTGCTTTTAAATGATTATAATTTATGCAATGGAGATTTTGACTCAAAATTTCTGTTTCGAACGAGTAGGTTTTCTATTGTTCCCCCTATCAATAAACAATGTTTTCTTTCAAGTAGAGACTATAAAAAACATATTCGAAGGTAACAATAATATTTTTTCTTGCATATAGTTTTTTAAAAACTACTTAACATTTGGGGGATTTTTTTTTCTATTCGAAATACTAAAGCTTACCTACACCAGCGCATCCAGGCCAGAGCGAACGGAGTGCTGCTACAGCGTGTGAGGCTGGGCTACTCCACGCGGGAAGAGCTGCACGCCGACTTTGTGGCAGGGAAGTGTGAACATTGCGGCGGCCGCTCCCGGCGCCCACTGGTGCACTACCTCCTCTCCTGCCCAGCCACCGCCCGCCTCAGGCCAGAGCCAGCGCCAGCCCCTCACCCTGTAAGAGGCGCCCTACTGAGGGCGCGAGAGGCAAGAGCCGCCCAGGTGGTCCGCCACACCCAAACAAACGAGGTGCTGAGAATAGCACCCCCTCTGCGCTGATCGCCGCCCGCGCCCAGTCGGGCGACGGGTGGTGAGGACCGCCGCCACCCACTTGCAGCAGGCAAGACACGCGTGGGACGCTCCACTGCGTCTTACTTCACGCCAACACTGGCGGGCTCCCCGCTTTATTCAATGTGTACGCTGATATTATATGTATTTATATATTATTATGTCATATTATTATTGTATTTGTATTAGCTCATGTATAAATGTACACTATTGCACAATAAACCTATACAAACAATACTCTAGCGCAATTGAAGATCCGCGCATTTTTATAAATATCTCTATTTTGAAAATATACGTAAATGCTATATAATAACTGAAAGTGCTATATCATGTACATATATCTTCAATATACATCACATAATGTATATCGTCAATATACATTTTATAATGTATATCTTCGATATACATTATAGAACTTTAACTGATAAAGGCGTGTAAATGTCTAATTTTGATGTTATGACGAAAAAAAGATTGGGAGACATCTTGTGATTATCTGATGTGGACGTCCTAATCAAATAATAACATCTAAAATAAGAGACCAGACCAAACGCACCAATAATGATTGAAGTAAAGGAATTTTTTAAGTTAAGATAATTTATTGACATGAATCAAGAAGCATCGATATATTGAGAGAACCATGTGGAGGGGAAACCAGGGCACGAATAATTAAAACCAAGGATAATGTGTTAAATTGATCAAGGATCTCATGAATGCGCATAACATAAGTGACAAAGAGAATTTCCCCGTGGTCCTAATAACACCATTTCTATCACCTGATAACACTCTTTCTCATGAATTCAATTATCAAAAGCGGTAGTTATTAAGTCAATAACGACAATAAAAAACTTCCATTAAGTTTAAATCGAGAAATTGTCAGTATATTCAATAATTATACCCCAATTAGCTTTGGCTTTAAGATTATGGATAGAAAGGTCAAGAGTGACTCTAGGAAACTCATTCATCAGTCGGGGAATAATTAAAGATTTAAATCATGAAAATTAACAGCGAATTATTTATCGGAGGTAGTGAAATTTAAGTCGTAACCATTTAAAATATAAAATTACAATATATCAAACACTCTATATTATAAACCAACCTCTTCATATAATTGGGTAGTTTCTTTCTATATATTTTAAAATCAAATCTAAAATTTGGGCCGCACACTAAGAGAGGAACGTTTCAAGGAATAATAATGGCTACGGGATTCCTTCCAATTGATGCCGTCCGCTTGAGAGGTGTGATTTCCTTCGTGGGAAAAGTCGTTTAGGTTAGAATGGTGGCAAGCCTGGTACCACCACGCTCCTTTGAAATCTTTGCGCACTCCTTAGTATGAGAGTCGTTATCCTGGTCCTTGGTCGAAAATTGTGCTCCCACGTGGGGCGAGAAGGAGTCACGTGCATTTCCAGAGTATGGACCCAGGTCCAGGCGATACTTAGCAATGGCGTCCCCGATATAGAAGTAGTCGTTCTTAGCCCAGCGAGATTTGCTTTCGAAATCCTGGAGGTCGACCCGGAGTTCCATGAGGACATAACTCACAAGGGCGTGGATATTGTCGAGCCGAGCCAGAATTCACCTCCGTCAAGAACTCCGAAGCCGAGTCGGTACTCGACCCATTTGCAGAAGAAGTCTTCTCTCTGAGGAAGAGCTCGGCGGTGCTGGGAAAGCGTCCACCCGCCTCCGTCGGTTGTCTAATCACAGAACACTGCTGCGGGGCGGTTGGGGCAGCATGCGTACGGGTACACGGTTCGGACTACGGAATGGGTGTCTCCTCAGTGAAGGAGGTCGGCGCAGTTTCGATCTGGGTTTTGGGACGCCTTCAGTTTTGTGTTTTCGCAGAGAGCGAGACTTTTGGAGACCCACGGAGGAGAGAAACCGATCATACTGAAGAGGGTCGCGACGTCGTATGCTGAAGAGGGTTCTTTCCCATGACAAGTAACACTTACAACTACAGCCATTGAAGTCACCGAATTCACGACCTTCAACATAATGCCTCAGGAGGAATGTGAACTCCGCCCCGACCCTCCCTGAACTGCATAACAGAGGAGAGGACCTCATGGTTTTATGTGTATTCGTGGATGCCATTGAACCAAGCGTGCGGAGGACATTTTAAGGACGTCTCATCTTATAGGTTTTTATAAAAATTGAGTCCATTTTTAAAATTTAAAGTGACATCGAAAAGTTGATAAGACTATAAGTGCATCGAAAAATATATATTTTTGATTTATTCCTTATTTTAAAAAATCATCCTAGCCGAAATCGATTAGAGTTCCCGTTTGCTTGTTGGCGAACAGAAAAGTGAAGTGGTGTGGTTTCGTTCTGTGTAGTCTTTCGCATTTTCAAATTACAAAAGCCTCTGTGAGGAGATTAAATGGAATAAATTAAGATTTTCCCGAAATGGTAAAATTAAGAATTGGTGTGAATGGACAAAGGCCGGTCGGCGATCTATCTGCACCAGCTAGGTTAATAAATAGGTAGGGTAATGTTAGGTTAGGTTAGCTAAAGGTAAAATGAAAATGCATAGAAATAATAAAGCACAGGCAGACTGCGACTGCCGGGGCCCCTGGGGCCGAGAAAGGGTAACGCTTCTTCACGGACCAGGAGTGATGGTCTACACAGGGGATCCGCTTGAGGAGGAACCGACCATTCTTTGACATAATTATCACTGACTTGTTTCTGTTCTTCAATTTATCAATTAATTTAATTGAGTTTCTCAACGAAAGCATTAAAAAGGCATTTATGAGATGGAAATGCACAAACAAACAGTCATTCTGTCTGTCTATCTGTCTGTATGTCTCTCTTTCTCTCTCTCTCTCTCTCTCTCTCTCTCTCCATATATATATATATATATATATATATATATATATATATATAATATCTTCGTTGTCAGTCTTTGTCTTTTTCTTCTCAAAAACAGTAATCCTTTGCTTAATTATTTTGCAGAATAATTAATTATGGAAAATTTTGAACCACCACTAATTTGTATAAGAGACATCGAGTCCTCCTTGGAATCCGAATGGAACGACAAACAAGGCGATTTCAGACTTCCTCCAACGTCTGTGGATGGTGGAAAGGCCCAGAAAGGAGTTACAAGATTAAGGATTCGATTCTTAGACGACAGTCGATAGGAAAACCCATGTTCGACGATCTGACGCCATCCGAATGTTGGAATTTTTTGCTGAAAACCAAGGGATCAGAGACAAGGATCCTAAACAGTCTATGTGCGTCGTTGTAAGGGAGACAGGTGTGGATAAAAGGATAATCAGGCTGATGGTGCTTGAAAATGTTAGGAACTTTTCATACAAGATGAGGAAGGACAATTAATTTCCAAGGCCATACAGGAAAACAACTCAAGCACACCATGAAACCGATCAACAAGTTAAAACACCCGGTGGAGCCAGACATGTTGTGGTTCTTTCCCGATGAGAAGAATTTCTGCCAAAACCAGAATATCAACTCCCATAACGATAAGTGGTTCGCTGTCGCACCCAAGGACGTGTCCAGAGCTATGCGCATAAGATCAGGATGAACCCAGCGGCTACATCCTTGTTCTGGGTGGGCAAGGTGGGGCAGCCCTGGATCTACCGGGTAACTACGCGGAGATCTTACGTTTGGCAGCAAGATGTTGCGCCCTGGCACACCAGCTGGAAGAACCAGGACTAGCTGTCCGAGAATTTCTTCATGATTGCTGGGGGATAATTCCCCCCTTCCCCCCCCATCTCATCTTCTCATAAATCTACTCGAAGAATTGTAGTGATCGTTTACTAAAGAGGATCTCGAAGACGTGGCCATAGACATTTTAACTGAAGTTATCACGTATATACCATGGCCTTCCTTAAGGTTCCTCTTATGCCCCCTGTTGTTGTCCCTCAGCTGGTATCGCACTCCTTCCATAATTCAGTCGTCACCATTGCCTTAAAAGCGACCGTCTTGAAGCCGCTTGGAAGCGACACTCGTGATTTAGTGTTTTTATTATAAAAATAAGAGGAAACCATAAAGGGAACCTCTATTGATTATATATATATAAAGCCTCTCGCTTCCTTCCGGCCCCTAGTTCCCTATCAATCACCTCAGAGGGCGAAATTTCGTCATTATCATCTTGGGGTTCATAAACCCTGGTTTGATGAATCTTCCTTTTGTATCACATTGACCCTCCGTCAGACACTTCATATCAATCTGGTTCTTCCCATTCCCCATTCTTCCGTCATTATGACCAAATCGCCCTTATAATTCCTACCTTTTTCCTGAGCCTTGGCCATTTCCTCATTGTGATTGTTACCTTTATCCTGAGCCTTGGCCATTTCCTCATTGTGATTGTTACCTTTATCCTGAGCCTTGGCCATTTCCTCATTGTGATTGTTACCTTTATCCTGAACCTTGGCCATTTTCTCCCTGTGAGTTCTCCCTTTATTCTGAACCTTGGTCAATTCTTCCTTGTGATTTCTACCCTTATCGTGAGCATTTTTATATTCTTCCCCGCCATTACAGTCGGAAGAACACACTAAAGTCATTGACTTTCTCGCCTCTGGACCTCCAGCATCGTCACTAAGAAGATCAATCTTTTCAGCCTCCAATCTATATTAACTCGCATTAATTATGTAGGACTTCATCAGTTCTGGGGCATAGTTCTGCTCCAGGTTCTGTCTCGCGAGTTCCTGAGAAACAAAACCTTGCGATTCGGAGGGGAGACATTGAGAAACGAAGCGGATTTTTAGGAAATTCAATTCGGTGAAAAAAAACAACTAAATATGATATAAATTAATGATCAGAACAAGTTAAATATGGATATAAACTCGTAACTTAAATTCTTTGTATTTAAAATGTGTTGAGAAAAACAATTAAATAGATATATGGTTTACAATAGATCTTGCGGTTCATACTAGGTGAAATAGCTAAGAGGGAAAGTTTCTTAGCCAGACAAATCCTTAGTCAAGAGATACAATTAAACCCCCAAGTAATTTCAAAGGTGAGCACAAAACCCTCTACCCATTAATTAATAGAGATTGTAATGATCATAACCTGGTTTTATGTTGCTAGTTAAAATTTAAGAGGCATATGTACATACGCATGATTCCCAAAGCTCATGAAAAGTTAGTAAGCTAAATATTGTGATACAAAGAAAGCCATAGAGAAAATAAATCGAAACACTTCGACTTAAAACAATGCTAATTCAACGTTCTAAATCATCCACAAACTTCTATATTGTGAATATAGTAGATGAAACGAGATCATATATGTAAATTAGTTAAATCCTTTGGATTTACACCGGATGAGTGCTATTTAATCTTATTTTGTCGGTTCTAAAGGAGGCATTTGTGGGTAGATCAGAATTCGGAGTCAACAAATCCGGAACTATTTGTTGGAACAATTTAAATCAAAGAAAATTACAGAATTTTACTTAAAATGAGTATAAATAATGAACATGCTTTAGAGACGAGCCCATGTGCTGAAGTAGAGAAACCAAATTGAAAAGAAATAAACTCTGGAATTCTCAAAATATTCAAATTCAGTTTATAAAAAACGCTAATTAAACAAAAGCATCTCTCAAAAGCCTTAGGGCGCGATATAAATGGTTGGCCTCACGCTGAGGGAAGTACGCTTCAGAGAGTAGTAATCTCCACGGAAGAACTCCCAGTTGATGCCGTCTGCGTAGGACGTGTGATTTCCTTCGTAAGGAAAACCATTTAAGTTAGCATTGTGACAAGACCCGTACCACCAAGCTCCTTTAAACATTTTTGAGCAAGAGTCACCATGCTCGTCGTTATCTTGATCCTTGGTCGAGAATTGGCGTCCACTGTGGTAACCGAAGGCGTCCCCCGCGTTTCCAGAGTATGAACCCAGGTCCAGCCGGTACTTGTCACTGCTGTCTTCAATGTAGAAGTAGTGGTACTTGGCCCAGGCCTTTTTGCCATCGAAGTCTTCAAGGTCAACCCGGAGTTCCATAAGAACGTCACTCACGAGGCTGTGTATGGCGTCGAGGCCGAGCCAAAACTCACCTTTGTGTAGATCTCCAAAGCCGAGTCGGTACTCGACCCATTTACGGAAAAAGTCTTCCCTCTGAGGAAGAGCTTGGCGGCGTTGAATCACCGTCCAGCCACCTTCGTCGGTCGTCTGATCACAGAACACCGCCACGGGGCGGTTGGGGCAGCACGCGTACGGGTACACGGTTCGAACACCGGAATGGGTGTCACCGCGGTGAAGGAGGTCTGCGCAGTTTCGAGGAGGGTTCTTATGCCCTGTCAAATTGGCAATGGAGTCCAGAATGAGGTTCTGTTGAGTCTTTATCTCGCTTAAAATCGAAGCCTTCCTCGTGTTTTCACAGAGAGCGAGACTTTTGGAGACGCACGAAGGGGAGAAACCTATCTCGCTGAAGAGAGTCCCGAAGTCGTCTACTGGAGAGGCTCGTTCTCCTTGACATTTTACATTCAAAATTACACCCAGTACTACCACTAACTTCAGAACCTTCAACATCGTGTTAAGGAGAAAGTGAATTCTTTGCTTCAAATCTCACAACTGACGAAACGGCAAAAGAACATCCTTCTTTATAGAGAATGAAAGAAGTCATCGAACTTTAAGTTTATTTTGAACCTTGATGCTGTGAACGGTGTAGTGTGTAGGCGTTGCGATGACGAGATACGGGCGTTGCCTCTAGAATATTTACGTTTTACCCAAATATCGATTAAAGTATAAACACATTGAGTCTATATATCTTAAAATGATTTAATTCTCTCTTGGCCTAATTTAGGGGGGAGGGATTTATATGCCTTTTGAAGTTTACTTTTGCCTCGTTGCCAAAAATGTGTAATGAGTTAAAAGTTGCATTTTTATCTCATTTCAGAGATTCACTTGAAAGCTTTCTATCATATTTCGATTATTCCCAAAGGGTTCTTGTATATTCCGGCTTGTTCTCTGCCAAACTTATTGTTTTATTACAATAAGGATAATTCTTGTTCCGTAGTTGAATTAATGCTTCTCTTGTTTTGTTTTAGATGTAGTTTCTATTTATTTGTTGTTTCTTAGCTTTTAAAAAATCTCCAAAGTCTTTGAAGTCTCGACTTGACCGAATATTCAACCTGCAGCCGAGAGCCTGCGTGGGTAGGTATGGGGATTTTGACCTGTCCTAGGACCAACATTCTTAGCAGAATAAATATGGGCCCCTCAGCATTAAAGGATTTCTAAATCAAAACACAACGTGGGCAAATATATTGACGACTTGTTTATGTTTTTGAATTAACTGACTTGCGCCTTTGATCTGCTCCTAAAGAAGATATATTATACCCATGCCGTCCAATATATTGGGGCTCTATTAAACAAAAACCTATTATTAGCTAGGCGTTAATAGTTAAATGAATTAACTATTTGAATCTCAGAACTGAACGCCCCTGAATTCCTTCCTATCTAATCCCTTCATGGCACACCCTAATATAAGTAACGAGTAATTAATTGGCATTATTTATCACCTAATCTCTGTCTGTCCGACAGCTATTTACGGGGTACACACTCACTTTCTCCTGCTTCGTAGCGGTCTTCTTTTATTTACTATCTATCTTTCTCTCTCTCTCTCTCTTTATATATATATATATATATATATATATATATATATATATATATATATATATTATGCTTTCAATTGTCACAGCTAAACATTAATTTTATTGCTTCGAAATACCATACCTATTTAAATTCCCAGAGCAAATAATATTAATAATACACTCAGTCAAGAGTATTTGATTAGCTTACTTGGAAGGGAGTATTAATAAAGCTTTGTCTTATTTTGCATCAATATAAAATTGCAAATATTATTAAAGTTTATGTGTATATATGCATATGAGTCTGCCTAAGACGAGAACTTGAACACGCGAGGAGGGAGGAATTTAGTAGGCCCTGGGGTCTCTATTCCTCCTGTTGTTTATAATTTTCTTAATATGTGTGATATCATTCAGTGGTGGTAATGAATATCATCAGCTCATATCGTCCTGATTCACCGCAAAGGATTCCATAAATATTTATTATAAGTCCATCGCTCGAGTTTGCCCCTTAACTCTCGCCATTCATCCGAACTCAGAAACCAAAAAACTAATAAATGTATTCAAATGATTTTAGACTTAAATTTGGCCCAAATGAGAAAGTTGTTTTCTTTGGATGATTCTTTCAATGGAAAGGAAGGAGTCGAGTGGTGATTTGAGGGCGAGAGGAAAGCGGCGAAAGGGAACCGGCTCGAGTAGCCAAAAGAGGAGACTACTGGCGCAGAGGAGATTGGAGGTGAGGATAACAATGAAAGAGTGAATGGGGGACGGGGGATGGGGCATGGGGCAGTGAGGAGAAGGAGTAAAGTGGGGGGGATAAATTAAAAGAGGGGGGACATAAAGACGATTCGACCAGGGTCTTTTAGAATAAAGGAAAAGAGAGATGTAACAAACAGGGGCCCGGCGGGAGGCCCAGAGGGCACAGATATACGTGTTCTGAGAGCAGAATGCGTATGAGGTGATGTTCTAAATCAATGAATAGTGAGAAAAAGGAGAGGGAAGGAAGAATAACCAGAAACTAAGAATAATTAATAAGATTAGTTTGGTGAGTGGTTGGGATCAGAGAATTCCTTTCTAGTCCAGTCCCACCCCCTCCACCTTCGTTGTCTTCTCACAGAAACCATCCCCTCCCCCCTTATTAAGATCCTCACCTTTCCATAAGACCCACAAATTCCCGTCTCAGTTGGAAATCTATCAATATTTTCGCCATTTTCAAAATTTTTACCTTCTTTTGTCCTTTTCCTGATGAATCCTTAGCTTTTAGTAGCATCTTCCTGCTCTTCAAAGTACCCTATTTGTGAGTCTTGTCCCTTCCGTTAGTGAAAGAGCTACTGATGCTGAAGAATTCAGTAATGAATGAATGAATAGTGCATTAAAGGTTGAAAGCTGCGTAGCCCAGATGGACTATCTCGCAGCCAAATTCACTTATGGGCAGTGAATTTAAAATTATTATTTTTAGAATATTGCCATATTAAAATACATAAAAAAGCAAAAATGTCCTTGGGACCAAAATTAGTTTAATAGGCAATATTAAGTCAGTTGAGTTAAAATCTTTTAACAAAAAATAGACTATTAAAAAATTCAACAAAAGGTAAAACAAAAGTAAAAAATAATAAATAACAAGTAAATAAACTATGAATATATCAACAATATAACTTTAAAAGTTATTAAGCAATTATATTTTTGTTAAGAATTTATTCATTTTTTTAAAAATGTAAAAACATAGACTATGAATAGATCAACAATAAATATATAAAACTATTTTAAATTTTGTTTAAAAGATTGCTTTCTTTTAGGAAGGTTAGTATCCTAGTCACGTCAAAGAAGCAATAGGTCTCAGAAAAGATGCCCCGCAGAGCCTGCTGGGGAGCCGTCTTTGGTAATGAAGGGAAAAGTCGTCCTTCTGAGATTCCTTAGCAATGGGCATTCTACAAATATATGGAGGACAGATATTTGTACCCCACACAGAATGCACATAGGTGGGGGCAGCCCACTCATTAAATGCTCATGGGTGAGCCGGCAATGGCCTATCCTCAGACGGACAAGCGCAACCTCCATTTTACGATGTCTAGTTGTACGTGGCCATGGGTGAACGGAGGGTTTTATAGAGTGGAGCTTGGTGGGAGGGAGCTCACTCCACCTCTTCTGCCATAGGCCGACCACGTATTCATTGATCAGAGGATAGGCATCGCAGAGTGGGACTGGGGCCACTGGAGCTGTCCCCAGTGATGCTGCTTCTTTGGCTGCAGCATCTGCCCTCTCATTGCCTGGGATGCCCACGTGACTAGGCACCCAGCAAAAGGATATCTCGTGGATGGGCGATAGTCGTAGGAGCCACTGCTGGATCTTGGAAACCAACGGATGGCTCGAACCAACATCACCCAACATTTGAAGCGAACTAAGGGAGTCTGTAAAGATAGTATGAGAACCAGATGGCCTGCCAGCTATGATAGTCAGTGCCGCCATCATAGCAACGAGTTCCGCTGTGAATGCGGAAGCTGCGTTTGGCAGGCGGACCAATGCTGTCTCAGATGGAAAGATAGCAGCTGCTCCAACTCTGTCCGGTGACTTGGACCCATCGGTGAACACAAAAGTGCTATGCCGATGTTGAGAGGAGTGGTCGCCATACATGGCTCTCAATACTACAGGCAGGTGGTGATCCTTGGGCCTATCAGCTAGTTCCCTACATACCATTACAGGTGGTATGAGCCACGGGGGGGTCTTTGGCATGGTAAAGGGAATCACTGAGAACTCCCTTAGTTGCGCAGTGTGCTCGGCCATACGCAGAGCAAAGGGGCGAGCCAGAGATGGAGATCTATTGTATGAGGCCACTGTCCGTGTATTGAACATGCACTCATACACTGGCGTCTGCGGTAGTTGCTTAAGTCTAAGGAGGTAGTTTAAATTATACTTGAGCCTGTGATAGGGAAGGGGGAGAACCCCGTTCTCTGCGTAGAGGCTCCACACTGGGGAGGACTTAAAGGCTCCAGAAGCCAGGCGCACACCCTGGTTACGCACAGTATTTAGTTTTTCGAGAATGGATGGCGAGGCAGAGGAGTACACCTGTGATCCATATTCTAGCTTTGATTGGACCAATGCTAGATACAGGAGCCACAGGGTACGTCGATCACTTCCCCAAGAAGTGTGAGACAACAGTTACATTATGTCCATTCTCTTTAAACAAGACCTTTTCAAGGCGTCCACATGGTGCCGGAAAGAAAGCCTTGAATCAAATATGACCCCCAGATATTTGAAATGGGGCTCAAAATCTATAGGCACACCATATAGCGACAAATGGGGGGGGGGTCCCATGTCACTAACTTATGCCCATAAAAGTGAACAGCCTTGGTCTTTACTGCGGAAAAATGGAAACCCTTGGAGGAAGCATTTTCAGCTACAGTGCTTATAGCTCGCTGTAGCTTACGGACGTTAAATGGGAGTCTGGGTGAAGAACAAATGAGCGCCAGATCATCCACATATAACCTCGACGAAATCTCGGGAGGGAGATTTCTAAGAATGCTATTAATGGCCACAGAGAAGCAGGTGACACTGAGGACACTTCCCTGTGGCACACCCTTAACTTGGTCCACGGGCTCCGATAAGGTGCCTCCAATCCTTACGCGTAGTGTGCGTCGCATCAGAAATTGCTCGACAAACCTGGGGAGGTAACCCCGCAGGCCATAATCATGGAGTTGTTTAAGGATACCACGCCTCGAGAGGTGCCTGAATTTAGGCCAGTTTGCTTTTTTTGCTTTCCATTTTTTACTAAGGGGTGGAGGGGGGCCACCTGTACATGTCGCTATAATAATGGAGAAGTGATCGCTGCCTCGCAAGTCAGGATCCACTGCCCAGTCAAAATCAGCTCTACAGCTTGGTGAACAGAGGGACAAGTCCACGCATGTAGAGCTGCTCGTCTGGATGTGAAATGATGTATGGCTGCCATCGTTTAGAAGGCAGACATCATTTTCGCTCAGAAATTTCTCAATCATGTTTCCCCTAGGGTTCTTATCATGGTCCCCCCAAAGGGGCTGTCGAGCATTAAAATCCCAAATCAATAGAAAGTGGGGAGGGAGCTGTTTAATTACCTCTACTAGTTTTCTAGCTAGAGAGGCTGTGTCTTTTTCCTCACTAGGAGGGAGGTAAAGCGAGCAGACCGTATAGTGGCGATGGGAGAACAGGCGGACAGCGACCGCCTGCAGGTCTGTCGCAAGGTCGATCTGGTTGTGGGGAACCCTGCTGTTGATGAGCACAGCAGAACCATGGATTGGTTCTATAGGGTTCTTATAGTATCCCACAAAACCAGGAATATTGGGTACACTATGAGTACCCAAGCAAGTTTCCTGTAAAGCTATACAATCAGGATTGTAGTCCTTAAACAGGAGCTTGAGTTCTTATCACTTGGGGAAGAGACCTTGGATGTTCCAATGAATTATTGGATACATCCTTACCTCTTTAAGACAATCATCCTAACCTTAGGGGTAGGAGGTTTTGGTTTTATACTACCTGTAGGGGTAGTTTTGGTCATACCAATTACCGGTTTTGGGTATGACTCTGGAGGCATCGGAAGCGTTAATTTAGCTCTCGACTTTACTTTTAAACGTGGCAATTTTGTTAGTTGGCTATACGAAATGACTGTCTTGACTGGAGAAGCAGATGTGGGAGCATCTCCATCAGTCATTTCGTGAGCCAATGACATCGACTTGGCTGTTGATGGTGGCAGCGATTGTTCGGCTGGCGAAGGATTCTTGGAATCTGATGGTTGGTTCGGCTCCTCCTTGGATAAGGGGGCAGCCTCTACTACAGCTGTTTCCTGTGATGGGGTACAGGTTGATTCCTTCTCACTTAGGGCTCGAAGGAGTTCCAAAGCAGTATCAGCAAGGGGTGGGTTGCTGACTACTCGCTTTGGGGCTGTAGTTCTCTGTTCTTTGGGGGCAAGATGGATGTCCAGAGCTGGAATAGACACCACCTGCGGCCCAATCCGATTCACATCCACGTCTTGTGGAGCGGTGGCAAGGTGTTTTGCCACTCTTGGTGAATCGGGAGAGGATGGAAGGTTCCTCTTCTTTGTGCCATCAGAAGCTAGGCTAGATTTTGGTGAAGAGTTTTCTCTACCGATTGATCGTGGTTTCGGTCGAGAAGGGCTCTTAACCTTTTCAGGTGCGCGCGAAGATGCGGGTTTAGGGTGTGGAGAACCCTCTACCTGTTGAGGCACATCTCCACGCGGAGACCTGGGTTTCGGTTGTGGAGGACTTCTGGTTTGTTCAGGAGAGCCTGTGGATGGTCTCTGGCTTCTCCCCTTCTTTGGCGTGGCGGTGCGCAGAGCATCCGCGAAGCTCACGCCAAGCTGAACGTAAGTCTTCCTAACTCTTCGTCTAGCCTCTTTATAGCTCACCCTGTTTTTATTTCGAACAGCAATGACTTCTCTCTCGTAGAGGAAGAAGGTGCATTGCTGTGATGTGGCAGAGTGGTCTCCGCCACAATTGGGGCAGCACGGCTGTTTGGAACAGGGTGTTCCGTGAAATTCTGCTGGGCAGTTTACACAAATCCTTTCGCTTTTACAAAACTTGCTTACATGGCCAAAGCGTTGGCAATGGAAGCACCGCCATGGGTTTTCGACGTAAGGCTTGACTGGGATGTTAAGGTAGCCAGCCTTGACGTACTTGGGCGGTTCCAATCTGTTGAAAGTTAGGATTATGGTGGCGGTAGGGACCCTAGCGCGCTTCACAAACCTAGAAATGCGATGTGCACTTGTTACTTTCTGATTGGCAAGTTTTGTCACCAACCTGTCGATATCATACTCAATGAGTTCACCCGATCAAATAACACCTTTGGAGTTATTAAATGTCGGGTGAGACGCGGATGATACATTCACTGAGGCTAACTTTTCGAGAGATTGAATTCTCTTTTGCTGCTCATTAGACTTGGCCTCGACAATCAATGCGCCATCATTGCGCGGCCACATTTGAGCAGGTTCTCCACACTTGTTTACGAAGTCGTCAAAGACATCAAAGATGTCAGCTTTGCTAAGAGGACAACGTTCGTTGCTGGATTTGAGTACTATAAAGCGGTCATAATCCAGTTCTTCGTCTACTTCTGATCCAAAAGGATCCAAGCGACGAAGATCTTTGCTGTTTTCACGGTGACCAGAGGCCGGTGGTCTCTGGGATGAGTTTTTGGAAAATTTACCCATATGATTTTTATTTTTATAAGTGGTGTCTCTGGAGCCGAGAGCATGTACCAAATCGCCATCGTGAGTCCGGAGAGCACCCATACAGTCCAGACAGGGTAGCCCGCCCCCCGACTCCCACTGTTGTTTCAAAAACAGCGGAGCCGCATAACGGAGTTTTACTGGACTGCGGTGCAAAGACCTCCCGAAAACAAAAGCACGACCCAGGCAGCCAAACCTACCTCCGTGGCACGGTCCTGCGGACGATGCCCCTCAGTGGGTACATCCGTCGACTTGTACAGAGTACACATACTGACTAGGACCAAGTGGGCCAAAAGTGCGCTGGGGTTCAGTTTTTTCAGTCGCCCCACAAGGTTATTTGGGGATGCCGGAGTGATGCCAGTGTTTGGTCATCAAACCGCCTCATGGGGTTCCCCTCACCAACCTTTTATGTTGGTGTGAGGTCACCTAGCCCTTGTGATGCCATTCACTAACTGCAGGGCCACAGCAAAGACAACCATATGGGCCAGAAGTGTGCTGGTGTCCATACACACAACTGCCCCAAAAGGTTGGTGGGTACCCTTAGTCAGATACCCAAACCAGGATATCCCGCCTGGTGTTCGGACGTTGGGCACACACTCAGTTAAAAAACAAGGGCATCACGTGAAGGTGGTGTGCCAACATTTAGGGAACATAGGCTATGAGTTGCGCGATATTCCCCATCGCCCCCAAGAATTCAGTAAAGTCAGTGAATTTCGCAAGTTTGATGCGGACCACTTCAACTGAGAAGAGCGCACTTTGCAAGGACTGCGTGCGGTTGATGCCTCTTCTCGAATTATTTTTTTTAAAAAGTCGACTTTAAATTCGATTAAAAGATAAACGTGTTAAATGCATGTGTTTTTTTCTCGCGTTTGGGGCTAAAGCCACCGAAATTAATTCTATTACTGTTCTTTTTTTAGTAGTTCCCTTTTAAAAAAAAAAACAGAGTAAAAGTTTTCTCCTTTTTAATTTCTAACGTCTTTCTTTAATTCCATCTTTGTTTATACCAATTGTAGCGATGTTGCCTCTATTACAAAAGTATGACTCTACTGCTGAATTTGGGGGTCACTAATTTTCAGTCGAATGCAGTTAATTCCTTTGATGCTTTCCTCCTTTTAAAATCCCCATAACATCTGAAAACTCAAATATTCAACTTAGAACAGAGATTTCGTGAATGGGAAAAGCGTCCTTACCTTTCTTAGGCATAACATTGTTAGAGGAATCAATATTGGACCTTCTGCATTTAAGGAACTCTTATACTTTTGGAACAACAATTTGAGTCCTTACAAGTGGCACATTTGCCTAAAAAAGGCATAATTAGAAAGTTAAAATTTGTGATATTAATCTTAATATCATCATAAACCTTGGCTACCACTCCCTACAACTTATTTGTATTTCTTTGTTAATTGATCACTTTCATGGACTTTCTCTTCAGTATAAAAATAAATGAATTTATCTTTATTTAATGCTCAAAAGTGACTTAGAATTAAGGATCTTTATCCTTTTCTTGTTTACGAAAAATTCTCCTCTTCTTTCCTCTTTCTATCTATCTATTCAACTAATTACACCATGTAACCTAAAAAGGGTTTTTTTCTCTGTTCCTGGCTTGTAATCACTTTTTTATGTTACTTAGGTCCCAAATAAATAAAAAAATCGCTATTAAACAGTTATAAGTTTGGGTTTGTAAAAATTCTAGGCTAACCACTAGCATTCAACCTAAGAAAATTTTATAATTGCAGTAAAAGCAATTTATGTCATATTTTCGAGTGCAATTGGTGCTGCATTATTGCAAATGCATTTATTTCTTTTTTATGCTTCCTGTGTTTAAATGACTGGTCAATGCACTTTTCGCTATTTTTGTATATTCAGATAAACTCGTTAAAAAACAGGTTTTTTTTTCCAAATTTGATGACTATAGCCTGCATTGCCCTACTTATTTTATACATGTATGTACATTTAACATGTTTATAATTTATATTTTCAAATCTATAAGATCATTATTTTTAGCTTGTATATATTTTTATCATTTCAGATGGCTTCAAGGGGCTTCCAGTACCACCCTGACTCCTGTTATATATGCGGTGAGTATATAAAGAAGAGAGGCAAATAATTATCCTTGGGAACGTTGGTGAAGGTTTGCGATGCCTACCAGAAGTAAATCGGGATGTCAGTTGGGGACCAGAACAATCCCTGGGCTCCTCACTACTGTTGTAAGCACTGTAAGAAGACGCTGGAAGGGTGGTTGCCAGGTGAGAAAAGGTCCGTAAATTCTCCAACCCACAGGTCTGGTTAGAGCCAACAGAACACTCCACAAACCACTTTTTTTTTGCATGGTGGATGTTAGCAAGCGGCGGACAGGAAAGAATGCTGCTGCTGTGCATTACCAAGGTCTCCCATTATCAATTGCTCTAATTTCTTACTGCTCCAAATATCCCGTGCCAGTACCACCCGTTCCAGGTGAAGTCGAAGACAAGTCTTCTGATCAAAAGGAGGAAATGGATGCTGAGGACTTGGATTACCTGCCTGAGGTACCAGAGAAAGTTTATCACTTCTCAAATCAAAAAGAATTAAATGACTTGGTCAGGGATATGGGGCTGACCAAGTCCAATGCAGATCTATTCATCTTCAGGATGAAGCAGTGGAACTTGGTCAAGGAGGAGGTGCAGGTGACAAGTCAGAGAAGTCGGCACGAGAATTTCTCAGGTTTTTACACTCTCAGGGATGGCCTCTGCTATCTCTGACGTGGGCTATTTGACGTTTTGGGGGTACTGTTTGTGCCCAAGGAGTGGCGGCTCTTCATATACAGCTCTACCACAAGTTTGAAGGTTGTCCTCCTCCACAATGTAAACAAGTTCTCGACAATACCCCTAGCCCATTCACTCTGCCTGAAGGAAGACTACTACAGTATGAAATTCATTCTGTAAGCTGTGAAATACCAGTACAATTGGGAAATAATTGGAGACTTTATGATGGTGGCTTTCTTACTTGGTCTCCAGGGAGGTTTTATTAAATTACAATGCTTCCTCTGCCTTTGAGACAGCAGAGCCAACTCTGACCACTACAACAGAAAAGGCTGGGAGCAGCGAACAGAATTTGTAGTTGGGACCCGGAACGTCATGTGGGGGCCACTGGCTGACCCCAGGAATGTGCTTATGCCGCCGCTACGCATTAAGCTGGGGTTGATGAAGCAGTTCGTGAAGGCCCTCAATCAGGAATCAGCCGCTTCCAAGTACCTTCTTGAGTTCCTCCCCAAGTTATCTGAGGCCAAAATCAAAGGTGGCATTTTTGTTGGACCTCAGATAAAGAAGGTGCTTGAGTCTACCGAGTTCTCTAATAAGCTCACTAGGATTGAGAGAACAGCATGAAACTGGTTCGTAGCGGTTGCCAAGGGCTTCCTCGGCAACCACAGGGCTGAAAACTACCAGCCGCTGATGCAGGATCTGGTAAAGGCTTTTGGTGCCATGGGATGCAGGATGTCCCTTAAACTTCATATTCTGGACGCTCACCTGGACAAATTCAAGGACAATATGGGCGCCTACTCAGAAGAACAAGGCAAGCGATTCTACCAAGATGTAAAGGAGATAGAGCCGAGGTACCAAGGGTACAACAATGAGAAAATGTTAAGGGACTGTATCTGGGGGCTGGTGCGGGAGTGCCACCTGACGTCTTTAAGTTGCTTTATAAGTGTTATTTGTTTTTACTTGTTTGTTTTAGATAGGCTTGTGTCATGAAATAAATATATACTCTGTTGATATAATTATATGAACGGATAAATTTTAAAGAATGTGTTTTTTTCTAACAAAATATGAAAATTTGGAAATATCATAGTGCTGATCACAAATCCAAACCTCTTATTAAATGATAGTGTTTTTTATAATAATGAGATATAAAAAACCAGGAAATGACACTTATAACCGGGGAACAGAAAATGTGTTACCCGGTGTTATCTATCTCTATCACTTGGTCTCCCCTTGTCGCTATCTTGGTCTATCTATTTTTATCTCACTTTTCCAATAAAGATACACAGGATTGCAAATGTCTGATAGATTGTGATAGAGAGGTATATTAAGTGGATCTAACCCCTAGGAGGGTCCGGCAATGGTCCAAAGGGCAATCATGGATGGTCCAGAAAGACGATGCAGAGATGAGTCCAATGATGAGTCATGAAGTATTCACTGTAGGTCCAAGGATGGGCAAAGGCGGACCCAAACTATCGAAAGGTCAAAGAAGGGACCAATGTGTGTCTAATTCCGAATAAGGGCAAGTACAGGTCAACAGGGGACCTAAGAAGGGTTCGAGGTATGCCCCTGCGGGATCAAGAGCCCATAAATAATCCAAGGAGGGGAACCCTTCATGATATTCATAAGTACTGCCAGCATACACAACACCCGTTGTCCCCCACCCCTTCCCCCTAGGACAAAGAAGAAAGTCAGGGGTGAGGGGAGGAGGCTGTGATCCTCTCCCTCAGCCATTATTTTTGAGTCTCCCTTCCACCATTTTATGGTCGCGCCGTTAAGAGGAATAAATGGAGAAAATGACTAAATTCCTGTGATAAAATTGAGCATTCATTTGCCGTTTATTCACGTCTCACCTGCCATATGGCAGTCCAATGAAGCGATTGGGGGTGATAAATGAGGGGTCAATGGACAAGCCCCAAATATATTAACATTTTTCCAGAATGTTTTAGTCACATTAATTTTGCACGTATCGTTTATTCCTATATTCCGTAGGGAACATTTAGACACATTTTATTTATTTATTTATTTATTAACGCCATCCGTTACTTTATTTCGCACAGGGTCCCCCAGAGAGGCTAATGAAACCGATATAGAGGTTGGAATGATAATCATTGGGAAGACATAAGAACATAAGAAAAGAAGGAGTCAGCAACAAACTAATCAATGTCGTATCCGAGGCAGCTCCTCTTCCCATCACCCAATTCAGTTCCATCTAGAATCCTCAATCATAAATCTATCCAATCTATCCTTAAAACTCCAAAGGGAAGAGGCTTTTATCACATGACTACTGAGCCTATTCCATTCATTTACCAATCTCTTGCCTAAACCTACACTTGTCCAGCTTTTACCACTTGCTACGTGTTCTATCATGTTTACTAAAAATAAGAACAGTTTCAGAAGGACATCAGCCACCCTATTACTTACGCTCCTCCCATTAAACCCCCAATACCCTATTAGCTTTATTTCTAACACTTATGCACTGCTTTCTAGGCCGGAGGTCGGAACTTGGCAGGACACTTAAGTCTCTTTCTCATTCTGACCTTCTTAAAGCTCTCCCATTCAGTTTATAATTATTCAGTGGATTATCACAAACTATACAAAGTTCACTACCATTGCTTATGTTAAATTCCATTTACCACTTCTCTGCCCATTGGTATAGTATGCTCAAATATTGTAATACCTCAACTTAGTATCATCGGAAACTTGCTCAGGTTGCTACTTATACCCAAGTCAAGATCATTAATATAAATCAAGAACAGTAACAGCCGCAACACTAACCCCTGAGGAACCCCATCTGTAACATGCCCCCACTCAGACTAAACCCCATCTATACTAACCCTTTTCTTTCTGTTACTAAGCCACGACTGAATCCTCCTTCTAGAATACTTTCATCTATCCCATGCGCTGAAACCTTATTCACAAGTAGAAGCTCTTCCACCCTGTCGAATGCCTTACCAAAATCCAAGTAAACGATATAATTCTCATCTCTATTGGCAGCATCGTACACCTTTCTATAAAACGAGTAAATTATTCAAAAACGATTTACCCCTAGTAAAGCCGTGGTGAGATGAATTAATCAACTTATGTTGAGAGAGAGAGAGAAAAGAGAGAGAGAGAGAGAGAGAGAGAGAGAGGTAGAGAGAGAGAGAGAGAGAGAGAGAGAGAGAGAGAGAGAGACAGGTAGGATGGAAAGAATCCGCGATCGGCTTCTTTTGAGGTAACTTCCGTTTGATAAGACGCTTTATAGCGAGCCTAATTCTAACAACGAGAGATTCCGCGAGATGGCGTGAAGGTCTTAATTCACTCCCGGCACTTCTATTTAGATAAAGTCAAATCCACTTCCGGTGCCTCGGTAACATTCACTTCCCTCACACCCGTATAAATGGTTAAGTGTTGGCCTTGGTAAGATTAGTATTTTGGTTATGGAACCGAGACAGGTGAGCCTCCTTCTTAAGGTATTTGTTTATATTTTTGTTTATTGTCAAAAAAATTGTAATGATAATCCTAATACATATGTGTGTGTGTGTGTGTTTTAAATTTAGTGCCATGTATTCTTTTTTTTCTGTTTTGTTGTTTCGAAATTATGATGCATACCCCCGTTTTGTTATTATTGGAAGTCACTTCGTTCTGGAAGTTTCATCTTGAGGGGAAAGGAGATATTAAAGATGAGGGAAATGGAGATCAGAGATAGAAAGAGAGAGACGAGTAGGACGGAAAGAACCCGCGATCGGTTTCTTTTGCGGGGTAACTTCCGTTTGATAAGATGCCCTATAGCGAGCCTAATTGTAACAAAGAGAGGTTCCGCGAGATGGCGTGAAGGTCTAAATTCACTCCCGGCGCCTCTATGTATATAGATAAAGTAAAATTCTCTTCCGGCGAACCCCTATAAATAGTTAAGTGTCGGCCTGGTTAAGATTAGTATTTTGCCAAAGAAGACGCGACATAGAAGAATTCTTTCTCTCGGCCTCCCTTACCCAAAGAGCACGAAGACAAGAAAATTGAATAAGAGGAAATAATAACTAGGAACGAGGAGACTCTCACACTGCTGTATTCGACTCAGCTTCTCCGCGGCGAAATAATCCCTCGATCTCTCCTTTTGAGGCTAGCAGTGGTTGTTAAAAGACAGGTTGTATTATCCTTCATAACTTTAAACAGGCCGAGTACCAATCGGCCAAGTGCAAACCCAACCGTGCCGTTGAAAAGCAATCGAGCACGACGCTCATACCCTCCCCCCCAAGCCTTTCTCTCAGGTACAAAAATTCTCGGGCAGCAGATCCACTCGAAAAGGTAGTTTTCCTTTTGTCGGTCGTGTACGTTTGTGTGTACGTGTTCACGACTCTACCCTGGAGTTGACGTGTGTAAACCTTTTGCCCATTTAGTTATTTTGTATATCTATGGTGTATCCATTATTTTATTTGTACAGTAGTAAAGATTATTTTGTTTCATCCAGTTGATATCCAGAACCTCCTAGTTAGTTGAATTAATTCTGCCAAGGAAAAATAGACACTCTTATTCGACTTAGTCCAACTCACGTTTAAAGTGCAACATTCAGAGCAAGACAATTGTTGAGTGTCCTGCAGGCTTGCCACCTTCCCTTCCGAGTCAAAGAAAGCAAGCGGAGGTCAGTAAATCTAACCTGACCTACGACACCCTAATATATTTCGCTATTAAAGATTCCATCATTTTCTCATCACTTATGTTAAACTCACTGGTCGGTAATTAGACATAATTGTTTTTTCCCTCTTCTAAAATATAAGTATCATAGTTTTCTTCCATGCTGTTGGTAAAATGCTAGTCTCTAACGATTTTCTAAATAGGCATGCTAAGGGCTCACTTAACACATCTTTGTAATTAAAATATCCTCTAATTTTTCTTCATCATTACCCCTGAAGTTCAAGATTCCCCGAAGTACAATTAGAGTATCTTCGAGTGTAAATCCTGAAAAAAATACTTATTTAACATCCTAGCCATTGCATTAGTATCCCCCACTAGCTCTCCATCTTTAGTTTTAGGTGGGCTTATTTCTATCTCTAGTGAATGTGTAAACCGTAGGATGGCAGGCTTGCACAAATAAAAGAATTAACGATAATACTAACTATAATCCCTCCTATCTAAAGCTAAAGAGAGCTCCCCTGTCTACGAACGTGAGTGGGTGAGTAAATAAAAAAGTGTGCGTAGATTCATAGATACATACACATGTATGACCGCGAGTGATGCCACCACTAGTTAATGGGTAGAACGAGAGACATCTCCCCATAGGGGATGTGGGGAAGGCACCTGCTGGCAAACGGAGTCCGGTGTACTAGATCGAGTCCACCTTCGAAATTAAGCTTGGATGCGGATGCGTAAAGCTGGCATTCGAAGTAAAGGAACGAAAATGTTCATGGCTTGGATGAAAAAAGATCCTAAAGCTATGATATGTGTTTCCTAGGAGAGGCCCTGGTCGAAAAAAGGACAAGGAAACGGTGTGAATCTACCAATTCCAGATGAACCCAGTTTGGGAACAAGTCCGGGTCTGGTTGTAACCGTGGATGGCGATAGAAGTCCACTTACTTAGTCTTGGTGAAGAAAAATCAATACCTGTCTGCTTCTGCCTAGCGAAAGATGCGGTTTAATGTCTGTTGGAGGCGACGCTCCAGAGATGACATCTGGACTTCACCAAAAGAGATCGAAAGGTCGTCTATGTAGAGTGTAGCGAGAACATCTTGCGGCAGCATCGAAGTGATAGCCTCAGTGCAACAGGCAAAGAGTTTGACACTGAGGACACTTCACTATAGGGAGCCCTCTTTCTGCCCTATTGACTCGTACAGGGCTCCCCACATCACTATGCGGAATCGAAAATCTCGAAAGAACTCAGATATGAAGAATGGGAGGCATCCCAACCGCAAACATGATGTGGAGGGTCTCAATGATGCAGATGAAAAATTCCACTTAGGTTTTCCCCCAAAATGCCGATAAAAAATCACCTTAATTAATTCAGTTTTCCTCTCATATGCAGATGATATTTTCGGGAGGCAATTATTGGAAATTTCCCCCAAATCGTAAATCTTTATATTTTCGAATAGTGATGAAAAGCGTTGCTTGCTTATCCGGCTGTCACACCTACGCAGGGCTGGTAACTCTCCTGTATTTAATATCTAATCGCAGGGGGAAGATGACTGATTGTGACTCTCCGAGTCACCAGGCAGGCCTAAACCACTCCAGTGACAGGTTGTAGCGAGGTGGGCAATAAAGCATTAGTGCATCTGGTACGGCAACAGAGAAATTCCGGTTTAACATGAAAGAGAGAGATGGGGTGGAGGTCTTACCCTTTTTTTAGTTTTAGCCACACTGTGGAGCAAGAGAAAAGAGTTGAAAAGTGGTCAGTCATTCTCAAGCGGATATGACATGACTACCACACCTGGATTCAATCTTGGATTGGGACCACGCCCCTTGGATGTATCCCTCGTGAGGTTAAGTTGCAATTTAAGTTCCGCTACTTAGCTGTTGCATTGGACCGCTAGCACAGAAGGATGGGGTGCTATTAAAATCTCACAGCATGCAACAACATCCCTCAACTCTAACATTGTTCCTCAGGGCAGTCTCATAGAAGACGTGGCCCCACTTACCTGTGGTAACGGTTGACGTGATCTACAGCGCAAACAGTAGGATCCAATCCTTCTCCCTTAATCTCCAAAGCTGGGGTGGGAGCAGATATGCCATTAGCTCCAGGGGAGATATAAAACAACAACACTAGTTTTGTAGCTTATGTGAGGTTATTTATCATATGATGCCTAAGTGGGACATTATTTCGGAAGCGATAGATTGTGGTAAATATCCTATCCTATAACCTTACGGATTTTCAAACATCTTTTTTCGAAAGAACCAACCCAACCACCATGACATATCCTCCGTCGGGCCACAGGGAATAATTTGGCGCGCAATCTTCAAATTCCAACAGAATTTTCAGTGATTTATCAATTTTCGCAGTGAGAATTTAACTAAGGTTCTCTTTTTGGGGGGCGGGGGGGAGGGGTGCTTGGTAATTGTTAAGTTTTGTGGTGCACGATTTTGTTTTGCTACAGTTTTGCTATTTCCTTAGTTTTTCAGCTTTCCCAATGGCCAATCATTGAGCAATCATAAGTGTTTATCTTTTCCAGGTTCATCTTTTTGCTTCTAAAAACGGGTATAGATTAAGGTTTTTTTTATTTTCGATATTTTATTTCTGAAGCCTATTATCAATGTATCCTGAATAGACTCCCTTTTTACCTGTCTTCAAATGTTTGGGTACGAGTGTGACGTATGCTTTTTTTCAGTGTTTTGGTTTGTAAATTTGTTTTGTTTCTGTTCCTGATATTTTTTTAATAATTTTTGCTTGTTTCTGTTATTTGTTAGAATAGTTTTTATTAGCGTTTATTTATTTTAACTTTCTATAAATGCATTTACTTACATTAGGCAGTTGGGTAGTGTTGAAAGTAAGCCCGAATGGTCTGGTACGCCGTTCCGGAAAGAAATATAGAGCCGGTACGCAGAGGAATCCTTTTGGGGGGGCACAGCACCCTGTCACACAACAGGATCAGTACAATTTTCAAGCGAATTTCTCCGAAATAAATGTAAATTTGAGAGCTACATAAAAATCTCCTCGGTATTATTCATTCGATCAACAGAATTTGATATGTGCTGTTACTTGTTGAAGTGCATTTTGTACCACACTGGACTAGAGCACTTCCATACATTCGCTTACAATGTACACGCGCTCGGCTCGGCAGTCCGCATTGTAGTGATGGTAGTAACGATCGCGTTAAGTGAGTGAGCGTTCATGGGTGAGCTTTTTCAATGTTACCAGTGATAGTAGGCCTATTATGAGTGACATTGTTATTTAGTAAATCATCTCTGAGTAATAAAGAATCTCTGCTACGGAATTTTGAATCTCTGATATGGATTTTCAAAAGAAGAGAACACTGAAAACGTCATATCAGATGCTTAAGCTTGTTGAAGGGAGAAAAGAAAGGTGTCAAAATGAAAAGAAAAATTGATCAGATATTTAAGAGAAAACGAGAGGCCGAAGATGATGAGAAACAGGGGGAGAAAACAGCAGAACTACCAGGAACTGGTAGGCTACACTGACAGACCAGAGAAGGGCCATGAACTAGTCAGATAGTCTGTCAACAAATGATGAAAGTGATACTGTCTCAGAACACCCACGCACAGCAGTAGGCTATATTATATGATGAACCTTTTAATTTGTATGTAGGCTATTAGCTAGGCTTTGTGCAGCTCTCATCTGGAACACTACAGCATGCCTCCTATCTGGATAGCCTGCATTTTTACAGTTAGGCCTACAGTAAATAAGGTAAACTAGACTAGTTTGAGTAGGCTTATAATTTTGTTTTGTTTTTTTCTTATTTAAAACATTTGAGGGTAAGATAAATGAGGCAGGAGGAGGCAGAGAAGAGACAGAAGTAACAAGATACTTAAGCACACGTGATGCTAAACCAGCAAAAGCAGCCCCTTCTATATGAAAAGAAGAACAGTATGAAAAGTTCAGGCGTAAAAATAAATGGCTGGATGCTCATGATGGCATGCTTGGCTGTACCTCATGCTGTGATGTGAAGAACCTGGTTGTCATGCCATCCCGTGGTGTCAATATTGTTATTCATTGGGCTGAGGGAAAGATAGCCCCACATGGTAGTTCCAGGGATAGCCAACTTGCAGCACTGCGCAAAATAAATCCATGAGCATGGTAACTCCAAAACAAATAATGAAGCAAGCAAGATCCTTCAGACAACCAAGAAAGATGTATTGATGGATATTAATGCCAGGAGTCAGGAGGTTACATTTCATTCTACCGCCAAGATATTCAGGACGGCATATTATGTTGCCGAGAATAGCAAGCCATTCACTGATTTTGAAACTTTGATCGACCTGCAGAAAGCCAATTCTGTCGATTTGGGTCGTGTTTTGAATAGCAAGACTATCTGTGTTGATATTATTGAGCATGTGTCAGCCTAGATGAAAAAGGAACTCCTGAAGAAGATAATCGAGAACAAGAGTAAGATTAGCATCTTGGCTGATAAGTCAATAAGTGTGGGACACAAGTCAACCCTTATTGTGTACTTGAGGGCCAGTGTAGATGAAAAGATGGAGCCCATTGCCTTTCCACTGGATCTGGAGGAGCTGGAAAGTCTCTCTACAGCTCACATCAAGGAACTGCTCATGGGTTGTTTACTGAAGAATGGCTTCACTATTGAGCTACTACAGGAACTCTTTATTGGATTTTGTAGTGATGGCGCCAGTGTAATGCTGGGAGTAAAGTCAGTAAGTTAAGTTTACTGTACATGTAATACAATAATTTCATGATGATGTGTGATGTTGGAAAGCTGCTCCAGGATGACTTCTCCGGGATAGTGTTATGGCACTGCCTCAAATACTGACTGGAGCTTGCTGTGGACCAGGCACCGGATGTAATAGGAGGAACAAAAGACTTCCAGGCCTTTCTTGACACTCCCTACTCATTATATAGCCAGTCACCGAAGAACGTCAGGGACCTGAGTGAATGTGCTCAGAATTTTAACAACACCCTCAAAAAGGATCGGCAGTGTTCAATGTTTGCTGGGTAGCTTCATCATACAGGTCAGTCTCTACAGTTTGGTGGTCCTTTCCAGCCTTGGCACAACATTTCCGGAAGGCATCAGACGATGAGACAAGGGATGGCCAAGAGAGGGCTAAATTCAAAGGTCCGATCTCAAAGTCTGCGATCAACTTCCTGAAGAGCCTTGCAGTGATGCCAGATGTTCTCAGTGAACCCAATGACTTGTCTGAAATGCTCTATAACAGGAAGATAACACTTTCAAAGGTCCACATCACCATGACAATGTATTTCAAACGCATCGAAAGCCTCGATACCTACCCAGGACAACACACAGGTGCTGCCACCCAAGCAGAGGAAGCGATGAAGTTCAAGGGAGAGCAGCTAAGTGTGGACAAGTCTCCCATCATCAACTCCGGTAGTTTATTTGAGCAGTGTCTGACAACATGAAAGAAAGGCTTTTCACAACCACAGCAAACACAGCACAGGCCACTGTCACAGCAACCAAAAATAGACCTACAACACCCTCATCAATCAAATGTCAGTCATCGACCCTGACAACTGGGAACATGACAATCTTTGCTTTGGAGAAGAGGAAGTGGAGGCTTTGAGGCAGGTCCTACATGTGAATGAAAAAGAGGCCTACCTTGGTTTCGTGGAGTAAAAGACAAGTGGAAGGAGAAGCATTCCTAACTGTAGAAGAATCGTCACTCCCCCCCGTTCTCTCGTGGTGGAGTCACGAGGCGATTACTGCAAAGACATCCAGACCCAAGCATCGTCGGGTCAAGCGCGTAACCGCAGCGCCGCACTACTCGGCACTATGAAAGACCTAAAGGTTAAAATGCAAGATCTCCCCCATGAGAGTGAGATTCAATTTCACGTGAAATAATAAATTGTAGGCGTGTTTCTTCCAAGCTCGAAGGATAACGAGGAGCCGATGTAAGACTTGGTGAGAAAAACCGTTTGGCATAAGAACCCTCCTGGGCCCGCCATCAAGCCTCCACCTCTTCTTAGCACTCCCCCAGTGGGGTGACAACTTATAAATAAGGAACAGTGAGGAAAATCGAGGTAGTATACGTCAGTCTCCAGGTGACGAAGTCCCCGAATTAAGATCGGGCTACCGAGACTGGACAGGTAGAGTACTTGGCTCGCCAGACCAAGAAGTACCCTGCAAGAGAGGCAGGGCTACCTACCTTTAGGGGCTAAGAAGCAGCTCATCCTCGAGCTAGTCCCTGGTTATCAAACCAAACGTTAAGTTAACTTTGTTAAGTTCAACTTACTCTCGCCAGAGAGACTCCTCATATCCTGGTGCACCTTAAACACCAGGGGTATTCCTCATCCTTGAGGAATTAAAGAAAGAAGGAAAAGGCTCCCCCTCGAGCCCGTTACTCGGTGGGCACACCGAACTCATAAGTTAACTTGGTTGAGGAACCAAGTTCAACTTATTCTCGTCAGAGAAATCCCCCTCCGTTATCCTCGCCCTTGAAGAAGACTGGAACTAAGAAGAAGCTCATCCTCGAGCTAGTTCCTGGTTACCAAACCGAACTTTAAGTAACTTATTCTCGTCAGAGAAAGCCCCTCCCTCATCGATCCTCGCCCTTGAAGAAGACCCTCCCCGAGTTCAGTCCTCGCCCATGAGGAATTAAGTAACGAAGAAGAAAAGCTCCCCCTCGAGCTCGTTACTCGGTGGTCACACCGCACTCTAAGTTAACTTGGTTCAAGAATCAAGTTGGACTCACTCTCGCCAGAGAGACCACGACTACCTTGGTGCCGCATAAAGCACCTTAATTGTTCTCGTCCTTGAAGAACCCCCCCCCCCCGCATCCCGGAATACCGTGTGGACACCCCAGCTGCTACCCTCGCCAAAAGGACCTCGTGATCCTGCCCAACTACATCTGGCCAGGCGGCACGCGTCGTGAGACAATAACATTCCTGAGGTATTTAAACTCCAGTAGAGTCCGTAAGCATAAATCTTATATATTGATGTGTGTAGCAGAATTAACCAATTTTTGAGGGTCAAACTAATTTAATTAATTGTTGTTTATGATAATATTCAGAGTATTGCTGTAGTTAATGTTTCAATGTTGTGTATTCAATTGTTAAAGTTAAAATATAAGTTTATTTTGGGAATTATTGTGCGTTTCTCTATATCCTTACGTGTTTCCAACGGCTCTATTCTTTAAGATATTAAGATAATAACAATATCAGCACTCTTAGCACTCTTAGAAACAAAAAGGGGGCATTCTACGTCACTAACCAGATGAAGAAGCTGCTTATGGCAGTAGACACACTGTCTGCCAACAAAGCAGATTGTAAAAGAGGGTTCAGCTCAATGAATATGACCATTGCAGAGTACAGGAGCAAACTCACAACCAAGAATGCAGCCTTCTTGGTTGTGAGTATGCTCTTCCTCAGCTGTGTAGGGCCACCATGCAGACAGTGGGATCCACTGCCTTATGTGAAGACATGGCTAGGCAAAGGAAGAAAAGCAGCCATCTCAACAAAAGGAATGGCTCGCCACTGTCCAGAAGAAGAGGACAACTACTACAGCCCACTGTGGAAAGTGTGGAAATGTGTGTGATTCCATTTTCCTTGAATCTCCCTTCCTTACATCAAGGCCTATCAGCTTTACTTCGTAATTGACAATTTTCCCAAAACCCAAAAAGAAACATGGCCATGGCCAGCTTGACATGTTGTTCACGCAGTGTCTGATTACTTAAAACAGATTATGCATTGTTCAATGATGTTAATTTTATTTTAAGTTTGTTTTCTGATTTTTCCCAAATAATTCTGTTGCACTTATTTACATGAAAATAAATGTTTTGCTAGAAATTATGTTATGTGTCTGATTACTACATCATACTACAGGCATTTTAAAATCGAATTTGTGTCTCGGGGTGGGACGCTAGGGGGTATGGGAGAAGGGGTGTTGAAAGTTGGAGTAGTTCCTGCAAGAACTTAATCCTACTTTCACCCCTGCAGGAGGGGAAAGTTTTGCTTCAGCAAGCTAGAATTTGTGGAACCGCTCTTTTATCCTTGGGTATTTCGGAAAGTCACCGCTCTCTATTTCGTGGATAATTCATATATATGTGTGCTTTGAAACAAGGTATTTTCTAATTTAAAGACTTTTCTTGGGCAAGTTCCCAAAAGGTGCTTTTGGGTTGTTATTGTTTTTTCTTCGGATATTGGAATCACATCATATTGTATTATATATCATTTTAAGGGATTTCGCCACCATACCCCCACTATTATTAATAATCTAGTAGGATTCCCAATTCGAAAGCCTAGCATTAGATTCGAATTCAAAGACGATTGGCAGACGTCGTTGCAGGCAAGCCTACAAAAAATAAGCGAATGGGGGGAAAGTAGCTAGAAAGGTAGCCAACAAAAAATCGCTTAAAATTTGTGTGCCACTAACCTTAACAATTACCGGTAGCTCTGATAATTTCGCTTGCGAGGTTTGTAGTGATCACATTGCAAGATTGAATGAGACACGCAAAGAAACCTCAAAAATGAGCACTTTGGAGTTTAAATAAAATCTTATAATAATACTTCAGTTAGGGACGCAAAGTAGATGGCGCTTTTTTGTGGCAACATTTTTAGACTACAATGTATGAGTGTTGGGGGAGGAGGGGGCGTGAACGAGTTTGAAGCAGAAATTCGTGGAACCGCTCTTTGATACTCGGAAATTTCTTCACGAAAAGACTGGTTGCGAGATACCCAGCAAGATGTTCTTGCCTACGTCCGAAGGTGGGCACACTACCCCTTGCATCCCCCCAGTGCCATTCGATGTTCTGTGTGTTTGCGCCTGTTTCGGGATTCACGAAATTCTGCGAGTGGTTAACCGTTAGATGCGTGTAACCTTTGGATGGCAACTGCTAATAGGCAGCTCAGCAGTCAGAAATGATCATACCTCCGGGTCGAACCCACTCTTTTATGACCGCAATGAGGGTTTAGGCGTTACTATTGGCTATATGCATCATAAACACTTTTTTGGTTTGGCGTTCAAAACCTCCGAAAACCCACCTTCCTCCCAGAATGCGTCCGCGATTGTATTTTCGTTTGCCTTATTTTGCTTCGTCTATCTCGACAATTTTGCCGGGACCCCCGATCAGTTGGGCGCGTTTTTCGAAAAAAGTAAGTACTTAGCGGGAAAAGCTAAACCAATCGGTGATTGTAGCATTAGAAAGGCTAGTTTGTTCATATATCTCAACATACGTAACGATGAATTACGAAAAAATATGAAATTTGAACAATATCTTTTAAACTTAAATGGGAACCCGCGAAATATGTACCCCTACTCGCTGATTGTTTGAAACGGTACCGCTGTCGCTTATTGTTTACGTTAACATATATTTTATCGCAAAGAAACATTAAATTTTCCGAAAATTTTAAATTCGCAATGCATTTCGGGCATTTTATTCTTTTCTCGATTAGTTTATGCGCCTCTAAAAAATCTAAAAGTTTTTCGTGGTCATTCAAAATAAACCTGAATTTGAATGTCGAAAAAGCTTAACTAGCGCACTAAGAAGCCATGACGAAAGAGAAACATTTGAATGAATGAATGATATGTATAGAAGAGGCAGATAGGGATAACTGTGTGACACAGTAGAACAGGCAGTTGTAGAAGAAAAGGGTGAGGAAATAACTTGAGAGGGGATAGGAAGAGTCGATAGGTCGGTGACTAGACACCGATGCGTTTTGTGGTTGGGTGGGTCTCGAGGTGTTCGTGACTGGACGACGGTTGGAGGATGGTCAGGAAGGAGAGCGTGTCTGCTTAATCGGAAACGCGTTATTCATGATGCTTTTAACCTATGCGAAGAACGGTATTGGTCGCGGGTGGGCATGGGCTGCGGGGTATCGCGGTGCCATCGCATACCTTCTTGTGTGTAGTGCGGTGTATAAGGGGTCTTTGGCGAGTTTCCCGAGTTGCTTTGTGAGTCTGATGTGAGCGTATGTGTTGAAGGGTGCTAATTTTTTGTTGTCGTGTAGTGTGGACATTCTCGTGTACAAGAGAGAGCGGCAAGCGCGCTTCAGAGCAGAGTTCTGAATGCGCTAAGCCTTTTGCTGCCACATGGCGAGAAGAGGTCGCATGAGTGTTTTATATAGGTGTAACTGAAGTTTTTTGCCTGCAGGGTAGAACCTGTGCAGCATTGTGTTTGTATGTGCGGCTCTTGCTTGTGTTATGTTATGGTATATATTGAACCTAAGGGTCTTGTCAAAAGTTACCCCAAGGATTTTTGTATGTTTTGTGTAGTCGAGCCTTGTTGAGTTGAGATGGTTCATGTCTGGTGTGTGTGAGAATATTTTTAGGTTATGCATGAAGTGATTTCTTGCGCTGAAGAGGGTCATCTGTATCTTCTGAGGATTCGTGGTAATCAGCCATTTACCCTCGCATTCTGTTTCAGCGTCTAGTATTATTTGTGCGTGGAGCGCGATCTCGTCTGGTCTGCGGCCGCTGACGAAAATGGTCTCGTCATCGGCGTAAGACACTGTGTATGTGTTACAGCAGTTTTCGGGTAAACGTGGGGTATCGTTTTTGTACATGATTTAAAGTGTGGATGCCAGTACGCTTTCTTGGGGAACGCCTGAATTTGGTGTGAAGGGTTGTGAGAGGGTATTGTTGTATTTTATGTGGCATCTCCGTTCAGTGAGGTAGTGCGAGAGGAGCCTTCTGGTGCAGAGAGGTAACTCCGTATTGTTGGCGAGTTTCCAACGGAGTCCCTCGTGCCACACCTTATCAAAGGCCTTCTCCATGTCCTTGTTGATGGCGTTTTTTTTCTTTATTCCGTAGTGAACGATGGTCAAGGCCGCCTGAGTGGACCGCCCCTTCCTGAACCCATATTGGGGGGGGAGAACGAGTCCCTCTCTTCTAGGTAGTGCCGTAGGCGGCAGTTGATCATACGTTCGAGAACTTTGCCTAGATGATCTAATAGAGCAATAGGCCTGTAGTTGTTTGGGCGTTTTGGGTCTTTGTTCGTTTTGTGTGTAAATATGTTGTGAGAGACTTTGAATATTTTGGGGAAGTGGTCTGAGGCTAGTGAGGCGTTGAATAAGTGTGTAAGTGTAGGGTATATGTTTGCAGGAAGGGTGTGTATTAGTGTGGCTGGTAGCCCGGAGGAGCTGGATGCACGTTTTGGTGTTGTTTTAATGTAGTGTTTTGTTTCCTCGACAGTGATAGAAGTGGTCGGTATGGATGTCTAGTCGAGCAGCTCCATTCGTATCAGGGGGGGTGGGCCTCATCTCGTGAGCGTGGGCCCGACACCACTCCTGGACTTCCTGGAAGTGCTCTTGCGCGTGTGGTTTCGGTGGGTTCTGTGTGTGTACTGTGTCCGAGTGAGACCTGAATGCGTCGAGGATGACGTTGGTGTCTGTGAGTGTTTGGTTGTTTACTTGGAGGGCGATGGATTTGGGTGGATCAATGCCTAGCATCCTTTTTACGTGCTGCCAGAAGATGGAGGGTTTAGTGCAACGAGTGTCGTCCGCAATGCGGACGATCTCCCGCCACTGCCGGTTCCTATCTAGCTGCACGTACTGTAGGATGCGAGCACGTAGGTGGTTGATGTTGTGTTGTCGTGGGCGGCTAGTGTAGTGATTGTTGTACTGTGTGATGATTCTCTGCGTGTGTATTGAATATGTGAAATGTTTTATGCATGTGTAGGTTTTGTGTGGTGTGTGTAGGTCACGTGTTGTGGTTATAGTGTTTAAAATTGAGCACCAGTGGTCGTCTAACGTGTCTGGATTGGTGTGGTCCAGGTCGAGGTTTTGTGAGGTGTTATCTCTTATGTGTCACTTGAACTCTTCCTAGTTCTTGTTTTTGTAGTCAAAAAAGCCTTTGTTGTTCGCAGCGAAACAAAAAAATACAAAAAATACTAGAAAAAAGCAATTTAAAGACGTCAAGAAACCTAACCGAACTTAAAAAAAATATAAAAGAGCAGAGGCGCAGGTATTTAGTAAATTATACAGAATAAAGGTTACAACCCCCCCCCCCTAAAAAAAACAAATACAACGCCGTGATTGATCACATCTAAAGCTACCGTCTGACGTCAGAAGACCTATATTGTAGCCTATAAACAGCGCCCCCTACCATGCGCCCCTAAACTGAAGTATTACCAATCTAATAATGGGTTCACATTAAACCAGAATAACATTGAATTGAAGGGAATCCGAATAATAAAAGAACACTGTTCCTAAAGTGTAGATACTTTTCTTTTGCATTATAATCTAAATTAAACAGCTTAGTCATATTTCTCCAAATTATTGTCATTCTCTCAATTACTTCCTTATTTTTACCACTAACTAAATAATTTTTCTTTTTGTTATTAGAAGGACCTTTAAACGAACTTAAAAAAGAAACGAAAGACTGGAATATAGTAATTCGTGGTTAATAAATATAAAATTAGTGTAAAGGTCTCTAGATAATAATTACAATTCTATTTCCTCCATATATTTAATATAAATCGAGTTTAATTGACGAAAAAAAATTGTTTCATGGCGCTGAAATAATAAAAACGGTGACATTTGGCAACCATAAGGCCTAAAGATTTCGCCCTAATATCAAAGAAAGTGTATTAATTCCTTGTCTATGAATATATAGCAATTGTTAGACTTGATAATTGTGTAAGAATTGGTAAAATAAGTTAATGCAAGTAAAGAGACTAAATTTGACATTATGGGAACTAATCAAATATATAAAGTAATTATAAGTTAATGTTAAAATAACGATTCCATGTATGCGGACATTGCATGGAAAACGAGAGCTGGCCTGCGTTTAAGGATGAATTCTCTTATCAAGAAAAGACATTCTGACGACCGTCCAAGTTCCCGCCGAAGAAAAGGAATATTGAATCCAGCTCCAAGCTCCCTTTTACCTTTGAAAAAATCTCTAATCACCTTTACCCAGTCTTTTGCAGTCAGTGCCTTGTGAATATCAAGCATAACATAACATAAATTCACAGATAACAAAAGCCACAAGGGCCTATCAAAGGTCATCCGCATCTGCCAAAACCCACACACAAAATGCATCCATAGGACTGTGTTAGATCATGCATCTACAATAAATCAATCCATAGGATTGTGTCAGATCATGCATCTACAATAAATCAATCCATAGGATTGTGTCAGATCATGCATCTACAATAAATCAATCCAGAGGATTGTGTCAGATCATGCATCTACAATAAATCAATCCGTAGGATTGTGTCAGATCATGCATCTACAATAAATCAATCCATAGGATTGTGTCAGATCATGCATCTACAATATACAATTAGAACCATCCACAGGAATGTGTCAAAAACAAAAAGCATCATCATCATGACTCGTCAAAATCCAAATCAATCACAATATACAAAAATAAAAAAACTGCATCCACAGGAATGAGTCCAGCAGAGACTGATGAGGGGGAAAACCCTCATCAAAAAGTCAACCCTCTCTTCCCATACAATCACCCAATCTGCGCTTAAAAACATTCAAGTTTGAACTAAAGAATGTCTGAGATGGCAAACCATTCCAGTAATCCACCCCTGTATTGGTGAAAAGATACTTTCCAACATCCAACCTTCACCTCTGTTTTTTTAATTTTTAAGTGGTGGCCCCTAGTACCACCACTACCTTCCAACTCAAATAACTTTCTCAAATCCAACTTATCCATCTCAGAACAGATTTTTAAAAACTCAATCATATTATAGGGGCTCGATAACGATTTCTCTCTTTTGTTGTTTGGTAGGCTAGGTTATGTGATCAACGAGCATCCTTAGGATAAATGAAAATATATATAGCTGGATTTTTTATTCCTTGGTAAATAGCTGGAATAAGCCTCAAAATGGCGAACAGTAATGAAAACTTCTTACTTCTTGACTAATAATAATAACTCTTCCCTATTTCTTTTTTTTAGGGGAAGAAAAGGTATGGCTCACGGTTACTCCTCCCCTCTGAACCCCTCACGATCGGGGGGGCACAGAAGAGGAGGAGGCCCGGGGCAGACTTGCTCCTGGAGAAACTCCCCATACTTCTGACTCTCAGTTCAAGTGAACCAATAGTGAAGTACTTAATAGGAAGTCCGGAACAAGCTTTAGAAGAGGGTTTATAGCTGTGGGAGACGGAAAGTTTTGAGTTGAAAGAGGAGAGATTGGTGAGGAGGCAGATTAAGCAAACTCGGTAGTCAAAGGTGGAAAGGGTGAAATACCCTTGCCCGAAGGACACGGGGGACCTGCTGATTAACGTGGATTCCAAACCACCGTCATGTATTTACTCATCATTCTTACTTCCTTTCTCACACTTTTAGAACCTATGTTCCTCATACAGAAGCAGGAGTGTGGGGGTCGAAGATCGAACCTAGTAAACATTTGTGTGAAAAATTCAAACGGTTTACACATGAACCTAGGAAACATTTGTTTGGAATTTAAACGGTTCACACATTGAACCTTATAAATAGGACTATAAGCTTCCCGCTGTTAACAGCTCTCTTTTGTAAATAGGAAGATAAACTTCCGGCTGTTAATAGCCCTCTTTTGTAAATAGGAAGTTAAACTTCCCGCTGTTAATAACTTTTTTTTGTAAATAGGAAGATAAACTTTCCCCTTTGCAGTATTTCTCCTTCGTAAACAGGAAATTAGACTCCCTAGTACGCAGTACGATATCTTGTGTCGGCCATACGTAGCTCCGTACAAAAATAGATCTTGTTCATGAAGTCCAGGAGAAAAGGTAAAAATCGATGGCGTTCTTGACGTTCCGCCATCGACTTTTCCTCCTTTGCCGGCTGTGAACTTCTCTGTGAGCTCAAATTTTGTTGATTTTTTCCAAGTCTAAAAATTCGGAAAACTGACTTAGTCAGAATCTGAAAATTATTGTTATTTTAATAAGAAAAATTATATTCCTTGTTCATCATTTTAAAAGCTTATTCCGGCTATAATATGCAGGAATAAAGAACCCAGATATAAATATATGTTTTTCCTTCATCCCGTAAGGAAGCTGAAGAACACTTAACCCAGCCTGCAAAACTAGAAAGAGAGTACCATAACTGACTCAGGCCCTACAACTGGTGACCCCTCTTCGTCGAAAAATATAAGTGATCATTCTACAAAATGGATTCGCTAGGTGACGCATCAAGACTTTAACAAGCTGCTCAATTTCACCCACACCAAGAAGTGGAACTCGCAAACGCGATCTCTATCAGACCTCCTGTTTTTAATGAAGCAGCAGTCGCAGGATGGTTTAAAATTGTGGAGGCACAATTTCACATTTCGAGGATACATCGTGAGGAAACGAAATTTTACCATATTTTGGCTGCGTTACCTCCCGAGACAGTCGATCGCCTCTCAGCTGCAATACTATCGTCGCAGAATTATTCGCTCCTACGAACGGAAATCGTGGGGCTTTATGAAAGGAAAAAACTGAGCTCTTCGAGAAGTTAATCGCGTCTTCTCCGCAGACCGGACGACCTTCGGTGAATCTTGAAGAGCTACGGAGGACAGCTCTGCAAGTTGGAGTGAGGAGGGGGGGGCCTGGTGAGACACAAGTTCATCCAGTCTTCACCTCCAAACATCACCCCCATCATCGCCACGCAGAAGCACTTGACACTTACCCAGTTGGGAAAACTCGCTGATGAACTTATGCCGTTTTACAAGGCACAGTGTTATAACGTAAATGAGAGTCAAACTAGAGATGATTGTGCTTTACCCGATATAGGTGCTCTTAGTGTTACCCCGCCGGTAAATCAAGTGCAATTTAGAAATTCTTATTTCGTGCCTGTTGGTGTATATTCTTGGGGTGATCAACCTAGGTTTGTGCAAAATAAGTATAATAATAGTGATAGGAATTATTCTAAAGGTATACCGTCTGGGGTACGCTCTTTCCGTCGGAACCAAAAACCAATGGTATGCCGTACACACTTATAATATGGGTCTAGTGCGAGGTATTGCAAACCGTGGTGCTCTTTGCCAAAGCGAGGTGAGAACCTTCAAATGCAGCCATCGTCTAGGCCGTCTTCCCCGACCCACTCGGAAAACGAGATCGGCAGGCCGCAGTAAATGCGACGACCGGCGTTCTGACTCTTATCACTGTCGCTGCACGTATTAATGAGAGGAGGTGCGAATTCCTAATAGACACTGGTGCGAGCGTGTCCTTAATTCCATATAATTTAGTGCAATTATGTGTGATGCGCAAATCGGGTGTTAACATTGCGACGGCTAATGGAGGGAAGATAAAAGTGCACGGAGAAGTTCAATTAGAGATAGGCATCCCTACCCTGCGACGTTCATTTAGATGGACGTTCGAAGTAGCAGACATTTCGTCGCCATTATTAGGCGCCGATTTTCTTACTCATTATAATTTATTAGTAGACTGTGCTCGTGGTGTCCTAATTGATAACCAGACTAGCCTAGTTTCAAAAGTGAAGCATTCAAGCGAACCGGTGATCTCGTTGATAATTAATGACCTCTCGCATATCCTACCTAAGTGCAGGACAGTTCTCCGAAAATAAGAGGGTATTTATAACCCGAAGTGTGTTGATGTTTGTTCACCACCGGCTAATTCGGTTGTTCACACAATTGAGACGGGTAGCGCCCACCAGCCTTCGCTCGCCCCAGACCAATTTCAATGGAGAAACTACAAATTGCAAAAGCAACTTTCGAGACTGTTGAAAGAAGGTGTGGTGCGTCTATCGAAATCTTCTTGGTCTTCACCCATTCACATGGTGCATAAGAAGACCCCAGGCGAGTATAGAATGGTGGGTGACTTTCGGTCCCTCAATGCGAAGACCAAAGCGGACAAATATCCCTTGCCAAGGATTCAGAGCATGGTCGACCATCTCCATGGCAAGAAAGTCTTCTCTGGCCTGGATTTAGTACGAGCCTACCACCAGATTCCAATGAATCCAGCGGACATTGAGAAGACTGCTGTCTCAACTCCCTTTGGGCTGTGGGAGTTTTTAAGGCTACCGTTTGGTCTAAAGAATGCTAGTGGCACCTTCCAACGCCACATGGACAATTTATTTCAAGGCTTCGCGTTCGTTTTTGTGTATGTGGACGATATTTTGATATTTTCGGAGAATATAGATGAGCATGTGAAACATATAGAGCAAGTTTTGAAAAATATTGGCAAAGAACAACCTTCGAATTTCTATGGAAGAGTGCGAGTTCATGAAGGAAGGAATCGATTACCTGGGCCACCATGTCTTAGCTGCAGGTTTGAGCCTTCCAGCTAGGAATGTTTCCGAGATCACCGAAATACCCTTACCATCTGATTTCAAAGAACTTCGTCGATATTTGGGCATGTTAGGTTTTTATAGACGTATGATGCCTAACTTCGCTGCAATTGCTGCCCCTCTGACTGAACTCGCACGGCGTCAACCTAAGGCTCGGCAACTTGTCTGGAATAATGCTGCTCGGAAAGCATTTGAAGCTACTAAGGAGGCCCTGGCAAACTGCGTTAAGTTACGCCACCCATTACCCAATGACTCTCCGTACCAATTGGTCACAAAAAGCTCCCAATTCTCAGTTAGTGCTGCGCTCCATCAGATGGTAGATGGGTCTCCCCAGCCAGTGGCATTCTTCTCCGGGAAGTTGAGTAAGACGCAGCAAGCGTACTCCACTTATGACATGGAACTCCTGGCTGCATATCTTGCTGTGCTTCACTTCAGGCATATGATCGAAGGTCGCCAAGTGACTTTATGCACGGACTATAAGCCACTAGTCTCTGCCTTCTCCTCGCCACTACGTGCAAAAATGGACAGGCAACAAACAGAACTGGACCGCAATCTTGGAATATGTCAATGACATAGCTTATGTATGTGGTGATGACAATGTGGTTGCTGACTGCCTATCTTTGAATATTAATTCGGTCCAAGTGGACTCATTTTATCTCCGTTTTTTGGCAGCAGCACAAGAGCAAGACGAAGAAATAAAGTCATCTCGATCTGGACTGAAGGCATTTCCTTTTCCCGGTGATTCCCAACTCTGGTGTGAGGTAACATCTAAATACCCACGACCGTTTTTTCCTTCACCCTGCAGATCAGTTATTTCCAAACAACTGCATAACATTTCACATCCAGGGATTAAGTCATCGCTTCGGTTGGTAAAAGCGAGATATTTCTGGCCCAATATGGACAGAGATATACGTTCCTGGACTCGTGAATGCCTCTGCCGCCAATCTGCTAAAGTGAATCGCCAACTAAGTCCCCAGTCCTGCCTATTAGTATACCCACTTCGAGATTTGAGACAGTTCACATAAATATAGTTAGTCCACGCCCGCCGTGTACCCTGCCTTGGCAAACATGCCCATCTCATAACCGGCACCTGCTGTCATGTATAGACAGAGCCACCAGGTGGATTGAAGCAATACCGATTCTAGACATAAGTGCTGCAACGGTTGCTTTAGCCTTCTTGGGCCGCTGGATATCCAGGTTTGGCGTTCCTTTATACGTCATCACCGACAGAGGAGAGAATTTGAGTCTGAACTCTTCAAAGAATTATTGGCATGGCATTGTTGGTTTCCATCGTTTGCGAACCACGGCGTACAGACCCGGTACTAACGGGATCGTGGAAAGGTCGCATCGGACTTTAAAGAGCTCTATAATGGCTCGCCGACAAGGTTGGTTGATGGCCCTACCAATCGTTCTTCTGGGCATCCGGTCCTTGCCTAATTATTCGAGTTTTTCATCCTTTACAGCGGTCACAGGGACTACCCTTCTCTGCCCAAAGCCCTTGGTCATCTCTTCTTCATCCAAAGCTGATTTGAAATTCATCTCTGAACTGGCTAAGACTATGTCGCAAATAGATTTCGCACAGACCTCTGAAGACCACCTGCATTCGGTACCCAAAACGTTTGTACCAAAGGAATTAAGTGACGCCACGCATGTGTGGGCCCGTGTTGATCGCGTTCGGAAGCCACTAGAAGCGCCTTATGCAGGCCCGTTCCGTGTTGTCGAACGCGACGACAAAGTTTTTAAATTAGAATTTCCGGATGGCCATCAGAACACGGTGTCTATAGATAGAGTAAAACCAGCTGTATTGCCAAAGGTACATAATGAGAGGAATATAAACTGTTCGCGACTATCAAATAATCAACCTGTTGTAAATAATCCTTTAGAATTAGATACCCCGCAACAAAATCAGGAAGTATCATCGGAGGGTAGTGGCAGAAATTAAAGTTACGTGGAATCTGTTCCAAATACCCAGGATAATGGTAGTGAATCGAGCGTTTATACTCGTTCCGGTAGACACGTAAAAATTGCGAGGAATCCCTCATACCATTATGTTTAAGTATGTCATAGCATATTAAAATATGTTTATATATGTATGTTTATAATTGTGAGGTCTAGATATTATTTATGTATTAAACCTACTCCACGGTCTCGCAATGAATTCCTGTGGTGCTGGAACTATAGTATGGAATCTAATATGACTCAAAAATACCTCAAGGATGAGCATTTTGAAATCTTAGGAAATTCTACACTTGGTTCACAGTAAACCAAACCATATCAAAATATCAATATGTTTAGGCCTACCCCTCCCCCTCAGATTAGCCACAAGTAGGGGATTGGGGGAAAAAAGAGGGGATCTTGTGTTATGCTTATATGCATTTCTCTTATATTTTCTACCCAGTGTCAGTTGAAAAAGGGTGTGAGATACACTGAAACTGTTCTGAATTAAATTGTCTTCGGAGAATGTGGTTTAATTCCTCATATATATATATATATATATATATATATATATATATATATATATATATATATATATATATATATATTTGTATATAAATGTAAGACGTAGATACTATTTATGTATTAAACACTCCGTTTTCTCGGGCCGAAGTACTGTGGAGGTCGAAGATAGAACCTAGTAAACATTTGTGTGAAAAATTTAAACGGTTCACACATGACCCTAGGAAACATTTTTTTTAAATTTAAACAGTTCACACATTGAACCTTATAAATAGGAATATAAACTTCCCGCTGTTAACAGCTCTCTTTTGTAAATAGGAAGATAAACCGCCTAATCTCTGTTCCCTTATTCTCTTCATCTTTCATTCATGTGTTTATTGTAGCATTCATGCCATTTTGAGTTATCTTAGCTCTGAGCATTGTTTGTGTATTGATATATTACTTGTTTTTACTTTTCTTACTTTGTTTCACTTTCTCTTGTTATTACTTTTTCGCTATTTCACTCTGTTCACCTGTTTTACTATTGACTTTCACTTCACTATCATTTTTGTTAAACTTTTTAATACTATAGTTCACTTATTACACTTTTAGTCTACTATGTTCGTTTGATTTCTGTTTTACTGTTAACTTTCACTTCAATATCATTTTTCGTAATTTAATACGAAGACAACGCCGTCATTTCCAATGTTTTAGGCACACGCTGGCCTCCGCTGTTTCACAGTAGAAGCAAACAGGCAGCCGCCAAGTCGTATCAAGAAACCCGTTTGGCTGTCCTAAGAGAGGTACCAAAACTCGATGGCAAATCACCCTTGATATTCACACCATTCTCGAAGAGGCATACCCAGCCTACATCAACCTATAAGTTTTGACTTGTATTTTAGCCTATATTTTGTAGATTTATTAGGGTGTGTCCTTAGATGGATTATTCTTCAGGTTTTCTTTCATTTGTCTCTTTTAAAAAACTGCTTGAAGGGGTCTCTATGATATTTTTTTATGAAGTTATAATTTTTGAGAATTTTTTTCCATCGTATACTGATTTACCTTAATTTAGTGAATATATAGATCCAAGGTTATTCTACTCATAAAGGTAAATATGTAGATTATCGGCCCGGCCGATAAACCGTAGTTTTTTCGTCCGTGTTCCAAAATGTTTCACGTTTTTGGAGTACATTTAAGGGGACGGCTCATGTGGGGGTAAGCACAAGGGGGGACCACACTACGATGATCCTGAGTTTCATTAAATTGGGGGGGGCTGGGGGGCACAGCCCCCCAGTATATAATCCTAATTGTTATAATGTTCTGCCGTTTACAGAGGTGAATGCTTTAACTACATCATGTCAGCGTCTGTAATCGTTTTGCGAATTATAATAGGGGTGGGGGGGGCTATGACGTCAGAAATGCTTGATATCAATTTTTCTTTTCTACTAAATAGCTTTTTATTATCCTCATTCAGTCATTTTTATTTTTCAATATATTTTTTCCCATTTTACTATTTTTGTTACCTTCTTTTATACATTTAAATGTCATTGGCTAGATCATTTCAAGGAACTACTTGTTTTTTAGCAGTTTAGCTGTCAAATATTCCCCTTTTACGCAGTTTGAAAATAATCATCGAATCCTGAATTTTGTCCGTCGGCTATTGCGAAATTATTAACCCTAGTTTCTGATAAAGATAAATTAAACACCTTTTTGGATGTGTATAATTTAGTGCGAATTAAAAGTGAATGCGACATTTGTGGCCAAGCATTAGATGGGAACCCTAACTTCGAATTTAGATGATCGAAAATAAAATGTGATTCAAGTCAGCTAGATTTCGAATAGGGCGCAGACGCGCAAAATAAATAGGCTTTCCTCTTCGCTATTTTGGAAGTATAGCCACTGCATTTAAGTACGGGAAACAAAGTGTTTCGTTTGGTTATTTTCGGGCAATTTGGTAACTAAAATGGCCTACGTTAACAGCATTTTCGGTGGGTTTAATTTCGAGATTTAAAAAAAAAAAAATGGCACCTAGCATTCGAACAAAACTCAAACGCGCATGAATATTCAAATACGAGTGAACGATAACGCGAACGAAGATTCAAACACGGGTGAACGATAATATTTACACAAAAAAAATTCTTTCAGGCCGAGCCGATAATCTACATGTTTACCCTCATAAAAGTCATGCCAATTGAAACTGAGGGGGCACGTACCCCCTCAGATTTTTTGTATCGGGACTTTTTAATATATATTTTTAGGGTGCTTCCCGGGCAATCGCTGGGTCGGCAGTTCGAATCTCCGTCCGGAACCTTTTTAAGCTGACACTATTTACTAGCGAGGTTACCACCATGACTGGGCATCACAGTGGGGAGTCGGGGTTTGCCCTGGCTGACGTCCGTCTGATAAGCAGCAACACAGAAGCTTGATAGGAGGACTGAAACCAGCGAACTTTAACTATTATTTTTAATACTATACGATGTAGTTATGATCATTTTAGAGTATGAATCAAATGTGTTATTTGATTTGTAATAGATCATGCCACGAAAATCACCACCCCCTCCCTTTCTCTATGATATCGGTTTCTTCCAAAGCAAAGTCAGTTCGTTGGTGATTGAAGTTGCTCACATAGAGAGCGGTTCGAAGTTTAGCAAACGGATAGCCTGAGGGAAGAAACTCTTCTTCACCCTTTCAATCATTATATCCAATCATTTGGGACTTTATTATGTACATTATTAATTTTATTCTCTAAATGGATTAACATTTAATTTGTGAATTTAAGTCTCTTAGATTTCTTTTTAAGTGTGCCCCTGCAGAATTTTGGCTTGCATGACGTCACTGGGTCTGCCCCTTTATTTACGGATACCATTTATTATTTAGGTCAATTTTGGCTCAACCAAACAACTTTTCAATGTTGCGGCAAATGACTACTTACTGAGTTATAGTGTCATTATGGCACCGCTCCTTTTTTTGGGGTGACTTGCTGGATTTATTTAAATTTTTCGGGTGATTTTCAATCAATTATGAAGCTACATTACAGCCGTGAGATTTGTGTGTAAATTTTAGGTAAATTTTAAGACCATGTTGTCCATTTTTTCATTTCAATGCGGTTCGACACCCGCCAAGAAGTGCCTTTTTTTGGTCGTTCTTGTTTTGTTTGTTCACTTTTGAGGACGTGATTGCCAATTTTTTTTTTAAATGACAACAGTTTACTTTCAAAATCACAATATTCTGCCACGGGGTTAAAGTCTGCGTGACTCGTTATAGAATGAAATTTGAAAAGTGAGGGACTTTTTTTCTTGAACTGCGAGCAGAACTTTAGATTTTTTCCTAAACACGGGCGTAGACTGGAAAAAAAGCTTCAATATGGTGAAGTTCTTAGGGTTTGTGGTTTGGTTTTCTTGATTTTATTTGAATATTTTGAGTAGTTTGCCATTTTACTGAGGTTAGGTTTGATTTCTTGAACTTATTATATTTTTATGATGATTATGAGTTACTTTCATTTTTTTAGTTGCAGGAGATCAAAATTACTTTAAAGTTGAAAACACAATTGATGTGAGACGCCATATTGAAATGAGGGGACCTTGGTTAAGCTCGCTCATTCATTGACGGCGATCGGCGGACGGCGGTCCACAATTAAATGAAATTGGGCTCTGTAACCACCTCAAACAGCTATCTGTATTTGGTCAGGTTCAGTAACCAGTCCTAAGTGGTGAGAGTCGGATTTTTTGTGCAAATTCGAAAAATAATCTGTAGCATTAGCAAAACCTTTGTAAGAAAATTGATTTTTTTTTACGAATTTGACCCCCAAAACGATCATCACCACATTGAATAGCATGTAGTTACCGAAAGGAGATTAGCAGAGGATCTATATATGTACTGTAACTGGGACGCAAGGGTTCATTCAAAGTCTATAGGAACAAAGGATGGTACCCCCTTCCCCCAAAAAAAACTGCCGCACACACAAGTCGGGGACTACGAATCTTCCCTCTCTATAGATGCGATTATCGCCTGACCACTGCAATCAGGTTTTAGCGGCGGTGCTGTGTCCCCCTGTGTATGTTAGTGTGTTTGTCTGTTCGTCTGTCTTTCAGTCTATTCGAGGAAAAGATTCACAAAAATGTTATTGTCGATTTCGATCAGATTTTAGAAGAATTTGGTGCTTAGGAAATAGAAGACGAAGAGATTTGGGGGGTGGGGTCCAAATACAAATCCGGAATTTTAATCACTTCTTCGCTTTCTTTAACATTACGATTTTCTGATATTTTTGTCAATATCCTAAAAAAATAATTGGATAGTTAATTTTAAAATATTTAGGGAGGAACAACTTATGACTTTCCCTCCACATGAACAATACGATAAGGATCCGGAAAACCGGGTATTGCAAAAGTCCTGTTACACTCGTTACATCGCTCAAAAGAACCGACACAGTGATAGTTTTGATACATACATGTTTTTTTATCGTTTTAACATATAAATATGTTTAAATTGTAATATTAATCAATGTGGCCTCCCTCGGTGGCGAGCACGCGTTCCAGGCGAGGCATGAAGGCCGCGCACACGTTGCCGACGAAGTCCTTCCTCACGCGGTTGACGGAGGATTTCAGCTCGTCAACGTTGCTGTGGGGGACCTTGGAGGCATTGCCCTCGAAATGCACCCACGCGTTGTATTCGATTGCATTGAGGCCAGACGACTGCGGCGGCCAAACGCCCTTTGACAAGAAGTTCAGGTTCGAACCCAACCACCTTTGCACGGTCTTAGCCATGTGGGTCGGTTCATCGTCCTGCTGAAAGACTTAGTCCGCCTTTTTCGATGATCTTTTTCACCCAGGACAGGACCTTCGTGGCAAAAATGTCCCTTTAATCGACCGCAGTGAGCTTGTAACCGGTCGCGAACCACACCGGCGGCATCTTCTCCCCATTTGAAGCCACGACGCCGAGCATCATCACGGATGTACAACCGAATTTTTGCATACCCGGTATAATCCGGATCTGTGAGATAAAAATATATACATAGTTTTTGGAGGGGCAATATTTACCGAGTCACAGTACAGTAATGGAGAGTGGAGGAAACACATAACGTTCACCAATGTATAGCTGAGTGGTCAATTGCGAATCCTTAAGACATCTTTTCTCGTATACGAGATCCGGATCTGCCATATCGGGACGAATACAAGATCCAGAGGATATCTCTTAATTTCTGTCTGAGACAGATCTGTAATATGTTATACACAAGTTAGAGCAATGTAATATTAGAGACCCTTGGACAGTGAATAAACATTTAACTATATTGTTTTTAGTGTCACAGAAAATGTGACTCTAATGAACACTATTATAAGCATTTGTCTTGGATTTGTCTGCAAGCTATTTCATGATTGTTTCAGCTTTAATGGCAACGGTTGTAGCAGAGATGTGCAGTGAGTGTTTTCTTGTTTATTCCTCTGGTGAAATCAAATGGCAGGAAGATAAAATTTCTTTGGAATCTTCCGGGTAATCGGTCCCTCGTCAGGACCTCACCTGACATCGTGTCTCCACAAATCACGCGCGAGTTTGGGCATTGGTTCGGAGCAATTCCCAAGGAGCGGTTCAACGGGAATAGTATTTTTGAGAGAGAGAGAAGGCTAATATTTCTTAACTAGTGCTCGAATAAAGATCAACTATTATTTATTCGCAGCACATCTTTCTCTTTTAATGTAATAAATTCATGTATTTAATTTAAAGGAGAAAATTAATTAAATAAATCAATAAATATAACATAAATAAGTCAGCGATATGTTTTTCGGAGAAAGTTTTTCTGACGACAGATTCTGAGTTGCAGGTCGAGGCTTATATGGTTATTTGGAGAAAATCCGAGAACCATCAATACCTTTCGAAAACCATTCAACAGAAGAGATAGAGTCCCTCTACAAGCGAAGGGAATGAATAAAAAATGTAATTACAATGTAATTTGCAGATAAAAGGCCGAAAAAAATAATTCCCTTTTACTTTGCTGTTTCCGAACAAGTAAACGAAGACTACATGAATTAACACCAATGATCTTAAAAATAATATTATATATATATATATATATATATATATATATATATATATATATATATATATATATATATCTCAAAGTAGCAAGAGAGAATGATGAAAATGAATCCATTAAACCACATTGAAAGAGAAAACGGAATATTTTTTCCTTGCAGTAATATTTTTATTACCTTTTTTCAAAAAAATCCGTGCAGGGAAGCGATTCGAACCAGGCACACTGAGGCAGCGAGCACCGCTTTGATCACAGTTAAAATTATGCCGTTAGTACACTACGCTACGCTGCGTAGCGTAGTGTACTAACGGCATACTTTTAACTGTGATCAAAGCGGTGCTCGCTGCCTCAGTGTGCCTGGTTCGAATCGCTTCCCTGCACGGATTTTTTCGAAAAAAGGTAATATATATATATATATATATATATATATATATATATATATATATTACCTTTTTTCGAATATATATATATATATATATAGATATAGATATAGATATATATGGTTGTAGTGAGAGAAGGGTTGATGCTTTGTGGCGGGGGTCGCCAGTTCCAAGTTGCAACAAATTTTCTTTCTCTGCTACATGTTTGGAGTTCACTCATGATGCTGTCCACCAAATAAGTTCGTATTTGGATTTTACAAACAACTTGATGAAAAATAACTTTCTTTTGAATTTGAGGTTTTATAAGATGAATGGTTGGAGCTTGTGGATCTTATCCACCTAGGTGGATAGATCCCAACGAAGAAGAGAAGTGATTTGATAATGCGAGTAATGAAAGTAATGTGAGAATGAGTCTTTGTAAATAATGTGTGCTTGTTTTATATGTGTAGAGAAGGTGGGCGTGACCAATGGGGTTTCTACCGTGCTGGGCGGGATATCTCAGCAGTCCTAGAAGATCAACGGTTTCTTGGCGGATGAGTTTTCTTGTGAGGATACGTGAACCTTGTGTTGAAGAAAATGTCCCCAAATATCTCATTAGGATACCACCGGTTAATTACCTTGATTTAGCGTATGAGTGCCCTTCTTAATAGAACTATGGGGAGCCCTTAAGGCGGAAGGACAGCAAGTGTGCTGTCAACGGCACCCCTGAAAGGGATATTTATAGTTGGTGCCATAGTCATGTGCCTGGCATTCCACAACTCTCCCATTTCCCTAGCATTGGAGGGCATTATCCAATCTTACCTCTTTTCTTCTTCTTTCTTCCCAAGGTGTGCAGACAGGCTGAGGGGTGAGACTTGTCCTGGTGGGTTTCTCCCATCCTTAGTGTCGGGTTCCCTGTTCAGGTAAATCAGGGCGGTACCTAAACCATAAGTGCCTTACTTGGTGCGCCGGCTCCGCCAAGTTGACCGTTTAATTCCGGGTCTTATATCTATGTAGTATGGTTTTTCTAATTCTCAAATTTGCTTGTTCTTGTTTTTTAAATATTTGTTTGATTACTATTTTAAGTTTTAGCCCTGATTACTTTAAAATTTTAATAATTTAAGTTATTTAATGCATTCATTTATTATTTTCTTATTATGTGGTGACATTGAGTTGAACTCTGGCCCTCCATGTTCCAAAAAAGGTCGCATATTATATTGTAATATCAGAGGCTTGTATGGTAACTTAAATGATCTAACGGTTGTATCATCTAAATATGATATTATTTTGTGTGCTGAAACTTTAGTCTCCTAATCTAGAAATATCACTGAAATCCTATTGCCAAATTTTAGGAATCCTCATCTGATTTTTCGGGATGTCTTCCCAAGAGTACGTGGCTTAGTTGCTTACATACGAGAAGGTTATAATGCCACATTACTCCCTGACCTTATGTGTGAGTGCCATTTAATTCAAGCTGTTAGGGTTATCAGCCGCCTGAACCACTTCTATATATTTATTTTATATCTTAACCCTGACCTTGACGATAATATTTATGATTGTTGTCTAACTAAGATGGTTTATTTGTTTTTGTGGGAGAGTTAAATGCACATCGCCAGCATTGGCTAAACTCTGTTTAAGTCCCGTGCTAACTGGAATAATATAGCCAATTATTTGAATGATGTAGCATGGGGTGATGTCTTTAAATCGATTGATCCGGATATTGCATTAAATGATAATCTTGTGCAAATTATATCAAGAAGAATCCCTTCAAAAATAATTAAAAAGAGGTCACAGGACAAAGTTTGGTTTAATGATGCTTGTCGAGATGCTTTTTATCGTAAGCAAGATGCTTATCATCAGTGGTCTAGAAACAAAATACCTGATAATTGGCTGAATTATTTACAATTAAGATCTGAAGCCCGAGGGTTATATGATGCGGCCCAAGCAGAATTCAATCAACATATATGTGATAACTTAGCGGGCATCACTCAACCACATAAATGGTTGTCCACTTTAAAATCCTTCATTTATAGGGAAGAATCATCTCTTCCACCTCTTCATTATGAGAATGGTGTTCCTATATATACCCCGATAGAGAAAGCTGATCTTCCCTCATCTTTTTTTAAAAGGAAGCAATGTTACCGGGATCTTGGATTCACTCCTACTTTCTTTCCTACTCCAATTTGTCTAAGTTTGCCTTTAGATCATCAGAACTAAAAAGCTATATGTTAGACTTGGATGCTTATGGTGGTACGGATCCTACTGGCACATTTCATTTATTTTTCAAGAACAATGCTGCAATATTGGCCCCTAAACTGGCAATCCTATTTAGACATCTTATTCGTGCTGGTAAATTCCCGCTTTGTTTGAGAGCTGACAATGTAATCGCTATTCCTAAAGGAGCCTCAGCTTCGGATTGACCATCTGAATATAGGCCTATCTCAATAACTCCTGTTATATCCAAGAATTTTGAGAAGTTATTGGTTAGACGTCTTAATACGTTCATTATAAAAGAATCTTTACTACCTCCTACTCAATTTGGATTTATAAAGGGTTTAGGTACTTGCGATGCCTTGTCTTATTTAGTCCACCAATTGCAATCTAACCTTGATACAAGGTCTGAAGCCAGGCTAGTATCACTGGACTTCAGTTCTGCCTTTGACAGAGTTAATCATAAATCTGTTATATAAACTTAAATTAATCGGCACAGGTGGCCCTTTTTATTCTATTTTAAATTAATTTTTATGTAATCGCAAGCAATGTATGGTTGTTGATGAGAAATGTAGTTCTATGGTTAATGTGGTCTCTGGTATTCTGCAAGGTAGTGTTCTTGGACCTATTGAACTTACTTTATATATTGCTGATATGTGGCAGAACTTAGAGAATAACAAGATGGCCTATGCTGACGATGCATCATTGTATTCATTTATTCCATCACCCAAGAAATCAAGTTGAGGTGGAAAATTGTATAAATAGAGATTTGGTAAAAATCTCTAGTTGGTGTACTCGTCGGGGCATGGCTTTGAATCCTAGAAAATCACACAATTATTTTTAGTTGCAGTAGAACTTCAAATCCAAATATCAGACCTTCTTGCTTGATAATATTTGTCTAGATTATTCTGAAAATATTAAGTTGCTTGGTGTTGTTTTAGACCGCAAGCTACTTTTGAAACTCATCTTCATTCTGTTTCTTCCTCCATCGCTCAGAAGACTGGTCTACTTAGAAAATGCAGAAGAACCTTTGGTAATAATGATGCAGTTTTACGTTCCTTCTTTGCTTTTATTTTGCCTAAATTTGAATATTGCTCTACTGTCTGGATCTCGGCTGCGGGTTGCAATCTTAGATTGTTCAATATAGCAATCAATAATATTAAATTTATGTTGCCCAATCTAAATATTGATCTATAAAAACGTAGATTGGTGGGGTCATTATTTTTTATTTAAGATTTTAAATAATAAATAATGAACATCGACTCCATCCTGCTCTGCCTGAGCCATTTACAGTAGCTCGATTCACACGTCACTCTAATAACATCATTAATAGGAACAGCAAAGATTTTTCTGTTGTTAGTTGTAATACAACTCAATATACTTCGCTGTTTTATTCCTAATATTTGTAAGGAATGGAATGAACTGCCAGAAGAATGTGTATCAGCTTCTAATATTACGTCGTTTAAATCTAAAGTAAATAAATTTATTGTTTAATCAATGACTTTGTTTTTAAATATTTTAATATGGTTTTACTTTGTTTTAACATATAAATATAGTTTCTTTTTCTCTTTACTCTCTCTTTTTTCTTTTCTTTCAGTATGTTTCCCTATGGGACTACCCTTTGTCTTGTAGGCTTGTCCTTTCCATTAAAAACTTCTGTATTTGTATAATAATAATAATAAAGATAATGTTTGTTCGAGAGAGAGCAGAGATTGTCTATCAAAGGAATTTGATAGATAGGTGGTGAGAAAGGGAATTTATGATAACAAAGTTTGCAAAACAGAATATTAGTCTACCAGACTGGCGTCAAAAAACAATTGTAAGGAAGTGATTAAATGACAGTTATGTGGCAACGGAGTTGGTTGACCTAAAGGAAGATAAATGACTAAGGCGAGATTTATGGTCGCTCCTTTCAGAACATGTGAGTGTTGGAAAGGACGAGTACATGAATGTGTGCAACTTAGGGGTACATGGATCACCATATATATATATATATATATATATATATATATATATATATATATATATATATATCACTAACTTTATAATTTAAAAAGGGGATATTTTGAGTATTTGAATAATAATTTCATCTCAGTTTGGTTATGACTTGTTTTTATCAAAGTTATTTTTAATAATTCTTTTATAATATCAAAAAACAAAATGGTGAAGTTCAGAAATAAATATAAGTATCGAAATCTTGTGAAATTTTTAATACCCAAAGAATTACAAATGGTGAAGTTCAGAAAATTTATTTTTATATATCTTGTATAACTCTATATTTTAGCAACGTGATATTTTGAAAGGGGGGAAATTTAGTTTAGAGTTCCTTTTTAAAATTATTATAATTGGCCAAGTTTAGAAAATTTATAAATATTTAACCATGGCTGCTTTTTTTTAGATTTTAAATTTATTTTAATCTTATTAGCAAAGTTCAAGTTTCCCCGGTAGAGGGGAGTGGCGAAGCCATTACCTGGTATATATATATATATATATATATATATATATATATATATATATATATATATATATAAGAGCAAAATATTATAACCACTCTGAGAATATAACAATTTACAAATATTATATTTACTATCAAAAGAGTATTTACGAGTATTTATGGAGTTAGAGTGCCGAGAACTACAAGTGAGCGCTTTAGAATCTTTGCATGGAGAGTATTTTTGAAACAGGATGGAGGAGTTGATTTGCCGTGAGCTAACAGGAAATTGTTCGCAACTCGTATACGCTAATTTTCCTCTTATTTTTTATTCACCTCTTTTCCTACACCCCTTTCCCTCCAATATCTATCATGAACATATTCTTAAATTATGTTGGAAGAAACTCGTTTGATGAAAGCATTCAATGGGTTAAAAAGCTCAAACAAAAGAAAAAAATCGATAAAACCTCTTCAAGGCTTAAAATACATATATGGGATCAGTTGGCCTTTCATATATTCCCTTTGAGTTGTATCGACACTAGTTCTTAAGTAATGAATGGTATTTGGGCTCATCATTTTGTTTGTGTCAAAGATATATCCATTCTACATTCAAAGATGATATTTCAGAGGTTTCCATTGTAAAACATCCCAGTTGTAGCACTGCCAGATTCATATAATCCACAGTACTCCAAAAGTAAGTAAAATCAATTTATCCTTAAAGTAATTTATATCCAAATTAAGCGGAGTAAGAAGTCAAATAATATATATATATATATATATATATATATATATATATATATATATATATATATATATATATATATATATATATATGTGTGTGTGTGTGTGTATACTAAACTCTCTCAAAATGAGTTCCAATAATGTAACTGCCTAGACTCACAAAATTTGTAAACGCAATCTTCCACTCTCGCCCGCGCCTTCATCCCAAAACAGTTAGTTTAGAAAATGATTCCACTATCCAGATGTGTAAATTCATTTCAAACGTGAGTACTCTACTTATATAATTTTCATTCATGGAAGACCTTAATTTACTTATTCCCAATGTGATCTGTTAACATTCTTTATCCTGTTAAATATCTTTTTTATTTATATCTAATTAGTACCCTGCTATTATACATTTAATTACCAATTTATATCTTGTGAATTGCCTTCTTTAATTCTTCTACATATCCATTAAATAATAATTCTTTGGATTCTGATTTGCGTCGAGTATATAACCAATCAATTACCTGTGTTTTATTTGTTAATTCTAAAATACATTCTATTTTTGTATGATCGTCTTTTCAATCCCTCGTGTTTACTGCATTTCGTCACGTAGGCCGAATCTAAAAAAATAAACCTCATTCCTATCAATCGAATTTATGTGTACAGGATTATGTATTTATATGCATTCAAGATCAACAATATAATAACCAGTACACATAAAAGTAAAAGAAAAAAAACTAAAACCAAGGCCAAGGAAATATGGATGAGAGTATTGGGTAAACGCCCTTCTGTTTCAGGTAAATTACATTGCTCTTTGCAATGGCCGGAATTGGATAGTAAGTAACATAGATCGGTGTAGATTATGGCAAAATATCAGGGGTGAGGACCACAAATCCACAAAATCACAAACTGTTTATTTACCTTTAGGTACCATACGATCATTTTCATTTTATTCAGGATATCATCGGAGGATTGGTTCTTTTTTTAATTCGCCCACCTGGTGACTAACTTCAAGTGCGTAAGACGCCGTAATTATAATTCTAGTTTAATACTAAGCTATTCGGAGCAGTGACTGGTTAGTCTTGAAACGTTGTCTGGAGTCTCAGGTCGAGCAACATGAATAACCTAATTCAGAACTCAAGAGCGAAAGACTTGCGCTAAAATAAATAAAATATTTAATTTTTGAAGTAAACTGGGCACCACTATAAAGAGGAATATCAATTGACCTATAGTAGAGGATGAGGCCGGTATTCGTTTCCATGATTTTTTTTGAGATATATTCGTTTTCACTCGAATAACCTTCCAGTAGCCTCGGTGACAGACTCCGTGCGACCTCGAAACTGGCGACAAGCATTCATCACTATCTCTTGCTTTAGGCCCCTAAAACCCCTGCAAATCCTGACTCTCAGCTCATCTTTTATGTTGTACTGGATTTGTTGGTTACTGATCCCAGCAGGTCCCAACACAAAGAAGTCGAGGAGGTCACAGTCAAGCGAGTTGAGAGGCCAAATGTCATGTGCTGTGATATCGAAGATGGTCTCCTCAGACAGCCAGGCCTGGGTCTTCTGACTGGTGAGGCAGGGCGCAGGCTCTTGCTGCCACACGTAATACCTTCCTGTTGTTACCCGGTCGATCCAGGACCTGACTACATCACTCAGAACCCGGATGTAGCAGACGTGGTTCAACCTGACGCCCCAAGGAAAACAGTGGGGTGGTAAGACATCAGCTTCACTGCCGGCGACACTGAATACGAGGTTTTCGTCGTAAAATTCATCTGGGCACGTCCTTAGATGCATCAGCAAACCACTTGTTTCTCTGTTAGTTGATCTTTTGGTCTTGGTAGAAATTCTTCTCATCGAAGAAGACTCACAGAATTTTTGGCTCTACCGGGTGTTTTAACCTCTTGATCAGTTTCTTTATTTACTCGAGTCGCTTTTACTGCATCATCTTGTATGAAAAATAGCGAATATTCTTATGTAACTCCAGCCTTATGGGTTTTTCCTTCACAACTTTCTCCCTTGCAATGCCACGCATCCACTTTCGAAAATCATAGTTGATGATCTCCTGGATTTTAGCGACGAATTCCGGCGTTCTGATGGGGTCAGATCTTCGATCATGGATTTTTCTCTTTGCTATCGCTTCGCAAGTTAATCCTGGGTCTTCTTGTTCCTTTCTGATCTTTTCCACCATCCTTCTGTTGACATTGGGAAAGTTTGAAATCTGCTTTTTTTGTCCTTCCGGTGGGATTAAAAGATTTCTATAGTCCATTATTCCACAAAAAATAAAGCAAAGAGGGCTATTGTTTTTAAGAAGAAAAAGATCGATAACAAAAGTTAAAAAAATATGCATAAAATTAGCAATATAAAATTGCGAAAGAACACGATCCTCACAATCTAGATCCTCTCGGAGAAAGAAGATTTTCGGTACAGGCTTCCTAACATTATTAATGGGGGTCCTGAACCCCAGATGCGGAGAGAATGACCCCTAGAGCTGAAACAGAAAAAAATTTCAAAATGTTCGAATGAAATATTTTGAGATGATCGAGCCGCACATTTCTCGCCGGCAATAATTCTATGAAACCTGACATTGTCCTTAGCTATCACATATATGCCATATAATATCAGCATGTAGCCCCTTACTATTAAATGCAAGGGACAATGTTGGAACCTAGTTTCTCTTAGACAGAATGCGATACAATTAAAGGGAGCGTAAAAAAAGATAATAGAGCGAAGTGTGACATGTAAAAAGAAGAGTTCCTGAACTTTTTCTCAAATGATCTATTGGGTTCGTCATCATATCTTGTCACGCCAGCACTAGGTCTATCGAAGAGCTGAGTGGTTTGCTTCCAATAGGTCTTAGTCAGAGCAACTTGGTCACAAAAAGCATCCTCGGAGAATGCGTTCCATAGTTTGGATGGGTTCACCAGAATGTCATGCAGCCTTTGTAGCGAGTCTCCATTTAACAAGATTATCTCCGAAATATATGGAAAAATAACGAGCGTTTGAAGAAGTTTCCGAAGTTTCCCATCACGGCGAAAGCAAAAACGTATCGAAACGAGATACCGTCCGCTCGCCCATCCCCAATGGATAAAAGAGATGTAGAAGAAGAACAAACAAGTGCATAAGTGCCACATAGGAACAAATAATGGTACCGAGTTGAAAGAAGAACAAAGGCATCTATGAGATAACCTAATCGAATGAATAAATGGATAAAGATCTAAATAAAATTGAAGGTTCAGCAGAATAAGGGTAGAATATCGAAAAAGAGAAGACAAATGGAGAATAACGAGTCCAAGGGAACTATGTTCAAAATGGAAGCTGGACTACCTTAGGGTGGCTGCCTTATCTCTACAATGCATTATATATACATATCAAATCTACCAGCACCAAAAATATTTGACTGTATGAACGTTTAATTTTCAGACGTCATAACGCAGCTTGTCGTCCTTCGATATAAAAATTAACGATTTCAAGCAAGAATAACAGCAGCCAAAATCATATAAGCATAAACAAATATGAGGAGGCCTAGAAAATGACGCCAAAATTAATAGAATTTTACGATAGTCCATCTACAGATATTCTGAATGCAAGGAATTGGTATTCCAGATCATTTCAATCGCCTACAAAAAAATGGCAATAGAATAAAAAAAAATTTATGACACTAGGGGGGGGGGTATTCATTTATCCACTACCCTGAAAAACAGTTAATCAAAAACAAAGAAACTTGAAACCCCCAAAATTTAAAATAAGGCTCTCTATATTTTAATTAATTCAAGGAGAAAAGGGAGATGCAAATCAGACTGACTCGACTCTTTACCGAGTCGACTAACAAGTCCGGCTGTCTACTCGCACATGAGTCTCTTTCGCCTCTCCTCTCCCTCTCACTTTGACTCGCAAACTCCCTCAACGAGGCTCTCAGTTCCAAAGCAATAACTATTAATCATTAGAACACCTATATAAATAGATCTATACATATTCGCAGCGCACCATACTCTCCCTGGACACCCCAGGTCTTTATGATCCAGTCTTTTTGCGAAAATACCGTATATACACAATAATCAGGACTCTGAATTAAAACTCGGTGGTCAAAAGAAAATCATGGTCGAGATTGCTTCTCAAATATTTGTGCCATCACTTAGCAAACTTTAAATAAAGAGTCAAGCAACTAGTCAGAAGAATTTCAGGAAACATCACTGCACACTGCAACACAATGGAGAAATTGTTTCAGTTAGCAATTCCACTGAAACCAGAATGAGGAGTTGCTATTCCGTTTCTTGTGGTGCCTGCGCTCATCATCACGCCGAATATATGACCATCGCTCGCTATTGCCATGCCAAACGGAGCAGATGCGTACATTTGCCAAACGACGAGTGAAGGCGGGGTCTGTTCAAATTTCCATGGTCCAACTGCAATCGACTTAATTCTACGGCAACCTGAATCCGAATTTCACTTAATTCTTGGAGAGTTCAATTCCCGAAATATTCACACTCCTCCCCTACGAAAACGAGCTCCAACCACCGTTGAGATCCCGCAACCATTCACTTGAGCCGCAGACTCGACGGGCTTATAGAAGTGATTCTCATTCCAACCTATTTATAGACCCTCGGTGTTCTCTAGCTGTGCTACCAGCTCCACATTGGAGACGACTTCTCCCGGGATTAGGTATTAGTTTCATCGCACTATTGATCATAAAACAAGAAAAAGTTTTTTCTTGCAAGTCTCGATTTGGAGAACACAATCAGCCCGCTTATCCATCCGTCATGAGGCAGTGCAGGATTCGAAGACATGCCTTTTTGTCTGTGACCCAGACACTGGATTAGATTGGCTGATTAATAGTGGTTCGACAGTTTCTATCATCCAGATGACATGGAAAAACCTCTAATATATTCATATCTTCAAAATGTATCAGGCCAGCCAATTCTCGCCTTTACTCGATCCCGGCCGCACTCACTTTGTCTATTTTTAATTGCAAATATTAGTCACTCTAACTTAGGGCCAATTTCCTGTTGCATTTCTCACTCATATTTGATCAAGGATGTGCATCCTTCCCTAACATAACCTCTCTCTGGGTGTGCATGCAACCAATTTAACACATACCCAAGCACTATATACAAATAACAGTTCAATTGTCTATTTCCGCTCATGTCAAATGTCGCCAGCAAAATTGAAGGCTGCAAAAGTAGAATTTACAAAATGGAAAAGAAGGAATTATTATGCACTCTTGATCACCATGTGCGTCACCTTGCACCTACTTTCAAAGAAATGTGGCACCTACAGTGTGGTCCGGAAGTTTCATGCTTTGAACAGTCTTTAAGGCCAGTAGATACTCTGTTTATTTTTGTATTTGTTTTTAAGACATTAATTTCAAGTGCAAGTCTTTTCCGAGTTTGATTTCCTAAAGGTGTTTCATCAAAAATCTGTGGAAGAATCCAGCGTGGATAACTCTGCAATCTTCACTACCTTTGAGTCCCATGAATTTCTTATCTCTAATGTTACGTGATCTTCTATTGTCATTGCAAACGTTTGTGTGATTCTTAAAAAGTTCCTGGTCATCTTTCCTTTCCCTATGATTTCCTTGAGGACAGAGTGATTTATTCACCTGACCACGCTACCAACCTTTCGCACCTGAAGCAAGTCTTTTAGTGTTTACATGTTATGGTTTGAAACTACTCCCTCCCCCTTATAAATGTCAAATGAAGCTAGATAGCCGCGAATTCATCGAACATCTTTTAACCTACTAGGAAATCTAACCATATCGAGATAGAGTTTGACCCGTAAAGAATTTTACCCCCTCGACTAGCTATAGATACCAAAGAGATTTTTTAGGGCTTGTAAACCCTTAACTACCTCCTTAAGAGTGCACACAAACGCACTGAATCCCATCTTAATTGGTCAAAAAGTGCGAAGAAAGCTCTAATAGCGGCTTAAATCTTGAGCAGCTAGAGGGAAATAAATGGGTCCCATTAGCGGAATAATATGTCCATTTTTTTCGAAAGATCTGACAGCATTTTTAAAGGAAAAAAACCTTACCCCTAGTTCAAGGGTTATAGGTAACCCTAGTCACTGACTGCAAGTCACTTGAGCTCATCTTTCATTCTTCCAGTGCAAACAACCATCTACTTGTCGCTTGGCAGTTGGACTTTATTTGCTCAATTTGGAAATAATACAATGTGGTCCGAAGCGGCAAGAATGGGCTAATGACACTCTCTCACTCTCTCTCTCTCTCTCTCTCTCTCTCTCTTTCTCTCATTAGCCAATAGAAAACCAAAGAACGCTTTTTATTCTTCTGTACGCGACTCTATAAATTACTATGTTGGTCGGTTGGATTTATCCATTTTACTTTTCAATGAGTTTTTTGGCAATAACATCGTAACTATTCGGCCGATTCTTACGAAATTAGAAACCCTTATGTTGTTTTACATTTCTTTCTATTGATCTAATTGCCAAGATCCCCCCCCCAAGGTTAGTCCGGTAATTATTAAAAGAAAACTAATCATTGTTCGGATTGCCCCACTTGTCGAAAGTTTTGAAGGTCGTAAGTTCATAAGTCAGAATAATTGAGGGCACGTGACTTAAGTCTGTTGAGTTTGTTCTCACAAAATCCCCTCAGTCCTATGAACAGGATTCCTTTGACTTCATAACACTCTCGCAACCAGCGCTGATCGCTCCAGTCATCGCTCTTAATCCTCTTTTCAAAGATATTCGCTATTTTGCAATTGCCATTACAACCAAAGGCTGCCTCACACTCGAATGATTTGGGGGTCGAGATCAAGCAAACTTCAATCTCTTTTTTCTCTCTTTTCCTTAATTGATTCATCTAAAGGTCAACTTCTACTCATTGTCACTGAGTCGTTAAAAGAACAAGTTTTGAATCTTTTTATAGGTTAGCTCACTCAGGCACTACAGCGACAATCTCTCTTGAAGATGAACAGTTTTGGAGCCATCCATATGTAAATATATCAAGTATCTTGATCACATATGCATATCCAGCCAGTAACCATTCACAAACCAATATTTAAAAAAACACCTTGCAACAAGTCACAAAGCCAGATACTTGGGTTTCGATCATTTACATTTACAGACATTTAAGGTCCTAATCTTCAACTTCACTTCTTCACTTATCACTAGGTAACTAAACATTGATAGATACACCAAATGTGAGGGAGCCATTCGGTTGAGACGTCTCTCTGTGCCAGAATCCATTCGAGCGATTTTGCACGGATGGATTTCTTGCCTTTGGATGCCTAGGATAATGGCAGCAACCTTGGCTCGTCCTTTCTCCTTTTAGCAGGTAGCCTGGGCTTTTATTATGATTTTACCTGCAGATGTAACGCGCTGAGAAAAACGATTGGAGAACCATGGGAAAGCCTTGGTAAAATGTCCTTGCTTGCTGGTTCTAGTCCAGAACAATGGTATAATAACTTCCCTTTGGTACTACTTGCCTATAGTTCACAAACTAAAGTTGATAATCTGATCTCCCCATTCTAGGTTTTATTATGGTTGGTGGATGAGACTATCTTATAACTTTGCTACTCTTTCTGATGTGTCCATGCATGTAAGTGATTTTGCCTAAACTCTAAATATACAGAGGGGAGACTTACGTCCCTTTTGTTCCAGGAAACTTCCATCACTCAAAATCCTCAAGTTCTAAAATACCTTAAAATTTGTCTCAATGTTTTGTGATGAACTTAAAGATCTCCTTAAAGATCTATTGACGATTTAATATCCGTTCTACTTTAAAAATATGGACAGAAATTATTCACTGTCTAAGTCAGCCCAAACTCCCCCCGAAGGTTCATCACTAGAAACCTTAGGCATGCGTGCTTCCTTCTGTTCGTAGCCAAGCTTCGCTCATTTTGCTATTAAAGAAGTATCCAATGGTATGGAGGCGCAAAGACTTTCATTATACTTTAAAAAGAAAGTTCATTCCCTATTGTGAGATGAATGACACTTGCTGAATTCACATAGGAGCAACGCTGGCAGATATTCACTCAGATTCCTCTAAACAACACTGGTCAAAACATCGCTCGAATCAGCCAGATAGATTGTGAGGCATATCCACAAACTTGCTCTTTCTCTACTTTCAAGGGAATTAGCTCATTGAAAAAGGTTCAAGCACTGAATATCTTGGACTGTTATTTTTTTAACACTTCATGCACATGCCTAATTGACACGTTCATTTCGATGTCCATTTGTGTATATAACTATATTAATACTGCATTTTTATTATAATTTTCTCGTTATTTTAATCTAACTCTTTTTTCTCTCGTTTATTGTCTACGATGCAAGCCAGACTGACTTGAATTATCACTGAGTTGACTATCAAGTTTAAAGGAACTTAGTCACTTCAAGTTGCGGCATGGAGGCAGGCGCGGTCGGCACTGGAAGGACTGGCGTCTTGGTGGGTTAGTATCGTCTTAACAACGAGGATACGACAATAAAGCTTTAAAAGGAAGCAGCCATGATACATTTTCTACTCTGGTTCATCTTCACTCTCATCATCGAGCAACACGTTCTTCTGGCCCGAGTGTGTATAGCGAAAGCTCCGCTCACTGGGTTGACTTGAACTCTTTGTCGTGGTCTTTATAAGCTGGTGCGTTCCCTTCTTTCCTTCTGTGCAAACACTTTTTTCCCCGATTATCCCTTCTTTAGTTTCTCTATCCACCAACAGGTGGAAGGATGAGACAGTGGTTAAAACTGCTATGACTGAAACCGAGGGAACAAACAAGGCGTTCCGGTCCGAGTATCCGAAGGAGGGCACACTGTGTGGACTGTTACACCTGGTATTCAGAGGAATGGCACGTCCTCTCGGTTCCAGTGCAAATATAAAAAGACTGGCTCCCTTGGGTGACTTAATTTGGGGTCTGGAACTGGGGGAGCTGGTACGTTATTCCTTTCCCACTATTAAGCCTTTTTTCTAAGAATATCCCCCTTTATTTTTTCTAGGTTTTAGTACCCGACCAAGTACATCATGCTTTTACCACCCACAGGTCACAAAAGACTATGACGTGAGGGGTACTGATCGTTGGTTGCAATTAATGGGAAAAGTTGTTTACCCCTCAATAACCATTTCCCTGCGCGTAAATGGCTGGTCGCCTCCCTGCGGTCGTTTTTGGATGCATAAGACTGCGTTGCTTATAACGGGTGAGACTTTACTGTCTTTCTGCTTGTCAGACAAATCAAAGGTCTCGGATATCGTATCTAGGTCTGCCCCGATAGATCTTCAAATACTGGCCGTCTTATTGATAATTAGTACAACCTAGTAAGAGATGTACCCTGTTGTCTGGCCTCTCTAGCTACCTCAGATGAGAGTTGTGGCCTAAGGGAATCGGCCGTCCACGAGGCACTTCTAGTCGGTGTGTGTCGCTGATCAGATGCGAAAACCACTCTTTCACGCGACCAGAATCGGAGCCTTGGAAAGTGTGTAGAGGGCAAGAACGGGAGCGATTGGACGGGAGATATGACCGACCAACCTTTTTATTCTTTTCTCCTACTCTTCACAAGTTTTGATAATATCGTGTGTTGATATATTTTCTAAAATTTGAGAATAAGGATAAAATAGGAAGATGTTGCTCATATTTAGTGATAGAGTAATCGAAAAAAAAGACGACACGCTTCTGACTGGTTTGGGGCTCCCCTCTCATCACTTCCTATTGGTGGTAAGGGGACTTGTATTTTACCACATAAAGAGCCGCCCTCTGGCAGCTCCACCTCCGAAATTGAGGTGAACCTAAAAAACTTGTGCTTTCCAAGGGGCACCTCTAAAAATCTCAAAGCGGAGAGAGAGTTCCCCTGTTATCCTCATTTTCACAGACACCTCTAGGAGATTCTATATCTGCCTTGGAGGCATCCTCCCCTTTAATTTCAGAAGGGTATCCCAACTTTTCCCGATATACGTGGGATTTCCGGCACCTTTGACATTTGCTATAGGCCATAGGCTCATCGATTCCTCTCCTCGGTCAGTCACTGTCCCCAACACCCTGGCGAATGGACATTTGAAGGCTCATCATCATGTGCGAATGGACTCCGAGGTTCTTTGCACATAGATGGCAGGTTTTTCCTTGCGGTCGAACAAAGACTCGATGAAAGACACCATCAAGTGAAAGTCTGCCCCTCTGCAAGATCTTGAGGTGGCAGGAACCCCTGGTGACTCGCGTTAAGAAGAGAAAGGCTCTCCTCCCTTGGAAAGAGAGCACTTGTCAGTCATATCCTTCCCCATATTTTAGAAAGATAAAGCTAAAGTTGGATTGTCCGTCCTTAAAAGACCTTCCGATGGGGGCGAAAAGGGTTCATTCCATGAAACTAGGGGTTACTCTCCTTCCAGGGGGAATGGATAGGTCTCATTGCCGTTTCGGCAGATGATGGCCAGGTCAAGACTGGCACGTCCGGTCCCGCGGTGCCGTCGGACAGTTACGGGTAAAGTGATCGGAAACTTGATGGCATTGGGGACCTTGATCAAGACACTACCTGGCGTTTTGACTCCATTGGCTTCAAACGCTTCCTGGTTATCCGATTCAGTGATGGCTTTAGCAAGGGAAATTGGTAGTGAACCAAAGGACACTTATTTTTTCGGACAGGAGCCTTCTTGTGAATGCGTCAGACCCTGGCAAGACGGCCATTATTACTGCTCTAGAGGCACTCAATGGGTCATTTGTCTAAGTGACACCTCACTCTACCATGAATTTTGTAAAAGGAGTAGTTAAAGCTAGATAAATCGTGGACTAGACTTTAAAGGACGTCACCGAAAAGCTACTCGATCAAGGAGGAGACAAGGTAAAGCGTGCGTTGCGGAAACAGGAAGGGAGGGGGATCGAGACCCACTATTACACTATTTTTACCTGCGGCGAAGCGCCAGGTCAAGGCGTCGCTTTTTTAAAAAAAACTAAAGTTCAATTGTACCCATTTAGATCCATGGAATCACCCATATGACCATGGAACATATGGTTATTCATCCTAGAGATTTCAAATCTGCCATCGGATTTGGCGCCATCTAGTGGCAGAAGCCTTATTTATACATTCAAAGGCACTTGTAAGTGATTTGAACCAAGGGAAACCATCAATGCAATAATTATTTATCATCTTATCACAAAACGCCACAGATCATTGGAAGGATTTTTCCCCTTGTTCAGGTTCGATCGTGATAGGCTTACTGAGTCAATGCGTGACGGTTGGCATCGATACCGTGTCAAGGTTTCTGTTATACTGCCAAGGAGCTGCAAATACTGCCACCGCTTCGGCAACACGAATCATTTGTGCAGATGTGCTATGTCTGGTCCATCTGAAATATGGGCAAATTTCTATGATATTAAATGATAAAGTCATATTGTACGCGGTTAATTGTGTAAATAGTGGCGAATCACACTATGCTTCTTCTACGCATTGTGACGCATATCTGCTAGAAAAAGAAGTCCTGGCCATTCAACTGCGAACCAAATCTTTTTTCGAGAAAATAATGATTTGGTTCTGTCGAAAATTTGCATTTTGAGACATCCCATGCATCTCAAGTTGAAAAGAAACGCTCTCTTGCCCTATCTCATACAAGCCTATGAGTACTATAATTTACGTATCAATTCGGAACCCGTCTTTGGGTTCTACCTATCTCCAGTCCGCTGTCCTGGTAAAGCTTGAGGCTCCACGAGCTCGCGCACCACCCCTTCTGAAACCATAGTCCTTCCCCTCTTCTCGACCACTTCCCATAAGGTGAATCGGCTGTGCTTCTACATGGTCAGACTCAGATGAGGCAACACACCGAAGGTGGTGGTTAGACTGTCTTCAGTGAATTCTAACTCTATCAGATCAAAGGAGGACAGCACCAAGGGAGCCTCGGCTTATATACCGATGTCCAAGGTTGGACGGGGTGCCTCGAAGACACATGACCCTCCGAAAGGCGAGGGGTCCCAGCTCCAAGGTTCCTCCGGCCTCCAAAAGTTTTGAGGCTAGTGGTGGAAAATACTTGCATGGAAAGCCATTTGCTTCATTAGGTTTCCGATGGCGACAGCGCCTTTTACGGCAAACTGATCCTGAAGCTCTGCCTGCAGGATATATACGGCCGTTCCCAAGAGTGTCTTCCCTTCCAAGAAGGTCTCCGGATTTACTTCAACCTAGGGCTGGCGAGCATTTTACTTCAATGGAATTGCCATGGAATGCGAGCTAACTATGAAGAACTTCGGAGGCTCATCTCCTTGCTCATCTCCCCCCCGGGGTATAAGGTTATTGTAATACCAAGACCACAGGATGGAAGCTGTGCAGGAGAATTAGCGATTTACACTCGGCATGAGGTTTCCGTTCCTCTTGTCTCTTTAAATACTTCCTTTCAGGCAGTAGCAGTACAACGAATCCTGGAAAGCAAGCATACTTTTATTTATGTGTACATTCTACAGTTAGCCAATATCAAAACGGGAGACTTCCACCGCTTGGCGGCATAATTTCCGATGCACTTTCACACCCTCGGAGTTCTGAGGGTAGGCACCCCCTCTGGGGTCAGACTAAACTATCATTCCCAGTTGTAAGATCCTTGACAACATGTTTGAAGAGTTTGAGATATGTGTCCTTAATGTAGATGAGCTTACGCATCACTGCCAAAGACTGCTTCCTTTTACTGCATCGATTTGCCCCTGTACTTTCTGGATACCCAGCCTAATTTTGGTTATGAAGTGTTCAATGACCTTCATAGAAGTGACCATTATCGTATCTAAATATCATTTTCTCGGCCAATATCACCTGAGAAACTGCAGCGGTAGTGCTTGGAGCTGGTGCGGTGGTGTGCTTTGATAAAATGACTTATTTCTCTGTCCAAGTAGATGAGTTTGAGTTAGTTGATGAGCCCATTGAGTTCTTCTTCGGCAACTTCATCGACATCGGCCTAACTATCATTCCGTAAACATCTGGCCGTTTTGCACGCTGTCCGTTTCCTTGATGGTCGGCCGAGTGTTCTTTCAGTTCGGAAGGAACATCAAAACGAATCATTCCTATTTTCCCCCTCGGATAGGATTTAATTTCGTTCCCATGGCTCAGTATGTGAACAGTCCCATTATTCGTGGATCCGCGAAGGAGTTCAAATAGGAATTTGAGTATGTTCTCCTGGAAGACTACCTGGCTGTGCATAGGTTTGACCCTGAGCCTGACAATATCGACACCATCTTTAACATTCCCATCAACCGGCCACCCACATGAAGTGTGTTGACTAAATTTTACCCTAGTAGCCAGCAATGATGCAGATGATGTACTGCAGAGTGTGGTGTTCAATGTTTCCTACAAGGCTGCCACATCTAAGGCACGCGTCCTCTGGAGCATGCAGGATCGCAGCAATGTGGCTGCAAACATCATCTACGCTTAGGTGGGAAAGAGGCTCGTTGTCCCCAACAAAACGAGGTTAAACTCAACCTATGACCCCCTGTTATTTCTTAAAACCATTATAGAGTAGAAAAGAAAACTGCAATGTACGCATTGATGGTATGCGGTTAGAGTAGCCAACTTCATACTGCATCAGATACGCCTGGGGGCGGGTCATCCGCGCCAAGGGAGTGTCTGTATCCAATATACCAATCTAACAGCCTTAAGAAGAATGATATCAATTAGGCATTTTAGCAATCACTTTTAAAGTCGCAGTACACGGGATCGTTAACACCGACCCACGGGGATATAGCAGCGCAAGTGGACGGCAAAAGTGAAATTTAAAATACTCAATTGCTACATTTCTTTTTGGAGCTGTTAAATTGGTCGATTGGATAGAGCCAGTTGGCATAGATGAAGAGCGTCTCCTAGATATGCCTGATGCAAAGTGAAAGTGGCTCTTCATTGCTATGGCAACCGCAGACTAACTTGGAGACTAAGAGGCCTGCTCTTCACAAGGATGTCTGCTTACTGAAGGAGTATAGCAAGGTAATAAATATTATTAAATTAATAATAAAAATAAATAATAAAATTAATATAGACATTTAAATGATTTTATTTGCTAAGATAATCTTTAATAGTTTTCATACAAATTTTAATTTCTATAATTTACTGAATTACTAATAGATAATACTCCATTGCTTTATTTCTAGGTCATGTCACCTGTAGCCCAAGCGCTCGATAAGATCCAGAGGAAAGGGCAAGCTTCCATTGAGACTCTGCTACCAACAGTTGATTCTAGGGTCTTCAGGTTCAAGGACCTGAATTTAAAAGACCTCGTCTACTGGAGCCCCTTCGTCGACGTACATTGAGCAGGCATCGAAAAAGGGTTTGGTACCTCCTGGAGGAGGATGAATATCAGCTGTCTGGTGCTTTCCTCCCCAAGTTTCGCCTTTGGTGGTTGGAGAAGTATGACAAGCTCCAGATTGCCAGGGTTAGGAACATCATTGAGAGTAAAGTCGAAGAGGCCTTGAGGCAGCACCTGGACGAATTTAGCAGCAACAGTGGAAGCATCAACAACCGAGATTAGGAGTATGACTTCTTTACTACCGTTGTCCAGCAGTAAGAGAGCAGCAACAGCTACACTTCAATGTAGGCCAAGTCACAGGACTTGGTCAAGACCTGCATGGATAACAACTTTAAGGACTTACTGACAGATGCTGCTTTCCTGGCAGAGCAAATGTTAGTGGACTTTTTTATCAGGTTCGATACCACCACTGCAATGAGGCAGTTGTTCTCCTTTGGCAAGGCATCTTAAGGACCGGGAAATCATCCTTGCTTGATTAAGACTTTCAAGTGCTACTTTTCATGCAAGCAAATATCCATTTCTTGGGGAAAATTTATCATAAGAAGAAAAGGGAAAAAAAGAATTTTTTATCGTGTCATTTTTTTAGGTTATTGTTTTTCTTTTTTGTTTCATTCAGCTACTTTATCAATCATTTTTTTCTATATAGTTTGATACTAATATTGCCTTTTACTAAAGTTTTCTGTTTTCTAATTTTTTTTCCTTCATAATTTTGGCAATTTTTTATTTTATAGTTTTGCCGGTTTTTATGTGGCTTTAGAGCAAAAATAAAATGTCTATGACTTACACTTAAGTCTATGACTTACACTTAAGACTATGACCTAAACTTAATATTACAAAACATAAACATTCAGAATCAAAAGGATAAAAAAAGCTAAAAAGTACATTAAAGACATCTTTATTATGGTGGAATTCATTGGTTAGGTTAGGTTAAAAGGGTTGAAGATAAGGTAAGCACATAATACTATTATTATTATTGTTATTATTATTATTATTATTATGTGAAAAGAAAAAAAGCTAAACACACGTAATAAAATTATACGATGAAAGGTAGGCCTCACGCAAAAGGTCATTTCACAGCTAAGCCTACCGATAATGCGGCAGACTGCACGCTAAAGTAGTATTGTGCTGCCAATATGTGAATCGGGGGAACACTCCGGGCATAAGAATCGATATAAGAAATGAGTGCGTGAATATTCGGGGACATGGTCCTTTATGGAGAAAAGGCTTTGAATAGTTATATTCTTATTAATGAAACAAATCTACATTACAATTGGTAAAAAATATTGTTTAAACAGCTTTGAAGACCTATCTTACAAAATTTGTTAATGGTACTCATTTCAAGAAATATTATGTATGTATATATATATATATATATATATATATATATATATATATATATATCCCTAATTCTATAATTTAAGAAGGGGATTTTTTAAGTATTTGAATGATAATTTCATCTTAGTTTGGTTATGACTTATGTTTTTTTATCAAAGTTATTTCTAATAATTCTTTTATAATATCAAAACACAAAATTCAGAAATAAATATAAGTATCGAAATTTTGTGATTTTTTTAAAACCAAAGAATTACAAATGGTGAAGTTTAGAAAATGTATTTTTATATATCTTCTTCTTCTATAACTATATTTTAGCAACGTGATATTTTGAAAGGGGAGGGGGAGAATTTAGTTTAGAGTTCCTTTTTAAAAATTATTATAAGTGTCGAAGTTCAGAAAATTTATAAAAATTTAACTATGGCTGTTTTTTTTTAGATTTTAAATTTTAATCTTAGTAGAGAAGCCATTGCTTGGTATATATATACATATATATATATATATATATATATATATATATATATATATATATATATATATATATATATATATATATATATATATTGTTACCAATATCAATGAAACAATAATGACTAAAGTTTATGTTAAACCCACCAACCCGGGATTTTACATGAATGGGGACACGAATGTCCTAAGCGCTACCGAACAAGCGTGATATCATCGTACATCAATCGTGCTTTTAACCACTGCACCACATGGAAGGACACACAACGAACTCGAGAGAGCCACTCAGATACTCGTAAATATCGGATTCTCCAATAAAGAAATATAAACAGCCATAAGAATTAAAATGGACAGATGGTACCTCTCAGAACCCCAGAAGAACAGGAATACGGATAATGAGGATATTAAAAAACTGTTCTACAAGAATACTAAGAGCACAGAACAACAAACAGATGAAAGAGCCATCAAGGACATTATATACCGAGGAATAAAACCCATAAACGCCGAGAAACAGATCGTACTAATCATCTACTATCAAAATAGACGTACTTCAACCCTCTTCATAAAAAATAACCATAAACCCCCGCTACAACCGAAACAAAGGACGCATCTGATATACGAATACACATGTATATCGGCATGACCGAAACCACTCAGTCAAGAAGCATGTCATACCATCTGAACAACGGTGTACCTACAAAACATACACAGGAAGGACATGGAACATGCCTCAACCGAAAAATGATTAAAGAAAACACCAAAATTTTAGACTATGCTCCCAACAGGCGTCAAATGCTTTTCCTTGAAGCTATATATATCCAAGAGAAACGAGCGAATTTAAACATACAGTCTAACTCCAATGAAATCCTGCCCAGCGCAAGAAAAGCAAACAGAAGGACAGGTGTACTCAGAGCTGCCCCGAGCCCCATGCCCTCTGGCAAGCAGTTTATCCCCCCCCCCTCTCTGGCTACCTACTTCTCCGACTTTTGATCACCTGGATCCAACCTGCCTATACGTGTATAGCTTCGTTCGTAATTTTGTTAATACATTTTGTAACATATATAAACTGAATACATTGTAATAACTCCCCATTGTAACTCTGAAGATGATACTCGATGTATTGGAAACACGTCAGTTAAATTAAAGAAAGTGCTAAACTACATTAATTTACTTCTAACTTTGGCAAAATAACAAGCATCAGTCCCTGATGAACTTCGGTACGCTTATCCACAGGTTAAACAATGAAGAAAAGGCGAATATAAGACAAGTCGATAATATTGTGAAAAGAATTATTAATTTGAAACTAGCGGTCGCTTTTGATAAAACATGATATATATATATATATATATATATATATATATATATATATATATATATATATATATATATATATATATATATATATAATATATATATGGTCTTTCAATAAGGTCGGTCAATTTTTAAAAGTAAATAAAACAAGTTGTGTGTGATATATGCACTCAATTTATTTTAAATTTGAAAGTACATTTTATGGCAATAAGTGTGGAATATGACGCTGTTCAAATGTCCGCCGCGACTTCGTTTGGTTGAACGTATTCGGGAGGCCCAATTTTTGATGACTTTGTTGCATAAATCAGGCTGAATTTGCTGGATGGTGTTCGTTATGTTGACTTTGAGGACATCAACCGTTTGCGGATTATTCGCCCTGACCTGCGATTTAAGGTAGCCCCAAAGAAAGTAGTCTAATGGCGTTAAATCGCATGATCCGGGTGGCCAGTTGACGTCGCCGCCGCAGAAGATGACCCTGCCCTGAAATCGCTAGTGAAAAATGTCTCGTGGCGTGCGCAGTGTGGCACCTAGCGCCGTCCTGTTGGAACCACATGTCTTCAGTATCCATATCAGGCATATAATCCAGCTGAGGCCACAAAAAGTTGCTTGTCATCCATCTATAGGTCTCGCCGTTGACGGTTATGGCAACCCCATCTTCGTTCTCAAAAAATTCGGACTGATGATTCCCTTAGACGAAAATCCGAACCAGACAGTGACTTTGTTGGGATGCAATTGGTGCTGGTGTATTTAATGTGGATTGTTTTCGTCCTAAATCCGACAATTTTGCTTGTTCACAAATCCATTCATCCAAAAATGGGCCTCGTCGCTGAAGATGATTTTGGGGGGGAAATTTGGGGCAACTTCCAACTGCTCTAGAGCCCAATCAGCGAACACACGGCGTTGTCTATGGTCGTTTAACCTAAGTTCCTGGGTATGTTGGATTTTGTACGGGTGCAGACCCAAGTCCCTACGCATAATTCGCCAAACTGAAGTCGCAGAAAGGCCAAGTTCTTGTGAACGACGAGAAATTGACTGCCTCGGATTTTTTCGTTCACTCTCATTTACGACAGCGATGTTTTCAGCAGACCTAGCGTTTCGGCAACGTATGGATGTTGGCAGATTGTTGATCGACCCTTTTGCCTCGAATTTGGCCACCAAACGTCAAACAGTAGACTCGGCAGAACGATTGTGGCGAGGATATAAATCACGTAATGCGCGGAACGTTTGCCGAACAGAGAACTGATTTTGATAATAACATTTGATGATTTGCACACGCTGTTCAACGCTATAACCTTCCATCGTGACTTACCAAGTACTACTGAACAGTTCCACGTGAGGTTGCCAAATGTCGCTGTAACAACATGGCCACTATCGCCTGACAAAGCTCGAGCGTCCTTGTTGAAAGACCCTTTATATATATAATATATAATGGGCGACCTATATCACTCCGCTCGAGTTCATTTGATAATTTAGGTTATAATTATTTATATTTGGAGTACTGCAGATTATAGGAATCTGGCAGTGCTACACCTTCACAGCCATTTCAGAGGATGTTAAACTTATTTTGATATGGCCTTGTTTTTTTCGAATTTCTCGATCTTTAAAACTTTTTTTCTTACGTATATTTCCTCTCAATTTCGTTTGTTATGTCTTCGCACCCGTTCTTGCCCAAAATGGGTCCCAATCTTCAGCAAATGATCGTGTAGTAGCGACAATTTCTGGTGGGGTCCTGCCTCTGATCAATTTCTTTTTCGCTCGTTTCTACTTCGCTTTGTTTGACTTAGGAGTAGTAATAGGTCAGTAAGCTTTTCCAAGCAGCCTATTGAGCCAAAACAAACAAGGGAATAGAGAGTTGTGCTTGATTAAAATAAATGTTAGTTACAAATGTAAGGAGGTTATCCTTAATCTATAACAACTCGTATGTCCACCCTCATCCTAGACTACTACTGTATACAGGCATGTGCTCACACTTAGACATATTAACTGATTATAATCAGTGTAAATGAGGTCAACAAAGATAATACTTTCTCTAAGGCATTTTCAATGTGTAGATAGACTGAGGGTATTAAATGTGTTCTCCTTTGAAAAGTGTGTAAGAAGGCATAAGATTGAGCTTTTAAACATTTTTCTTGGATAGATAAATTGGATGGTAGCAAATTGATTTAGAGGGTAATAATTGAATTAAGGGTCACCATTTGAAAATTAAAATAATATGTGTATAGCTTGGATGTGCATAGATATTTTTTTCACTATTACGATGTTAGATTTCTAGAATAAATCACCGCAACGCCTATAAACTCGTAACCTGTCATCTATAGTTATTCTAAATTTAAATGTGTTCCTGGCAGGTTAGATGAGTGGATGTGGAGGGAAGATTATGGCGGTTTTCATGTTTTGTGTTGGGGCCAAATGTACATATAGTAATATTAATGTATATATTTTGCTGCGTGATTTTGTTTTTTGACAAGCCTCGATTAGTGGTGCTCCAGAATCAGCATTCTTGAGGCAACTATATGGATATAGTTTATTGGAATGGTGTATGGTTCTTGCAGATGACCTTTGATTGATTTGGATGACCTCTGATAGGCCCTAGTGGCTTTCATCATCTGTTGAATTCTGTTTTGAGTCTTTTTCTCGTTCCTCTGACGCATCTTGCAGAGAAATTATTGCATAAGATCTTGTATACAAAACTCGACATTGTCCTTCAGTTTATTCCTTATACTTTTTAGATAGTTGCGTAATGTTTTTGTAGGTATGTTCGCTACTTCTATACCATACGGTTTGAAGCGTCGCGTTGTTAATTCCGATGTATGTAGATACCATGTAAAATAGTTTCACTCCCAGTATATATGACCTTTTATTCTGGTGATAAAACGGCTTTCAGGTCTTTTTCATCTTCCGGTCGTAGGATGCTTTTGCTATAGCAAGTCGAAGACCTTTATGAAGAGTCTTTATTGTTCTCTTCTTATGTATGAGTATAAGCGAGATTATAGAGTATGTTGGTCTTGTTTTTGATAATGGCATCACTGATATTTTTGTCTTAACGGAGCATATTCAAGTATCCTGTAACTCGTTCTTCAGTACAGAGATTGATGCAGTATAGTTACGGACTGGTAGAATAGTTGTTTAGGATTAGTGGCCTGATTCCCTCCGAGACTCCTCTCATGAAAATCTCATTAAGGAGAGGGCTAAAAAGTTCGATTTGAGCACCTTTCACTCTGATAAGGTCCTTCAGATGAGTTAAAAAAGAAGTAGGACTCTTATCTCCCATTTCCCGAGTATTCAGGAGCTCTCCCAGGTCGCCTATTTGGGACCTACAGTATTTGTTGAGGAAAGCCTCCTTCAGGCGGTCTAGAACGCCAGCCTGTTCCCCGTTAATTAGCACCTCCCTGAATTGAATAAAGATACTTAAGGGCAAACATTGAATTATTGCTGCAATTACCTCTTCTTCGTTGATGTTCTGAGGAGGGAAGAGACTTCCAACCATGCAATTGGGTTGGCAGGGTCATATACGGGAAGCGAGAGGTACGCATGTGGCTGCCTGTGCGCGGACTGTGGGGTCGAGGCAGACGGTTGATTATGATGATCGGGTTGGCCGCTAACAGGTGTCCTTATTTGTTGTGTTCGATCCATCATAGTGACTGTTTTATGTGTACTTGTGCTGGTTAAATGAATATGTTGATGTGAGTGAAGTAGCTGTGGCTGTGTGCACGTGTATGTGTGGAAATTCTTCACGAGCAGAGGAATGCGAAGAAATAAAAAATAATTATGAAAAATAAAGGAAATTGTCCACTCGTTGTATATAGGGTATAGTATTAAATTAAAATGATATGAATTATGAAAATTGGAAGAAGGATGCTGAAGATAACACGCGATATTATAAATGAACACGTGAATCAAAAATGCTGTTGTAGCGAGGCTTTCAGAGAAATGACGCGCGGAGCTCAAGAAGTTATTTTAACGTTTAGTTATTTATTGATTGACGGGAGATTATTAAATTATGGGCACCACTTTATGGTATTCGGTTATTAATGGAATTGGTTTTATTTAATAAATAAGCCTAAATAGCTATTTGAAAACCATTACCAAAAATGTGTTGAGTTTGGATGAAAATCGTCGTCTGCTAATAATTAGGTCTAACGACTCACGTGAAATGAATTTAGAGAACTTCTAAACTGTTTGTAAGAAAAACATAAATAAACAAAATAAATATATCTACAAATTTAACGAATGCACAATGATAGAGTTGAATTAGGAATACAACGTAAGATGTGGTGACGTAACTGATTTAAAGTAACAAGATGTAAAATAAGATGGGATGTGAAAATGAAGTAAAGGTGAAAGCGAAACTGAAATAAAAGTGAAATAAAAGTGACTATGATGGACTGTGAATTGGGATCTGCAATGCGAGAAGTAACCAGAATTAGGACCTACTCTCGAATGGCAGTTTGCAGAGAATAAGTATGAGAGGTTTTATAACTGACCTTGATTGAAAATCAAGTCGAGCCGGAATGGATGGTGACGCGTAAACAAATGAGAGAGTGAGTTGGCGTTATTTCACAATTGGTGAAATGCGTGTGTTTGTATGTGTGTGAAATTCAAAGAGATGTTATTTGAACCAGTGCGTTAAATAAAATCAGTTTCTCGTCACGGGATATTTGAATTATTAAAGATTACATAAAATAAGGAACTGCAAAAAGTTATGCATAAAATAATTGAATGGTTGAATTGACAAAAGTTAAGTAAAATAAATTAATGAATTATTAAGTAGTACATAAATTTGCATGAATGATTTAATTGACAAAAGTTAAGTAAAATGAATGAATTATTAAGTTGTACATAAATTGCATGAATGATTTAATTGGCAAAAGTTAAGTAAAATAAATGAATGAATTGAATTGTATACAAATATATTATATATATATATATATATATATATATATATATATATATATATATATATATATATATATATATATATATATATATATATATATATATATATATATATATATATATATATATATATATATATATATATATATATACACACAAAGAAGGAACAACTACAGGATCTGCGGGTGATTATACAACCATCACAGGGCTATGCCATTTTTATTTTCTGTCTTTCAAATAAAATTTGAAGACAGAAAGAAAGATGCAGAAACCTTGTGTAGCTGACTATAAATACATATAGTACAACAGGAATAAGAATTGGACGCGGTAAAGCATCTGACCGGTAATCAGCAGACCTGGGTTCGAGTCCCAGCCAGGAATTCAAAACTTTTTTCCCTTGGCGTTATTTCTGTCTTCTCGGTAAATGATCGCCTTCACTGTGCCGCCCTCTGCTCCCTTTGATTTTAGATTCTTCTAATGTCTCTCTCTCTCTTGCCTTTACAAAAACTCCGGTTTCTTCTCTTATTTGCTCATTCGCGTCCAATTCTTATTCCTCAGAATATATATATATATATATATATATATATATATATATATATATATATATATATATATATATATATATATATATATATATATATATATATATATATATATATATATATATATATATATATATATATATATATATATATATATATATATATATATATATATATATATATATATATATATATATATATATATATATATATATATATATATATTTATTTAAGTTTCCCATGAGGATTTTATTATAGGATTGCCCAGAGGGCATTCCTATAGTATTCCTTTCTTCAATATAACTGCCGTTCTTCGTTTATTAGGTGAAACGTTACAGTCGTTACCTTCCTATTTTTTCGTAAAAGTTAAAGATGACGAGTGTTTTAGTCTTAACATACTTATAATATAACACTATCTAACGGATGCCAAAATCTCAAAGGTCTATCAGAGGTCCTCCGAGTCAACACCCGCCCCATAATCTGTACCCACATGATTGCGTCCAAAACACTGATTAAGAAGGCATAACTACCGTGGCTTTTCAATAAATAAATCATGTAGCTACAATACCGAATATCAATAATATACTATATACAATTTATATACTCCCCCCCCCAAAAAAAAATCCAATCCTCCCTTCAAAATCGGCATCCAGAGCAATGCATTGAGAGCACCATCTCCAATCTACAAAATATCGATATTACATTATTGTTTATTTTGAAGTCATTCTAGTAATCTACCACTCTGTTGGTGAACAAATCCTTTCTCATATCCAGCCTACATTTCTGTTTTTCAACTCAAAGAACTTACTAAAACTCTACTTATCCATCTCAAAATAAATTTTAAAATGCTTACTCATATCTCTCTCACGCACCTTCTTTCAAATGTGAACATATTTAGCATCATCTGCACATCTACATATTCAAGGTGCTTCAGGTTGGTCTCATGTCGAAAGCATGAGGACCATGCTTGTATACAGTACTCTAAATGTGGCCTGACATATGACTTATATAGTTTAAGGATAATCTTACTTTTGTAACAATTATTCCTCTTAATGAAGCCTAACACTCCATTTTTTTGTCTCAATACACTGCTTAGAAAACCTCAATGGCCTATCTACTATTCCTCCAAGTCCTCATCCTTTATTGCATTTAGACAATGCCCATCCATTTCATGGCTAAATTCTGTATTATCCTTTCCCAAGTTAATAACTTTACATTTTTCAAGGTTACAATTCACCTGCCACTTTTGTGCCTTAGCTAATAACTTATTAATTCACTTTGCACTTTAAAGTTAGTCTCAACTGCAAATTTTGTGTCATCATTGATATTGGACATTGCTAATATGTTTATCTCATCGTAACTTATTCCTGTATCTTGTAACGCGCCCTTCGGTGCGGGGTTGATACAGTATAGTTACGGACTGATAGGTTACCTTGTTCTTTAGTAATGAGAGAATTTTTGAGTAGTCCGACCATGAAAACCAAATAATTAAAATGACGAAATAAGCCCAGGCTACTATTCAACTATATACGAAGCAAAGGGGGCATGCCGGACCAGAGTAAGCCCACTTCAGATAGACGGCACCTTCACAGATGACCACAAAGACATGGCCGAGGCCTCTGTAGAAGCCTTCTCCCAAGTATTCGAATCAAGAGACCCCACAAACCCATCCCCCGACCAGACTGGATTCAATGCCATCAACACAATCTTCATTACCGTAACAGAAGTGATCAAACTTCTCAGTTCCTTGAAGCCGACAGTGTCATGGGTCCTGAATGCCTTCACCCACGACTACTCAAGGAATGTGCCAAGTAACTTGCTTTACCTATAACCATGCTCTTCCAGATGTTCCTTGCCGCCGGTTTAGTCCCCCAGGTTTAGAAGGTGTCTCATGTCTCACCAATCTTCTAGAAAGGCTGTAAGTCCGAACCCCTGAACTACCGCCCCGTAAGCCTCAGGTCAGTGTTAAGCAAAACAATGGAACGACTTATCACTAAAACTTTATACAACTTCCTTGATTCCCATGTAATGGTTTACGACAACCAGTATGGGTTCCAACTGAAGCGCTCTGTAGTAGACCAACTATTACTGACCTATGACTACGTGACCCAACAGTTTGACTAAGACGAGACAGTAGGCCTGATACTTTTTTTACTTACCAAAGGCATTTGACAAACTTAAGGCAATTGAGATTGCAGGAAACCTGTATAAATGGATTGAAAGCTTCCTTTGTAGCTGAGCAATGAGGGTTTGCATCAGCGAAGTGGTGAGCACGTATCGGCAGGTCCTGAGTGGTGTGCCCCAGAGGTCAGTCCTGGGACCACTATTGTTCCTCATATTTAGCAACCACATTGGCTCACAATTGACTTGCAAGTATGTCATCTTCGCAGATGACCTTAAGTTATTCTTTAGTCTCCCTTCCTCCTCATGGAGTGCAAGCAGAGACATCGATATCTTGTAACGTGACATCACTACACTGTACGGCACTGCTTCTTCGTGGTGCTTGAGTTCGTCGCAGAGAAAACCGCCCACCTAAGATTCTCTCGATACAGACATACCCACCCATGCAATCTATGTACTCCCTGGGCGACACCCCCATTAAAACAGCTACCATCCATAAGGACCTGGAGTCAACGTCTCGACGGACCTCAAATTTCACCAGTATGTTAGAGAGACTGTGAATAAAGCAGGAGGCGTCACTCTCAACCTTATTAGAGTACGGTCAACCACTCAACACAGTTCATGATATCCATCGTGACGACAGATATTAGACCAATTCTTGACTTTGCCTCTCCTCTTTCGAGCCTTGGCTACCGAATGGACACAAGACTACTTGAATCTGTACAAAGGATGTGGTAAAAAAAAATAACTACACTTAGTGAAATACCATACCACGAACGACTAGACTAACTAACCTACTATTCAGTGCAAGGACGTCTTCTCAGACATGACCTCATTTACACATTTAAGATATTCAACGGTCTATCCTCTATCACACCAACAAATCCTTCCACTTTAACTTCTCATACAGGCACCGGAGGACATTATCATAAAATCCTTGCCCAACACAATAAAACTGAGCCTCCGCAGAGGTTTTTCTTTCATCGTGTCGTAGCAAAGTGGAATGCACTATCCGAGAATACTGTGACTGGCCCAAGCATTCAGACGTTCAAGCATAGAATACAGCCGGAAATTAATTACTCATTATCTGAGTATACTAAATATATTATTTATCCCCTAAAGTGACCAACTAAAACTATATATACTATTATAGGGTACATTAAACCATCCATCATGAACAAATTCGTGGGGTATGATTGCATCCCAAACACCTGGTCGGAGTGCCCGAATTCCAGGCTTGAGCCTCTTCCACCTGCAATCTGATCTGTAAGTGGTACGAGGGACTACTTGGTAACTTTACTTGGTAAGTTTATTGTCATATCCCCTAAAGTGACCAACTAAAGCTATATACACTATTATAAGGTACATTAAACCATCCATCATGAAAAAATTCGTGGGGTATGATTGCATCCTAAACACCTGGTCGGAGTGCTCGAATTCCAGGCTTGAGCCTCTTCCACCTGCAATCTGATCTGTAAGTGGTACGAGGGACTACTTGGTAACTTTACTTGGTAAGTTTATTGTCAGGCAGAACTGTTAGGATGTCAGTGTTTTCTTGTTATGAGCTAGGGGATTGACTCGGAGGGTTGATTTGACCCGATATGTGTTTTACTCTTTTCATTTATATCAGTTTCATGGAAGGTCCATTCTAAAGTGGTTAGAGCCCTTTGGCATTGATATTCAGCCCATTTGCTAGGCCGTAAAAATGCTCTTCACTGATTGGAAAGTTTATTAAATACCTTTTAAGAGAAGCATAGGTAAAAAAATGAATAAATGAGGAGATTTACATCAATCTTAAAAGGAATCGACCATGAAAACGTTTCTTAGGAGCATGAATCTTCTGAAAATATTTAACTGCATAGAGTTTAATTAGGAATTGCGTTCCTGCTACGCGACATTCTTCGGTGAATGGAAAAACATTTTGATCGTAATAAGCTTCATACCTCAAATTTGTTATTTTATCATAAAATAAAATTTTAAAGTGGAAAAATATGCTAATTATATGCTAGCGATGCACCAACCAAACTCTGACATATTTTACTACTGTATCCCATTGAAAATGAAATTTTCTGTTTTTTTTTACAACATTTAAATTTGAGTTGCCATTTAGGCCCGATGAGAATAAAAATATGCATATTTTCCCTGCTATTTTTTATCTTGACTTAATACTATCTATAGTATAGCCACAATCAATTATTTTCTCTTAGTATATGATTAAGAAAACACAAATAATATATATCATATATTAAATCTCCGCACAAATTTAGGAGCTCAGTTACGAACTAATCTCTCGGAAGGGAAATTTGAAACAAACAGTCGTCTCTTGGGATTGTGGCAGAATAGGGATATATTTTGATTCTGGCTTTGAAGCCTTTCTATTATTTGTGCGTGCTAATTAATTGTGCATCCGTTGCTAATGATTTTTAGTTTTAAGGTGGGTGTTCATTAGACCTTGTTACAAGATGAAGATGGAGGAAAATGGAATTGGTGGTCTTGCTATTGGTGTATCGGTCGACATTCAAAGAACAGATGGTAAGTTAGGTCCTCATTTTTCTACACAATTCTCCCCATTTAAATTTTGCCCTGTGTCCTATTTTAAAAATCTATATCCGCATGTGGCTTTTGACATGCGGATGACCTTTGATAGGCCCTTGTGGGTTTTGTCATCCATGAAATTCTGTTATGTTAATCGATTGCAAAGTGAACATAGGAAATTTTTCTTGAATACCTTATTCCTTACCTTACCTTAGTGAACCTTAGTTGAATCCCGTCTCGATGGACACGGCTAACTTGGACTTCCGCTGGTACCAGGCAGCTCCTCCCCTCCAATGTTGTCGGCCACTGACTAGGGAATTTGCACTGGAACTGGTGTATACTGGTGTTGGCGGCTGGTCAAGAACTGTTGCCAACCACTTGTCTGGCTTACCGTGTATAGTAATGGCGGTAAACATGTAGACGTGCAGCCCGTCCGGAAAAATTATTTTGTGCAAATATTATCATTCACCCGTTTCTGAATATTCATGCGTGTTTGAGTCATCTGATGTCATTCCTCACCCCCAACCCCTATTATAATTCGCAAAACGATTAAAGGCGCTGACATGATGTAGTTAAAGCATTCACCTCTGTAAACGTTAGAACATTATAAAAAATAGGATTATATACTGGGGGGCTGTGCCCCCAAGACCCCCCACCCCCAATTTAATCAAACTCAGGATCATCGTAGTGCGATCCACGCATCGTGTTTACCCCCCACGAGCCATTCCCTATAAATGTACTCCAAAAACGTGAAACATTTTGGAACACGGACGAAATAGTACATCTTATCGGCCGGGCCGCTCGTCTACATATTTACCGTAATGGCTTACAGTCTATAGTAAAATTAAGAGGAAGGGAGCCTAAGCTTATAAGTGCCCCTTTAAATTGTTATCAGGAGCTCTCTTAAAACCACCTATAGACCGGCAATTCATCACATTCGCTTGCAAATTATTCCAGTCTTGTTGAATTTGTATGTCAAAGAAACCTTTCCTCAGTTCTTTATTAGGTTGTCTAAAGTGGATACAAAATTTATGACCACTGGTGTTATAACTGTGAACCTCACTCATAAGTGTGAAAAATTTACTTCTATCTACATCATCATATCCATTCATAATCTTATAAGAACATAAGAAAAGAAGGAGACTGCAAAAGACCATTCATGGCCTACACTTGGCAGCTCCTGTTCCAGTCAATACACAAAAGATTTCTTACCAGAGAAAAGTCATCAACATTGTCACCCTTTACAGGAGTTCGTCAGATCTAATCTACAATATACATAAAATGCATCCAGAGGATTATGTCCATTCATGCAACCGCAAAATAATCTCCCCACTCCTTAGAAAAATATATACATATGTACATAAAAAAGTCAGTCACATCTAGCAGCTTCATTCATATATTTATCTAATCTATTCTTAAAACTACCCAGAGAGGAGGCTTCTATCACATGTCTAGTGAGCCTATTCCATTCATCTACCACACGATTTGTAAACCAATTCCTCGCATTCTCCTTCCTAAACCTATACTTATCAAGCTTAAACCCATTGCTACGTGTCCTGTCATGTTCACTAAGTATAAGAACCTTACCCAGATCCCCTTTATTATATCCTTTTACCCATTTGAAGACTTCAATCAATTCCCCTCTGACTCTTCTCCTTTCCAATGTATGGAGATTTAGTTTTCTGAGCCTTTCACCATAAGGTAAGTTCCTTAGCCCACCAATCATCTTTGTCATCCTTCTCTGCACAGACTCAAGCAAATCAATATCCTTCCTATAATATGGTGACCAAAATTGTACTGCATAGTCTAGATGAGGCCTAACTAGCGCCAGATACAGTTTTAGAATGACTTCAGCACTCTTATTGCTTACACTCCTCCTAATGAATCCCAATATCCTATTAGCTTTATTCTTAGCATTTAGGCATTGCTTTCTAGGACGAAGGTCTGAACTTACCAAAATACCCAAGTCCCTCTCACAATCGGTCCTCCTTAAATTTCTCCCATTTAATTTATAACTATTCAGTGGATTATTTCTACCTATACTAAGTACACTACATTTGTCTATGTTAAACTTCATTTGCCATTTCTCAGCCCAATTGGACAGAATGGTCAATTCCTCCTGCATTACAACAGCATCAGAATCAACCCTAATGGCCCTACCTAGCTTAGTATCATCAGCAAATTTACTCAGGTCACTACTTATACCTATGTCAAGATCATTAATATAAATTAAGAATAGCAAGGGACCCAAAACAGATCCTTGCGGAACTCCACTGCTAACACACCCCCACTCAGATTTAACTCCATCTATACTAACTCTTTGCTGTCTGTCACCAAGCCATGACTGAATCCATCTAAATATACTGCCATCGATCCCGTGTGCTTTAACTTTGCTCAGAAGCCGTAAGTGTGGCACTCGATCAAAAGCCTTACTAAAGTCCAAGTATAAAATATCATAGTTTTCATCATTATCTGCTGCTTCATACACCTTACTATAAAAAGACAGCAAATTAGTCAGACAGGATTTACCCTTACTAAAGCCATGCTGTGATTCTTTTATCAACTTATGCTTATCCAAGTGATCCCTAATATTCCTTGCTATAATAGATTCCATCATTTTCCCTACCACTGATGTCAAACTTACTGGTCTGTAATTAGACATATTTGTTTTATCCCCTTTCTTAAATATAGGTATCACATTGGCTTTCTTCCATGCCACTGGCACAATGCCACTCTCCAATGATTTTCTAAAGATGCATGCTAGGGGCTCACTTAACACATCCTTACATTCTTTCAAAATTCTAGGAAAGACCTCATCAGGACCGGGTGCTTTACTACTTTTGATTTTATCAATTTCCTTTGTCACTATCTCTTTTGTGATCAAGATATCCTTTAATTTCTCTTCATCATTACCCCGAAAGATCATTGACACCTCAGGTATATTTAGAGTATCCTCCTGTGTAAATACTGAGAGAAAAAAGTCATTTAGCATTCCAGCCATTGAGTCCCTATCACTCACTAATTCTCCATTGGAATCTATAAGTGGGCCTATTTTATCTCTAACCTTAGTTTTGTATAATTGATAAAAACTTTTAGGATCTTCCTTTGCCCTATTTGCCACTTTAATTTCATAATTTCTCCTTGCTACTCTAACTAACTTTTTAACATCTCTTGCTAGTTCATTATATCTCTGCCTTAAGTAATCCTCTCCATTTTTTATTTTCTTATAAATGCCCTTTTTAATGCCAATATAATGCTTAATTTTATCTGTCATCCATTTTGGGTCATTATTTTTAGTCCTAATCTCCTTATAAGGAATGTTAATCATCTGACCTGTAATTAATTGCTCAATTATTCTTTCATACTCCTCTTCAATTGTAATCTCTTCCTGGTGATTATTGTCTCCACTAACTGATATAAATTGTCTCCACTAACTGATATATTGTCTCCACTAACTGATATAACGTCTCCACTAACTGATATATTGTCTCCACTAACTGATATGTTGTCTCCACTAACTGATATGAATTGTCTCCACTAACTGATATATGTCTTATGACATCAGACGGTAGCGTCAGATGTGAGCCAATAAGATCACCTCTATGTCTTCTCTTTGCAAGAGTAGTAAGACCAAGCTCTCTCAATCTCGCCTCATATGGTTCATCTCTTAATTCTGGAACTGGCTTGGTTGCCCTTAGTTGAACTTTCTCCAGTACGTAAAATATCCTTTTTAAGTTGAGGAGACGAAGCCTGGACTGCATATTCCATATGAGATCAAACTAATCCAGGGTCAATCCTGTTAAAGATTGTTTTATACATTATTTTGTATCCACTTGGGTAGAATTAGACATACCTTCACATTCAGGCTTACCTGAAATAGGTAAGCAAGAATGTGAAGGTATGTCTAATGCTACCCAACATGGAGTTTGCCTGAGCAGCAACCTTAGCAACATGAGCAGATGATTTCCAATTGGGAGTTACGTACACTCCTAAATCTTTTTCAACCAAGGTTTCTTCCAGCTGAGTATCATTAATAAAATAGTTATACTTGGGATTAGTATTACCGATAGATATATGCATGACCTTACATTTTGATTCGTTAAATTCAAGCAGCCATTTACGACTCCACTCCTGAAGTTTTAATAAATCTTCGTGTAATATATCTATCATATTGATTAATTTTCCTAAAGATTTTAGAGTCGTCTGCAAATAGTTTCCCACTAGAAGAGATACTATCCAATAAGTCATTAATGTAAATAAGAAAAAATAGTGGACCAAGTACACTGCCTTGTGGTACTCCACTCCACACCTCTAATGAATCAGAGAGAACTCCTTTAATAATCACTCTGTGTTCTGTTTGAGAGAAAACATTTAATCCAATTTTCCTTGAATACCAATTGCCTCCAATTTTGCTAATAATCTTTTATGTGGAACAGTATCGAACACCTTTTTACCATCCAAATAAATTGCATCTACTGGGTTACCTTCATCTAACAAATCATTAACTTCTTGAAAATATTCCAATAGTTGAGTCAAGCATGATCTATTTGATCTAAAACTGTGCTGATGGCGGTAATACTTCAGATTAGAGGCGCATAGTAGGTGGTGCTGTTAGTAGGCTACAATTTTGGGCTATAATATATCTATGACGTCAGACGGTAGCTTCAGATGTGACCAATCACAGCGTTATATTTTTGGGGGATTTGTAACTTTTAGTCTGTATTATTTACTAAATATCTACGCCTCTGCATGTTTATAGTTTTTTTAAAGTTGGGTAAGGTTTCTTGATGTCTTTTATTGCTTTTTTTTTTCTTTTTTTCTTTTGTAGCGAACGATAACGGCTTCTTACTGGAAACGTCGTAGCTATAAATAGAACCCGCTTAGCATTTGTTTCTGTTTCATTATGGCTTTTTCGTGCTCTTGTTGTGCTTCTTCGTTACTCAAATTTGGGTTTATTTTGCATGACAGCGAAAAACTTTTAGATTATTTAGAGGCACATAAACTAATCAAGAAACCTATAAAAGTAAGTATTGTTTTTCATTAGGTTAGGTTTTTCTGCCAGTAAAAAGCTGTTGGGGGGGGGGGGGCAGTAAATTCAAGGGGACTGCTCATGGGGGAGATATCACTGCAGGGGAACCACCCTGCAATGATCCTGAGTTTCAGTCAATTGGGGGGGTCTAGGGGGTGCAGCCCCCCAGTATATACTCAGATGTGAGCCGTAATTGGCTCACATCTGACGCTACCGTCTGATGTCATAAGACATATATTGTAGCCTATAAACAGCGCCACCTACCGTGTGCCCCAAAACTGAAGTGTTACCCTGATGGCTACTTAGTAACTCATTCTTGTCCAAAAATTCAACTATTTTAGCACAAATGATTCTTTCCAGAACTTTACGTACTACAGAGGTCAAACTAACTGGTCTATAATTCAAAGGAACACTCTTCCTTCCTTTCTTGTATATTGGAGTAACAAATGCAATTTTCCAAATATTAGGGAGTACACCAGAGTCTAGTGAATCACAAAAAAGATAATATAATGGCTCAGCTAAATTATCAGCAGATTCAACTAATACTTTAGGAGGAACACTATCAGGACCAGAAGCAGAATTTTCTCAAAGATGAGTCAAAATCTCATGTATATCCTCAATTGAAAAATCAATATCCTCAAGAGGTTCTTCAAATGTAAAATTAGGTTCAGGCACTGGGCCATCACCTTCAATAACAAAAACTGATTGGAAAACTAAGTTAATAATAGTGTCTTTCAAACTACTAGTTAGAGAACCATCTTGCTTTGTAACCCTAGCTACTTCTTCCTTAATAGTAGTCTGACTCCTCATATATGCATAAAAACCTGATAATCACCCCTTTCAATGTCCTCTGATAAAGACATTTCAAAATTAATTTTTGCTTCTCTATTTAGTTTAACAGAATCATTTCTAACTCTAGCATAAATAGCATACCTTTCTGGAGTTTATTTTTTCTATATTCCTCCCATTTTCCTACTTTATCATTTCTTAGAATAGCTGTTTCTCTCATCATCCACTTTTGATTTGGAAATCCACCACCAGACACCATACTTGATGGAATAAATTCTTCAGTGAGATTAATTTATAACTCATATAATGTTTCCCACTTCTCTTAAACATTCATAATAATGGTTGGATACCAGGTAAATGATGAAAGAGCTCCATTAATAGCCTCATAATTGCCTTTAAAGTATCTCTTCCTAGGAAACTCGCTCTTTTCAATTTCACAGAAACCTTCTAGTGTGAAGTCAAAAATTAAAACTGCATGGTCACTTTTACCTATAGGTGCTTCATATTCAATATGGTCAATTTCAAATTCATTTTTTGAAAAAATGAAATCTAACAGAGAAGGCTCACAATCACCTTTTTTTCCTAGTAAATTCATCCACATGTTGATGGAGTAAATTATCTTGACATACATCATAAAATTTATTCTCTAAACTATCACTAATATTTAAAGAACCATAGTTAACCAGGTGATTAATCCATCCATCCTCAGAAACTATCTGGTGTAATGCCTGTCAGGTTCCTTATTTCTCAAGGAACAGAGTTGAAGAGGCGTGTCCCTGCAAACATGAAGCTGTGGTGAATTATTGGGTAAACATGAAGATCGGTGTCGCGCCTGAAAAAGTTAATTTTTTTGTATGTATGTTTAGTTCACCAGCGCATGCATATTCCTGCATGTTTGGTGAAATAAAAACGTTAGAACATTATTCTATAAACAATTCTGATATATACTGGGGGGGGTGCTGTGCCCTCCAGACCCCCAAAATTGATTGAAACTCGGGATCATTGTAGGAGGGTTCCCTTGTAATTTACTCCAAAAAGGTGAAGCATATTGGAACACAGAAAAAATAGTTTACGTTCCATCATTCATGCCGCCGATCGTAATATTTACCAATTATTGTCTTCACCCTTTTGGAAGTACCACCTGTCCTTCTCACAAAGCAAAGACGACCTCTTCTGGGATGATTGTTAACCTGTAGCCCGAAGTTTGGCACCAGATTTTCATGTTCACGCTTTTTTTCTCAGTCATGCCTCTCTGTAGAAACTATTCTGCAAATTATCTATTGGTTTTTGGTCAACCAATTGATGGTATTTCATAACATAACATAACATAATTTCACAGATGACAAAAGCCACAAGGGCCTATCAAAGGTCATCCGTATCCATCAAATCCCACCCACAATGCATCCATAGGATTTTGTCAGATCATGCATCTACAATATACAATTTAACAATCCATAGGAATGTCCAACCATGCATCTACAATATATAATTTAAAGCCTCCATAGGAGTCTGTCAAAAACAAAATCAAAGTCCCCCAAAATATACAATAAAAAGAAACTGCATCCACAGGAATGAGTCAAGAAACATAACCCCATACCAAAAAGTAAGAAATTAACCCTCCATCCCCATATAATCATCCAATCTGCACTTGAAAACATTCAAGTCTGGGCTGTCTACAGTCTCAGGTGGCAAACTATTCCAATAATCCACCACTCTGTTAGTGAAAAAATATTTTCTAACATCCAGTCTGCACCTCTGTTTTTTAATCTTTAAGTGGTGGCCTTTAGTTCTATTACTACCTTCTAACTCAAATAACTTGCTGAAATCCAATTTATCCATCCAAGAAAAGATTTTAAAAAGCTCAATCATATCTCCCCTCACACACCTTCTTTCAAATGAAAACATATTTAATACCCTCAGTCTATCCTCATATTCAAGGTGCTTCAGGGATGGTATTATTTTTGTTGCCCTCCTTTGTACTGACTCTAATAAGTTTATATCGCCTAAAATGTGGTGACCATGCCTGTATACAGTACTCTAAATGTGGCCTGACATAAGAGTTGTATAGTTTAAGGATGACCTCCTTACTCTTGTAGCTAACATTTCTTTTAATGTAACCTAGCACCCTATTTGCTCTATTTTTTGCCTCAATACACTGCTTTGAAAATTTCAGTGACCTATCTACTACTACTCCTAAGTTCTTCTCATCTTCAACTGAATTAAGCCAATACCCATTCATCTCATAGCTAAATTCCCTATTATCTCTCCCCATGTTAATAACTTTGCATTTATTAAGGTTAAAAGTCATCTGCCACTTCTGAGCCCAAGCTAACAACTTATTTAAGTCACCCTGCACTTTAAAGCTACCCTCAACCTCTTTGACTACAGCTGCCAATTTAGTGTCATCAGCAAAAGTTGACACTTTGCTATTTACACCTTGCCCAAGATCATTTACATAGATTATAAATAATAAAGGGCCTAAAACTGATCCCTGAGGTACACCACTAATAACATTCCTCCACTCTGACCTCACTCCGTTCAGTACAACTCTCTGTTTCCTATTTTTCAGCCATTCAGTTATCCACTTTAAAACGTTCCCACATATCCCATGCAGCTTTAGTTTATGAACTAGTCTTCTATGTGGAACCTTATCAAAAGCTTTGCTGAAATCTAAGTAGATCACATCAACTTTCTCACCCCTATCTAATTCTTTAGTTATATAATCCATAAAATCCAGTAAATTAGTTAAACACGATCTACCTTTTCTAAAACCATGCTGAGCATCATTAATTAACCTGCTACTCTCTAGATGATCAGAAATTCCCTTCTTAACCATCTTCTCAATAATTTTACAGACTATAGTAGTTAAGCTTACCGGTCTAAAGTTATTTGGATCCTCTTTGCTTCCCTTTTTAAAAATTGGCACTATATTTGCCAATTTCCAATCATTTGGTATTTCTCCAGACTCTAGTGATCTAATAAATATCTTCTCAAGAGCTACTGCAATACTTTCTACACCTTCTTTGAGTATCCTAGAATGAATGTTGTCAGGGCCAGATGCCTTACTAGTATTTAACTGCATTACTTCCCTTGACCTAGAATTATCATCAATTAATCTAACTGGTTTCTCTTCTGTGAATACTGAAGCAAAATGATCATTAAGGACCTCTACTATTTCCTCATCAGATTCTTTCAAAACCCCTTCATATTTAATAGGCCCTATTTTATCACTGTTAGATTTATTATTGATTCTATAATAGCTAAAGAATTTTTTAGGATCTTTATTATTATTTTTAGCTAAATTAATTTCTGCTGTCCTTTTGGTCTTCTTAATAATCTTATTTAGTTCATTTCTGGTTGACCTATAATGGTTTAAATTATCTAAACTACTCTCACTTTGTAATCTCTGGTATGCCCTTTTTTTTCTCTGAAACTTTATTTCAGAGAAAAAAAGGGCATACCAGAGATTACAAAGTGAGAGTAGTTTAGATAATTTAAACCATTATAGGTCAACCAGAAATGAACTAAATAAGATTATTAAGAACAGCGTTTTTCATTTTGTTACCTTTGGCCATTTTTTTTACCAAAATGGCGCCTTGTATATTTGAACTAGGATTCAAAGGCACATGGATATTCATGTGCAGGTGAATGAAACATAAACACAACTTGGTGCCGCTAGATTTTGGCTGAAATTTTTTTAGGGGAAGGGGGGGGGGCGCCGATGTTCAAGTTTAAATACGTAGCATATCTTGGATGAAATGAGTATGCCCTTTGATGTAAGTAGTGCGTATATAGTTTGTGATTTTTGTGGTGTTGAAAGAAGAGCAAATGTATTTGAATCTAACTTGTGCAAATGTAGCTTTGGTAGAGGAGGTGAGTTGGGTACATGATGAATGCAAAAGATTGTCAGTTGGTGCATGAAGTGAGAAGGGATGCAAGTTTATGTATGAAGAATGTGGCTGGGGCCAGGAGAGTGGAAGATAGGCCTAGATTAGGGACTGGAAAGAAAGAAGTAACTGATATAAGTAAAGATGAATGATGGGTGAATATGGAGAGAATGGATAGTTTAGAGCAGGTTAGGTGTGTGAGTAAGAGGGGCATGGAGTTGAGAGAGTTTGTTTGCCATGTGCTGGTGTAAATGATGTGTCTGAGAGGTATGATAGTTTAGTGTCTGGGTGTGAGAGGGATGCAGTTAGGATTATGCATGTGGGAGTAAATGATGTAAAGAAGGTGGGTTCATGTGATTTAAGACAGTGGTGTACAAAAGGTTAGTTGAAAAGATGAGTGAAAGGCATTTCAGGTGTGCTTCTGAGATTGAATGTTGAGATGAAATGGTTGTCTTGTGCAATTGGACTGAATGAGTATGTGAAAGGTCTGGGTAAGGAGTCGGGATTGGTGTTTGTAAATGTATGGAATGGCTTTTGGGGGATTAATCAGAAAAGGCTTCCTGCCTTTTCCAATTAATCCTTAGAAAAGGCTGTGTTCTGGATGTGCTTAGGTGGTTTTACCTGACATGCCCATCTGTCAACTAGACACAGGCCCAGGTGAGAGATATCACCAGGTTGGTTTGTTCAGAATGGTGAGGTATCCAGAGAGGAGCACCTGCTGGCATTCAAGGTGATGGTTGGAACCATGCCCTTTTGGATCTAGACTTAAATTTTTGGTAATACTTCAGTTTAGGGGTGCATGCTAGAAGGTGCTATTTAAGGGCTATAATTGATGCAAGCGACTGTATGTTTATCAAAATACTAAAGATGATAGCACCGCCTACTCTAGGCTATTTCTGTCAAAAAGTAACATTTTTTTAGTTACTTTTGAAGCCCCCCATATCTCCTACTTAAATGTGGGGCTTGCACCCCCACACACCTACAACTTTTAAAAAAACTTGTAATATTCCTAATTTGAAAGGCTAACATCAGATTTATATGCAAAATGTGATTGCTAAATATCGGCAGTGCTTCACCGTGTTTTAATAAATAATCACTTCACAACAAAAGCTAAACTATCTCCACCTTTCAGTATTATAATCAAGCCGCGCTTCTTTTCCACGCCTGTCACAAATCTTTGCTTTTAAAATGCCATGATCTATACAAAAGTCTATTAAATTGACTGAGGAATTAATCAAAGTCGTATTAACACAAACAAACCGAATGTACAAGAATCACACTTTTAACTGCTTGGCTCCAGGGTTGCCAATGTTTGAAATAGTCGAATTAAGAGTTGCCAGTGTGTGAAAATAATGGTTAAACATAATATAATTTCATGGGTGACTAAATTTAACATTAATGAAAACCAAGGCTCACATATTTAATTTTAACCTTTTCAAGGTATAGTATCTTAAAACTATATACTTTCCGCACCAAACCAAAACCATATGGTGACTGGAATACCTAAATTGACTTTTATATTTAAACAAAATCAGTCCTCCCCCCCCCCCCTTATCTGCAAAAAAAACAAACAAACAAAAACATAGAAAAATTCATTACATTACTAAATAATGGGCATATATTTTTCTGATCAGCATCAATATATTTTTTGTGATTTGATGAGCCTTTATGCTGATTAACATTTTTTCATTTAATTTTTGGTGATAAAAATATATATATATATATACTCGTATATATATTCACTGAAATTTGAAGTTTAATTTCTTCACAGTGGTACACTATGGTTATGAGATTTTATAATCACTTGCCTACATTTATTTTCATATTACTATAAAAGTTTCATCAACTCTCACTTACTATTTTTTCTATTAAAATTTTGGATCCAAGTAAAGATAGTACCCCCTAAGACAAAAAGGAGGGATTAACTTTACTTGGTTAATTGGGGGAGGGATGACCTTTACTTGGTAAAATGGGATATATATGAAGTTATGACATCAGCATTTTAAAGCTACTGGAATAAGCATAAACTTAGAATTAAACACATGCAAGGATGTAAGAGAGAAATGCTAAACTCTTATCAACAGGAATTTATGTGGCTTGAAAGACGTAAATATAATGTTTTCAATGATTTTTGCGATATGATTGCCAGCCAATACAGTTTTAATTAAGTTATTAAGATTTACTTTCTAGAGTTCTACAAGGTTTACAATTTTTAATCATTTTAAAATAAATTTTCTAACATATGTTCCTAAATAAATTTTTTAATTTATCCTTGGTAGGGATAAGCATAAGTTGATAAAAGAATCACAGCATGGCTTTAGTAAGGGTAAATCCTGTCTGACTAATTTGCTGTCTTTTTATAGTAAGGTGTATGAAGCAGCAGATAATGATGAAAACTATGATATTTTATACTTGGACTTTAGTAAGGCTTTTGATCGAGTGCCACACTTACGACTTCTGAGCAAAGTTAAAGCACACGGGATCGAGGGCAGTATATTTAGGTGGATTCAGTCATGGCTTGGTGACAGACAGCAAAGAGTTAGTATAGATGGAGTTAAATCTGAGTGGGGGTGTGTTAGCAGTGGAGTTCCGCAAGGATCTGTTTTGGGTCCCTTGCTATTCTTAATTTATATTAATGATCTTGACATAGGTATAAGTAGTGACCTGAGTAAATTTGCTGATGATACTAAGCTAGGTAGGGCCATTAGGGCTGATTCTGATGCTGTTGTAATGCAGGAGGAATTGACCATTCTGTCCAATTGGGCCGAGAAATGGCAAATGAAGTTTAACATAGACAAATGTAGTGTACTTAGTATAGGTAGAAATAATCCATTGAATAGTTATAAATTAAATGGGAGAATTTTAAGGAGGACCGATTGTGAGAGGGACTTGGGTATTTTGGTAAGTTCAGACCTTCGTCCTAGAAAGCAATGCCTAAATGCTAAGAATAAAGCTAATAGGATATTGGGATTCATTAGGAGGAGTGTAAGCAATAAGAGTGCTGAAGTTATTCTAAAACTGTATCTGGCGCTAATTAGGCCTCATCTAGACTATGCAGTACAATTTTGGTCACCATATTATAGGAAGGATATTGATTTGCTTGAGTCTGTGCAGAGAAGGATGACAAAGATGATTGGTGGGCTAAGGAACTTACCTTATGGTGAAAGGCTCAGAAAACTAAATCTACATACATTGGAAAGGAGAAGAGTCAGAGGGGAATTGATTGAAGTCTTCAAATGGGTAAAAGGATATAATAAAGGGGATCTGGGTAAGGTTCTTATACTTAGTGAACATGACAGAACACGTAGCAATGGGTTTAAGCTTGATAAGTATAGGTTTAGGAAGGAGATTGCGAGGAATTGGTTTACAAATCGTGTGGTAGATGAATGGAATAGGCTCACTAGACATGTGATAGAAGCCTCCTCTCTGGGTAGTTTTAAGAATAGATTAGATAAATATATGGATGAAGCTGCTAGATAAGACTGACTCTTTTTTTATGTACATATGTATATATTTTTCTAAGGAGTGGGGAGATTATATTTTGCAGTTGCATGAATGGACATAATCCTCTGGATGCATTTTATGTATATTGTAGATTAGATCTGACGAACTCCTGTAAAGGGTGACAATGTTGATGACTTTTCTCTGGTAAGAAATCTTTTGTGTGTTGACTGGAACAGGAGCTGCCAAGTGTAGGCCATGAACGATCTTTTGCAGTCTCCTTCTTTTCTTATGTTCTTATGTTAACTTTGGGAGGGATGATCTTTACTTGGTAAAATGGGAGGGACTATCTTTATTTGATCTAAAGTTTTTTATAATGGTTGGTGAAAAAAGTGTTAGAAGAATTTCCAGCGATTAAAGTGTATGTTGTGTGATTAGGATAAAAAATTGAGAAAACTAGATCAACTGGAGTAAAGAAAGGGAGTGGACTTCCTAAGTTCGTAACCATTCCAGAAGATGTTGAGTCATTAAAATGAGTATAAGTAAAATGGTGGATATGTTTATCCCTTCCTATAATTAGTATATAAATAAAAAGTTGTCACACTTTTTTCACCAATCATTTTATAAAAATTTGTTATAGAAAAACGGCAGTCAGCAGCACTTGCTTTTATCGTAAATTGAACGAGTTCTATGTTTCGCATTGAGGTTATTATTGCAAAATTTGACTTTTATCATCTTTACATCCCTGAAGCAGTAGAAAAGATTTTTTTTTTATATTACGAGGGGCGGTCAATAAGTTTTGCAATTCAGATATAAGGAAATGAGATATGAGAAAAAGTGTTTTATTATTTTTCAATATAACTACCCTCGACTTCAATGCACTTGCGCCACTTGTCCCTTAAGCTTTTAATTGCCGTCAACCATGATGAAATCTCCCGACTGCTGTTCAATCCACTCCTGGACAATGAGCTGGTCATCTTCATCATCCCCAAACCAGCGTCTACGCAGTGCAGCCTTGAGCTGGCGGAATAAAAAGTAGTCGCTAGGGGCCAGATCTGGACTGTAGGGAGGATGGTTGAGCTCCTCGAATCTGCACTCGCTCAGGGCAGCTTGTGCAACTCTGGCCTTGTGGACTTTGACGACGTTGAAGTCGATCATGGGGTGTCAGGTTTCTAGGGACCCAACGGGCACAGACCTTGGCCATGGCCAAATTGTTGTGGATGATGTTGATAACACTTCCATGTGATATTCCAAGTTCTTGCTCAATTTCTTCGACCTTCACCTGTCGATTTTCGAGGATCATCCTCTCCACACGGGCCACATTGTCCTCGTTGGTCACATCTGATGGGCTTCCTGGACAGGGGTCATCTTCAAGGGACTCACAACCACGGCGGAACTCCCTATTCCAGCGAGCAATGGTTGCATAGGAACGGGCGGTGTCGGTGTACACTGCAACCATGCGTTCATGGATCTCTTTTGCATTCTTGCCTTCCTTGGTCAAAAATTTTATCACTGTGTGGTGCTCAACCTTCCCCATTGTTGAAAAATTTGTGACTAAGTATCTGTGATCAGCTACTGCTTCTTAAATAGACGAGGCAGGAGCGTGCGGCTGCAGGTCCTGACTTGTCATAACTTGTCCTAACACCCCACAAACAGCCATCCCCCTTCCTCTGTTTTGCCCTACCAATTTGCAAAACTTATTGACCGCCTCTCGTATATATAGCATGGCCCTCCCCCCCCCAATTTTTATATTTTCTGCTAATTTGCTTGACCATCCTAAATGAGCATCATTTGGTCGATACTTTATCCACATTGATAGGTAGGCAAGGTTGGAAATCATATTGCAAGTGAGGTTATTAGCCTTATAGTCTCAACCTTGACAATCTTAAGAGCATTATAAGTGACTATAATAGTGGAGCTTTACCTAATGATTTGAAAATTTACCATAGCTCGGCATCAGAATCTCTTTTTTTTTAATAAATCGGCATCAGCCGAAATGTTTAATCAGTACATCACTATAAATAATATAATGGAGTAGAAGGGCAGGCACTTACTAAATAATAAAGAATAAAAACCACAAAACAAGTAAAATGCTGTGATTGGCCACATCCGAAGCTACTGTCTGATATCATAGGGCCTAAATTGTAGCCCAGAAATAGCATGTGCCCATAAACTTGGGTATTACCAAATTTTCTTGATTTTCTTTCTGAGGTCTGGTCATTGAGGGGTGTGGTGTCCTTTATGAGCCAGGATTGCTGTGGCTGATGCCCTTGAAAAATTATTGAACAATGTTTTACAAGAAAAAAAAAACAATTTTGCTTTGTTCCGGTTGTTGTTTTTTTCCCTTATGGGACACACTACCAACTATACAACACAATCCTTCAATGGAATGCCCATCTCTCACTTCTAGAATCAAGGCTCAAATCGCTGCCTATATGGAGGCAGACTTCCCAGCTAGTCTGGACCTGTCCAGCAGAGACCAAATCAGAGTTAGAGGGACTAGAAAAAATTTTAAAAAACCCAGATGATGCCCTGAGGAGGAGAATATCTTCAAAGTTCGCAGACTGACATTTGGGGAGTCATTCCAGGGCTTTCTAAGGAGACCCTAACCATGCTGAAGGACAAACATCCACTAGCTCCAGATAACGTAAATTTTCTTTAGATACCTGCACTGGTGCACCGCACCTCCCAAACAACTTGTGATGAGGTAAAAAAAACCCTCAATTTTTTCTTTTCCTCCGGGCTCATCTGGAGGACCTGATGGGTTAACTCCGGGGCATCTTAAGTCTTTGTTGGGTTGTGAAACTGCTGAGGTGGGAGTATGTCTCTTGCCTAATTTGATGAATTTTGTGACTTTGGTCTTGCAGGGTGGGGTGCCTGATTGCTTGGCACATGTTTTTATGGAGCATCACTGTGCACTGGCTAAGAGGGTTTTGGGGGTGTACCCCATTGTTGTGTGGTTTACCTTCCATCACCTTGCGGCCAAGGTAGGTGTGTGGCATGTGTCTTGGGCTTTGGGTGCTCACCTCAGACCAGTCCAGCTGAGATTTGCTGCCCATTCAACCTGGGAATATTTGACTAGCGTTGCCCCAGGGTGGGTCTTTTTGAAGGTCAACTTGAAGAATGCTTCTAATTGCATTCATAGGGATGTTTTCCTTTAGGCTCCCTATGAACAGATTCCTTCTTTAAGTAAAATGTTAAAATCAAGCATACTCCTGGCCAACCTCACTCCTGTATGGCGGTAGGATTTTAAATTCATTTCTTGCATACAACAGGGAGACCCATTGGGAACTTCACTGTTTTCACTCGGTATAGGTAAGATCATTAAAAGCCTAAACTTAGAGCTAATATCTGGTACTTTGACAATGATTCAATTCCTGATACCCCCAAAAGTTTTTGATGACCTTCAGCCTATCATTTCTGTGTTTACCAAAATAGGGCTAGAGATTAATAGCTCCAAATGTGAGTTGACTATCATAAATGATGATGATACTCAAGCCATTTTTCAAAAATTAAAATAGATCTCCCCCATGTTAAGATTGTGGCTTTGGATGATTTGTCTGTATTGGGCTCTTCCATCACTGGGGAAGCAATCAGGCAGGCTATAGACACAAAACATGAAGTTCTAAAACGAATGATATCCCACCTCCAATTAATTGATCTACACCAAGCTTTGGTCCTATTAAAAAATTCATTTTCTTTACTTAAGCTGCAGTACCTCTTGAGATCCCTCCCCCCTACAGGGAGATGGCATCTTTGGAGTCTTTTAATGTTAAGATTGTGGCTTTGGATGATTTGTCTGTATTGGGCTCTTCCATCACTGGGGAAGCAATCAGGCAGGCTATAGACACAAAACATGAAGTTCTAAAACGAATGATATCCCACCTCCAATTAATTGATCTACACCAAGCTTTGGTCCTATTAAAAAATTCATTTTCTTTACTTAAGCTGCAGTACCTCTTGAGATCCCTCCCCCCTACAGGGAGATGGCATCTTTGGAGTCTTTTAATGACTCTGAAAGATGCTGTCTCCAAACTAATTGACATTCAAGGTATTCATGGACTCGGGCAACTCTCCTAATTGGGATGGGTGACTTAGTAATATGATTGACACAAGGCATTGCTCTCCCTGGGTACATACCCTCCTTGATTTCAGTTAACCCTTTAATGCGAGCCGTCCTTTCACCGGTTACTGGTTTGGCTCAAGTGGACAGGATGGCTGGACCTAATTAGATTATTGAGGGGGATGCTTGGGGACAAAGCTTTTGAGCCTGAAAATAAGAACCGCTTGAAGCAGAAATGCTGGTTCATCAATAATTGAAATTTGAACTATTGGGGGGGGGGGCTATTAGTTTTATTTCATTAAATGCATTGAGTATATCATCTGCAGTGGAATGACCCAGAAAAGCTGATCCCCAATACATTAATAAAATCATAAGAGGTTTAAAGTGGAATCACAGAGGCCCCCAGGGCCCTTCAAAGTGATGCCACTGCTGAACATAGTGCTTCCAGCATATTACATCATCTGATGTAGGTCATCATATGGGATGGGGGGGTATCAGCCTTAGGTGAGAATATTACAAATATTTGTTCAGTTTATTTAAAATAATGTAGATTGGTCTGGATCCATGCAAGTTAACCTAAAGTAGCACATATGCTAACAGGTCAGAATGTTCAGAAGTATAACCTAGGAATTGGCACTTCTTTGTTCTATGAATAATTATTATCAATACATATAGTATATATCGTCAACAAACAAAGAATTAACTATATATCAAACTATAATATATATATATATATATATATATATATATATATATATATATATATATATATATATATATATATATATATATATACACATGCGCATCATACAATGATAATATGTAGGTGGCTCTGATTACACAAACCCTTTATTGTCCATATATTTATCCAGCTTCAATTTGAAAGACCTCAAGGTTGCTGAATTTACTATTGTTTCTGGCAGCTCATTCCAAAGATTCACAATACAATTTTTTAATGTATCACTATTGTAGTTGATTTTCTTTAATTTAAGGTTATGGCCTCTATTTTTGTTATTATAAAAATTAAAAAAGTCTGCCAATCTTACTCTATCTATACCTGTAATCATTTTGTATACCTCAATCAAATCTCCCCTCACATACCGTCTTCTCACTGAGAACATTCCCAATTTCCTCAATCTTTCAAGATATGGGAGTCTATGCAGACTCGGTATCATTTTAGTTGCTCTACGCTGTACACCTTCCATCATATAAAGGTCATGCTCATAATAGGGTGACCACCACACCTGAACACAATATTCAATATGTGGATGAACATATGATGTATACAATTTTTTAATCACTTCCTTACTCTTATAAGTAACATTTCTCTTAATCAATCCCAACATTCGATTAGCCTTGTTCTTTGATTCTATGCAATTTGTTTTGCATTTTAGGTCACTTGTTATAATTACTCCCAAATCTTTTTCTTCTTGAACATCTTGCAACCAAATCCCCTCAATTTCCTAGGAGAAGTTTCTATTGTTTTTACCAATGTGTAGGGATTTACATTTATTATGATTTAACTTCATTTCCCATTTATGGGCACAGGCGGCAATTTTATCTAGGCTTCTCTGGAGTGTTAGGTTCCCTTCCACATTACTTACTGGAAAGAACAGCTTAACATCATCATCAAACATTTCAGTTTTGCAGCCAAAACAAGGGTCCTATCACAGATCCCTGAGGCACTCCACTTTCCACCAACTTCCATGTCGACTTAGACCCACTTAGTATTACTGTTTTCTTCCTGATAGCCAAAGTTTGATCCACTTCGGGACTCTTCCAGAGATTTCATACTTCTCTAGCTTATGCCCAAGTCTCTCGTGAGGGACCTTGTCAAAGGCTTCACTAAAATCAATATATAATACATCTATATCTTTATTACCTTTGTCAGTTTGTTCAGTAACAAAATTCATGAACTCAAGTAGGTTATTGAGACATGACTTCCCATTTCGAAATCCATGCTGCGAATCATTAATAAACTTGTTCTCCTCTAAGAACTTTTTAGTATCAGTGCTAATTAATCTTTCCAATATCTTTCTGGGTAATGATGTAAGGCTTATAGGTCTGTAGTTTTCCACTTTTTTCTTGCAACCCTGCTTATGTACAGGCACAACATTGGCCTCCTTCCAGTCTTCAGGAATCTGACTACATAAGTGAACAATCAAAAATAATTTTGAATGCATTTGCAAGACTTTCCTCACCTTCTTTTAAGAGTCTAGTGTAAATCCCATCTGGCCCAGGAGATTTATTAGGCAATATTTTTTTAATAACAGCTTTTTCATCTACGAAAAATTTACATTCTCAAGAACTGGCCTACTTTCCAAATTAACATCTGGGTCCCAATCAATTACACTTTCATGAGTGAAAACAGAGGTGAAGTATAAGTTTAACACATCAGCAATATCTTTATCCCCTTGATAGCTCTCTCAATTATATTTTAATGGCCCAATAGTGGAGCCCTGCTTAGAATTTATTTTATAATAACTAAAGAACTTCTTGATATTTTCCTTATTACTATTTGCAAGGTTGATTTCTGACAGTCTCTTACATTTCCTAATTTCTTTTTTTAACTCTTTTGTGGTGCATTTCAAGTCTTCCCTATTTAATTCAGTTTTATTATGCTTATACCTTTTAGCAGCAATTTTCTTTGTCTTCAACTTGGACTTTACACTGTCTTTTAACCATGGGTTCTTTTCACTAGCATTTTTTCTCCTTGTGTTTAGGGGTATGCAACTTTTTTGAATTGAATCTAGGATACATTTGAATCTATCCCACATTTCAAGAGCATCCAGACCATGAAATTCATCCTTGCATGAGATAATACTTAACATTCTTCTAAACTTATCAAAGTTAGCTTTGGAGAAGTCTGGGATTAATGATAAATTATCCCTGACTGAAATGCCATTCATATTAATATCAAACATGATTATGCTATGGTCACTTTCTCCTAGCGGTTCTGTAACTTTCAAGTTATTTAAATAAAATCTAACCATGATGTCCATTTGCTTACTCTGAGAAATTTTATTTAATAATTCATTGAAAGCAATGGCTACAAAATCTGATTGTAAAACATCATCTTTTAACATTGACTTAAAGTGGAGGGGTGAGTCCAAACATAATTACATATCCTAATTTATCTTTACCAAGTCTTTGTACATCCTTAACATTTAGGAACATTAGCTTCATCACATCTACAGCTTCACTTCCTGTTCTAAGAGAAATGGATTTTTTTGCAACCTATAATGCTGAATATGCTTCAGCTCTTGTAACATCTTCCATAGTGGTAAAATAGGCCGAAAATAAAGTGGAGGAGGCTGGCCTCCTCCACTTTTTTGTTGGTTACATTCTCATGCGCCTACCCTGGATGTGGAGCACTCTTCCTTCTTAGCTTTAGCTTTTGTCCTTTTTATTGTTGGTATTTGTTTTTTACTCTAGTCTAGTAGTAGGCTGTGGTATGAGTATGGTTACTTTTTTCCTAGTAGGCAGTCGCCAGATGGGCTCCTAAAATAAAAAAAATCACCCATTGCTACCAAAATCTAGGATTAGTGGGGTTGCTACTGCTTGCCCTTTGTGCTTGGGAGGGTTCATGCACACAGACTTGTAGATTGCAAGGATTGATTGAAACTTTGGTGATAACTAGTTTGTTTATTCTAGAGCACGTGTTCAAGATGACCTCCATTTAGCTCTAAGCATTTCTTGAGGCGCAGCACAAAGTTGTCCATGGTGTGCTTACAAACTGACCGACTAATGGCTTTGATCTTCTGATGGTTTCCTTGAGTTCCGTTATGGTCCTGGGTCTCCCTGCATACTCAGTCTTTAAGGTAGCCCCAAAGAAAGAAATCGGGGGGGGGGGCAAAGGCCTGGGCTGTGAGATGCCCTCTCAAAATCAGTCTTGAGACTGATCACACAGCCACCAATGTTCTCTTTCAGCTAATCTTGGGACAGGTTTGAGGTGTGAGAGATTGCTCAATCTTGCTGAAACCAGAACTCCCCCATAAGTGACTGGAACAGGGTCTGTAGCTCCCTCTTGAAGGTTTTGAGGAACTCAACATACCGTTCCTTGGTGACTGTCCCTGTTGTGCTAGATTCCTCAAAGAAGAATGGTTCGATGATGCCTCTGGCTGATATTGCAGTCCATACCGTGCACTTAGGGGAGTGTAGGGGCTTGGTGGCTACCTCATTTGGTCTGGAGGTCGCCCAGAAGACATTTGTCTTCAAGTTTACCTTTCCTTCAAGATGGAATTGAGCTTCATCTGAGGTCCCTAGGAGGTTAAGACAAGTTGGGGTCTCCTGAATCTTCTCCAGTATCTTGACTGCCATAGCCTTTCTCTGCTCCTTGTCTGAGGCTATAAGGGTCTGTATTCTGTATGGGTAGGCCTCTACATCCATTACTAGCACTCTCCTGCTGCAAGTCTCATGGGATATAATGAGGGACTGACTTCACTTGCACACACAGCGTTTTGGACTCTGCTGAACTGACTCTCACACACTCTCTACCTGCTCTGCTGTACGCTTCTGGGGCATCCTGAATTGCTTGGATGGTTGTCACTGGCTGCATTGAGGTTCTCCACTGTCCCATAGTTCTTAAAGTGGTCCACCCAGTCCTGAATTCTGCTCTTAGAGGGGGCTTTTTCATATTAAAACTGATGCACGAATGTGTCCTGCACTTTCTTGAATGAGGCTGTCTTGTAGTAATGTTTGACACCGTATATCCTCTGCTGGAGCTCCCATTGAGATCTAGTTTTGTTTACAGGCATTGCTTTTGTCATGTCCTGCAAAGGAAGGGTGATTAGTGAATGAATATTAGATGGTATGATGAATCGGAATTGTGAATTGTTAATTTTAAGGTGAATTGGTATTGAAATCGCTAAAAATAATCCCAGTTTTCTGATTTCAAAAGCGTTTCCTTCAAAATTTAGTACAGACACTCTTTCAACTGTATATTTTAATTTTTTAACTTTCTCTCCTACTTGCTAAATAGCTGAATCAAAATTTTAAACATTGTTTATTTCCTCTTAGTGTTAATCAAGTTATGTATTTACTCATTTGTCCTATTATTCAGTGAAATTGTTAATAAGTTATTTACTAATAGATTTAGATTAGCCGACAAGAATGCATCACTATTTAATATCAATTAATATTATATTGAAGATCTGACTGTATAAGAAATGTATCGTATGTTTGATTATTTATATGCGTGAAATGAAGGCCTGCTCTGGGCTCAGGCATCATTTAGAAGAGTTGATGCAATTCTAAGATGTTAGAGCTTTGTTCAGCAACGCTGCCAGAGTTGGCACGATCGTACAAATTTGGTATCTCTTTACCGTAAAGAAGCGCTTTTGTTACCATGATTTGTACAAATTTGGTAGCTTTTTGCCGCAAAGAAACACTTTTTGATACCATTTTACTTTGTTTTAATTAGATTTGGTAAGAATTTACCAATTTTGTTACGTTTTCAGAGTAAGTTTTGTTACTATTGATAAAATTCTTTTGGCAGCGGGCAGCCCTGTTGTTCAGTTGACTAACAGCAACCATAGAGATAAGTTATGCTGCATGCGCTTCCTACTCCCAGCCTATGTTAAATGATGAGTAACAATATCATAAGAGCTGAATATTAATAGTATTTAATACATTAGTTATTAGTTGACATTGTCAAATTAGTGTGATTTGAATTACAATTTCCACATAAACTGTGTATTATTCGCTATCAAAGATCTAAATTCACTTGGTTTTGACGACTGATGATACCAAACTGCCAGCATAAGGCACTATATCAGAAGATTAGTTATTGGCAGATACTATGCTAACTTAGGCACAATGTTCATCTTACATTTTTGTGTATTATATTCTATTTAGTTTATGTAATGACTAACTTTATTAATTATTATTGAAGTAATGAGTATTATTATTACACAGAAGGAATTATGAATCGATGGTACATAAATTAATTAAATATTCTATTTTGTGAAGGAATTGGAATTGTAACTTATAACTCGAATTGGAATCACAAATATTTTTTGAATCGTCCCATCTCTAAAGGATGTATCACAAAAAGTCTGTGCAGGTCCGTTTTTGGGGGGTGACCCTGTATATGTAATGCTCCTGAATAGGGTTGAACTCCAAGAGTCTTTTCTAGTGGATTAAGGAATTGTTATTATTACCTTTACCTACTGCATATATATATCTATAACGGTGACCCAAAAGTTACTTCACATTTTTAAAAATTAATAACACCAAAAACTAATTAACTTATAAAAGTGGGTGATATATACAATGAAAGAAGAGATCTTGAATTTTTATTATTTAAATATAATATCCCTCAAATTTTCTCCATTATTGTTAAAACAAAGGCGGATTCTTTACACCATATTTTCTATGGCATTTTCCAAAACATCAGGATTGATTTTGTCAATTTCTTCAATGATGTTTTGTTTCAATTCTTAAAGATTATTAGATTTATTTACGTATACCTTTTCTTTATGGTATCCCCAAAGGAAAAAATCTGGAGGGGTAAAATCAGGTGATCGTGGTAGCCAAGAAACGTCGCCTAAACATGAAATTAACTGACCAGAGAAGGCTGCTCTTAGTGTTGCCATGGTTTCTCTCGCTCTGTGGGGTGTCGCCCCATCTTGTTGAAACCACATATCGTGCATATCCAAATCTTCCAGTTCTGGCAATAAATAACCTTGTATCATTTCTCTGTAAGTGTTCCCTGTTACTGTCACTGTTTTTCCATCAGCATCCTCGAAGAAGTAGGGACCAATGATTCTCGAACTGGTTATGCTGCACCAGACCGTAACATTTTGTGTATGAAGAGCCTGCTTGTGAATTATCATGGGGTTTTCAGCACACCAGAATCTGCCATTTTGTTTATTAACGTATCCAGTAATGTGAAAATTGACTTCATCGGACATGATTAGGTGCGAGATAAAAGTCAAATCATTTGTTAGTCCCAAATGATGTTCGAGAAATTTCTAGTTGACGTTTGTGGCTGTTGTTGAACACTGGTTAACCATAGCAACACTAAGAGCAGCCTTCCCTGGTTGGTTAATTTCACGTTTAGGTGACGTTTCTTGGCTACCATGATCACCTGATTTTACCCCTCCATATTTTTTTCTTTGGGGATACATTAAAGAAAATATATACGTAAATAAACCTAATAATCTTCAAGAATTGAAACAAAACATCATTGAAGAAATTGATAAAATCACTCCTGATGTTTTGGAAAATGTCATGGAAAATATGGTACAAAGAATCCACCTTTGTTTCAACAATAATGGAGAACATTTGAAGGATATTATATTTAAATAATAAAAATCCAAGATCTTCTCTTTCATTTTATATATCACCCACTTTTATTATTTAATTAGTTTTTGTGTTATTAATTTTTTAAAATGTGGAAGTAACTTTTGGGCCACCCTTTTTATATATATATATATATATATATAAATATTGGTTAGGGCTTCTCCTATGAAGCTTCAATTTAATTTGAAGGATGAATGAAAGGACGTATAAAGGGAAATTCATTTCATTTTCTTGATAGATACAATGTTTCGGGTGAACTTTTCACCCATCTTCGGGTACTAGAAAATACAATTCATGGAGTAGACAAACAATTTAAGTTAGATTTTAACAGACAATCAAAATTATGAATTTATGGAAAGTATTTAATATTTATTAAGGGGGGGATTGTGAAAATTTACAGGTAATTGATATTTTTGGATTATTATGTTGGGAGTTAAAAAAAATTAATGATTGAGGAAACACTGGAAACACATCAAGATAAACTAACCTTAAACAATCAGCTGTTAGAGGATAACTGGGAAGAAAGGGCAAGGAGCGTAAGAAGAAAGAGAAGGTTAGGAGGTTGGTAATATTTTTGTTTAGAGTAGAAGTAGTGGTTGAGAAGAAGAATTGGAATTTAAGGAAGGAGAAAGGTACTTAATATACATAGATTCAAGGGTTCTTAATGATAGGGTATCAGGGGTGGTTTCTAAGATTTTAAAATTGTCCATTGTGATATCAGTTTTACAATTAATAGAGTGAAGCCTAACAGGTGAAAATTCTTTCATAGAGAGAACCTTCCCTGTCCTGTGGCTAACACCCAAATGGGAACAGAACCTCACCCTCAGCGAGTGCACTGTACTGCCTATGTATCGCCCCAGTTAATAATTGGGGCAAGTAAACTCATAAATAACGGAGCACTTCGCTTCAGGCGGGATTCTGTCCTTACAATTAAAGTATAATCCTATGTGGTGTCTATTTATGAAAATTAACTTAAAATTGGTATGGAAAAAGAATTCATTTAATCCAGATGTAATTTCTTTACAACATCTTGGGGTGAAATCCGGAGTAGGATGAACAAATATTAAAATTCCGGAATATTAGTGTTTTGATGGCACTTATTTTGAAAGAAAAGTCAAAAAAACTTAACAAGTTTAGGCCTTGACCACTAAAGGTTGGCTTACGAAAAACTTTGGTTACAAATCTAGTTGGGAAATGTGGATATCCAAAAATGAGATGGAATAATTGAGCTCCTTTTCGCAAGTAAATTTAATATTAGGATGTATATGATTGGCATATTGCAAGAATTTATCGCAGGACTCCTCAGTATTGAACAGAATATATGTATCATCGACAAAGCTGCAATAAAGTAAGGGTTCAATACTTCCAAGTTCCTCGCTGGATAATTGTTCCTCAAACCAGGACATGAAGAGATCTGCAAAGACAGGGCCCAAAGGACTGCCCATGCCCACCCCATCTATTTGGCTGTAGGGAGTTTATTGCCCATGCTCAATTCATAAGTAAATTTTAGCACAAAGTTCTCCTCAAAATGTTGCTTGATGTTAACAAGCTATTCTTCATTTTGGACGTTGATGTAGATGTCATCTACATATTGGCAATATGCGTGTGGCTTATTTTCCATGGTGTCCAATAAACTCTCATAACATCAATGGCAACTACATTACTAAAGTACATAGGAAAAGTACAGACATGGGAAGATGCCTCAATGCAGAGTGAATGCCCTGAAAGGTACAAAATAAGCGTAATCAGCTCATACATCCACGGTAACTTTTCCATCACAAGATTGCAAGAGTAAAGCGAATACTTGTGAATAATGGTTTCTCAAACAGCATGATTGATAAACAACTCCAATCATTTTTAAATACCATTACAAACATGCGGCTAAAACTGAAAGTAATCATGGAGAAGTTAATAACATCAAAGTGTATTACAGAATCCAGATATCCCTGGCCTATAAAATAGATGGAAAAAACATCAGATTATTAACTGTAACATCAAGGTTAAAAATCAAACCGATAACATCCAACTCATCATCTATTATAAAACAACAAAAGCCAGCAATCTTCTGATGAAAAATAACATCTGTCCTAACTCCTCGAATCTCAAGTCAACCAACATAGTTTACGAGTTCACCTGCCCCAATAAAGACTGTAAGCTTTATAATAACTAAATATATTGGCATGACAACTACCACACTTTCGAGACAGTTAACTATGCATCTACAAAGCGGAGGGCCCAAAAAAACATATGGAGAGTGTACATAATATTAACCTAACGAGAGATATGCTCGTTGATAACACCATTATTAAAAGAAAAGGGGTTAATAAAGTGAGGCTTAACATCTTACAAGCCATATTAATAAATGAGGATAAGCCAGCCATCAACAGTCAAGCGACAAGCTGGAATCGTACATTAAAACTATTTAAAAAATTCCATGCACAAGAGTGGCTTATTTCCTCTAATGTTACATTTAACCAAGGAAAATAAATACCCCTTAAAAATCGTTTTCTCTCACTTTACTTTCTGCCGGATCCTCACTCCACTCAGTACATCGGTAAAGGAGGCAAGAAATTCCATAACGCTCCGAAGATGATTAAATAAGATCGAAAGCTTAGCAATTTAGTTTGGTTTTTACCAAACACATTCATTTAAAAAAGAGATGAATACTGGACAAGTAATCCACCATCTACAAGATGGAATAAAAAAAGATAGTTAGAAGAAAAGAAAGTTGACAAAGGAAATTAATTAAGGCAAAATACACAATGGTCTTCAACAAAATTTGCATTCAAGATAGACTACTACCCAACTACACTAATATATATATATATATATATAATACACCTGAAGATATTCCATCAAAACTTGCTTTTATAATAAATTGGTCCATAATATTCTGGTTTCTTTCCTGCATTTATAGGTAGGTAGCTATGTTCCTATACTTCTTTGGATATACATGTATATGTGTGTGTGTGATATATATATATAGTACCCTGCAAAAGTTTACAACACACCATGGAAAACAGATTTATGTATTCCTCAATGCATATTTTCTTCAGTTCAGACATGTTTGTTGGTTCTCTTTTGGTTTCTGAGCTTCAGTTCCTTCTATAGATTTTCGATAGGGTTCAGATCTGGGGATTGACTAGGCCATTTTAGAAAATTTACACCATTTGATCTAAACCAATTTTGTGTCAGGTTTGCTGTATGCTTTGGATCTAATCCTGTTTCAATTTAAGAGAATGCACACTTGGACGTTAATTTTTCTTCAAGATTCCTCTATTATGTTCTCCATTCATTCTTCCTTCTATGGTTTTGATATTTCCAACACCTGCGGCACCAAAACAACCCCAAATCATGATTGAACCACCTCCATATTTTACTGTTGGGGTAGTGTTCTTCCATGCATATTCAGTACCTTTCTTTCGCCATACCCTCAGAGCTCCATTATGGCCGAACAGTTCTATCTTTGTCTCATCCGACCAAAGTAAGTTGTCCCAAAACTCTGCAGGTTTACCAACAAGCTCTTTTGCAAAATTCAAACAATCATGAACCTGTTTTCTTGTAAGAAGTTGGGTTTTCCTTGGAGACCGTGAGTAGATGCCCATGCTACAAAGCGATCAACTAATTGTGTCTACTCACTGTAACTCCACTCGTGCTGAAGTTCTTTAAGAGTAACCTTGGGTGTTTTGCTGACCTTTCTTACTAATAATCTCCCTGCACATTCGGTTATCTTGCGAAGATGGCCAGAACTGATCAGAGGAAGAGTAGAATTTTGAGACTTCCAATGACGTATTATCGTTCCAACTGAACTGAATGGAACTACTAACTGACGAGAGATTTTTCTATAACCAATGCTACTTTTATGAAGGGCTTCAATACTTTTTTGAAGATCTTGATCGATTCGTTTCTGTTTCCCCATGTGAATATTTACAGGATGCTATCTGATAAAGAATCACATGATAGCTTATACCAGTCCCTAAGTAATGGGCATAGATTAATGTAGAATGTTCTAGACATTGTAAGAAGTTTTTCCTTCTTGAACATTTATGAGTAAGTGATAAAAATTGATATGCATTGTAACCTTTTGCGTTACTAATTAATTGTATTTCTTTAATGAAAAACTATATTGATGTTTTAGTATGATCCTGATGATTTAATTTATTGTCAGTAATAAAAGTTTCATTTACCTAACATGCTTACAAATACATAAATGTCTGTTTTTCATGGTGTGTTGTAAACTTTTGCAGGTTACTGTATATATAATATAAATATATCCAAAGAACCACATGATTGTACCTATAAATGCAGGGAAGAAACCACAGTTTTTTGTCCAATTTATTATAGGTAAGGGAAATAGTAAGAATTCCTTAATCCACTAAAAAAGTCTCCTGGAGTGAGTTCCTCAACCCTCTTCAGGAGCATCACCCATATGACTGGGCAACCATCCATATTAATTAGCCTTATCTAACTGCATTAACATGTATGTTATAGTTCATCATCAAAAATATATATATTATATTTTTATTTTGCATGCTCCTTTGAGAGTATCGGTTTACATTCCCCACTTTTTCCCAATCCTTTTTAAATGTTTCCTATGAGAGATGACTCAAATATTTACTCAATTCTCTTTATCACACAAAGGTTTATAACCCCCAGACTTTAAACTTTACCTTATCCAAATACAAATGAGAACTTGTCTCAAAATCAGGCTTTGATAAACATAAACTTTTGTATTTATTCACTGACACTAAATAAACATATAAACAACTACTTCATGAATGTGCCTATCTGGTTCAACAATCTCCAAGATCTCAGGCTCCATCCACAACTAATTGGCTGAGAATTGCTCAAGGCCATGTTTAGAGATCAAGCCAGCGTCACATGATGAAAATCAAGTGATTTCTTTTCATATAAAAAGAAATTCTGAAGCATACTTGAATTATTATTATTCAGATTATTTCAAAACAATTATTACCGATTTCATTGTAGGTACCTATCTAGCATTCTGCTTTACTCATTTGTCTTCATTCCTTGCCATTCCCAATAATTTACTTAGTTGGGTTAACAGATTTTCAATTTGTGAAAAACCCTTCTGATGAATCTGGATAGAATGAAGCAAAAGCCCAATACTTTCTATCGCTATTTCCTAGATTCCTTTCAACATGCTTGCATTCATCTTCAGGGAAGACTAAATAAGGCATCATATCAATTAAAAACTAAATAGTGCCCCCCCCCCCCAAAAAAAAAAAAAAAAAACTCAAGAAGTAGTACACAAAACCTATTGATTACATCCAGAATTATGGTTAAATTTTTTTTAAAGAAAATGGTGATAAATAACTAAATTTCCCAAAAGTGAAAACCAGAAAATTAAAAAATATTGCTGTATACAAGATAAACATTCCATTGAGAACAAATGACAAGATTTGTGAGAAATAAAACAATACATAACAAAAGTAGAGAAGGCAAAATGCCTACAAAGTTAAGAAGCAATGATCCTGCAGGTTATTGAAAGAGAGAGTACCTTGAAATAAACAATAAATCTATATCCAAATTGGACCCAAAATAGTTCACTCAATAACTTGTAGGAACATTACTTCTTAACTTTGTAGGCCATTTTGCTTCCTTTAATTTTATTCTATATTGTTCTAGGCTATTGAGCAGGCATCCTTCTGAACTTTCAGAAGCATAGTAAAAGGTAAATGAGTTTTATTTTCCTCAAATTTAATTATTTTGTGATATGGCTGTATGTTTAGATGCTAGGAGTATGCCTCTGGATGCTTTAGTTGGTATGTAGTAGGCAATATATATGGGGTTGAAATAAGGGTGTTTCTGAGTGCTGGATATGTTTTATGGGTAGTGTATAGTTGAGCAATTCATTCTGTGAAAACCCCCCAAAACAAAACTCCTCAAGTAAACCAAAATGGTGAAATCATGATATCAAATTCAAATTTAAGGATAGGAACTGTGCATACAAGCATCGTAACCCATCCAGAGAAAATAATCAAATTTTTGTAGCCTGACGAAGGGAATGTCAGAAGGAAATACAAAATGTTCAAAGAAAATATGAAATTCAACTTGCCAAAGAATGTAAACATAACCCTGAGAAGTTTCTCGATTATGTATCCAATAGAAACCTGATAAAGGAAACAATAGGGCCTATCAAAAATGGCAATAACAAATTAGTTTTGGATACAGAAAAGGTGGCTAATATACCATAAACGAACGACATGATAAACTTTAGGGTTATTCCATACCAAGTGGTCCAATTTTAGGAATCTGCCCCACCTTACCATCTCAGATTTTGATGGAATTTGGCACACAAGTTGGTACTTGGCCCAAATGGACCTATACAAATTTTTAGCTCTGTAGCTGCTATAGTTTCCAAGATACAGTACCCCTGTTTTTTACCCCAAACACCGGAACCAAGACTGGCAGTTTCACAGAGGCCTTTTTACAGGGCCTTTACTCAGGTGCTATATGACTTGAGGTGCTGAAAATCGCTGGTCTTAGCCTACATTTTTGCAAGGGTTTCAAAAATCAAATCAGTTTTGACCCAGGTGACTTATAGCTTTCTCACAAACTAAGGTTTAAAATGCAAAAAAATTACCTGTAACACCAACCAGTGCTGAACTCATGAGCCTATATCTCCTGAACATTGGGGTTATATGATACCAAATTATTTTCCTGGAGTGGCATCTAATTTTTTAGCCTGCGTGCCAAATTGGAAGTTTCTAGGTCTAACAATCTCTACATTAGAAAAATGCGAAAAATGACCCATGTTCAATCAGTTATTTGACCATCACGCCAGTTTTTTATAATTTTTTGGTCTCATTGGAAAGAGCAAGTCAAATAGCCTTGGAGACGGACCAAAATATCTTTTTTGAGACTGAGTTTCTTCTTAGTCAAATGCTAACTTGAATTTGCCCTAGTTTTGGCCTTTCAGAGCTTGGCTGGAACTTTTTGATTTGTAAAAAAAATGTGTACTCTCTCAGACAACATACCACCAATATTTGTACTTTTAATCCTGCATTGGTCCATGGTGGCTGTGCCACTAGCCATTCTGTGACAGCTGGTCACAGATTGGTATCCACACCCGATAGCCGTGCAAGCCCAGCCACTGGCCCTGCCGCTCACCTCTTCTCCACTCCTCCATGCTGTGCCGGTGTTGGGTTTTTTGATGGTTCCTAAGCTTTCAGGTGGGTTTCTAGCTGGTTCCCAAGCCAAGTGTGAGTTTCTTACTGGCTCCCAAGCCATAGCCAATTTCTTCTTACATAGCTGCCAATTTTGCCTGCAAGTCTTGGATAACAGTGTCAGGCAAACTGTAATTCCTTCCAAGTGTCAAAGCTGTTGGTACAGGAACAATGCACAGAATGTGAATCTCTGAAATCCAACACTTGTCAAGTGTAGATGGCCAGTGGAAGTTCCTGCAAAGTCAATGTGGGTGCATGAAGTTTATCAAAGCATCTTGTTCTAGAGACACCTTGCCAATGTTTCTGATCCACCATTTTGCATCATATATACAAGCAAAATATTGGCCTGGTTGCAGATTTGCAGTTTTTACAAAAACCTTGTCTGACACAGACAATGTGGCCATGAATAATGTGCAGTCTGCAGACATTTGGCTCACATCAATTGGCTTGAAACAGTGGTGTTCCCTTGTCCAGCCACTGTATGTGGTTTGGTAAATCGCTGCTCCTGGACTTCTTTAACCTCTGCAACTTCAGCGCTGCTGACAAAGAAACTTCACTCCTGGCACCTGCTTCTCACAAAATTTGTACAGGTCTTCAGCAGTAAGAACGTGGCCTTCCAGTGGAGACTGTACACTTGCTCTCTGAGCAAGGCGCTTGATCGTGCCACCAATTCCATTACAAGGAGATTTTCCATGGGATGTGGCGAAAAAGTTCCATTCTTCTGAGATTTCATAGTCTTATTCATGGTGGCAAAGATTTGCAAAATTCTTGAAGTTCTTATATTGTGCTGCTGACCTATTGCTGAAGTAGTAAATGTTCCTGATGGTGGCCATATTGGCTTTCAGATACTGCAAAACTGTTCTGATGAACACATAGACAGTCACTGAGTATGCCCATGCTGTGGCACTTCACCTCATCATTTTCTCTGGTGTAAACTGCAAATGGGTGCAATGTGGCTTGGCTGTTATCCCAGTGAAACCCTTGAATTTCATCCTGCATCATAAAGGAATAATTCTCTGCAAAATCTATCAAAATCTCCAATTTGTCTTCCTGCAGATTCTCCTTGAGTCTTTTCAGATAATTAGCCTGATGTTTGGCAGTGTAGTGGTGGACTGACAAGTTGGTAAGCTTTCCACTAACATCCTTGACAAATTCTTCAACTGATAACTGGTTACTGATTAGATTTTCTCAGTCTGTCTGTATCTACTCCTTGAACTCAATTGTGACTTCAGGATCTGAATCCTCAGAGATTTGAACCGGTTATTTATGCAGTGGCTCTTCACCAGGGCAGTTATCACTCCAGCGAAGCATGCAATCATGAGAGTTCAAATCAGACAGTTTTGCCAATCAGTTCTTTGTAATTTTCAGTTATTAACTGTGTTTCAACTAACATTAGCTTGATATTTTGGTAGTGCATACAAACACACATACTGTGTGCCTATCTTTTCTGCAGGATACTTGTTCCGGAAGTATGCAAACAGCTCATTCAAGTTGCACAAAAGAAGTCTTCTACATTTGAGTTATTATGCCATTGATTCGTACACTTACTTTGTCTTTCATTCCTGGGCATAGCCTGGAGAACTCATCATCTTCATTAAGCTTTTCTGCTACATGCCGTTTTGTCATGTCTGCTAATGGTTTTCCTTTCGTTAATGCTGGCTGAGCAAGTACACCTTCAGCATCATGTAACTTTCTTGCTGCTTTAACCATCCTTTCTGACACTTGAAATTCTTCAGCAACTCTTTTCCTCAACCAACTCTTTGGCTGCAGAGTCAGAATCTGGAGTTTGTCATAATGGTTAGAGGCTATACACTTGCTCTGCAGTGCAGACAAAAGATTGGTGTAATCCTTACAGATTTGGCATGCAGCTTGGCTGGCTTCAGCTTCAGGCTGCATATCACCAATGTCTAACCCACCAGCTACTGCAATGGATTCTGTTAACTTCTGTTGTAATTGCTGAATCTTCATGCCTCCATAGCCAGGTAAATCCCTCTTGCTGACCTTTCTAAACTTCAAAGGGGACAAACCAAGTGCTCCAGCAGTAGTATCAACAGCTTCTGTTGCAAGAACTCTTTTAATAGCTTCAGGTTCTTCACCAGAAGAATTGTCATTTGCCTCGCCAGATTTTGACTGAAATCTTGAACTCAGTTCACGTTGGCATGTTGGACACAGCACTCCTTCCAGGTCTTGCCCAGTCACTTTCTTCAGCTTAGCTGCTGTATCAGTGTTAATATTGTGCAGACCCTTTACAATTTTATTCAAATCACTAGCATACAGTATTTTTGAAATTAAATAAAATAAAATGTAAATTGTGTAATAATGGACTAGTAACTTAGAAGGCACATGTTCATTACTTCAAATAAGTTATAGTACTAAAAAAACCTGAATTTTAACATCTCTACTCCAAATCAATACAGTTGCAAGCCCGAAAGGCCCAAACTAGGGCAAATTCAGGTTAGCATTTGACCAAGAAGCAACTTGGTCTCATAAAAGATATTTTGGTCTCCAAGGCTATTTGACATGCTCTTTCTGGTGAGACCCCCCCCAAAAGACGATCAAAAACTGGTGTGGTGGTCAAATAACTGATTTGATAGGGTCTAATGTAGAGATTATTATACCTAGAAACTTCCAATTTGGCACACATACTAAAAAGTTAGATGCCAGTCATCCAGGAAAAAAATTTGGTATCATATAACCCAATGTTCAGGAGATATAGGCTCATGAGTTCAGCACTGGTTGGTGTTACAGGTAATTTTTTTGCAATTTAAACCTCAGTTTGTGAGAAAACTATAAGTCACCTGGGTCAAAACTGATTTGATTTTTGAAACCCTTGCAAAAAGTTAGGCCAAACTACTCATTTTCAGCACCTCAAAGCATATAGCAACTGATTAAAGGCCCCCCTAAAAATGCCTCTGTGAAACTGCCAGTCCTGGTTCCCATGTTTGGGGTCAAAAACAGGGGTACAGTATCTTGGCAACTATAGCAGCTACAGATTTGAAGTTTTGCACAGATGTTTGTGGCAAGTACTAACTTGTGTACCAAATTTCATCAAAATCTGAGGTGGGGAACATTGGACCACTTGATATGGCATGACCCTTTAACAAGCGTAACCTTTTAACCGATAGCAAATTCTTCAAAGCAGAAATAGATTTTTATATCAATAAGTTAAAATCCAGTAAATCTCCAGGTCTTGATTTAATCTATCCAGCGTATTTAAAAGAAATTCAAAACATGTTAGTGGGTCCACTATGAATTTTTTTAACAAATGTTTAAAAGGTGTCGTGCCATTAGATTTTAAGCTAGCAAATATAACTCCTTTTTAAAGAACAGAAAAAGAGAACTTCTGACCAATTATTGACACATAAGTTTAACATCCATCTAGGTAAATTAATGAAATCCATGATTCGTGATAGGGTGATCAATCATTTGGAAGTGCACAATGTCATAAATAATACTCAACACGGCTTTAGACAGAAACGTTCATGTTTAACTACTCTTAGAATTTTATGACAGGATTAAAAGCTAGAACAAAATAGATCTTTGGACATAGTTTACTTAGAATTCGCTAAAGCATTCAACACTGTTCCTCATAGGTGATTACAAACTAAACTTTTTGCTCATGGAATTAGGGGAAACTTCCTACAATGGATAGTTGTGGCTAAGTAATCGTAAGTAGAGAGTAATTTTAAACTGTAAGTTTTTGGAGTTGAAAAATGTAACTACAGTGACCCCAAAATGTATCTGATCACCCTCGAAATTTGTATTTTTAGTATAAAAAACCCTGTTCAATATTGACTAACCTTATATTAGTATTTTTCATCTTTCCTTTGGATTTGATGAATTGTCATAGATGATTCAGCATAGATTTGATCAAGTTTTGACAAACATCCACTGATATTTCATTGTACCATACCTTTATAATGGCCTCTTTTAATTTTTTGATGTAGCCAATGTCTTGACCTTCAACCTTATTTTCTATTATTAGCCATAAATTTTCTATGGGGTTGAGATCTGGGCTATTACAAGGCCAATCCAAAATATTAAATTTATTGTCATTAAGCCATTTTATCTCAATTTTAGCCTTGTGACAAGGTGCCCTATCATGCATGAATGTTTCTGTCTCATGGATTGTCATTACACTGGAAGTTTCTCCCGTAATATTTCTAAATAATGTGCACCATTCCTAGTTGTGTTCTTAGGAAGGAAATATATGCTTTCTCTTCCTTGGAAAGTGAAACAACCCCAAAGCATCACACCTGGGTGTATTTATGGTCCATTCTATTTGAGCCAATGTGCCTATGAACCTTTTTAGGACAGCTTCTCAATGTTAAAAATGTTGACTCATCACTGAATAAAACTAGATTATCCACTCATCAACAGTCCAATGAATATATTTTTTTTACAAAATGCGACACGTTGTTACACATTTTTTTCATTAATGAGTGGTTTCTTTGCAGTATGGTGAGATGGTAATCCAAGTTCTGTTTGTAACCGTTCCTGGATAGTTCATTCAGAAACATCGGATAATAAATTATTCATATTAAATTTTAGTTCATTCACAGTTATTATTGAATTATTCACTGCTAAATGTTTCATAAGCTTGCTTGTTTGCAAAATGTTTTTTCTCAGTCTGCCAGATCGCTCTTTACGTACTGACATAGATAGGTTAACATTGTTTTTAGCATATGAAACCCATAAATTAACAGTACTTTGGGCTATGTTTAATTCATTAGCTATCTGCCTGAGATTTTCCACATTTATAAAGATCAACAATAGCACCTTGACAATCACTCTGCAGTTTTTCTTAGCTCACATTAGAAATATATTCTATTTAGAGTACTTTCTGTAAAAACATTGCAAAATAATAATGAAATGGCAAAAAACCTGAAACCAGACAAATTTGACGCACACCCACATGCAATGAACACTGACAATACTAACTTAAGATTGCATTGGAAAGCTGTCATATCAGAGCGTTATAGGTAAACTACCAGATGTGGATAGAACAAATAGAAAGTGAATTATGAGTCTGTGAATATCATTGAAAATAATAGAAATTTTGAAGGTGATCAGATACTTTTTGCAGGCACTGTGGTACCGTGCAGCAGGGGTCTGTGTTAGGACCTTTGTTGTTCCTTATGTAAACGATATGGACACTGGTCTACTTGGTAGATTATCCAAATTTGCAGCCAATACTAAAATTGGGGGTAAAATTTTAAATGAGAATGATAGCAAAATAATTCAGCAGGCTCTAGATAAAATCTTTGAATGGTCTAATAAATGGAACATGAAATTCAATTTAGACAAGTGTAGAGTTTTGCATGTAGGTCGAAATAACCCTAGTTTTAACTATGAAATGGGTGGTAAAAATCTTATCTCCTTGAACAAAGAAAAAGATTTAGGAGTGCAGGTTTCAAAGGATCTTAAGTTCAACCAACAGCCTGATGAAGCATGTAAGAAGGTGAACTGAATGCAGATTTTTTGCAAGAAGTTTTCCTTACAAGCATCATGGTATAATCCTACTTCTATATAAAAGTTTAGTACGGCCACACGTAGCATACAAGATACAATTCTGGTCACCTTTTACACATGTTAACCAATAAAATGGAAAGAATTCAACGACGGGCAACTTAACTAATTCCTTTGATTAGAAATAAGTCTTATATCAAAAGATTAAATATATTAAAACTACCAACTCTTAAAACTAGGTAATTGTGAGGTGAGCTTATCAAAGTATTCAAAATTTGAAAATGTAAATTATGATTTTTTTTTTTAATTAAGTACGCCCATGGTATCACACGTAACAACGGTTTTAAACTGAAAGGGCAGAGGTTTCAAACAAACATTGGTAAAAAAAAATTCACCTTTAAAATCGGCGATAAATGGAATGCACTCCCTGCAGAGGTAGTAAAAACAAAACAAAATTGAGTTTTTTTAACAAATAATGATATTGTTTAAATACGGAGCCCTGTTGTAGTTCTTGCTGGCTCCCTGTAATTATGTATATGTTGCTTCAGAAGAGGAAAGAGGGTTTTTTTTTTGGCATCATGAATGCTTAAAGTGAAAGATTTGGTGCATGATATGAGAAGGGATCTGAGTGTATGTATGAAGGGTGAGGGTGGAAGATGGGGTCTGGAGTGATAAAAGTGAAGGTGAATGTAGTTAGTATAGATGTGAGACAAAGGGACACAGAATCTCTTAGCTGGGCTAATAGATTCAGTTCCCTATAGAGGGAGCCACTGTAAGAGATATGATGGATGATTTGATTGGAAGTGGGGGTCTTCTTAGGTCTGCAGGAGTTAAAATAGGGGTCTGATTGAAGTGTGTATGATGGGTGATTCTTGTTAGTTATTTAGATAGGTTGAGTGCTAGTAGATTGAATAGTTAGATGGTATTTCTGTGGTAGTAGAGTAAGTGATCTGAATGATAGGTATTTGGGGCTGGTGCCAGGGTGTGCTAGTGATGCAGTTGTGATTACACATATTGGGGTGTATGCGAATTACTCAAGAGATGAGAGGTTGATTGAAAGGATGAAAGTTGTTGGATGTGCTTCTGAGAATGAATGTTGGGTTGGAATGGGTCTCTTTCTATTGGGCTGAATGAATGTGTGATGAGCTTGTGGAGAAGGAAAGTGTGATCTATGGGGTTGGTTTTATGATAAAGAAATGTATACAATGGATGTACAGTATGTGAGTCAAGATGAGGTTGTCTTATGGAAAGAGTATGATTGATCTGTTAGGTTCTTGTGGGTAAGGAACTAGGTAGTTTTAGTGGTAGAGGAACTATAAGAAGACATCATTGCACAGGGTGGGTGGGGCAGGGAAGGGAGATAGTTGCAGAGGGGATAGAGGTGAGTGCGTTTAGATTTAAAAGGTGCTCCAGCGATAGGTGGGTTGAATTCTCTCTATACAAAATCTGTCTTAGAAACAAGAAGAAAGAGTTAAATTGATGTTAGGATTGCTAAAAATAGGATGGCACATTTGGGAGTCTTTTTAAAGACCATTGGGACAGACTGCTGGGGATACCAATGAGGGTAATAAAGGATTTGGGGGAGGTGCAGGTTTTCTTGGAGACATTTTGTCTGAATTGTGCACACATGTGGGATGCACCGCCATTTGATGGAATGCTCCCCTGCACTTACTGCAATGACTGCATTGTCCCCTGGACTGTTTGTCACATTGTTGTTGAATGTTGCAGTCTGGGTGATCTTCATGCATGGTACCTGGACAATCGGGCTCGCTGCTGCTTGTCCCTTATGCTTGGGGGGGGATTTGTTCACGCAGACTTGTAGACTATGACTTTTTGGAGGAGGCTAGCCTCTTCTATTTTATTTGACTCTGTTGTAACTGGCTTGTTCCTGTGCTGGGGTGAGGTAGGCCTCCCCCCTTTTTTTTAAAATCTAGCTTAATATTAGGCTTTGAAAGAATTACGATGACTTATGCCCAAGTAGGCAGTCACCAGGTGGCTGATAAATTTTAAAAAAATATATATCTTGGAGACTAATTGAACTGGGAAAATAGGACAGGATAAGATGGAGCAAGTTTTAGGATAATTTTGAGCCAATTCCTTAATAAGCCAACTAAGGGTGATAATATATTAAATCCTCTACTTTCAAATGATAATAATTGGGTTCAGAATTGTAACATTGGCAAAACATTTGGAAATAGTGATCATCAGATTATTTGTTTTTACATGGAAACAGGGAAATGTTAAGAAAGCTCCAAATTTTCAAAATGCTAATGGGATGTGGAATACTTTTAAGCATGTATTAACCCTTTAACTACCAGCGAGACAATACGTCCCAATGCATTTTAGTTTATATTTTATTATGTATATTTTATATATATATCATTCTATTCTATTTTTATACACAGTTGTATATTATTTTATCTTATTTTATACTGGTATATTATTATATAAGCCTACCTATATGGTACCGGTATTATATACTCTTTTCAAATACAAAACTTTTGGTAGTCAAAGGGTTAAATTTAGCCCAGGAGCAAAGTATCCCAATGAAAGCATTAAGGAAGAAGAGTAGGAAACCATTATGGTGGAATCAGGAGATAGCTAGAAAAATGTCTCAGAAGAAAATGGCATAACAGAAATTACAAGTAGAAAATACTGTTAAATTTAAATCATTATAGATTGACTAGGAATGAGCTGAATGCACTCATAAAGAAAAGCAAAACAGTGTCAGAAATTTAATTAGCTCAAAATAGCAACACAGATCCAAGAAATTTCTTTTATTAGAAAATAAATAACATCTAGCAGAGAAGACATAGTTGAGGTTGTTAATGTCCATTTTGTTTCAGTATTCACAGAAGAGAACCTAAACAGTTTAATATGATCTTTAAGGTTCAGCTAAAGAGGTATTGACTACCATTAATATAAATAGGAAAACCATTAAAACACTTACAATAGAGTTAAATGTTAACAAGGCTTCTGGCCCTGGTAATATTTGTTCTAGGATGACTGCAGCGGGAGGGGGCGGGGTACTGTGTTACACTTGGTACATGGAAGAGCTGCATGTCCTCCTGGCCGGCATGCAAATTAGGGAAGCCCTGTCACTGTGTTGAGGGCTGGGGGAGTTGGTGCGCTTGTTCTTTTACTCTACGACTATTCCCCTCAACTTCTTGTCTAGCCGCACTTGGTATGAGGAGGAACTGTTCTTCTCACCTGAACAGAGTGCAAATCAGGGACACCCTGTCACACTGGGTTGAATTGAACTTCTTGATGGGTCCTGGAGAAGTTATTGGTACTCTTCCTCCTAACTCACTCCCACCCACCACTCCTTTTTCTCTGCATCTATCCCCTGCAACTTTTGCTTAGGTTTAAGGACCTGACCAGCTTCTTCATTCTCTGACAGAAGAGAGGCTTTGGAACCTCTATAAACAACGCCTGCAGGTTGCAAGATACCACACAATGGGATGTGAATAATAGGAATATCAATTTGCTCCAATATCCACTTGTGCGTAATGGGCTAACCGCCTCCTTTGGTCTTCCATAGATGCATAAGGCTTGTGGCAGGTGCGCTTTACTGCCTTGTTGACTGCCAGGACAATCAAGTCTCTGGGTCTGTCATAACAGATCTTCAGATCCTGTCCATTCTGTTTAAGATTATTATGTCTTAAGGGTAGCCTATAACCTTAGGGGAAGGACTGGCCACTGGGTAACTTCTAATAGATAGGTCATTAGGGTTTTCTAAGTGTTATATTTAGGCCAAAAATAGGGCGAATGGATTGCTGTGACTCAAAAGGAAGTTAGTTACAAAGGTTAGGAGGTATCCTTAAACTATATCTTATATGTATGGTCACATCTAAGAGTACTGTATACAGGCATGATATCAACATCTTGGAGTCAATGCAAAGGAGATGGCCTGAGGGTACTTAATATGCTCTGCCTTGAAATGTGTGAAGGGATATGATTGAGCTTTTTAAAAAAATAATCCTGGGATAAGCTAAATTAGATGTTGATAAGTTTTTTGATTTGGTGGGTTAGAATAAGAGTCAGTTGCCACTTGAAAATTAAACAAAATGCTTAGGTTAGATTTGCAAGAACATTTTTTCTTTTTTCACCAATAGAGTATTAGGCTTCTGGATTAAATGACCCCATGCGGTTGTGGGTGGTCCAAATTTAAATGTATTCAAAGGAAGGTGAGATGAGTGTATCAGAAGAGAAGATTGTTTTTTAATTTTGTGTTTGTGCCAAATGTACTTATTGTAGAGCTCTGTTTCAGTTTTTGCCAAGCCTTGATCGGTGATGCTTTAGAAGGAGCTCATGCTAGCCGAATGGATATGGCGTTGGCCTCCCAATGTCGCGGTACCGGATTCAATTTTGAATCCCAGCATGAGCAGACACAAATTCAGCACACGTAGAGATCTGGCTACCGATTGGTAGACGCGCTGTATTCGCTCCGTTTTTGGGTGGGTAGATCTTACACCTCACACATAGCCAATTACGACACTGCTTTCTTTCCTCTCCCGCCTTCACAGCACAACACACACACACTCCATTCCAAGGAATCACGTACCTCTGATGCAGAACATGTCCATCTGCCCAGCAAGGTTGGCAAAATAACCAAAACTTTTGTAAAGGCCCAATAAAACCCAGTTTTTATTGTTGTTTTTTTTTTTTTTAAACAAATGCTGCAAGTATTAGAATATCATAGAAAAAGAATAGGTATCTCTATTTTTATATAATATTAATAATTATTTAGTTTTATAATTATAATATAGTAAGAACAGATCACTGATCGAGAGGTGTGGGTACCCATGATAGCCATAACCTGTAGGAGAGATGAGAGTCAGTATCCAAGAAATAACCTTAATTTGATACATATTATTTGAAATTATAAACATAAATATGAATTTTGAATAAAATAATAAGTAGCACTCATTTCTTGAAAAAGAAAAGTAATTTTGAAGAACTAAAAAAAACAGGTTTTTTTCTGGGTTTTTTCAAATCTCAGGTTTTAAAAAAAAAAACAAACAAATTCTACAAGCATTAGTAGAATAGAAAAAGAATAGCTATCTCTATTTTTTATATAATATCAATAATTACTTAGTTTAATAATTATATTATAGTAAGAACAGATCACAGTAACGGATCACTGATCGAGAATTCTGGGTACCCATGATAGCCATAGCCTGTAGAAGGAGAGATGAATTATTACACTGGCCTGCATTTCAAAACGTTTTTTCAAAGGTCAAGGGTTTTCCAACTGATTTAGGATTCTTTTTGTGTGCCAAATTCAAAAATATCATTCATTTTCTTTGGTCAGGTCTGGTTTCTAAGATACACTTGATTTTTATTACAGCATATTTTTTCCAAATGGCGCTATCACCCAAGCGTATATGGGCTTTGTTTTTGCCGCAGCTGGTCATGGGTTACCTTAAATGACTAGTTATTCTTTCTCTTTTCAGGTCTAGTTGTGCAGTGCAATGGATCGGAAGTGTAAGAACCATCCTAACAAATTTTGTTTCATCTGTGGACACGTGGTTCTTCCAGACTGTCAAGCGAAAATCCTGGATTTTGTGAAGAATGCTTATTACGCTTATTTTGGAGTCAAACTAGGGGACCAGGATAAGGCATTTGCTCCCCATATCTGCTGCAAAACATGTGTAGATAACTTACAGGATTGAAGGAATAGGAAAAGAAAGAGTATGCCATTTGGTGTCCCAATGGTATGGAGGGAAGGGAAAGATCACGTTACCGACTGATACTTCTTCATGACAAATTTTAAAGGCATCAATCGTAAGAACAAACACCATGTTCAATACCTTGATGTTCCTTCTGCCATAAAGCCAATCCCCCATGGACCAGATGTTCCTGTTCCTGAGCTGGATGTCATTATGGAATCTAGTTCTGATTCTGAATCTACTGACATGACTGATACAGGTGAGTGTGGTGCATACGAGCCAGAAGAGGATGACCGATCGATGCCATTGACCCAAGCCGAACTCAATGACTTGATACGAGACCTGAACCTATCTAAGGAGTCTGCCCAGTTGCTGGATTCTCGTCTTTGAGAGAAATGTCTACTTGCCCCAGGAACAACGTTCTATTGGTATCGGGAACGCAAGAGTGAATTCAGAAAATTCTTTGTTTGATGAAGCGTCTTTACTGATCTATTGTAACAATATTGCTGAACTGATGAAACATGTTGCCATGGAATGGAGACTTTTATTCACTTGTCTAACAGAAGTCTCAAGGCAGTTCTTCTGAATAACAGAAATAAGGTTTCATCATTCCCTGTTGGACACTCAGCTGAAATGAAAGAATCCCACAACAGCATGGAATGTCTGTTGTCTGCTCTCAATTACCAGGAACATAAATGGTTGATTTGTGATCTTAAAGTTGTTGGACTCATCCTAGGACTTCAAGCTGGGTACACACAGTATCCATGCTTTTTGTGCTTGTGGGATAGTCGGGCTGACAACCAGCATTATGTCAGACAGGAGTGGCCATCAACACAAGGATTAGAACCCGGGTCACACGATGTTCTGTCCCACCCTCTGGTTGAACCGAGCCAGGTGTTACTTTCACCCCTACACATAACTCGGCCTAATGAAGAACTTTGTAAAAGCACTGGACAGGGAAGGTGGAGGATTTGCCTTCCTCCACCACAAGTTCAAATGAATCAGCATGGAGAAGCTTAAGGCAGGTATATTTGATGGCCCTCAGATAAGAGAACTCTGCCTGGCTGTACCTTAAGTTAGTCATTGCAAACTTTCTTGGTAACCACAGAAGTCCTCGGTACCAGAAGATGGTTGATGACTTAATGGAGAATTTCCGCAAACTTGGTGCACGTATGTCAGTGAAAATTCACTTTCTTCGGTCCCATCTGGACTATTTTCCAGAAAATTGCGGAGACTTCAGTGAAGAACAGGGTGAGCGCTTTCACCAAGACATCTGTGAATGCTATCAAGGCCAATGGGATGTGAGCTTTCTGGCTGACTACTGTTGGTGTCTGTTCGTCACAATCAGAGGTCACTGAAGAGACCATTCATCCATGAGTAGCTTATTTTGTGCATTGTACTATTCATGCTATCTATTAAGAATATTCTGTAAACCTTCTGTGAGTAAATCGGTCCAATATTTGCTATTATGTGTTTCATTCAGAACAAATATTTGGAAATATAGGAGTTTTTGGTATGTGCTCATATTTCAAAAATCTGACCTGATTGGGTAAAATGAGCATGATTTTCAGATTCAGTGCAAAAAACTGAACCAAAATCAGGTATTATATATTTGACCTTGAAAACAATGCAGACCAGTGTTATGAGTCAGTATCAGAGAAATAACCTTAATTTGATACATATTTGTTGAAATTATAAACATAAATATGAATTTTAAATAAAATAATAAGTAGCATTCATTTCTTGAAAAAGAAAAGTAATTTTGAAGAACAAAAAACAAACCAGGTTTTATTCTGGGTTTTTTCAAAAACACAGTCTACAAGCATTATAATATCATAGAAAAAGAATAGCTATCTCTATTTTTTATATAATATTAATAATTACTTAGTTTAATAATTTTATTATAGTAAGAACAGATCACAGTAACGGTTCACTGATCGAGAATTGTAGGTACCCATGATAGCTATAACCTGGAGAAGGGGAGATGAATTATTATGAGTCAGTATCAGAGAAATAACCTTAATTTGATACATATTTGTTGAAATTATAAACATGAATATGCATTTTGAATAAAATAATAAGTAGCATTTATTTCTTGAAAAAAAGTAATTTTGAATAAACCCAGGTTTTTAAAAATTTTGCTTGAAAAAGCAACAAAAACCCCGTTTTTTTAGGGCTGGGTTTTTTATTTGTCCACCCTGCTCCCCTGAGGTGATGAAGGCTTCCACCTGAACACTGTTTGGTATCAAAACATAATACTTCCTGGTACTTCTCCCCAAAAGAGGACTGGGGCCCTCGGCCCGACCAGCGATTGTCATACTGACATTATATAAGTTTCATTGTCCGGTCACTGATCTTCCCAGTATCATAGAAGGATTAGCTCTGACTAACTAACTGAAAGTTCTTCGGATGAAATTCTGTGGATGCAGTTTATAGGATTGATTGGTGCTTCTTGCAGAGGCTCTTTGATCGACTTGAATGACCTCTGATATGCCTTTGTGGTTTTTATCATCTGTTGAATTATGTTAATTGAGGTCCCTTGCGCCTACGAGCCATGTCAAAAAACTGGTATCAACACAAAGGAAAGAGTCTTACCCGTAGATGACCACCTACTACCTGTCCTATGTCTTAAGGTGGATGGAGCTTTGGGTATGTGAACACTCCAAGGAAGAATTTAAGAAAGAAATAAGAGAATAAATAATAAAAAATCACGGAAGTGATAAAATTCTCCTGCAACACCCATGTCCTCAAAATAATCTGCACAAACACGAGCAGGGTGTAAAAGGGGGTTCCTAGCATTCCACATGAGGCTCCCTTCATCAAACACAGAGCCACATAACACCAAGAATTGCTCGAATAAAGACTAAGTGAAATGTTCAGAATGCGGAATGAGTGGCCACATATGGAGCAGGGTTGGCAAAAAAACCCAATAAAACCTGGGTTTTATTGTTTTTTCAAAAAACAAAAGCTACAAGATTAAAATAACATAGAAAAAGAATAGCTATCTATTTTTATATAATATTAATAATTAATTAGTTTAATAATTATATTATAGTAAGAAGAGATCACAGTAACAGATCACTGACCTGTAGAAGGAGAGATGAATTATGAATCAGTATCAGAGAAATAATCTTAATTTGCTACATATTTTTTGAGGTTATACACATAAATATGCATTTTGAATAAAAGAATAAATAGCGTTAATTTCTTGAAAAGAAAAGTGTAATTTTGAACAAACCACCCAAAACCCGGGTTTTTTCAAATTTCATTAGAAAAAGCCCCCCCCCCCCAAAAAAAAAAAAATAACTGTAATCAACCCCGGGTTTTAGGGCTGGGTTTTTTGTTTACCAACTCTGGTATGGAGTGTACCTCTGATACAAAAAACAAAAAAAAACAAAAACAAGCGCCTGAATTGCGTGGCCGGTGCATACCGCACGATGGCGATGTCTTGTCCAAAGATATTCTGGAGTGCAAGGAAATAACGTCCAAAGATTCAGGAAAAAATTAATGAATCTTAAGGAATAGCAAAAATAACAAAAGATAGTAAAGAAACGGCTATTAACGTCACCATTCCAGACTGCACCGGCCTAGAAATTCTAACTTCCGTATTATAGACACGCGAACAACATCGTATTATTAAGATCCTTTATCTCCACACTAAAACAAATACTAAAAAAACAACTGCATTCAGATGTAATATTGTGCGGGTCGTGAGCCTAGGCCACTACTTAACTGAATTACAGGAGTAAGAAACAAGATGAAGGAATAGAATTGATCACAAGACCAAGTGACGAACCCTGTGAAAAAGGAAGAAAAGGAGGGAGTTGGCCATTCCGACTCAGAATTAGAGTAGCTGGATTGTGAATGTGAAGTAGAAATGTTGGACAGTAGCGATTCAAGTGAGAACGAAGGATGCAGGTACGGATCATTCCGGGTTTTCCAGAACGACTGCAGATATTTAAGGTTTAAAGATTTGTGCAATGGAAGCATTTCACGCCCATCTCCCCCTCCACTCCCGAGCATAGGAATAAATAAGGAATGATAATACAAGAACAACAATCCAACTAAAATTAGCCAGATCTCCGGGCAACCCTGTTACTCTGTGTATTTCTTTTCACCTCCCTCCCCTCTCCTGCCTCATCTATGTACACGTCACTCCTCTCTAGACACTTCGCTCATCACCGTTACTCGGCCTTGCCCAAAAAGACGTTTCGGAACTATTGGACCTTAGCTTCTCCTCTCCAGGCTAATCAGAAGGCTCTTTGACGCAAGCTTAAAGCTGCTAACCCAGCGAAACGAGTCTAACCTAGCTGTTGACTTTAATAAATCGTATATATATATATATATTCTAGGTAGTTTCCGCTATGCACACTTAATTTAATTTTCAATAAAAATCAATGGTGAGGAGCAGACTTAAATTCTTTATTAAAAATAGATTTATTTACGATATATATATATATATATATATAATAGGTTTGAGTGTTAAACTCGCTATTATTAAAAATACAGGGGAGTTAAAATACGATGATTTATCGAAAAGGGTAAAGTAAAATTGTACAAACAAAAAAAAAAGGTTAAAAAAAACAAAATAAAAACCAAACGGATTGAATGAGAAACGTCCCGTGTACCTACAGGGGGTGTACATAATAATGGAAACACCTAGTATTGTAATAGTATAGTTTGGAAGATTGATTAAACTATCTAAACCTTGTTTATGTTTGTTGATTGATAATAGAAGTACATCATATTGTGCTAATATTGTTGTTTTCCTTTTGTAGATATTATCCAAATAAGTTTATTAAAACTTATTAAAGTGAGCGATGTATCTGATTTCCAAATAGGTCAGATTGTCGGAGCTCGGATGGCAGGTGCTACCATCACTAAAACGGCTAAATTGGTTGGCATATCGAGAGACACAGTCTCAAAAGTAATGACAGCGTAAGAAAATAAAGGGAAAACGTCCTCCTCATAGTAAAATTCAGGAAGGAAAGCAAAACAGTCTGATAGAGACCATAGTACTCTTACATGGATTGTTACAAAAGAACATAAAACTACAGCTACCAAATTACTGCAGAACTTAAGGATCACGTCCGGAACCCAGTCTCAACAAAATCTGTTCGCTGGGAGTTACATAAAGCCCGATTCCAAGGGAGAGCTGCAATCCGAAAACCACTACTCTCAGAAAGAAACGTTCGAAAGCGTTTAGAATAGTGTAAAAACCATCGGATTTGGATAGAAGAGCCGTGGAGAAGGGTCATATTCTCAGACGAGTCCTCCTTTACCTTATTTCCCACCTCAGCCGTGTATACGTTTTGGAGACAGCCAAGAGATGCATTTGATCCAGACTGCTTGCTTCCGACTGTTAAACATGGAGGAGGCTTTGTGATGATCTGGGGGGCCATATCTTGGAAATCCGCCAGCCCAATAGTCTCCCTTCATGGTAGAATCCACAGTCAGGACTATGTGAGTATTTTAGCTGATCAGATCAATCCTATAGTTCAAGAATTGTTTCCGGATGGAAATGTCATCTTTCAGGATGATAATGCTTCTATTCATACTGCTAAGGTTGTAGCTGAATGGCACAAGGAACATTCCAGTGAAGTAGAACACCTTATCTGGTCACCACAATCCCCAGATCTCAACAGCATTGGACATTTATGGTGCAGTTTAGAAAAACAATTTCGGGGTCGATATCCCCCACCATCATCATTGAAAGAACTGGAGACTGCTTTAGCTGATGAATGGATGAAAAATCCCCTGGAAACAATTCAAACTTTGTACGAGTCGATCCTAGGCAGAATTCAATCTGTAATTACTGCCAAAGGGGGTCCTACCCCTTATTAAAATAGTTTTCTAAAATGATATGGTGTTTCCATTATTTTATCTAACCCCTGTATCTTTGATATCCAGTGAGAATGCCGCGTGGTAAAGAAGGTACGGGAAATAAAACCGTTTCGATCGGAGTGGTCGTTTATAGGATGTTTAATGAGATAGAAGAGGAATCAGAATGGAGCGACTCCGTTGAAAGTTTGGTGTGTTCGCTCGCTGGGATTGAGCCTTTCCTTGCCTTGACCTCGGAAATCCATTGTCGTATCCACAAGGCTTTATTAGTTCCTTGTCCTTGAAATACAAAGTTACCAGGGCAGTGGGTAATTTGGCGGCTAACTTCAATATAAAAAATAACTTTAATTATACATATATATTTACCAAAGTTACCTTTTAAATACTTGACGCCCCTCTTGTTTAAATGGATAAAAAATGTGGTCATCCTGGACCTAAGGTCCACTGGTGCACGGGGACTTGTTGGTCTCTCTCTTTCTCAACCACGCCCCACACAGTTCAGGGGTTTCCAGTGTGGGGATTTATTAAGGCCAGATGTTCAGTGATACGGTCAATTGTCTGACAGCCAAGATTGGGTTCTGCTTCTGTGGCACGTGTGCGGCCTTCCAGCAGCCACCACCTGGATCCGAGGCAACACAAACTCCTCCAGGCAGTTGATGTAGCCCTTGGTACTGAGTCTGAGGTCCTCCGGGAAGATAAACGAAGGCATAATGTGGCCCTCGAGGCTGATCATCCCAAACACCATGATGTGGACCGGGAACTAGGTCCTCAAGACTTGGTACATCTTTGGGGTTCACAGAAAGCCAGCGATGTTTTGCTAGTTCATCACATCTGGTCCTGGCAGAAAATCTTCTCGTCTGAGAAGAACCAAAGCGTGCTTGGCTCGAGGGGTTGTATCTGCGGTAAGTGGAACGCACTTCCAGTGGAAGTTCTCAACAGTGAATCTGTTGACCAGTTCAAGTCAAGATTAGACAAAGTCTTGAAAAGTGGCCGTTTAGGGACGCAAAACAATTGAGCAGTCATGTGCCCGCTCGATTGCTAGTCCAAAGGTACCCTCCTTGAATGGACCGTAAGGTCTCCTAGGGTACTTCTTTTCCTTGTTACAGTTTGTTCACATCTTCATAACACCTTTCCTCCGCTGGTCCTTCATCTCCTGCGACAGAAGTTGCTCCTTTCTTATCTTGTATCAGTAGTAGCGGATATCAGCATTAACTAACTGCCTGATGAGAGAGACTGACACTCCTTTGTCCCTGGTCATGGACATAATTGGCGGGTTAGGATCGTTGTCAATGATGTTCTTGATCTCTGCGACTAATTTTGGGGTTCTTTTCGTATCAGAACCCTTAGACTGAGGTTTACAAGCCGCCATACCCTCGTAATCACAGCCTGACTCGTCAAACTCTTCCATGGTCCTCTTACACATCCAGATTGACACCGAATCACTCGGAGATCTTCGCATTGGAGCTCCCGGCGTGAATCCGAATCAGCATAATTTCACTTTTTCAAAATTTTTGGAGGATTGAATTCAGCCATGGTATTGCTTCCTTCGCAAACCATGCACAACTGAGTCCACTATGATAGAAAGAAGAGGGAATCGACGCCATATGACACGCATAAGCGGAATTCAGAGTTGTCAATGGCGACACATTCCCCGCCCCGCCATCTATGTTTAACCCTTGAATCAATATATATTAAGAGTCGAAATGGCTTGAAATTGTGGTTCCACGTGGCAACATACGCCCTTAGAGGGTTAAATAAGAAATGAGATTCGATTCATTTTTGCAATTGAGAAACGCAGACTCGCGATGTCGTTTTAGCCATGAAGTAATAGATTTTGGTGGGGGCGAGGCCTCCCCTAATTCAGTGGTGACTTACTGTTTAACGTAAGATCCGAACCACCGGTGTCGAGAGCTGTATGTATGGCAGCCACCGACCGGAATCAGGATTCGTAGAATTGAAAGGGATTATTTTTTTTAGGAAAGAGAGGGGGAAAGAAAGAAAGATAGAGGGGGGGGGGGATTTGTGGGGGAAATGAAAATGCGCCAAAGATGTCCAGAGGCTAATCTTCCTACAAACATTGGGGGTGGGGGTGTCTTGAATTTCAAGTGCAATATCAAAAGTAAAGGAAGTGGATGAAGAAATATACACGCTGATCCTCTTACAAGCGTTGGGGCCTGGAGCGAACGCGTTTAAGGGCTTGGGAGCCGAAATGACAGCACTCATCCAAATGACGACTGCAGCTTGGTAGTGGTGGTAATAAAAAAATAGGGGAAGTTGTCATGTTAGATACCCGAACTACATGTAGCCGCCAGGGTGTAACCCCACTGGGGATGAGTGGACGAAGGCCGGTCGGCGTTTGGCCCCGCAAAATTAAGGGCTTGTAGACAAAGTCATGAAATGGAGACGTTTAGACGGGAAAACCGAGGTAGTTTTAATCTAGGGCCGAGAAAGTGTGCCAGTTCTAACAGTTTACTCATGGCACGCATCCTCCCCTTCCTCCGCGGGGGAAGACTTGAAATGTAGTCCGCTCAATTTGCTGCCCTCCAACTTATTGATTGAAAAATGTCGCCCCTCCTCGCGTTAGAATGGCCCGTGCTTGCTTACCTTCGTTATGTTTTCTTCCTCCTCTAAGGGAGACCACGATCGAGCTGATCTGCCCCATCGATTACTCCCGCTTCACTCGAAAGCCACGAGCGAGTGGCCCTTTTTCAGGGGTTAACCTTGACCATCGCGGCTTCAGGAATCAGGGATGCCATACTCGTACGAATGTCGTATCTCTCACCTCGGATCGATCACCGCTCGTCTCATGAGTCAAGGTCTATCAATTGGGTGGACTTTAGTACGTCAATACTGTGTGGAGAACATATTGACAAGGAGAGTTAAAATGTTTGTATTTTGAGAAGTTGGGATGGTTCCTATGGTATAAGCAAGATGAGGTGTGTAGGTCTCCTTAAGAGAAGAGCATCACGCGTATAATCTAGTGGCGTGGAAGCTGCAAGTCTTCCAGGTGGCTGTGACGATTTTATAGGAGGTGCGATGTTGTCTTCCCAAGAGACCAAGATGGCGTCATTTGTTAGTTAAAGATTTGAATGGAAATTGGCATTTGGGATGTGTGCAAGTATTTTTTTTTTTTGCACGTGTCACCAACGGCTTTCAAAAGCAATTACCTATTTTCAATCCTGAAACGACGTAAAGATGACCTTTGGATTCTGGGAATGAAGGATTTTGTCGTTCCACCTCCGCCGCTTCCAACGATGGCAAGTTAGGATACATCAGCGCATTTGCCAAATTAAAGGTGAGGACACATAAAAATGGACAGCAAATGAGGGGGCGGGGGGTCGTATAGATCTGCACCGGTTTTTGCTTTACCCTTTTCGCTACATTTAAACCAAAGAACTAAAAAAAAAATGCAGTGAAATGTACCTTCCATGCATTTCGCTTCCCTGAACCTTGCCCTCTTTTTTTTTTTTTGCTAGCCTCTGTTTTTCACCTTTCTGGTGGATATGCTTTCGTTTTCGCTTTGTACTAATACCAAAACTAAGAAATTAATCATTTCAAAACTAAATCCTACCCACCTTCTGCAAACAACTCGAATTGGTATATAAAGGCGTCAAATGTGTAGGAGGAAAATAAAAAATTTCGTCCGAGACTTTTATTTGTGAAGGCTTAGTTAGGGCAACAAAGCAAGGCGCTCATCCCTTCTCTAAGGAACGTAATCTATTCCTTCTTTACCCATCACTATCACCCGTTATTTCAACCTGGTCTAATTTTTTTTCCTGGAAACGTAGCCGATCAACTAGGTGTGTGTGTGTGTGTGGCAGGGAAGCTCCCACCCCTACCCCTATTTTATGTAAAAATTGCCCCGATTAAGCTGTTCCTTTTTTTTCACAACGTTGATCAACTTTCTCCCTTTTCTGGGCGACGGGGGATGGGAATTCGGACGAACTTGGGCAGCGGGTGTTGCACGTGTGTTTACGTCCTTGAGTCTCGGCTGGGTAGGTCAGGCGGTGAGTCATTGAGTGGCTGGTGGCCGTCCTTGGCCCACCCTAGTTCCACTCTTCCGCGCGCGCCAAGATTTCGCGGGCAACCCGACCGAAGCCTCCTTGACCGGGTTATGCTGCGTAGTTGTATGGAGTCTTGGAGAACAGAAGCGAACAAACCATTAAAAAGGGGTAAATGCAACCTTAAAATATAATTCAAATATTGTTAACGAGACAAAAAAAATATATAAAATAACAAACTAGACTAAAAAAAAAAGAATCTCACATGGGTGGTACAAGCTAGAATAGTTAAAGGTCCCCATAGACTAGTTAAAAGAAAGGAATACAAATAATAACTAAGTAACCCAGTACCAAGACCCTACGAAATTTAGCACTGTTGTTCCCCCTTTTCTCGAATCCGAAATTGAAGCTGGAATCATCAACAAATCAAAGATTTTCTCTAGAGTGCAGACCTCAGACCTACTCAAAGATAGTGTAAGAGGAAACTTGTAAAGAAAGTGGTCAAGATACAAGTAAAAATTGTGGAATCTTGCGTCCCAGATGTACCTGCGTACGTTGCGGCAGGTAGTGTTCACGCAACTCTCCTGATGCCATTCTCCAGGCTTACCCACGCTGAACCCTGTCTCAAACCTGCCGGCACACTAAAACGAGCCCTTACACCCTCAACCACGCTAATAGCTTGGTAGGGAAGGTAGGATTTTCTCAGTTTTCTGTGAATCGATTTTATGTATTTTTATCTTCCCAGCTGCTCTGCACAATATGGCATCACTAGTGTTATGTTTTTATTATGCTCTGTCACATCCTTCACTTTTTATTTCACATTCGTCACCTTTGGGTTGAACCACGCTAATAGCTTTTGAATGAAAGTAGCCTATTTAGACATATTTGGGGAAAACGAAGGATAATTAATTATACATCTTAAGCATACTTTACCTATATATTTAACAGAAAACCATAATTATTTACACGATTGATGGAGATAATAAATTATTTGCCCACATGAGCGCCATTTCGACGGATGGCTTCAAAAACCCTATCATGGATGGAATCTGTATTTCTTAATAGAGGCAGGTTGGTCTGCCTCTGGTGCAGCTTTGATGGTCGCCCAATAACACTTCTTTAGACGAAAATTGACGTCCCTCTGCGTAAACATTTCTTTAATGAGCGACCACAAATTTTCTCTTGTTGAAAATCCGGAGAGGCAGGCGGCCTCACCATCATCTTGTCACCTTGTATGCCGTAAGAGCTTCGGATCGCTTGGGTAGACGTGGCAGAGTGGGATGGAGCGTTACCTTGCATGAAAACTAGTCCTTAGAAGTGACAACGCTATGTAATCCTAGTCAGGGATCCAAGGCCTCGTTCAAGAGATTGCAGTAGGCGGCTGCGGTTACTTTAACTCCAAATTTACTGTCCACAACATGATTCCGCATCCCTGCTGTTGACGTTGCAAACGTTGGTGACTCTCATCTCCAAAATAGACCCAACCGTCAGGTCCGTCAATGGTCGCCCTTGTCTCGTCAGTGAAGAGAACGCAACTTATTTCCAACGTCACGCACTTCTGGGCCCATTGAACCCTCAGTCTTGTGACGAGGCGTTAAAGGAGGCAGTTTCAGGGGAGCTCGCATGGAAGCCATGGTCTCCATGATACGGTTCCTGGAAGTTTTCGGTACATGAGGACAAAAAGCGTCGGTGAAAATGACTTTTCTTGTTTGTCAGAGTTTCCTACGTACTTGGTGCATAATATTCCTTAAATCACAAGGGTCCCACAATCGGATTGCTTCTTCCTTAGCGAAGGGTCCATCAGAAATCGTCTAACCGTGTCCACATGGCGAACTAACTTCTCCGCAATAACATGAACAGTGGTGCCTTCAGCACTCTCTTTGATGATGAAAGAATTTTCTTCATCGTTGAGGCCTCTGTGATGTCTCATTGTTTAAAAGAGGATAGATGCTACGAGGGGCGGGCAATAAGTTTTGCGAATCGGTAGGGCAAAACAGAGGAAGGAGGATGGCTGTTTGTGGGAGTGTTAGGACAAGTTATGACAAGTCAAGACCTGCAGCCGCACGCTCCTTCGTCGTCTATTAAAGAAGTAGTAGCTGATCGCAGATTGTCAGTCACAAATTTTTGGCCAAGGAAGGCAAGAATGCAAAAGAGATGCATGAACGCATGGTTGCAGTGTACACCGACACCGCCCCTTCCTATGCAACCATTGCTCGCTGGAATGGGAAGTTCCGCCATGGTCGAAAGTCCCTTGAAGATGACCCCCGTCAGACATGACCAACGAGGGCAATGTGGCCCGTGTGGAGAGGAGGATCCTCGAAAATCGACGGGTGAAGGTCGAAGAAATCGAGCGAGAACTTGGAATATCACATGGAAGTGTTATGAACATTATCCACGACAATTTGGCCATGACCAAGGTCTGTGCCCGTTGGGTCCCTAGAAACCTCACGCCCCATGATCGACTTCAACGTCGTCAAAGTCCACAAGGCCAGAGTTGCACGAGTGTGGATTCGAGGAGCTCAACCATCCCCCCTACAGTCCAGATCTTGCCCCTAGCGACTACTTTTTATTCCGCCAGCTGAAGGCTGCACTGCGTGGACGCCGGTTTGGGGACGATAAAGATGTCCAGCTCGCCGTCCAGAAGTGGAGTGAACAGCAGTCGGGAGATTTCTGGTTGTCGGGAATTTGAAGCCTCAGGGACAAGTGGCGTAAGTGCATTGAAGTCGAGGGTAGTTATATTGAAAAATAATAAAACACTTTTCCACATATCTCGTTTCCTTATATCCGAATTGCAAAACTTATTGACCGCCCCTCGTATTAGTGTGGTTCACCTAAAAAACTACTAATCTGAAATAAAAATTGGAAGACGTAACCCAGCATAATGAAAACCTAACATTCATGTTGCCATATTTTGCAAACCAGCTGGGTTTCATTAAAGTTAATTCTCAGGGAACCGAGAAATCTCAACCTACCAACCCATTGGCGTGGTTCAGGGTGTAAATGCTTCCGAGTATCGTCTCGATCCCTGGAAAGACGAGAATGAAAAAAACGGCTGCTGAGATTCATTTTTTATGCAGGGGAATTTTAGATAAGCGAAGAATGAATATGATCGGAAGGAAGGATGTTATCGTGTATACTTTAAACAACCCATTTAGTTGGTTTTCATAACAGGCAACCCCTCACTTTCCCATTAGCGGCTCGAGCTGTGAGTCTGCCACTTGTGTATATCCCTTTCACGTTCGCATTTGCATGATCATTGTTGGTCATTCCCCGTTTCTAAACACTTCATGAGGAGATGCTCTAGTTGATCTTCGGCACTTTTAATACAATCAAATGTTGCAATCTGTTTTTCGTCTCCAGTTGAACACTTGGATGGCAAGCGACGAACATACGCACTTATTGCTTATATCTAACGCGCATGATTCTCTTGAGTTCTGGATTCGCATTGGAGTTTTTCCTTTTATGGTAGCCGGAATTGTTAAGGAACTTCCTTCTTTTTTCATGTTTCTTTCTTTTTTTAGTCGAAAGCGCGCCGGGGGATCTCCTCCCCCCTCATCCCGATCTTCCAGCCGCGACAGATGGACGCGTCGCGATTTCTCGTTTGGTGTCGACTTGTGATGGTTGGATAGTGTACGCAGTTTGGTGTTCGTGTGCAATTTTTCGTTGTGCCCATCTTTTGTTGACGGACGATCATAAATCTTGCCCCCTCCCCCTTATTTTTTTTACTATATTGAACCTAGCTGGAACCATAGGAATTTGTGGTTCTCGGCTTTGGCTAAGAGACGCCCCTCGCAGCCCTTCTGAGTTGGAAAATGCCTCTTAAGGTACTGTACATCTGTCCATATTTGAAGAGTGCTGAACGGGGAATCATCTGAACCGTGATCATTTCGTTGGCGCGAGTATTTGTTTCACCATTGTCTCTGTTTATAGCTTGAGCCCCCCCCCCTCCCCCTCTGCCACAGCGCGATCACCGTGCAGTGTGCCTAAGGCACCTCTTAACCAATCAATCAACCCCCCCCCCTCTTCCGCGCCTCCTTACGTGGGCTCGTGCGTCATAGCTAACTTGTGTTGATTGCGGGGAGGGGAAGAGTTTTGGCCGGTGCCATATCCCTTGCCATTGGATTTGCATGGGTGCAAAGGAGTCTAAAGAGCGTTCGGGGGAACGGGTGTTGGGACAGCCTCGCTTGGGCTATGATGATGCCCCTTCGAAAGAGGAAGACCCCATGACCAGCGGAGAGTCTTCGACTTCATATAGCAGCGCATGTTCCTTCGGAGATGCGGCTACGGGCGTCTATCTCGAGACACCATTATATAGACCTGTCGACCCTCTTGAGGGGTTGCAGGGGGCGGAACCCCGGTGGGTTCGACGGTATCTGAACGAAGAACGTGAGTGCACAGGAATCCCCTGGGTGGTTCCTATCCACTAAAAAGAGGTTCAAAATAAAATTATTATCATTATTCAATGATCAAAGCGGACATCTTAAAATTAGGCTGGTCATTATTTTTATTAACGTAAACACCCAAAGAAAGGGTAGTGAAACGAGGGTAATGTAGAAAGGGTAGTGAAACGAGGGTAATGTAGAAAGGGTAGTGAAACGAGGGTAATGTATAAAATAATACATAATAATTATACAACCAGAATGTTTTTGTATAGCAATACCCTTTGTGATGGCTCCCTCGCTGCCCTTGCGGATATTTCCTCTAATATTGATTCCTACGCGTCTGTGACCTCCGAGAGCATGGCGTGCGTATCATAGCGCGGCTGTGACCTCCAAGGGCATGACGTGCCTTTCATAGCGCGGCTGTGATCTCCTAATTGTGTGCCTGTTGGGGATGGGTATGGGGGCTTAATTGCGGACTCAGTCGTGTTCTGGGTAGTTTCGCTACCATTCTCTGGCATGCGCGTACTTTCCTCTTTAAAGCACCTATGTTTTATACCTCCCACACATTTTCATCACTTTACTAACCTCTCCATTTTTGCAGGTGCCCTTTACTAACCTCTCCATTTTGGCAGGTGCCCTCATTAGGTTTTGCTAAAATTGAACAATCCCTCTCCCAATCTCTTGCTTCTGCCTCTCTTATCACATGCAATGGTATGGCAAAGGATTATATCAGACTAAACAAAATGGCAGGTGCCATCTAGTGGTTCTTACGTTCTACATTTACCTTTCTCAACCCACTGCTGGGCAAAGCCCCCCCCCCCAACGACCTCCTAGAGGTTTGGAAGTTTTCATTTAGCGCAGCGTGCCATTGCGCCGCGACTGTTGCCATGGACCTATCCCCCAATGCCGCGGCGGCTTCAGGTTGCTTTCTGTCGTCTTCGAATCGGACACACTCGTGTGACGCATCGCTACTTGATGGAGCGCTCGCATGCGCCCTATTGCAACGACTGCGTCGTCCCCCAGACTGTTCGGCATATTCTTGTCGAATGTCCCAGTCTGGGGGATCTTCGCGCACGATACCTGTCTCGGTACCGGGATGGGCGGGGTCGCTACCGCCTGTCCCTTGTACTCGGGACGAGTGCGTGCAACATGACTGGTGGACTTATTGACTTTTTGGGGGAGGCCGGCCTTCTCCCCTTTATTTAAGGTTCCTTTTTTTTGTTATTGTTTTGTTTGTAGGTTGCACTCTCCTGCACCGGGGTGAGGGGGACCTCCCCCCGCTGCCGGAGATTGCTTAGATTGTTAAGTTTTCATATTTTTACTTTAAAGTAGCCTAGTTCTAGGCTGTCGTGTTTTTCGGCGACTTATGCCCAAGTGGGTAGTTGCCAGATGGGCTCCATAAAAAAAATAAAAAAAATCATTTAGCGCAGTTCACTGTTCAAGGTTGTCTTACTCCTGCCTCTCAGCAAACTTCATTTCCCCTTCTCCTTCTGAGTATCTTGTATAAAGCTTGTAGGATTTTTCACCCCCACCCCCCTTCTTGAGATCTGTGGTATATTTCTAGTTCACAATTTCTATTCTTTTTTCACAATATCATTTGTTTTATATTAGTTATGGTGCCTGTATTAAACCGAACATGTACCGTTCTAGTTTCGTTGCCCTTTCCAACTATTTTATATTTGCTGTCGGTTTTGGTATTGAATGTTAAAACTGGGCAAATATTTTTAATAAGGCGTTAGCTTTCCACTTCTGTGGTCTGTAAGTGGGGAGGGGGGTGCTATCTAGACTTACGCTTCCATCTGTAGGAGTGGCATGTCCTCCCAGTCTTAGCATGGGCAAACAACATAGTTGACATTCGAAGGACCTTGTGACCTCGCTCCCATAAGGAAAGTGACAAAGGTCGTGGCCAAAGTCCACACTAGATTCACTGGCTAGAGAAACTGGTGCATTTGCCCGGGTCCTTAACTGCGTCTTTAAAATCTTCAACTGTCTTTTTATCTATTCCAACTGTGGTTTCGATCAAACATTGGGCAACCACGCCACAGGTGACATTTTAGAGGAAATTCTGCCCCCTGCAGCCTTACGTGTAAGGAAAGGTTGGTACGCCGAGCCAAACCTCCTCCAGTAAGCTCTTGAAAGGCAGCAGCGATTTTTACGGCGAACATTTCCTGGGGTTCTGCCCCAAGGAAGGTTACGGGCTTTCGCGTGGTGCTTTTCATTGAAGAGGGCACCCACATCTCCTAGTTTAGCCTGAGGGTTATTTTCCTTCAATGGAATTGCCGGGGACTAACAGGGAGCTGCTGCTGAGGCTCGTCTCTTGTTAGCCCTTAGAAATAATTCAAGAGAAGTTTATCATGTGCGAATCCCAACCTCCCGGGGTATAGGGGTTTCATGTACAACTGCATTACCACTTGGTGGAGGCCTGGCAGGAGGATGTGTAATTCACACCAGAGATGGTCTTCGTTATCTCGTTTTAAATATCTCCATGGGAGTGCAGCTACAATTGAATGGGAGATATTACGCCATGCACTATGCACGGAGTCGGTCCCTGGTTTTACCGTTGGTTATACCTAAGACGCAGGGTTGTTTGATTTAAATTATGATTTTAATCGAAATATGTTTTTTTAAATCATGACCTTACATTTATTTGAAAACTCAAAAGTTAAAAAACTGATTTTCATTTGTTCAAAGTTAATTATTTTAGCTCAAGATTGGATATCAATTTCTATACATCAGGATCATGAATTCTCCTGTTGTCTTCACAGATCTTCATGATTCACTGCTCCTAATAGATTCTGCCTCTACTATTTTCTTAGGTACTGTTATTTTCAGGGATCAGGGGGCCTTATTAGTGTTTTAAGTTTTTAATTCACAGAGGTAATCTAATTATTTTTGGTTATAAATATGCTAAACAATATCCTGTGGCAGTTATTTCAGGTTTAATTTCTATGTTATGTCAGTTTATAAGTAATTTTAATTTAAGTTGAATTTCTAGATTGATTATCAAACAAAAAAAATATAATTTTCTTGTTTAACTCCGGAAGTTAAACAAGTAATCTGAACAGAAATGAAAAATAACCAAAACTTTAGCATAATCATGACCATGGGGAGATGGGTGGCTATTCATTGGCTTAAAACGCCAATGACCTGCAGCGTTTTGTGATAAGATAATAAAAGGTTATTTCATTGATGGTTTCCCATGGTTCAAATCACTTACAAGTGCCTTTGAATGGCTAAATTAGGCTTATGCCACTAGATGGCAGATTTGAAATCTCCCGGGTGAATAACCCTATGTCCCATGGTCATATGGGTCATTCCTTGGCTCTAAATGGGTACAATTGAACTTTGCTCCTTTTGGAAAAAAAGCGACGCCTAGACCTGGCGCTTCGTTGCAGGCAAAAACAAGTTTTGTTGCATTCTCAGTGCCAAGGCGGTTCCTCAATTTTGAATGCACTAGTCCATAGGAGGATAAAACTCGTTCTACGTCAGAGAATGAGGATACGGCAGTCAGAAGTTGACGCACTGTCGAGAGGAATTACTCACTGCCCAACAAACTTCTATGAGATTCCCACCATTCACAAGCTGACAAGCCTTTGGTCACAGAGTCGGCAAACTTCAATAACTGGAAACTTTATGATGATGGGTACAAGGGATAATAATTTTTCACTGGCGTATTCCATGGCAGTATTCACCTCTCCTTCGTTGAGGTGTTTCACCTAAAGTGAAGGGTGAAGCATGTTTTTTTAAGTGTCAACAAGGAGTAACAACAAGGAAAGAAGGTACCCTAGGAGACCTTACGGTCCATTCAAAGAGGGTACCATTGGACTTGCAATCGATCGGGCACAAGGCTGCTCAATTGTTTTGCGTCCCTAAACGGCCACTTTTCAAGACCTTGTCTAGTCTTGCCTTAAACTGGTCAACAGATTCACTGTTGACAACTTCCACTGGAAGTGCGTTCCACTTACCGCAGATACTGTAGGTGAAAAAATTTCCACACAGATTGCGGTTGTAACGCTTCAGTTCAAGTTTGAAGCCGTGATTGCGCGTTCTGTTCTCACTCAGTGTGAAAATATCCCGGTAGTCAACATTGTCGAACCCTCGAAGTATTTTGAAAACTTCGATGAGCTGACCACGCAGTCTACGGGTTTCCAGCGAGAACAGATCTAATTCCCTTAGTCTATCCTCCTAACTTTTATGTCGGATAGAGGGAATCAGCTTGGTTGCCCTGGCTTGTACGCGTTCCAATCTCGCGATGTCCTTTCGCAATGAAGGACTCCAAAATTGTACGGCATACTCCAGGTGCGGTCGGACAAGTGAGTTGTAAAGGCACAGTACAATCTCCTGGTTCCGATAACCAAACTGGCGCTTAATATAGCCTAGCATCCTTTGGGCCTTTTTCTCCGCCTCAATGCACTGTTTCGAGAACTTGAGGTCACTAGTGATTGTTACACCCAAGTCCTTCTCAGTGTCGGTGGATTCCATAGCAGTGCCCTTAAGGATATACTGAGATTGGGGGTTTCTGTGGCCGATATGCATCACTTTGCATTTGCCCACGTTAAAAGGCATTTGCCACGTGTCCGACCACTCCCCAATCTTCCCAAGATCTTCCTGCAGGCGGGCAGTATTTCCATCCTTTGCAACGTTCATACCAAGCTTGGTATCGTCGGCAAATTTGGAAATCTTCGCAACCATGTCACCGGCCATGTCGTTGACGTAGATGATGAATAGTAGTGGTCCCAGGACAGAACCTTGAGGCACCCCGCTAGTAACGGGCACCCACTCAGAAGACTGTCCATTTACCACCATCCGTTGCCGTCTGCCACTTAGCCAGTTCTCGATCCAGCCGGCTACCTTTCCGTCTATGCCAAGCGCTCGCACTTTCCGGAGAAGGCGGCGGTGTGGTACCTTATCAAAGGCTTTCTGAAAGTCTAGGTAGACCACATCCACCGCCTTGTCCCGATCGTGCTCACTGAAAACGAAGTGGAAGAATTCCACAAGGTTCGTCAGGCATGACCGTTGCCTTCGGAAGCCGTGCTGGGAACTCCTCAGTAGCAGGTTTGACTCTAAATACGACGTCACTTTGTCCACTATGATGCTTTCCATGAGTTTACCGACTATCGAAGTCAGACTGATAGGTCGGTAGTTCGACGGTTGGTTACGGTCTCTTTTCTTGAAGATAGGAGTCACCTCCGCCTCACGCCAGTCTCTTGGAACGCATCCGATCCGGATTGACATGTTAAAGATAGCGCACAGATGTCGTGATACTTCATCGCACACTTCCTTCAACACTTTAGGCAGAAACCCGTCCGGTCCAGGGGACTTATTGGTCTTTAGGTCAGCGATCTTTTTCTTTATTTCTCCTTCGGTGAAGTCCATTGCCTCCAGCTTTTCCCCCGAGTAGGAATCCGTCGGCTGGGGAATGGGACCACACTCTTCAGTAAACACTGAAGAGAAGTAGTCGTTGAGGAGGTTAGCATTTTCTGCATCTGAATGCTTTAATGTCCCCTCCTCGTTCCTCAAAGGGCCAATCGTTCGACGGATTGGTTTACGGCTGTTCACATATCCAAAAATCTCCTTGGGATTCTCTTTACAGAGTCTCGCCACTCGGAGTTCCTCAGACCGCTTAGCCGCCCTTATGCTGGACTTCACTCTCCTGGCTAGCCTCCGGTATTCGTCAAAGTCACCCGAAATCTTCGATTGCCGGTACACATTTCTCTTCTCCCTAAGCAGTTGGCCGATTTCTAGATTAAACCACTTAGGTTGAACAGAAGACAGACGGGGGCATTTCAGAGGGATGAAACGCGATTGAAGACTCATGAATGTGGTTTTGAAACTATTCCACGAGTCTTCAACGGTATTCCACGAGTCCACTGCTACATAATTCTTTGAAAATATCCACTGCTTGCAATGGTACAGTTCTCTCTGCACCTTGCTTAGTTCTTCAGCAGATCGTTTTAGCCCAAGATTGGACACTTTATTCTTTACACCAGGGTCAATAATTTCTCTGTTGATCCACAGATCATGATAATTAGCCAGTTATTTGTATAGATTTTCAGAGAGTGACATAGTGTTCCATCTAGTATCCTGGGGCATGGCAGTGACTAGACATTGACCACCTTCCTACCAGTAGCATAATGATCGTTTTGAAAACATTTTATTATATTAACCACATTCTCTTTCACATTATCAATCTTGAAGGTCATAGCTAGTAGATTTAGAAGGTGTGCTGCACATCCATAGGTGAAGCGTTTTGTTGAGTGGATTCATCCAACAGTCTTTGTATCTTGGTGACATTTGCTGCGTTGCCTTTCACGACAATTCTAACACGACCCTTTCCCCTCCCCCAATCTATTTCTGACTTCTTTTTCTGCTTGAAGGGTTCACACGCACGCTAAACATCTTTGTTTGCTTTGCGACTCCTTAACAGTAACTGACCGAGAGGCCTAAGGTCTATAGGCTAGTGCTCATTGGTAGAGCGCCGAACAGGATGAAGCAGGCTTACAGAGAGTTAGCCTGCTTCAAGTTATGTATTTTTAATTCACATATTCTAATTCTTTTTAGTTATAAATATGCTTTAGAAGCAATATTAGATTTCACATAAAACATGAAAAAATCCATCTTAAAAAAATCTGATTTAAATATTAAAAATGATTTTTTTAAAATCATAATCAGCAACCCTACTAAGACGCCACCTTTAAGGATACCACCCTTGAACATTTGTCGCCACGGATCTGCTTCCAAATCTTATACAGCACCCGGTGTATTGTGTTCGTTCCTATTTCCTTGAGCACATGCCATGTCATACTAGAGCCGTGTCGATGTACACGGATGGCTCCAAATCGAAAGGGATGATTGTCTTCCATGTTATCTACCCCCTGTTTGAAGTCGGCTGGGTTTCTTCCACTGCGCCTGTTTTCCCGGCCGACCTGGTCGTAATACAACCCTCGGTACGTGTGATTATGCGACCTGGCGGGTTCGGATTGACTTATAATACACGACTTACACCGCGCTAAAACCCTTTGAGGCATTGGAATCTCCCTGTTCCTTAGTTGTCGTGACGCCTTTGCATCATCGAGTCGGACGATGTCTAGGTTTTCTTTTACCGGGTTCCTCGACTTGTAGATATATTGGGAGACAGGCGGGCTGACGAGGTCCTCCTTGGTTGTCTGCGCAGAAAGTGATCGGACCATCGTTCTGCTCTTCTCTCAACGTACATGGCAGGAATCAGGAGAGCCTCTCGGGTTGCATGGTAAAAAGATGAGAAACGTCGGACACAAAAAGTTGCACGTCATTGCGCTCTGGATCTCCCCCCCCCCCTTCTAAATGTCTCGACGTTCATGTCATTTTGTATCGCCTCCGAATCGAGGATCCTCGCGGGACGTAACGCTCTCCTTAACCTATCAAGATTATTTTTTTACTGTCCCCCAGAGTCGCACCCTTTAGTTGAATATCCTAGTCTTGAGAGGAACTTCGTCGTGACCCGTATTACCACGACAGGTGGGATCGCTACCGCCTGCCTCCGAGTCCTTGGAGAGTCTCATGCACACCGGGCAGTGGGGTGTTAGAGTTTAGGGATACATTTAAATTGTGGTCTGCCCTCCCATGCTCCTGAGGTTGCTGGACTCCTGTCACCCTGGTGTCTTTATTGACTTTTCTTATTTGATGTTTGAGATAGGCTTGTCTGTGATTTCCGGTGATGTGCCCTTGGTAGCGGCCGCCAGATGAGAGCACGAAATTAAAAACCAAAACAACCCCTGCCCCTGATAATTTAAAGTTTCGCATCTACTATTACTCCCGTAGAGCCATCCAAAGATGCTTCGCCAGGATTGCCGCGAACGTGCGTGCTAATGATGAGGTAGGGGGTGTGGTGGGGGTGGCTGCCTGAATAGACTGTGTAACCGGACCGGCGTTTCGCTCTTCCCACTGAATATATTAGTTCAATCTTTCTGTGTGTATGGCAAAGAAGATGGGAGACGGTTCCCGATTTTTTTTTATTAATGCAAGTGTGTGACCAGGTGATTGCCATCAAGGCGAAACCGGCGAAATTAAAGACTACTATTAAAGCCTATATTTAATCATAATAAAAACGGATCTAAGCAAATTCATAGACAAGAAATTTAAGGAAAATTAAAAAAAAAAATTGAAATAAATATATAACTAGGTCGTGTTTTGAGCTTTCATAGGATAACTATTAAAAATGACAAATTTGTTTAAACTAAACCTAAAACTATAAATTAGTTTAGAATCAGAAAGCTAGGCTATGGGCTATTGGCCGCAAATATAATCATCAACGTTGTTATATGAAGGATCTCTTTCTGTTCAGAAGAGTCACGATATTTCTTTCTTTGTGGTTGAGATGAAGTACCAGCCAAGTATTGATCTACTTTGACATCAATATAGTTTTGTTCTTTCTTCAGGCAGTCGAAAAACTTCCAAATATTAGGGTGGTGTCGAGCAACTTGTCTCGAATATCTTATGCCATCCTTCAAGCGAATTATTTGTTTTTGGTAAAGAATGTAAAACGGTTTCGTAAACATTCCACATCACGAGGTCTGCGACGGTTTCTTCTGTCAAACCGACCTATCCACGTATCTTCAAAATAGTCCACCACAGCTTGAGCTTCGTGCGGAAAGATAGTATCATACAGTAACTCAAATGCATTGACAACCGTGTTAACAGGCACATATGTTAATGCAGGCAAATAACGGTGATTCAGAACGAAATCTGCATCTGCTTCAGATCTTCTTCCATTAGATGGAAGGCACGAAAGATGCACTGAATAGATATGGAAGAAACATCCTTTTGATACTACGCTTGGCGATTCTCTTTTTGCATACATGTATCATTGCGGGTTCAAAATAAAGCGTTATCGAGGAAAGAAATTAAATGTGTATTGGTCGGTGATTTAGTGCTTCAGCTGTTTCATACTTGATTATTGGATAATTATAAACAAGTATACTTCAGCCACCTTCACAATCCAAGCTAATTCGGTGATTTGTTGTTTCGGCACTTTCATAGAGGTTTACCATGAATTTTTTTCTCGATGAATTGTGTATATCAATTCGCCGAATGCCATAGAAAACGGCGAAAAAATGGAATAAATAAATATCCGTGCCAAAAGTAAGATGGAAGTTGAAATCGCGACCCCTCAATTCATACGGTGTATCCATCCCCCAAGTTATAAATTCAATTTCTGTTGTTTCGGAATCAGACCCTCGCGGGACGTAGCCTCACTTGATGAGGCGCTTCCCCAAACCTTCCTGCCAAGACCTCTTAACCCCCCCCCATCAAACCCCCCTATTTCTTTGCGTCCTGAATCTAATGGCTATGGACGATAGTTTGACGAGATGGGTGACCATCCCTTGTCCCTCGCCTCTTGATAGGGGCGGGCTTTTTCGTGCAATGTTACGCTGGTTATTTATTATTTATTTATTTTGGGGGGTGGGGGGGGGGTTATATACTATTTGAGGATTTAATTTTTGATTGTACGCTTGGATTCTTGACGGAGGCGGACACCCCCCGGGGTCACTTGGCCACGTGTGACCAAGGGCCGTTGGCCTCAGTCGAATGAGTATAAATTATATTGGAATATAAAACTATTGTATTATCTGCGTTTGTGGCCAATGAGTCTCATTTTTAGTGGTTTGGGATTCTTCCCCCCCCCCATCCTTTCCAAACGACTCCATACTGCGGCGGAGGGGGGGGGGGGGCTCCGCCGCAACAGCTCATTGTCACCATGACCCCACTGTGAGTCGCGTTTCGTGCGCAGTTCCGTTAGTTTTCATGTGGTGGTGCTTCCAACTTACCCGAACACAAAGACCTCGCCGACACATGTTTCCATGGAGATTGACGGAGCTATTCACATGAGACCCAACTTCCAGTGGGGGTCATGATGAGAATGAGCTGTTGGCGGCGTGTCTGGTGGCCACGATAAAATGACGACAGTAAAACAAACTCGGTGGTTCCATCGTGGTGGCATAATGTGAAGGGACCCTTAAGAGACGCAGGTGCTTGTTCATCCGAGACTGCTTCGTCTCATTCATGATCTTGACCATAGTCCTGATCGTTTTAGCCAGTGTGTGTGTGCGCGTGCGCGCATTAACTACCGGAAATTAATTCTGTAACCCTATTCTTCTCCTTTGCCATTCGATTCTTGTAACGGCGAATATGTATAAGGGTGTCTTTTATTCTTGGATTATAATTCTAAGCGTTCTGGTGCTTTTTAAACGTCACTAATGTCAGAGATTTATTGGCTTGGTGGGGCACATTTGGCATGAGCGTTTGTTGACTCGGCTCCGCGGTTGCCCCTACATGATGCACTCCAAAGGATCATTCTTATAGTAAGATTTATATGGATTCGAAAAATAGGTACGCAGACATGTTCAATGAAGCGAGTAAGACTGTCAGTCCGAGCCGACTCGACCGACTGTGGGCGGCGGACATTCGAGCTTGGATTTGGGTGAGTCATCAACGGTCTCGTCGAGAATGGAGCGAGAGGTGACTCAGTTTGTCCCTTTCTTCTCTCCTTGGATTGAACACATGCTTGCGCGAGGGCGCACTATACACATGCCACTCAAGCTGTTTTTCACGCCATGGGGGGTTGGGTGGGGGTGCATTCATTTGGGTTTGAGCCCGTCGCGGGCCACCTGCTCTTATTCCGCTGCTAGGGTAGATTTATGGTTATCTGCTGTTCCGCTCGATATCTACCTGTATGTATTATTATCCCACTCGTAAGGGTTTGTTGTGTGTGGGGGGGGGGGGTTAACATGGATATCCATGCGCCAGGTTACATCTGTAGGATCGCATGGCGTCTCGGCTCTAACGTTCGCATTTGCGTGCCTTTCTTGCCCTAATGCTTGCAGGGGGAGGATCTGCTGCTATAAACACAATTTAATTTCTTTTACATAAATTTATACTTGCCGACTTTATGGCTGCTAAGATGCCCTCGCTGGTTTTCGTTTTAACTCAAAATATCTCTTCTTTCAATCTGCCTCTTCTGGTCACGAGTTTTTTTTTCCTGTCTTCGTTAACGCTTTGTCCACCAACTTCCCCTCCCTATTTCTCCCCCGAATGTAAACCCTCATTGGTTATACACACACACTCGCCTTCCCCACCATCCTCTAAACGTTTTAAATTAGTTTTGTTTTCGGTGAAAAACGCGACTAGATCGTCTGTTCCCCATGCATAGATTTGACGTCGGACAGACCCGGGTCTGGTCTTGTCAAAGGAGGCGGGGGAGAGCTGGGCCTCAACCGCGCACCCCCCTGATGGGACTCAGAAGGGTCTTGCTTAACTAATATTACACCTCTGATTCGACTCTAGTTCCGCGATATTTGGTTGTTAGTCGGAGACCATTTGAACCGAAGGTTTCAGGTTGCTTTCTGTCGTCTCCGAATTGGGCACACTCGCGGGACGCACCGCCATTTGATGGAGCGCTCGCCAGCGCCCTACTGTGAGAACTACGTTGTCCCCCAGACTGTTCGGCACATTCTTGTTGAATGTCAGTCTGGGCGATCTCCGCGCACGTCACCTGTCCCGGTACCGGGATGGTCGGGGTCGCTACCGCCTGTCCCTTGTACTCGGGACGAGTTCGTGCACGTTGACTGGTGGACTTTTGGGAGTAGGCGGGCCTTCTCCCCTTTATTTAACTAGGTTTTGTTTTTTGGTTATTGTTGTTTTCTTTGTAGGTCGCACGCTCCTGCGCCGGGTGGAGGGGAACCTCCCCCCGACGCCGGAGCTTGTTTCCTGATTATTTCCATTTTCCCTTTTTAGTGTTGTTGTTTGCATATTCTTATTTTAAAGTAGCCTAGTGCTAGGCTGTCGTGAGTGCGGCGACTTATGCCCAAGTGAGTAGTCCCCAGATGGGCTCCTAAAATGAGGGAAAAAAAATGAACCTTGAGATGCGGTCGAATTATCGCCTGTTAATGGGGGTCGTGCGAATTGAAGCTTTTTGTGGGGTCTCTTTTGGTCTTAGTGGACAAACTGGACTAACCAGCGACGGTATTTAGAGCAAAGAATCCAGGAGGGACGGGCAGGGGAATGAAGAGCGAAGGCGACGATAAATAACGCGAATACTGAAGGAAGGGTTGGAGAGTCCAAGACTGCCGCCATATGAAATCTCGTGAACCAACCCATCGGCTGGAGTCGAGGTTCGGGCTGACTGGGGTTTGGCTTTAACGAACGTGTGACCTTGCAAGAAGAGTCGGGGGGGGGGGGGGGAAACGGCATGTCTGACAGTGACTTGCATATTGAAAGTAAATTGTACAGACAATTTATAGTAAAGATAGGATTTAAACGGATTGAAAGAGAAAAACGAGTCGACTTTTCATTCAGTGAAATGGAAACGCCCACACAATTGTTTCGTGAGGGGGTAGGGGGTAGAACACGGTATTTGTGGTGTCTATTACATGTCATAAAATACTAGTGAATGTGAACACACATTGCAATGACTAATATGGTATATTGAGTTTTATGTGGGAGATGCGAGTGTTGGATATTCTTGCATTCAGACTGACATGTGCAAAATGTGGATGCCAATGAACGAGAAGCCCATGTGAATCGGATTGGATTTGCTTCGAGTCACTTTGGTACCAAAACACCTGACGAATGGTAAACAAATTAAATACTCGTGAGAGTCTATGGTTCGGTAAACCGAAAGAGGTAATTTGCATGTCTTCGGATTGGTAAAGAGCACTAAACATAAAATTCGTGTATGACAAAAGCCACAAGGGCCTATCAAAGGCTCATTTATGAATAGATTAACCATTTGATGCCCGAATTGGACTATATGTAAATAAAATATAATAACCCTTAAATCAATATATATTAAGAGTCAAAGTTGCTTGAAATTGTGGTTCCGCATAGGCCCTTAAAGGGTTAAAGAATCATATCTTGGAAACCTTCAAAGTTACAACCTACTTTATCTCTTCCTATCATATTTGCCCATTTCTACTTGTCCTTTGAGTATTTTACATATATTTACATATCAAATTTACCCACATTTTCATTAAATTTAATTTCACTAACTGACGATTGTTATACATGCCTTATATTTATCTTTATCAATGATATAACTAAATAATTCACCCTTCTTGTTTCTATGATTATGAGCATTGTTATACAGAGGCAACTCGGGTCTCCTACCCCTGAAACACCTTTTGCTTGCTCTTACAACTATCAACAATTTCCCGCCTGTAAAGACAATGGTATTCCTTCCACAACACACCATCCCCATCCCTACTCAAATGTATCCATCCATTGCATACATTTCCTTATTTTCATAAAACTTATCCTACATAAAACACATTACACCTTCCTTCTCGCACATTCATTCAGCCCAATAACAAGAGACCCAACCCAACATTCATTCTCAGAACCACACCTCTCACAATACCTTTCATTCTACTTTCACCCTTTCAATCAACCTCATACATCTCTAGTAACTCCCATGCACCCGCTTTCTTAATGTAGATAAAGGGAGGTGGGGGAATCGAGCGCAATATTTTTTGGGAGGGTCGTAAGCAGAATTTGGGCCTGAGGAAAGCTGTTTTGAGGCCAGGTTGGAGCGTAATGTGTGTGTAGTCTTAGGGCGTAGCTTGTGTTGTACCTGCTTGTCGGCTCCTAGGTTTCGCGATGGTACCGTTCCGGGATCCTTCCTGATGACTAGAACCTTCTACCGCGCCCTTTGGATGAATGCATTTGGGCATTTAATCCTGCCTACAAATGAGGCGCATGACTACGCTCATTTTTTTTTGTACGCGTCTTCTGCTGAAAAAGTATATATAGGCAGTCATGTTTGTTAGTGGGGAAAGTTCACTCCCTCGTTGGTTGTGTGTGTGTATGTATTCCGCGTCTAGAAAGTGCAAGCTCACATCCTCGTTTTCTTCCAGGATTAACTTGGAGTGATGTATGTTGTAGTCTCTAAACAATGACGCGCCGGTCCTTGTTTAGAGGCACTCCCAGTCCGTAGTCCTGCTTTAAAGGCTCGTCAACATGCATCGCTCCAAATTAATCGTCGAAGAAAGCGAGCTTTGAAGAATGACCAGCGTGTTGTGGACGTAACGGAGCCATTGTACATGATGGTCAAGAACCTCCTTGATAGGTTCAGCCTCCAGTTTCTTCATAGATATTCAGAGCAACATGACAGGCAGCAAGCGGAGAACCCATAGACTCATATCCCTTCCCATGAGAACCAAAGTTGTCACATTTCACAAACAGTTACACCATTTCGAGGAATTGCTTTGGTGGTAGGGATAGTGTCTTTACCCCCCCCCCCCCCTCCTCTTATACTCCCCGATTACCGCCATTTCTTCCCCGCATAACCTTAGGGTATCTTGTACTCGCGCCTTGGGCATTCTTCATTCTGTGGTGTTCAGCACTCGTGGTGCTGTAGGGATACTCTTAGGGATCTGAGTACCCCGTAAGGGGCGCGGCGATGTGTGTCCTTGTCCGCCGGGCTGACGGACCTCAGCGCTCCGTCCGGCCCTAGCTTAGCCTCTCCTCCTTCTGTTAACCCTTACCTAGTCTTCTCGTCCCAAACCTTTCTCCCAATGGAGACAGCACTACGCCATGGAGTTTTTCGATCTGGAGAAGGCCTATGATACCGCACGGCGATACGGTATCATGTAGAGACTCCACACGGAGGGGACGAGAGGACGCCTCCCAATCTTTATATCAGAATTTTTGTGAGACTGTTGATTCTGCGTACGGGTGGGGGGAGCCCTCTCCATCCAATGGAACAGGAAGAGGGGCCCGCATGGAAGTGTCCTCAGTGTCGCACTCTTTGCCCCGAGCATCAACGGCATCACCTCATTGGTGCCGGAAGATGTCCTTGCTACGCACTACGTGGACGACCTTTCGATCTCTTTTGGTGAGGTTCAGATGCCAATTCAGGAGCGTCGATTCCAACAGTTATTGAACCGCGTCTCTCGCTATGTTGGAACACACTGGCTTCGGTTTTCCTTGGCTAATACTAAGGTTGTGTACTTCTGCCTGCCGCCATCCGCCATCCACTGCGTAACCCCGACACGGACTTGTTACCTGCGGCGAAGCGCCAAGTCAAGGTGTCACTTTTTTTTAAGGAGTAAAGTTCAATTGTACCCATTTAAAGCCATTTAGACCCTTATGACCATGGCACATATGGTTATTCACCCTGAAGATTTCAAATCTGCCATCGGATTTGGCGCTGGGTGGCGCCATCTAGTGGCAGAAGCCTCATTTAGTCATTCAAAGGCACTTGTAAGTGACTTGAACCATGAGAAACCCATCAATGCAATAACCATTTTTCATCTTATCACAAAACGCCGCTGGTCATTGGAGGGACTTTACCTCTTGTTTCTAAATGGGGTTCGCCTGGAAGTGGCGGATTCGCACCGTTTCCTTGGGCTTGTTTTTGACCGACGCCTCACCTGGGAGGCTCATTCGCATCTTTAAGGTCTCTTGTGCCCGCCATGGATATTCTTCGTTCCGTGATGTTCAGCACCTGGGATGCGGATACGGCTACTGCTTTACTTTTCTATCGACCTTTGTTCTTTCGAAGCTTGACTACGGATTCGAGTTTTAGGTATCCGCAGGCGAGCGAGTATTGCGGAAGGTTGACTCTATCCACCACACTGGCCTCCGCCTGGCGATCAGTACCTTACGCACGTCCCCCATTCAGAGCCTACTTGTCGACGCTGGGGAGATGCCACTCGTTCTACGCCGACAGCTCTCACTGTGTCTGCAGACGATTTCGACGGTGCCTATGCTGCCGAGAAACGCTGGTCATACCCTAAGCACTTTGGGTTTAGGGCTTGAGAGCTCGGTGTAGCTTTCGGGACGGTGGTGCCCCTGGTTCTGCCCAGGGCGTCACCTTGGAGGGTACCACCTGCGACTATTTGTCCCTACGTCTCTGCTCCTAAAGCTTCCACGGCGCCGGAAGAGGGTCGCTTCCACGCCGTATCCCCGCTGTTTGAAGTCAACAGGGCTCTACCGTGTCTGTACAGCGAACCTGGTTGCAATACGCTGCTCGATACTGGAAATAATACATGCCTTTTTTGGAGATTGGATTATGATCTTGATCGCGCGTCATCAAGCGCCCCGAGTGCTATCGGGTTATTCGACTATTCACACGCCCTGGATCGGGTATCCGTGACGCCATGCTTGCCGCTAGCCGGGTGAACGTTGACATTATCCTCTGCTGGGTTTCTGGACATGTGCAAATTTCGTGGAATGAGAGTGCCAAAGAGTCTTGAGGAATGGGCAACCAAACCAGCGTTTGGTTCTTTCTCACACCAACAGCAATCATGGCTGCTCTCCGAGTTGCTTGCGCAGTAGATGAGAGAAGGCTGAAGGGAACTTATTGCTGCGTGTCATTGCGCCGCGACTATTCCCATGTACCTACCTACCACCAATGCCCCGACGGTTTCAGGTCGCTTTGTGTCGTCTTCGAATTGGTCATACTCACGGGTCGCACCGCCATTTAATGGAGCGCTTACCTGCGATGCCTGCGGTGTTCCCCAGACTGTTCGGCCCATTCTTGTTTAATGTCCCACTTTGGGTGATGTTCGTGCACGTTACATGCTCCGGTACCTGGGTGAGCGAGGTCGCTACCGCTCGTCTTTTCAACTTGGGACGGGTTCGTGTACTCAGACTTATGGACTATCTGACGTTTTGGAGGAGGTTGGCCTCCTCTGTTTGTGGTAGATCACATGTTCCTGCGCCGGGGAGGCGGGCCTCTCCCCGACATCTGAACTTGCTCTCCTGTTGTTTTTGGGGGTGTTTTTCGAATTTTAGAATAGCCTAGTACTAGTATAGAATTTTAATTACGGTGACTTATCCCCTTAAAGGAAGTCGCCAGATGGGCGACTTAAAAAGCAAAAACCACCACGAGCTCCGCGCGCGCTACTGGCGGGCTCCCATTTACTCGGGACGGTTCGTGCACTCGCAGGAGGGGGTGGGCTTCCTTTATTGGTTTTACTTTGGGGGTGTTGGTGCAGTGTACTCGGGCACCTGCGTATTCCTTTGTGGCTTTTCTTTCGTTGGCGTTTGTTTTTTGTTCTTTCCTGGCCTTTGCAGCAGTCGCCACCAGATGGGCGAGTTAAAAACGATTGTTCTTTCCCCGTTTGTTTATTATTACAGAGGGCCAAAGATAGGTTTGAATATGATTTCGGCCGCCGCCCCCTTGCTGGCTGGCTGGGGGCCAGGTGCTCGCATACACACACAAAATATCTGCTCACATTTCCATTGCCCCGAACTTCGAGAGGAGCAAAACGTAAACAAATTAAGCCTCACTTTTGTCTTTTCGCCCCTTTCTACTAACTGCTCATGACCTCCAGTGGATTTTAAGGGTTGATTGATGTGCAAGCTGTGGGAGGGTTGAGTAGACATCCCTCTGATCACATTTTTTTGTGCAAGGTTAAATGGTCTGGCGTATGTATGAGAAGATGCGGGGAATGGGGGTAAGTGAGAATCAAAAGTGAAAGACTGCTTGACAACAGAAGTGTGTGGTATTGGGGGTAGAGATGTTGGAAACTTTGATTGTAGGTAGAGCATAGGGTGTATATGTCTTTGAACTGGAGGAAAATATTTACTTATTGAATGGTGGGTTGATGAGAAACGTGCATTGGCTAGGAAGCGTGAAACTTGCAGACACACACAAAATATCTGGAGATGAATCCATACCAGGGGGAGAAAAGAGAATGGAAGTGAGGGATTCATTATAGGGACAAAACAGCAAAGTAATTTCCAGTAAGGTTTGGATGGATTCTGCTGGGAATAGTTAATCTGAAAGGGGGCGAGAAACCAAGGAAGTGGTTACCCTAGAGCAATCAGGGTCGAAGGGTGCTAGTGAAGGTTGACTTTGAATTAAAATCGTTAGCTCTTGAAGTTTTTTCTACCCTGATACCCCAAAGTTCAACTTCCAGTCAACCTGATACCCTAAAGTTCAACTCTAAGTCAACCTTATACCCCTTCTCCAATATTAGCTTTCTACTCCCAACTTTTAATTCTTTGGAGTCTTTTTTTGTATTTTCAGTAAATAAATAAAATAGTACTCATTACATTATTGTTATTCAACACTATTTGTGCTCATTCAGCATGATTTTATTTTCGACTGTGAGCTGCTTTGCCTTGTGCTCGTTTTTTCGAAACCCTCAAAGCCTCAATTCTAGGGAGTACCCGCCCCGGAATCCCTTTTTTGGATACCCCCAACAACTGGTTTCGATACCCCCTGTGGGTATTGATGCACTACTTTAAGAACGCCTGAATTCGATGGTTACAGAACTTTGAACTGTGCACTTGGGGCAATGAATGAGGAACCATGGAAGAGTTCGTCAACGCTGCTAAGGTGCAAACGATGGGAAATCGCCCTGAATGGATGCCATTGTGCCCAAATGATGAACGAGAGCGGCGGTCTCGATCTGGGGTGGCCGTATTGCAAGGTCTTTAAAATCCAAGTGCCTGGACTGATGTGATTATCGTTGCCCAAAGGGAAAAGAGAGACTTGTGAATGCACGAATAACGGGAATATGCATGTTATCGGTAAGCTGTTAGGGAACGAGGTCCGCACACCTACGTAGCGTGCTCTCAATTATTCGCACTTACGACCTTACGACCTTCAAAACTTTCAACAAGTGGGGCAATCCGACCCATAGTTAGTTTTCTTTTAATAATACCCGTCCTAACTTTGGGACGACGCTGGCAATTATATCATTCGGAAGAGAATGTAAAACAACATAAGGCTTTCAAATTTTGTTAGAATCGGCCGAATAGTTACGATGCCATTGCCCTACCCCCCCTAAATTAATTGAAAAGTAGAATGGTTACCATCCGACCGACGACTTACGGACCGACATAGTACCTTATAGAGTCGCGTGCAACGAGACAAAAACAAAAACCGGCCGTGTAAAAGAGAGTACCGAGAGAATGGGGAAGGCAATTTTGATCGGGTAGGATTTCTGCGCATGATCATCCATTTGAGGCTAGGGAGGCTGATAGGGGAAGCTCGGGATTTGGTCTTTAAAGTGTACCCTTGCTTCATGTACCCCACCCACACCCCCTCAATTTAAAGTGATTTCTAATGAAACCGGTGAAGATAGAGGCAGTCAAAATCCGTAGATGTACATTATATTTAGGCGGAGGGTATTCACTCATCTAGATGTTAACTGCAGTATGGGTATCAGGTTACATCGTTAAAGCCTTTTCAGGAGGATTGAAGAAGGGGTCAGAAAATGAGGGGGGGTTTGTGGGCTGGGGTGTAAAAGGGACGCATCCCTGGTTAATGATTTTGTAAACGTGTGCGCGCGGGAGGGGGGGGCGTAGCCACAGGTGCTTAAGATGCTTATGGTTAAGAGATCAGAAAGGAGGTGGTTACTGTGGTGTTCCTACGCGACATCCTGTTTTTTTTTTGGGGGGGGGGGCTAACTGCACTCTTATCACTCGATGATCTATTACGGATGGTTTGTTCCGACTCTTATCTTTCTCTCGTCCTTCTTTCCCTCGCTCACCCCTTTCCTTCCTTGCCGTGTTGAGTGATCCTTCCCCCGGTGACGACTGCCAGTTTCCTTTTTCCCTCTCAAATGCCCAACACCACCCATCCGCCGCGCGGCTCTTCCGAGACGCCTTTTCGGCCTCCTGCCTCGGCGCCCCGTTGGCTCGATTTGCTATCTCGCCTTCGAGTGTAGGTTGCGCGCGGGCGTTTGGATGCTTGTCATCACCCTTTGCCTCCCCCCCTTCCCCTCCATTGGTGATGTTCAGACCCTCGTTCTCAAGTCGCCCCTTCACATATTTAATTGTGACACCCATTTGGGAGTCTCCTGGGTCTGACCGGCTTTTTCGCGGATTTGCGGCTATACATCTTCCGCACACACTTTTACTTCCCGCATACCCGCCACTTTGCGGATTTCTCCTTCCAAACTTTCCTCGTTGATATTGCGTTTTAAATTCGAGGAGGTCCTTTCCCTCGTCTCGCTTGCGCCTGTGAGCTCACATGACGTCGCTCCTCCCGAGTGATTCATGGTCGGTCCCCCAGTTTGGCTTACAACTGCGATGGATTCGAGTTTGAATGATTTTGCTATAGATTTTACCACCGTTTCGCGCGTCTGTCAGTGGGATCCGAACTTCGGGGTTACTACCGGGTATTGGGAGGTCGGCCCGTAGGAAAGTCCTTTCGGTGACTAACCGTAGTCCTCGAACTTCTGAATTGTTGTGCTCCATGGACGAACTGAGTCATCGGCCTTTATTGTACGTGGCTATCGCCCGCGGCCCCCGTAAAAGGACATTAACTCTTTTTTTTCATCTCTGCTCACCTTCATATTTTCTTGGAGTCCAATTCTCTCTTTGGTTACACCACTTTTCTCATCTTGACCGAAAATGTTCTTGTTCATCCACATCCGCTATCTCGGTTGGTGGGGTATTGCCGTCCCTCTTCGATGTGAATTCATTTTAAAATCAGGCAATGGCTTCGCTCCTTCCCCCTATGGGGGGAGCTTACGCTTCGCTACTAAGATTAAAATTTAAAATTAAAAAAATCAGCCATGTTTAAATTTTTATAAATTTTCTGAACTTCGCCAATTATAATCATCATCACTAACTATAATTTAAGAAGGGGATTTTTTGGATATTTGAATCATAATTTCATCTTAGTTTGGTTATGACATGTTTTTTGTATCAAAGTTCAGAAATAAATATATGTATCGAAATTTTGTGAATTTTTTAAAAGCCAAAGAATTACAAATGGTGAAGTTCAGAGAATTTATTTTTATATATCTTCTATAACTATATTTTAACAACGTGATATTTTGAAAGGGGGGAAATTTTGTTTAGAGTTCCTTTTTAAAATTATTATAATTGGCGAAGTTCAGAAAATTTATAAAAATTTAACCATGACTGCTTTTTTGTAGATTTTAAATTTTAATCTTAGTATGAAGCGCAAGCTCCCCACGTAGGGGGGAGTGGCGAAGCCATTGCCTGGTAATTTTAAAAAGGAACTCTAAACTAAATTTCCCCCCTTTCAAAATATCACGTTGCAAAAATATAGTTATAGAAGAAGATATATAAAAATAAATTTTCTGAACTTCACCATTTGTAATTCTTTGGCTTTTAAAAAATTCACAAAATTTCGATACTTACGGCTGTATGATGAGAAAAATGAGAAATGCACTTTTATCAGATTTAGTGTAGCTTCACAATTATTTATAAATTTATTATATTCAAAAGGCTAAAATGTAAAATACATAAAAAAATAGGTTTTTTGCTCAAATGTGCATTTCACATTTTAGCATAAAAAAAATCCCCTTGCGATCGAGGCTTCTCCAGGTAATTGAGGTGTTTTTCGAATGAAGTGAAAATGCCTCGATTCCTGGAAGGTTCATAGTAGGCGAATTTGAGCGTCTATTCGCCCGCGGGAACACGGACGACCTTTTCCCCATTCGTGGTCGTTTTCCACCACTTCAACTACAAAGCGGTCTTCTCTACTTGACCCCCTCCTCTCCCCTCAAAGGCACGTGTGGGTGATCAGTCTGCTAGGGGCGTGGGTGCTGCCCATCCAAGGAACGGGTGTTCGGAAGGGTGCTCTATCTTGGCGGAAGTTCGGGGGACGCTTGGGCGTTTAAAGCACAACGCAGTTTGGTTGGTTTTATACCAAAATATTCCCTATTTTCCCCCTCCCCCGCCCAAGTGCTTTCCAGTACACTCCATAGTCTTTTTAACAAGGGGGGGGGGATCTCTGCTACAAACTGCGTTTGTAGGGCACACCCATACCCACCTACACGGGGGGTGGGGGAAAGAAGTCGCGTGTGCGGTCGATAATGGAGATTCCCGTTTGATTCCCGTAGTATATGTAGTGGAGTGGGGGGAGTCGAGAGAGGGACCGTCTATGCGGGTTTCTAGGAAGTGGTCTCCCGTGCCCGTGTTGCCTTAGATGGGCGTGAGGGCGTAGGAGGACTACCCGTATTCCCGTCCCTTGGTGGCCTCGTCGCCTTCAAGGTTCTCGTTTGTTGTGGGCGTCGCTGTCGCCGCCCGATTGCCGCGTGACGTCATCTGTTTGGTTTCTCTGATCGGGCCGGGAACCCCGGTCCTACCTCACCCCGCTGCTCTTCGCTTCTCGACTCTTCCTTTCATCCATTTTCATCTTCCCCACCTTCCATCACCCCGCTTTTGCGATCTGCCCCAACCTATGTCTGTTTTTTTCTTCTTCATCCGTCACTCGTGTGCGTCTTCTTATCTTCGCCACTTTGTTTAAACATTTCTCCCATACTTTTTGGTGGAGATGCCCTCGTTGGTTTTCACTTAGTTTTAAGTGAATAAGTAGCGTTCGGTGTTCTAACCGTCGTCACAATCTCTTGTTTTGCTTTTTTTCTTCCCCATACCGCCATCAGTTATTACGGGGTGTTTTATGTACATTTCCCCCCATCTACTCGGTGGTTTAATCCTAACTTCTTTGTTTCCCACTTTTATTATTTTCGTCTTTAGCCGGGTTCATCTCTTAGTTAAACTGACATACTCATAATTATAATCATTGTATGTAATTTCCTTATATGAAGCAAATAATACGATATGTTTGCTACAACAATGACGTAAATATATCCCATTTAATCTGATTCCCTTCTGTCCAAGGTCCAGAAATCTCGTTGAGCGCTACCATCAATGGCTCGGAAGAGATTGGGTATAATACCGGTTTTACTTGCTCGACTCCATATTTCTCTGGGAGAACCTAACTGATGACGTATGGTGACTCGAGACCACCCATACCATCTTAGGCGCGTATCTTAAAAGGCGACGAAGCCCAGTTGGGGGTACCTGCAGTTTTGGCAAGCCACGCCACCAAATTCCTCCTCCTCTTGAAGCACACTACAAAGTTAGGGGGGGGGTTGGGGTCGTTCAGAAAATTTGATTAATCCATCAAATGGGCGTCATTTGAGGGGTATGTGGTGAGGAAATCATTGAGGTAGTGTTAAATAAAATATTCTAGATGTTTGCGCTCATCGAGACGAATGTGAATGAAGATTTTAGGGATGGAGTAAATGGAATGCGATCGAGTATGAATTGTGGTTATTAGGGTAGAGATTTGGTAGCTCTGCTATTGTTGAGGCTCGGGTTGGTGTAATAGTTGGCCATGGATCTGTGGGCACAATGATTATTTCAGTGAAGTTAAGATTTGCAAAGATGAAACTTTTATAATAGGCTGAAAAGGGGGTCTTCCTGGATGAGGTGGGGATTGATATTGGTTGATGTATGAATGGGGGTGAGGAAGTGACAGAATGAGAGGGATAAATAGAGCGCATCTTTTCTGTTTGGCGGCAGGCGGATGTTTTGTACCAAACTTTCACCAATGATGCAGTTTTGAGTGCTGAATACGAATATAACATTTATTTTTTGGAGAAATGAAAAGAAGTATTAAAAAACAACAACAATTTAATAGCACTAGTTTAGAACATTATTCTATAAACAATTATGATTATATACTGACGGGCTGTGCCCCCCAGACCCAGACCCATCAATTGATTGAAACTCAGAATCATCGTAGGAGGGTCGTCTCCGCATTGCTAAACCCCTCACGAGCAGTCCCTTTGAATTTACTCCAAAGGGGTAAAACATATTGGAACACGGCGATACCCACCGTGACATGCTCGATTACTACTTATGTGAATTCATGTGGCGAAAACGCAATAGAAATGAAAATTTGTTTAAAAAAAATATTATGGAATACTTATATCTAAATACAAATGAGTGTTTGAAGAAATAATAAAGGGAGTGAACAATAATATTGGGAAATCATATGGCAGTTTAAGTGCGTTTCATTTCCATTTCGGGTTTTTTTCAAAATGTATCGGACAAACCAAAATTTACAGTTTGATGTTTTTTTGTTTTTTTTTAGATGCTTCATTTCATTTCCTTCAAAATAAACGTTATATTCGTATTCAGCACTCAAAACTACATCATTGTCGAAAATTTGGTACAAAAGATCCGCCTGCCGCCAACCAGAAAAGACCCAATAGAGCTTTTGGTACACTTGGAGAGAGGTTGCAAGGTTTCTCTCGTGTAACCTGTTGCACAGGGATCTGCATTAGTACACATGGTATCGACAAAGAAGTGAGGATGTACGGTGAGAAAGAGTAGATAGGTAATTTTGGAAACCGTATTGTAATCCAAAGATAGTCACACAACGCACTGCAATTAGTCTGTGACCTTGTCGATACTGCGGTTTAGAGTTTGTGTTGAAATTGCCTTTGGTTTTATTCCTGGATATGTAGGGATTGCTGGGAACGAGCATGCTGATGACGGGGTAAGGCTGATTAGACAAGTTGAGAAACCAGACCTGGCGTTTCGCTCTTCCAACACTGTCTACATGGCAAGGATTAGGTAAGCCTTGCGGGTTGTATGGCGAAGAAAACAAAAGGATTGCGAACGCGCCATCGCGCTCAGAATATTTCGGTGGAGCTCTCGCCCAATGTATCTGCGGCGTGGTCATTTTCTGCCGTCTCCAAATCGAACACACTCGCGAGGCGCAGCGCCATCGGATAGAGTGGTGCCTTCAACCCTCTTGGAAGTTTGCTTGTTACTCCGGACTGTTGCCACTTCTTGGTTGAATTTGACCACTTCGGCTTGTCGCCGGTACTGTTGGCTATAGAGATTTTGAAGAAGAGGGGCTTCTCAATTATGTTTTAAATTGCTGGTATACTCGCTTCTGTCCCTGAGGGAGGCTGGCTTCCCCAGGGGCTCATTCCGGAGCGCCCCTTTGTTAATTGTATTAGCACATGCTTTCGTGCGTTCCAAAATTTGGGAAAATTAGAACAGTAAAATAAAGGGAAACCTCGTCCCAGCTTGTGTGGCTGTAGGCGAGGCTCCTGACAACACACTTGTATGTTGGAGGGGCTCCCCTCTTTCTCACCTTTCTTAAACTATCCGCCTGGTAGATAGCAACTATCTCTTAGTCGGCATCTCTTTAGGAGCCTTCTCCATCCATGCGATCTTCAAATTTTCTTTCTTCCTCCACCTCTTGCAGGTATGTTCCTCTCCGTGTGAGTTCCTCCTTCGATCCATCTTTTTCTTGGTCTTCCAGGGGCTGCCCTCTCACCACCCTAAATTGGTAAATGGGTCTCCCCTCTACTACTTCTTGAAAGCTACCCTCCGGTATCTCCACCTCAAAGAAGAATGTCCCAAATGTTTACTCAAGAGCCCGTTCAAACTTCTTTAACGAAGAAGGGCTTTCCCTCTCTATGTGTATCAGGGTAGGGGGATTTCAGTGGCCCTTGTTTTCTTAGGGTCACCGAAAAGAGAAAAACACATCGCGGTTAAATAACTGCCGAAGTGAGCAGCATGGAAACTGTCGACACAATCTGAGGTGAACTATTTGCTGGGGGACCCTTTTGGGTCCATATTTGACAAGCGATTAATGACTTTCTTGGAGGCTGGCGCGAACGCCCCCAGACTGGTAAACTTAAATTAGTCCATGAGATCCTCAAAGGGAGAGGGGAGATCTTCCGGTGGAGCTTCGCAGACGGTCAGGTATTTTACGATTTTAGTGAAAACCAGGCCCAAAAATCCCCATCCGGCTTCGAGGCTCCCATAGGGGGTGAGAAGAGGGTGCGCAACCGTTTTCCTCTCAAAAGGAGACAAAGGGTTCTTCTCCCTCCTATAGTGGCGGTCCCTGCCAATTCGGTAGTTTTCCAAGCCAATGATGTCTTGTCTGGCCCAGAGCCCCCTTAAGGCCGACATGGCAAGACCATAAATAACGAGCACAATCTTGAGTTTAGTTGTCTGGGTCATGGCGGACACCTCATCGACAAGTTACCTGGCCTCTTCGAACCTGCCGGCTTTAAACGCTTTTTTTTATGGGGGCGTGTGATGAGGAAACATAGACTCGAGACCCACCCCTAAATTCGCGTTCGATCGCGACAGGCTCTCTGAATCGGTTCGAGCTGGCTGTTCTCGCTATAGTGCTAAAACATTCGTGTCATTACCGCGAAGGTGCTGCTTCCATTGTCACCGCTTCGGCCTCACCAAAGGGTCATGCATACGTGTAAATTCGTCTTGGCCCGAAATCTGTGTAAACTGCCCAATGCTTTAGACGATGAAGCTGTATCGAAGCGATGTGACTAGTCTCTCTTAAAGGGTTGGTTCAGGCTGGGAACTGAATGCCTTTTAGCGATGCCAAGGTATTGGTCGTATTGTGGCCTGCGCGACCTGGAACTTCTTAAGGCTTTCGGCCTAAAAAAAACGCCCCTAGCCCCTCCAGGCCTACGAGCAGGCTGACCACTCCGCTCATCAAGAACCCTTCGGGGCCTCCCTCATGCGATCCCTTCGGGAAAATCAGGCCTCAATCTAGTCTATGGTGAGAGGAAGCAAATCCCTGAGAAGTGGTGTCAAAGCCATCCATGGGGTTCGCAAAGTCCACCCCTCTCCCCAAAGGGAGTGTAGCAACAAGGGAGCTTCACCTCCCTCGCCCCTGTCCTAAGGAGGGACTTCCGACCCCAAAGCCGGGTTTTATCAAGAGGAGGAAAAGGATAGTACGCCGAGCCGAGCCTTCCTCAGTAAGCCCTCGATAGCGCACTGCTCCCACAGCCCCCGAATTCTCTCCCGTGAGGTCTTTTCCATAGGAGGGCATGGCCCCCTCGTTCCCTTCTAAGCCTGGGGGATTTTCCTTCAATGGAGTTTCTGCAGACGGGGGGGGGGGGTAATCGGTAGGTGCAGAGTCGTTTTCTCGTCTTCCCCTAGTTGTTTGTCTTCTGGAGACTTTTGTGTGTGCCCCCCCCCCACTCCCTTTCTCCAAATGTTTAAAGGTTTTGTAACGCCACTATCATGGAATAGGGGCAGGCGTGAGGATATGCAATTTACACCTGGTGTAGTCTCCATTCTCTTTAGATCTACCTCCCCCTCCCCCGTTTCCTACAGGGGCAATTCCGTTAAACTTGGATAAGAGGTACACTGTCGCTTCGGTCATATCCCACCGTCACCTGAGTAGGATTACATTTGATTTGATTCTTTGGTGTTGGGAGCATGCTCCTTTTGTTTTGTGTCTTGTTGTGACCTAATAATAGGCTAAATTGAAGCTGGCAGTCGCCTTCTCCGGAGCACTAGACGGCCAATCCCAGAGGTTTGGTCCTGGCGGACCTAGTCGATGGGCTTTACGGTACTCATCAGTTCCCCATCCACATATCTTTTGCCAGGCTGCTGCTGCTGCCGCCTGAAAAGCCACCTCGCTGGAGTTTGGAGTACAAGTGCCCTGGTCCGCATTCGAGACCGCGTCTCATTTCTCTTATCAATTAAGGAGTTTTGTTCTGCTGACGAGGACGCGGACCTGTCTACCTACCATTACTCGAAGGTCTCGTCGTTTGCACGCCGACCGCTTCCCTGGATAGCGGCAGTATGTGAGACGGATTTAGAAGCGATATGACTATATGCGCTAAAAGTGCTGCCTGAACGATTTGCTCTTGTGTGAATTTCACCGAGCAAGGGCAAAGTCCGGGTATGTTTCTAGGCACGCGCTTGTAGAGGTGTGGAAAGAATTCTAGGCAATTGCCCCCTCCCACACTGTCCCGCAGATTCTTGTAGAATGTCCTTTTGTTCGGAATCCGCACTCATTACTTTTACCGGGATGAAGGGGATCGCTGCCTCTTGTACCTTGTACTTGGGGCGTTTTCGTTCAATCCTGATTTTGGACTGTTTGAATTCTTGGGAAACCAGCTTCCAATCAATAGCTTTTTTCTGTTGGGCTCTCTCTCCGGCACCTGGCCATACTTCTCTTTTTATTCGTTAGATGTTTTGTCTGGGTAAATGGTTTATTTTTTCTTATGGTTTCTTTCCATAAATAATTCCGAATATAGTTTAAGAATAGGCGAAACTTTTATTTCGGGGACTATGCGAGGTGAGAGCCCCTTAAATTAAAAAAAAACAAAACAGGATTGCAGAACTGTAATATCGGACCTGCCGTACGTGGCAATTCTCGGCGATCGCTTTCTCCGCATTCTCTAGTCTGGATGCTGCTCCGCCAGCATTTAAAGCACGTCGTAAGTTCGCTCAAAGCCGCCGAGTGGACTTGACTTCAAGAGGCGGAGAACCCTTCAACGAGTGAATTGCTTTCCGCTCTCGTTTCGTGCGTGGATACTGCTCCTTGCCTGAACTACATGGATCTCGCCTGGAAATCGTAGAATCGGAATGTCTCCTTGGTCTTGTTTTTGGCTTGGATTTCACCTCCAAAGCGTACATTCGCAGCCCAAGTAGGGTCTCCTCTCTATGCACCATGGACATTCTTCATCCCGTGAGCTTCAGCACTGAGAGTGCTGATAGCGTTAACTATTTACTTTTTTTGACAGCTCCCTAGTCTCGATCTAGTTCGACATTGGCCAGGGCATTGGGAGCAGAACGCATACGTATGCGGGTATATGAATGACGGAGAGAGTTGTTTGGCATTTCTGTGTGTGATTTTGCCATGCCAATGTAATATTTCTGTTCTGGGAGGAGTGCTGAGAAGTACGATTGAAGAATGGTGGCGAGTTTGAGGCGGTACAAACTGACCTGGTGTGTGCATGTATGTATGTGGATGTTTGATCGTTGCGTTTGGTGGGGTACAGTATATCTCAGGGGCGGGGGGTCATCCAGACTAGAGAAAGCGATGAAGCGGTCGCCTACGCGTTATTGCGACTACTGTGGTGTTTCCCAGACTGTTCGTCACATTCTTGTTGAATGTCCCAGTCTGGGTGATCTTCGCGCACGTTACCTGCCCCAGTACCGGGACGAGCGGGGTCGGCACCGCTTGCCCCTTTTACTCGGAACTGGTTCGCGTAAACAGACTTGCGGACTATACGCTCCACTTTATTTGACTGTTTGTTGGAGGTCGCATGTTTCTGCGCCGTGGGGGAGCTGTTTTTCTTTTTATTTCTTGTTTTCCTTCTTTTAGCCTGTCTTAGCCTTTGTTCCTTTTTTATCTTTGTTATTTGCGTTTTATTTGTTGTTTTTTTTTTAATCTATCCTAGTATTAGGCTGTAGCGTGAGTAGGGCGACTTTTGCCCTAGTAGGCAGTCGCCAGATGGGCTCCTTAAAATTAAAAACAAAACAAAGCAAAATCGCGGGGTGTAATGGGATTGAGGTCTGGTGTCTTCTCCATGAAGAAGTGCTTTGTTTCACGGGTGTATCCTGAATGAAGTGGTGGCGGAAGTGATAAGAAAATGTGTGTGGCAGGAACGTTAGACCACGGTATGACCTCGCCCCCCCTTCCCCTGCGGAAAATGGTTACAGCTGAATTCTTGGCGATTATTTTTCTGCCGTTGTTATCGAAAGCCAACGAGGGTAACCGCGCCGCGAGGCTTGAGAGTCAATGTCTTTAAAGGAGGGACTACTTGGCGCGCTCGGGGCAAGGTTGGCGTACGAGGCCTGAAGCTTCCACCCTAACGATTTGGGTAGATCCCCTGTGGGTCCGGGAGGCTACGCCACCCTTCGAATATAAGTCAGCGCGGATCCCATGGTACATATACCCCCTCCCCCAACCCTTGGGTAAATTTGCTCCTTATTTAAAAGTAAGAAGCGAAAACCAATGAGGGCACCCAGGTGTCACAAAGTTTGCAAGGAGAATCTATAAAGTGGTGAAGTTAGGGAAGGCAAAAATGTACGGAAGATATAATCCGTCCCCATCGGGCATTAGCCCTGAGGGTACGCGACCCTCTTAAGTTCAGATGCAGCATGGTTGCTTATGCTACCCCCCTCCACCCCGCACGGAGGGTAAAGGGTCATCACAATCGCACGAATCTTCAAACTACTTTTTTCCGTCACGTTCATAAAAGGTTTGCCTTAAATTGCTCTATCCGTGACTTTAATTTGTTCCATCTAAGTATAATTCCACGTTCAAACTAATGTAAAACAAAAAATTATGATCTTTAAATGTCAGGCTGGAACGAAAGTAATGTTCGATTTTCTAGAATTAAGTTTTAGATAGATTTATTAAAGTAATTTATACTTTTTTTTTTGTCTTTCAAATTCTAAAAAAAAATAAATTGTTCCTAATCATTTTTGGTATTCATCCCCTTTTGTCCTTCCGTCTAAATATCACATTAGGCATGTTTCATAAAGGTGTCAATGCAAGTATAGCGGCAAAATGCATTCAGAGTACTTATGGGAACGATGCAGGAAATGTAGAAAGTTGCAGGATGTGTTTTTTCCCCGTTTCCGAAGTGGGGATTTCAGTTTAAAAGACAGAAAAAAATGAAGGTCGTCCAAAAGAACTCGATTCCGAAGAGTTGGAAGCTGTTGTGACAACAAATCCTGCTACGACTTCTACGGAACTCGCAGAACAATTTAACGTAACCCATACGACTGTCCTACGCCAACTGAAAAAGATTCGATATGTTCCAGTGATTGGAAAGTGGGTCCTGCACGAAGTGTCCAGGGTGAATCTGCAAAAGCGTGTTGCTCGCTGCGAGTCATTGCTTTCACAGCACCTTCAGGCACCTCCAGGCTCGTTGCTGGTGATGATAAGTGGATCCCTTATCATAACGTTAAATGATGCCGTTCGTGGGTCAGTCGAGGAAGCAGAATATCTTAACACCCGAAAGGAGGTCTTCATCCCGCCAAAAGATCTTGTTGAGTGTATGGTGGGATATTGAAGGAATTGTCCACTACGAACTGGTAGGCAACAATTAATGCTAATTTCGACTGCTATCAATTTCGTCGTTCGAAAGACGCTTTGGGCCAAAGCCGCTCTGCCCCGCCCCCTCCTCAGTCAACCGAATTGCCGTCATCCTCCATCACGATAATGGCCGTCCTCACACAGCTCGAATGACCAAAGCTCGGTTGGGAACTATTGCTTCATCCTCCATATCCTCCTGACCTTGCTCCTTCTGATTATCACTTGTTTCGGGGATTACAGAACCATTTAAATATAAAGTTGATATCAAGAGAAGAGGTTGAAAATGAGTTGTATTCATATTTTGCATCAAAACCTAAAGTTTTACAAGCGTGGCATTTACATATAAGCTTGTTGACAGTCGGAATGAGGTTCTAGAAAGCAATGGAGGTTATGTTTCATTAAATATTTGCATAGTAAAGGTTTTCACGTTTAATATATACCTTAAAATCGGACATTCCTTTCGTTCCAACCTGATACAACGAAAAGAAAATTTGAAAAAACTGAAGATTGATCCAAAACTCCTTAACTATACTCGAAATTTTAATATCTATGACAGAATCCTCCTCCTTTCAAGATCTCGAAGTTTGATTATAATTAATTGTGCTGAAAATAGAGGTCTCCATGGTAACCAGCGAGTTTGCAGTTTGTCGTCATCGCTTCACTATTTCTGGATACATATGGATTTGTTTGGGGGATGGGGGTAATGGGAGGATGTTGACCGCCGATTGATATATGGATTTGTACATTGATTTAGACGAGTAATTGGATTTAGCCGCTTTTTAATACCAAGCTTTCAATTATTAGCTGAATAGTGCGATTTTTTTTTTAATGTACACACACGGGGCGCCTCTTTGCTTCCCACGTCTCTAACAAACTCCAGGTCTTTATTTGGAGAGGGTGAGCGAGATACGGTACTCGTAAATCTTGGGGCTGCATTTCTTCAGGTAGAAAGCAGTTTTCTCATCCGAATTGACACTACATGGTGCCTCTTGCTTTAGCAATTCGATTTTCACTCAATATTCCGATTATGGCTAAGGAAGAAAATAAATGAGAATAATCCTAGTCAAATGTGCTACAATCCCTTCCCCCTAAAGTTAAAATAATGGCCCCCTCCCGTCCCCATTTCTTGCACAAAGTCCTGACGCTCTTCGTGCATTTCTCATTACGGATTGTTCCGTCTTAAGGAATGACGAATGAGGAGACGGTTGCATTCCCTCCTTCCCTATACACCACTCAGCAGTTTGCTTCTGGGTGCCAACATTCCTCGCCCGATCGACGTCGTGCTATGAAAAGAGCGAAAATAACTTGGCACTGGCAGTAGGTTCTCTCATGCGACGCGCGATAATGAATGCGGCTACGATGATTTCTTGTGACCTATTGGGTTAACTAAAAGTCCGAGAAATGCACACAAAGCCTTATTACATGCATTGCGGCGGCCATTATTTCGAAGGAAGCAGAGAAAGGACAACAGACGCGTGGATCTCGAGAGAAAGATCGAAGGTGACGCGTAGGCTTTAATGATCAGTGTAGGGAATTGGGGACTAACATGGTTATGCAAGAGCAAAATCGGCCGGGATACCGACTCACAACACCTTCATTTTATCGTGGTGAGTTCTAGAAAGTTAAGATGATTCTAAGAGATTAAGCGAAAGAGATGGGGGGGGGGGGTGTAAGGTGTCTTCAGCATAGATATGAAATGAGTCCTGGGAGTAGTATGAAAAGGTCAAGAGGATGAAGATAGATTCGAAAGAGGAGCGGACCAAGGACACAGCCTGGTCGAACACCATAGCAGACTTCGGCTGAGTATAAAAAAATCGGTTCGAATGGGGACAGATTGATAGTGGAATGAGAGGTACGACTGGGGCATCCAGAAATTCATGCCGATAAAGAAAAAGGACTTTCGGGCGTCAGTATCCAAGGCTGGCGTGAGGTCAAGAAGGAAGAGAATGGAGGATTGTCCAACGTCGGCTACTTGGCGAAAGCGATCATTGACGTGCAAGAGTGCAGATTCAGTATTGTGGTAAGCCTTAAAGCTAGAATAAAAGACCATCAACGTCCGAGGACATGTGGCCAAGAATCCGGCCAAGTACCAGCATTTCTATAGCCTTTGAAAGGAAGGGTAGCTGAGAGAGCGGCCATAGCTCGCGGGGTCGATTAGGTTCGAGCTTGGCTTCTTACGAATGGGGTGAACAACAGCAGGTTGAAGTCGGAAGGCGCTACACAGGTTAAGAGGGAAGTGTCAGGGGTGAGGTGGGAGAGCAGGAAGGAACTGGTGATAAAGACGACGAGGAAATGAGTTAAGCATGTTTTTTTGATGGGGTTTTTTTTTTAGAGGAAGGAAGGATACGTCCTCTCGAGGACGCTGGGACAATCGAGAGTTGGACGATGGTAGTGTCTTATGGTGAGGGTGGGCGCATGGCGAGGCCCAGAGGGTACTTCAGGGTTAATACATTTTTTGCAGAAGAATACCGAGACATTGGGATATGGTCCTCTTGAGAAGATGCGAGAGAGGCTTGGAGTGTGTGTAATTTTTAGTTATTGTAGTTTATGGCGGGTATGATGTTCACTGGCAGATTTGAGTTGCCCGGTGCAGGCGAGGGAGGCCGCAGTCGTGTGGGTGCCACGATAAATGTGGCTCGGGGAGGCCTTTCACAGGCGCGCATGTGCTGCTTTTTTGCTTCACGAGTGTCTTCAGAAAATCCTGGGGAGAGTAAGTAAACTCCAAGACAAGGGGTGAGGTGTGTACTCGGACCTCTAGACTGGATGTAAGAACCTGAAAGATTACACTGGTCTGCGCTGTTTTCAAGGTCTAACATATAATACCTGATTCTAGGCCAGTTTTTCGCGCTGAATCCGAAAATCCTGCTCATTTTATCTAATCAGATCAAGCTTTTGAGATATAAGCATATGCCATAAATTCATATATTCCGATCTATTTGTAGGGGAATGTACACACAATAGTAAATTTTGAACTGTTATATACAGAAGGTTTATAGAATGTTCTAATTGATACCAAGAAGAGTACAACATACAAAAAAAGGCTACTCATGGATGAATAATTTCTTCAGGGACTTCAGATTGTGCCTAGCAGACACCAATAGTAGTCAGCCAGGAGGTTGACATCCCAACGCCCTTGGTAGCGTTCCTCCAACACACGGATATCTATCATGGTGAAAGCGCTTACCCTGTTCTTCACTGAAGTCTCCACAATTCTCGGGAAAATAGTCCAGGTGGGACCGAAGGAAGCGCATTTTCACTGACAAGTGCGCACCAAGTTTGCGGAAATTCTCCATTAACTCATCAACCACCTTCTCATACTGAGGACTTCTGTGGACGCTAAGGAAGTTTGCAATGACTGACTTAAGGAACAACCAGGCAGAGTTCAGCAGGATTCAGTGCTCCGTTATTTGAGGACCATCAAATATACCTGGCTTCAGTATTTCTATGCTGATTCGTGGAAACTTCTGACGGAGGAAAGAAAATCCTCTACTTTCCTTGTCCATTGCCTTGACAAAGTTCATCAAACCGACTTTGATGTGCAGGGGTGGAAACAATATCTTGCTTGGTTCAACCAGAGGGTGGGACAGAACGTTGTGTGAACCGTGTTTAATCCTTGTCTTGACATCCAGCCTTGTCTGACATAATCCTGGTCGTCAGCCCGACTGTCCCACAAGCACATAAAACATGGATACTTTGTACCCACCTTGAATGCCTAGGTTGAGTCCAGCAACTTTAAGACAACGGATGGTCCATGGTGTTGAAGGTTTCATTCATTGCAGCTGAGTGTCCAACAGGGATCGATGAAAACTTATTGCCGTTATTAAGAAGAACTGCCTTGAAACTTCTATTAGATGAGTCAATGAAAAGTCTCCATTCCATAGCATCATACTTCAGGCCCATTAAGTTGAACAGGTCAGCAATGTCGTTACAGTAGACCAGTAAAGAGGCTTCAGCAAACATGAAAAATTTACTAAATTCTTTCTCGCAGTCCCGATACCAATGGAATGTTGTGCCTGGTGCCAGCATAAGTTTCTCTCGAAGACGTGAACCCAATAGCTGAGCAGATTTTTTAGAAAGGGACAGGTCGTTGAGTTCGGCTTTCGTAAATGGCACCAGTTGGCCGTCCTCTTCTGGTTTGTATGCATCAAACTCAGCTGTATCGGTAGTGACACTACCCTCGGAATCAGACTTAGAATCCATGGTAAAATCAGGAACAGGAATATCGTGGCCATGTGGGACGGGTTTTATAACAGAAGGAACATTGGGGGTATTGAATATGGTGCTTGTTCTTGCGATGATGATAAAGGGTTAATGAAGAGATGAATGAATGAAAGAGAGATGAGAAAAAGATGAAAGATGAGTGAAACTGTGCTTGCGCAGTGAGTGGATTAATGTGGAGAAGGGCTTGCGCTGGGCCTATCCTCACAGCTTAGCCTCACACAGAATTGATGGTGGCAAGAGTTAATCAGGACGACCATCGACTGTGAGAGGTTGCAGAGGTCTGCCGGACATCCTGTTTGTCGAATGCCACCCAATGTGGGACCCCACTCACAGCTTTTTCATTTGGGGTTGTGCTCCCGTATACCTATCCCAATTAAGGGTAACCCACAGGTCAGGTGGCGTTATTCTCACTGAGGAAAAGATCTCTTTACAGCTACCCTCACCTGGTTTAGCCTGCTGGTTGAGCAGTTTGCCGGGGTGTGGCCGCTGGTCATAACACGCCAGCTTCTTGGAGCCACGAAATATTACAATAAATTGAAGAGCTTCATCCACTGAGTCTTGAGGATTGAAGAAGCAACAGAACTATATAAATTAGTCTTCAGATTACTCCGCTCATTATATGATAGTTTTAAATTTGGGACACCAAATGGCATACTCTTCCTTTTCTTCTTACTCCGATCCCGTAAATTTTCCACACACAGCAAATATGGGGAGCAAACAGCTTATCCTGGTCCCTTCGTTTCACTGCAATGTAAGCATGATTTTCCTTTTTCACAAAATCCGTGATTTTCGCTTAACGGTCGGAAGGGCGACATGTCTGCAGATGTAACAAAACCTAATCGGATGATTCTTACACGTACGACCCATTGTGATGCAAATCTAGACCTGAAAAGATGAATAAAATAGGTTATGTATGGTTACTCATCACTAGACGTGACAAAACATAAGTAATAAACGGTTGGATGACAGCGTATTTTAGAATATACGTTCTAATATAAATCGAGCATATCTTAGAAAATTGACCTGACCAAAGAAAACTAATTATATTCTTAAATTCAGCAAAAATGATTCTAAATCAGTTGAAAAGGTTTGAAACGCAGGGCAATGTTAGGAGTGACGTCAGATTCGGGAACCAGAGGACAATAACGGAGACATGCTCAGTGTTTGAGCCTAGGGAATGATTGAGAAGGATGAAACAACGAGGTCAAGGATATTGGTATGTACATAGGAGAGGAAACTTATGTTAGGGAATAGTAGAGTTCAAATATGTCCGAAATCCGAAAACCTTTGAAAGGAAGTATTGGGGAGTGTATTAAAGTAGAGCAGGGGTCGCCAAACCTTTTTCACAGTGGGTCAGATAACAAAGAATGACGAGCGTGGGCCCCATAACCATTTTGTTTAATACAATATAATGAATACACAAAAAAATAAAGACAACCAACATATTTATTTACCAATACACAAAAAAATAGACAAACGTTTATTTATCAAAGTTATCAAAGAAGGCGTCGTTAGCAATAAGATAGCATTATCACACCTAGTGCGCACATATCCGAGTCTCACAAACTAAGTAGCAAAGAAGGTTAGTGAGATTTGTGAAACTGGCGCTCAGCTTTTAAGGGATCATCAATATTCGCTTTGCAATTGCTGCATCCAATCGAGTGAATTGCCTTTAATTGTTCCTTTGTGGCACAGTGCTGCGGCGGGCCGGATGAACTGACCTCGGCCCGCGGGTCGAGTTTGGAGACCTCTGAAGTAGAGGATGGGAAGGGAGTTTTAAGTCACCAAGAGGGTCCTCCGCGGCTGGCAATTTGAGACGGTACCGTGCGGGGGAGGCCATTAGTTGGAAGGTATTTAAGACCATTAAGGGAACTGAGGGAGGGTGTAGATAGCTGACAGCGTTTAATTCGACGCCACCCACTCCGCCCAGTAATTCTCTGGGAGTGCACGAACTTGTACCCGACAGGGCAAGCGGCAGCGGAGTGGTCACGGAAATGGACCTCCTCGTAATGGTTCATCTCCCATGGGCGACCGTTCTTTCTTGATCAGTCCCTCGAAAGTGTGGACTACGCTTCACTATGACATCCGCACCGCTCTCTCACGTGTCCCCCTTCTCCCTTACCCTCCCTCTCCCCCCAATGGGTAGTTTTAAGCTCCTCTATTTCCAACTGCTTTTCATTGGCATAGTTGCTTATGAATTCCCCCTCCCCGTTCCCCACCTCCGCCCCCCCGCAAGGGAATGGCGGTTGTAATAAAGGCAACCATGCTGCATCTAACATTAGAATTGCCCCCCCCTCCTCCATCCTCCCCTTTCCCCCTGCAACTCTCACTATTGGGACTGCAGCTAAATAGCTTTCGCATATTTTCACTTCCTCCGTTTCCTCACCCTCCCCTCGTATCTCTCCTTAGAAATTGGCTTGGATGCTCTCGTTCATTTTCATTGGCTTGGATGCTCTCGTTCATTTTCGTTAGCTTTAGAATTGGCTTGGATGCTCTCGTTCATTTTCGTTAGCTTTATAATTGGCTTGGATGCTCTCGTTCATTTTCGTTAGCTTTATAATTGGCTTGGATGCTCTCGTTCATTTTCGTTAGCTTTAGAATTGGCTTGGATGCTCTCGTTCACTTTCGTTAGCTTTAGAATTGGCTTGGATGCTCTCGTTCATTTTCGTTAGCTTTAGAATTGGCTTGGATGCTCTCGTTCATTTTCGTTAGCTTTAGGTAACGACAAGCCCTCTCTCCCTTTCCCCATTCCTCTAGATGTATTCAACTTCATTTTAAAATAAACCACCCAAAAGGTTTAGATCTCGGGTGGGGAAACTTTTTTTTGAGTCGTCGGCGAAAATTCCTAGTGAAAGAAATCGGCGGGCGATAAATAAAATTTGCCCCTCGTATCTTTTTGTAAATGTTTAAATTTATTACCTGGTGCGATACTACTGTATTAACATCTTAAAAAAAAAAAAAAATAAGCAATATTTTTATTGACTGACACCACGGAAATTGGACATACAAATATTATTTAAATTTCAGTATTGAAAATTTGTGTATACAAATATGTGACTCAGGGGGCGATGAAAATTGGGCTCGCGGGCGAGGGTTTTCCCATCCCTGGTTTAGAGGGTGTTTGGGAGTAAATCAAGAGCAGAGTTCTCGGCCGAATGAGTCTGGCATTCCGTTTACATCGAAACAAGGTCGACATACCCAAGTCGCGAGCTCTCAATTATTCTGACTTTTGACCTTACGACCTTCAAAACTTTCAACATATGGGGCAATCCGGCCCATAGTTAGTTTTCTTTTAATAATTTTCGGGCTAACTTTGGGAGGACCTTGGCAATTATATCATTTGAAAGAGTGTAAAAAAACATAAGGGTTTCAAATCTCGTTAGAATCGACCGAATAGTTACGGTGTTATTGCCAAAAAACTCATTGCAAAGTAAAACGGTTACCATCCGACCGACCGACATACGGATCGAGATAGTAACTATAGAGTCGCATCCACCTGACTAAAAATTCGTCATTTGATTGGTGTCCATATTTTAGTCTACTTACCCCCCCACCCTACCTCCTCTGCGAGGTGGGCGCGGTTCCTCGGAAGAGCACTACTCTCCCAGGTTGGGTCGACGGGTCCCTAAGAGACCGGGTATTGTGTGTAGTGCATGCTAGTTCCAGGTCGATGAGTAGGTGTTTGTTTATGTCTGGGTTTTGGTTGCGTCTGGTGCATGGTGGTGTCAGGGCGAGGTTTATTCTATGTTTGTATTGTTGGGGGATAGTGGAGTTAAGTGGAGTGGTTTGACCTGAGTTGAGAAAGAATTAGTCGGTGTGTCCTCGGTAGTGATTTCGCTGATTGGTTTATAAAGGGTTGGGGGGGGACTCGTTTAGGATGTTTAGTAGCGTGTTCAAGTATCTTTGGGTGAGAGTAGTGTGTGTGATTAAATTGGAGTCTGGTGGTGGGGGAAGGAGGTTATTGTAGAGGTTTTGAAAGTAGTGTGGTTAGGCTTTTTTTTCTTTTCTTGTCCGGGTAGTGTTCATAATAAATGCGAATCCAAAATCAGTTTTTGAATACAGATTTTTCTCTTAAGATTTGCTCGGAGGTTTTATTCAGGAGGTGTGGGGGGGATATGTAGAGAAGACTTGGTGGTAGGAGATGTTACATTTTTTTCCCTGCATTTGGTAAACATTCTTCACGAAAAGAAGATTGAGAGAAAACTCAGTTTGGTTGGGTTTGTGTGGCAAAGGAAAACGGAGGGCTCCTTCTTTTTCGATGGTAATGTAAATGATGAAAAACTGGAAACGATCGAATTTTTTTTTAGTCACTGGTTGTGGCGTCGGAGTCGGGGCCAATTATTGGGTTTCTGGAGTCGGTTAATAATAATATGCTCGTTGGCTCTCACTAAATATAATTATTTAAATTCCAATTTACGAATTTGTACGATAATTTTCTTTATGCACTTTACTTTCTTTGCAAAGTATTTCCAAACTTTGGCCAAAGCATAAATCAGCCCTCATTGATTTATATGTTCAACATATTTAATCAAACTTTTTAGAATTTATCATTCGAAGCTTATAGAGAGCCCAACCTTCCCCGAGGAGTCTTCTAAGGCGACAGCAGCCTAGTTCTGCCTGCCTCGGGGAAGCCTACGACCATTCCCGTGAAGCTCTTCTCTTCAAAGAGGGCCCCGCATCTCCAAGCTAGGTCTGTATGGTATATTCCTTAAATGGAATTGCCGCAGACTCTGGGCCAAATGGGAAGGGCTGCGGAGTCTCATCTTCTCTCGTCCCCCGTTAGCTATCTCTGCAGGAACGCATGCTTGGCGCGTGGTACCTGCCCACCCTCCATGGGTATAAGGGTTTTAGGACCCCACCACCACGGCATGGGGGCCGGGCAGGAGGATGAGCGATTTACACCCGGCATGATGTCTCCATTCTTGTATTTGCTATAAATAATACCTCCTTTCAGTCGGTGGCAGTGGCTACACCTGTATCGGAAGTAACTAATTTCAGCGACATTCCTCCATCAGACGACTTATACGCGGGGATTTCTGCCGCGCCGTCGCACGGTTGTCGAGGCCCTTCTGCTCGGCCATTTAAATGGTAGACAACTCTTTTGGGGGGGACTACATGATAATTACCAGGTCCTTGCCGACTTGATCAACAAGATGGAGATAGCTGTCCTAAACGTAGGTGAGTTTACGCAGCATTGTCCGAGAACCGCCGTATTTTCCTGCCTTCATCGATCCCTGTGCTCTCCTGATGCCTACCTCATTTTTGTGAGTGGGAGGTTTGTCGTTGACCTCAATGGTAGTGGTTCTTGGAACGGGCGCGGTAGTCCGCATTTCTCTTACTGACTGATTTCCCTTTCCCATTCGAAGAGCTTTGGTCGTTGGATGGTGCTGTCGATTTTTTCCCTGGCAACCTCATCGCCGTGTGCCTAGCATCTGGCCGTTTCTCACGCCCTCCGCTTCCTTGGTGGTATTACGAGTGTGAGAGGCCCCTCAGGCAGAAGCGATATTCCTGTATGCGCTATAAGCCCGGTCAGAACAACTCTCGGTAAATTTTGTCGAGCTATGGCTAGGGTGCGGTATATTTCCAAGCACACCGCTGCTCTTCATGGCGGGCATACGTTTCTTCAATTAACGGGAAGACCCCTCTTGCAAAGGTGTGGAAGTGAGTCAAAAGAATTCGGGATCCCCCCGCCCTCTCTCTAGGGAAATGGGACCGCTTTCTCCGAAAAAGCGGGATGCTACTCCGCCAGCATTCAAGGCACGTCCTGGTATCGCTGAATGCCGCCGACTGGCCTTTACCTCCAGAGTTGGAGAAGCCTTCAATATGAGGCCTACATTGAATGAGTTGCGTTCCGCTCTCGCTTCCTCCGTGGATACCGCCCCTGGTCCGGACGATGTCCCGTATGCCATGCTTCGACATGTAGGTGAGCGAGGCATGGTTCTTCTGTTAGATTTGTTCCAGTATCTTGACTTAGGGTATCATCAGACTCGTGGTGAATGTCTGCTATGCACAATTTTCGCAAACCGGGGAAATATCACACTAGCCCTGCCAATTACCACACAATTCCTCTAACCTCATTCGTGTGCAAGTTGATGGAGAAATTGGTAAATGATAGATGCTCATTTCCTGGATAGCAGAGGCCATATGTCTTCTGCACAGTGTGGCCTCCGCAAGTTCCACTCCAGTCGGATCCTGTGCTTGGACTAGAAAAAGCTATCTTCGAGGATTTCCTTCATAGACACCAATACGCCAGGGTGATTCACGCTCTCTGAGAAGGCCTATGATACTGCATCATGGAGACCCTTTAAATGATGGAGACGAGGGGGGCGCCTCCCTCTCTTCATATCTGCGATCTTACGGGAGCTTTAGGCAGTCGCCAGATAGCCCCTTAATTAAAAAAAAAAAAATCTTACGGGAGCTTAGATACCACGTACAGGTGATGGGAGCCCTCTCCGGCTCGACGTCTCCCTCCGTCGCCAACAGCTCCCATTGCACCCGCGACTGATCGAGACGTTGCTCATGCTGCCGAGAGACGCCAGTCATACCCTAATCCTTTTAGGTTTATGGCTAAGAAACTCCTTCAAGACCTCGATGTAGTTCAGGCCGGTGGCGCCTCTGGTTCTGCCCAGTACGCCACCATGTAGACTCCCCCTTTTGACCATTTCTCGTCAAGATTCTACAGCACTTGGAGTATCTCTTTCGACCTTTTGGAGCACACTTCGTGTTACGCTAGGACCGTGTCACTGTACACGGATGGCTCTGTCCGAAGATGCAGTCATTTTCCATGTTCTATACCCTCTGTGTTAAGTCTGCGAAGCTCTACAAGGCGCTGCATCTACCTCACGGCCGAACTGATTGCACTACACCTCCCGGTTCGTGATCAATGACGAGACTTAAATCGCCCTGAGTGTTTCCCGGGGCATTGGAATCTCCCCGCCCCCTGGTTCGCATTATCTGTTATACCCCGGCCGGATGTCGAGATTATCTTCTGCTGGGTTCCTCGAGATGTAAAGAATGCGGTGAATTAGGTAGCGAAAGATTTCGCTCTTCCTACATTGCATTGCAGGAATCAGGTCAATCCTTCCGGCTTCTTGGTAAAGATAGTAGACGGGCGACGGGAACCTAAAGTTACGTTCTATCGCGTCGCTATCTTTCCCGTGATACTACCACTCAATCCCTCGGCAGTTCATTCTCTCTGTGTCGTCTTGGAGGTGCGCTCGAGAGCCCCTCCCCCCCCCATTTGATGGATCTTTTCTCTTTACCTTCCTGCGATGACTGCCTTTTCCTCCAGACTACCAGCCACATTCTTGTGTTCCAGTCTGGGGGATGTTCTCGTACGTTACTTGTCCCAGTAGCGGAACGAGCTCGGGGTCGCTACTGTGCCCTTGTACTCTGAACGAGTTCGTGTAATCCCATCTGCGGCATAAATGACTTTTTGGATGAGGCCTGTCGTAGAATGCCCCCCCTTTTTGTTCTAAGAGTGCTAATATATTGATATCTGAATATCTTAACGAACAGAGCCGTTCCGAAACACGTAAGGATATAAGAGAAACGCAATAATTCCCAAAATAAACTTATATTTTACCTTTATCAATTGAATACACAACATTTAAACATTAGCTACAGCAATACTCTGAATATTATTATAAACAAGAATTAATTAAATTAGTTTGACCCTCAAAAATTGGTTAATTTCTCTACACACAACAATAATATAAGATTTAGGCTTACAGACTCATCTGGATTTAAAAGGCCTCAGGAATGTTATTGACTCACGACGCGTGCCGCCTGGCCAGATGTAGATGGGCAGGATCACAAGGTCGTTTTGGCGAGGGTAGCAGCTGGGGGGGTCCACACGGTATTCCGGGGGGGAGGGGGGTTGTTCTTCACGGACGACAACAATTACGGTGCTTTATGCTGCACCAAGGTAGTCGTGGTCTCTCTGGCGAGAGTGAATCGAACTTGGTTCTTAAACCAAGTTAACTTGGAGTGCGGTGTGACCACCGAGTAACGAGCTCGAGGGGGAGCTTTTCTCCTTCGTTACTTAATTCCTCATGGACGAGGACTGAACTCGGGGAGGGTCTTCTTCAAGGGCGAGGATCGATGAGGGGGGTTTCTCTGACGAGAATAAGTTAGTTAAAGTTCGGTTTGTTAACCGGGAACTAGCTCGAGGATGAGCTGCTTCTTAGTTCCAGTCTTCTTCAAGGGCGAGTATAACGGAGGGGGATTTCTCTGACGAGAATAATTTGAACCTGGTTCCTTACCAAGTTAACTTATGAGTTCGGTGTGGCCACCGAGTAACGGGCTCGAGGGGGGAACCTTTTCCTTCTTCTTTTCTCAATTCCTCAAGGACGAGTACCCCTGGTGTTTAAGGTGCACCAGGATATGAGGAGTCTCTCTGGCGAGAGTAAGTTGAACCTAACAAAGTTAACTTATCGTTTGGTTTGATAACCAGGGACTAGCTCGAGGATGAGCTGCTTCTTAGCCCCTTAAGGTAGGTAGCCCTGCCTCTCTTGCAGGGTACTTCTTGGTCTGGCGAGCCAAGTACACTACCAATCCAGTCTAGGTAGCTCGGTTTTAATCGAGGACTTCGTCACCTGGAATCTGACGTATACTACCTCGATTTTCCTCAGTGTTCCTCATTTATACCTTGTCACCCCACTGGGGGAGTGGTAAGGGGGCGAGGGGCTTGAGGACGGCTCCAGAAGAGTTCTTTTGCCCAACGGTTTTTCCCACTAATTCTTACATCGGCTCCTCGTTAGCCTTCGAGATTGGGAGAAACACGTCTCCAATTTCTTATTTGACGTGAAACTGGATCTCACTCTCCTGGGGGAGATCTTACATTTTGACCTTTAGGGTATTTCATGGCACCGAGTTGTGCGACGCTGCAGTTACGCTTTTGACCCGCCGATGCCTGGGCCGGATGTCTTTGCGGTAACCGCCTTGTGACTCCACCAAGAGTGAAGGGGGGGGGGAATTGACGATTCCCCTACCAGGCCGATTTTCCTACAAATGAGTTAAGGGATGGAACAACACAACCTCGGATTTTTATGAAAATCGGTCTACAACTAGATTTTTGCCTGAAACCACTGACTCTGAAATCCCCTTTTCAATATCTTAATTAAAAGCAAAGTTATGGACATCCAAATTTGTGGGTTTTGGCAGCCCCCTCATAAAGGCTCCTATCTCACTCCCTAATTTATCTTTAAACAAAAAGCCATTTAAGAGAATTTTTAGCTCTTTAATATTGTTAATATTTTACATATATTAAAGTTATGGTCATCTAAATTTTTAAATGGGTGAGGGGACCCCGAAGTACACGGAAATGAAAAAATTGTTTCTAATAAAAGCAGTCTCCATTTTATTTCTTAAAATACATAATTTCTTTTGTATATTTTACTTGATCGTTTGATATCAATTTCCAACGTGTATCTTCAGCGCACAAAAAGAGAATTTGTTTTTCGGGACTTGGTGCATGAAGTTAATTTTATGGTGTTGATGTTCATCTGAAATTTCCACCATTATCTATCTGGTTTTTGATGATGCATCATTCATTTGGTATATCATTATTTCTAATTTAGGCTTAGCATTAATTATTTGCAGTGTAATAATACAGATAAGTCAACCCCTAGCACCATTGTTCCTACAGCAGATGAATTTATAACCACTATCATCCTAAAATTTTCCCTTAACATGCCACCATTATATTTTCAAGTCACTGCATATTTGAAATATTTTTAAGAAAACTTGTACAAGCCACAAGCTAAAGCTTTCACTGGTCAAACACTAGCTCCTGTACACCCTTTTGGAGTTTATTATAAAAATGAGAACACAAATTATCTTAACCCTAGAATTTTTTGCTTTGTCAGGGACTCATTAGCCCATTGAGTAGCTTTAGTTCATCCATTTCTTAAAAATCTTTTGTCTGCCATAAATGATATTCTTCCAAAATGCACCAAAGTTCATTATTTCTCAGATTGCTGTGCTGCTCAGTACAAAAATAAGTACAAGTTCATAAATCGGTGCTATCTTTTTGCTATCTTATGAATCGAATATTTTTGGTATCATTCATGGCAAGAATGCCATTAATGGCATTTGAGGCATCGTTATAAAGGCTGCAACTAAGAGTTCAAAGGGCCTATAAATCACCAATTATAACATCATTAGAATTTTTCAAATTTTCTCTAAATTATTTTACTGTAATTCAATCTTTTATATTCCATTTGATGGCATCAACAATTGAAGAGCAAATCGCAATCTAGATTTGCGACCGCTCGAAGCTTAACAGGTAGGCAAAGACTCCATGAAATTATTCTCAACAGTTTAATGAATGTCAAAGCATTCAAAACATCACCGAATATACTGTCCACCAAACTTAGCTGATAAATCGATTCCTTCCATGACCAACATTGACAAATACTGGCCAATATGTTCTTTGTACTTAGGAAAATATTCCTTACATAAGGTCCATTGAACAAATCTCGGATGAATATAAAGACTGTAAAATTAACTTCATGCACCAAGTTGCGCAAAACAAATTCTTTTCTTTTTTTAAGTGACTGAAGATACATGTTGGGTATTGATGAAAAAGATTTAGTGTGTTGAGTGCCCCCGAATTGAAGACCGGAGTCGCAATCGCGCATTTATTCGACCCAAAAGAAGCAGCAAAATTACCTCCTAACATAGTGTGTGTGTGTGTATATATATATATATATATATATATATATATATATATATATATATATATATATATATATATATATATATATATATATATATATATATATATATATATATATATATATACTGTCTAGGCTAACAAAAGAAAATGCCTATTTTATGGAAGTGTCAAAAGAGCACATTTGCAAGGTTATGCTTTGGGTGTTTAGAAAACGCAGCAATGCTAAGTTAACAGCATAAAGTTTGTGTCAAGTATTGGGTGAAACCAAAGGCAAAGATGGTTTCAAAATGTTCGCTCGGCAAACGTTATTCTCAGATGAACCCCGTTCAGGACGACGAGTGGAATTTGATCAAGATCTTTCATGGGGTTTTGTCTTTTCACAGCCAAATTATTAGGCTAGTGTGATTACGGCTACTTATGCCCGTGCAGGCAGTCGCCAGAAGAGACTTTAAATATATATATATATATATATATATATATATATATATATATATATATATATATATATATATATATATATATATATATATATATATATATGTTTATATATGTATATATATATATGTATATATATGTATATATATATATATATATATATATATATATATATATATATATATATATATATATATATATACAGTGGCGGCAACAAAAAAAGTGACATTGAATATTGGCAATAGAAATCGATACATAAAATCGCTTTCACGATTTTACTTGCCAACAAGCCAATGAAAAGGGGCGGGGCTTATGCCACGAGTGGATGACTCTCCTGAGCTAAGACAACAGAACTGCGCTTTATTGGAACTCACTGTCTCGTTTGAGCTCGTACAGTGAGGTTTTGGTGTACAACGCTCCAGCGTGCTGATTTCCTGCATTCGTGCCTACATTTGACGTGCTATAACTTCTGTGCAAGTGGATACAATGGGGCGGAAAAAGCTTTCTATGACAGAGAAAAGCCGTGCCTTGACCCTATTAGAGCAGGGAAAGTCTTTTATTGATGTAGCAGCAGATTTAGGAACCTCAAGAAATACGATTTATCGCCTAAAACGGGCAGCTGAGTTATTGCCACCAGGTACCATACCAAAGAGGAAGGAGGGCACTGGTGCAGCTAGGAAGACATCTCCAAGGACTGATAATATCCTAAGGCGTGAAGTGATGTCAGACCCTTCTGTAACCTCCGCTTCAATCAAGAAAAAACACCCAGACCTTCTCCAGAACGTCGCCCTCAGGACCATCCGTCATCGCTTACAGAAGGACTTAGGCCTACCGGCTCGCCGCGCTGCCAAAAAGCCACTTCTTACCAAGGCTATGAAGATGAAAAGGCTCAATTTTTGCAAGACCTATAAACATTGGACAGCTGCCCATTGGAAGAAGGTGATGTTCAGTGATGAGAGCACCTTTAGGCTGGTCAGAGGAGAGTCAAAGATCGTGCGTCGTCCCAGCAATGTGTCTCGGTATGACCCAAAATATACCGTGAAAACTGTGAAGCACCCTGATATTGTGATGGTGTGGGGTGCCTTTAGTGGAAACAAGGGCAGAGGAGGTCTGTACTTCCTTCCCAAGAATGTAACCATGAGGGGGACTAACTATCTCGAAGTTTTGAAGCAGCACATGCTGCCATTTTGGGAAATTCATCGGTGTGAATTTTTCATGCATGATGGTGCCCCTGCTCACAGGTCCCAGTTAGTAAAAAGGTTCTTCAATGATAATAATATTAGTGTTTTGGAGTGGCCTGGTAATTCCCCGGACCTAAATCCTATTGAGAATGCTTGGAATCTGATGAAATCCAAAGTTCAAGAGACAGCATCCGGCAGCATCAAGGACCTGATAGAATCACTGAAGAAGATCTGGGTTACGATCGACCCCACCTACTTCGCAAACCTCGCTGAATCAATGCCCAATCGACTCAGAATGGTCATCAAGTGCAAGGGCAACATGACCAAGTATTAACTTTCATGAAATATTCATAATAAAATATGTAAGTTACATTTTTCTGTTTCATTTTCCCCGAATTGTCACATGTCACTTTTTTTGTTGCCGCCACTGTATATATATATATATATATATATATATATATATATATATATATATATATATATATATAAATGGTTGTTGGATTCCCGATGGAATTGGACCTTTCCCGACGCCGGGGCCCCCCTTTATTATTGCTCTCTAATAGCCTACGATAATAATTTCTCGGTCCCTGTTCTTGAAGGTGGTCGCCACATGAGCGCCCCCCCCCCCCCAAAAAAAAAAAAAAAAAATCTTGTGAACTTGAAAAAATCCGGAACTGATTTACTTCTATCACTAAGAGCATATATTTGACAAATATATGCTCGAGAAATTTTGCTTGGTTTTCAAATGTTTCTTAAATAGACTATTACTAAAATAATAAATCTATGCTTACGACTTTTGAAGAATTTTCTTGATCGCCAGGCCTTTGACCAAGTCTCTAAACAAGCCGAGTTGTTTATCACATGTGATTGGATTCGTAGTTTGCATCTTACTAGTACTACTTATAGGAATTTCGTATTCCTTTTTTAGACCCACAATGAATAACAGTCCTTAAAGAAAAGGAAAAACGCCAATTGATTCATGATCGATAGCTACCAGATTCCGCATGTTCTCACTCTTCTTAAATACCTATGACTCCATTAACAAGAACTTATTTTCTTCCTCAGGTCGAGTGCACTCCGCCACCGTATCTGCAGTCAACCCCGCCTCCCGAAGCGTCACAGTAGAGTGGTTTGAGAAGGGGGAAACCAAGGGGAAAGAGGTCAGTTTGTCAGGCCCTTGACTTCCAACATTTTCTTGTACTTTTTAGTAAAGATTATTGCTATGTAATCGCAGTGCACTCGCTAAAGAATCTGCCATTGTTTGGGAACCGAGACCCTAGTAGGGGGGTGCTTTGTGTAGACATCTGTGAGAGTGGCACACCCTTCCAGCTTCAGTGTCTCTCTATCTTCGGTGGAGCTCTTTTGTGCATTTAAGTACCCTGTGTTTTAGGGCGTTTCTCAAAAAGAAAAATTTGAAATTTCATTATAATCACCAATTTTTGTTCCATTAGGTATAAAAACAATGATCGCCAAATATCGTGCAATTCAATTAATATTTAGGGGTGCCCCTGGAAGGTTTAACATTGACCTTAATATTTATGAGAGAAAAACAATGCTTTTTGAATAGTTTTTAGTTAAAAGCTGGATCTCGCAAAAACTTCGTGTCATAATGGATGTTCTAATTATAAAAACGTTTTGTTCTTGTAAATTTTTTCATTATCTTAACAGGAAATGAGAAATTGCACAGAAAAATGAAAAAGAGGAGAAAATATTCATTAATGCATTAATATGAATTCAAGAATATTTTGTCTTTTTTTAAAATAAATGCATTGCGTATATTTTTCTTAAGTATTTGTGGATGCAAATCTGGCATGGTGCATTGGCCCAGGAATTAAACGAAGCCCTCGTGGAGGAGTGCCTCCCAAGAAGATCAGAGACAACTCTACCAACTCACGGTAGTCATCTCGAAGACTAAGATTCTTATTCTTGAGAACATCTTCAAAGAAAGCTGTTAGGTTGTCTTTACTATTAATCAGAAACTGTTCCACCTCGGCACTGTCGGCTCCAGTGCTTATTGAACCTGGGCCATGATCAATGGTGTGCCAATGTGTTTTAAACCTCTTGAAAAGAAGTACTTCAAGGCCAGACGTTGGACCCATTTAGGCGGTGAATCGCGTGCAGTGCATCGCTCGCTTGTACGCGCGATCCCGGCGCCTCCCCCAGTCGCCAACAGCTCTCACTGCATCCGCAGCTGATCTCGACAGTGACTATGCCGTAAGAGGAGGCTTACTCCTCTCCTATTAGGGGACTAGTGGCAGTCCCCCCTTTACTTTACTAGGGGGCTGCCAAGAAAGCACACCTGTGGCCCATAATTGACCGCCCCCGGTGGGAGCGGCTCAATAGGGTCAACCCGTTAGGGGGCGAGGGATGACGGCCAGTAGGCCCGTGCCCTCTAAAGTACTGCTGGCGAACATAGCAAGTTTACATGGGGTCACCCTACATGCCCCCCTCTCCTTCCCGACGGATGCCGGATCAAGAAGACGAGACAAAAGGTTCCTAACTTAGGATCCGTGATGTTTTAGGGAGGAATGGCCACATGTAAGACCTCCCTGAGGTGACCGAACCCCAGACGGTAGGATCTTCCATGGGTTCGAACCCGAGCTCGGTGCCAAGTACAGAACCCGATTCCGCCCCTGTGCAAGCTTCTCCGAGGATCCACAAAGAGAGGAGGAGGACCTCCTCCTCCGGCTGGTGCCCCTTTGACAGCAAAGACATTCCTCATCTCGGTAAGCATGACGCTGCACTCTAACATAAACTTCGTGAAAGTGGTGGTATATGCGAGGGAAACTCGTGGACTACTCCATAGATGACATCACCTTAGAGCTGGCCGACATGGAGCGGTCAAGGTCGAACGTGATGAGAAAACAGGGAGGCCCTCGAGCCCCACCCCTACACTCTTCGTCACGTGCGTGCCGGTGGGTATCACTACTGTGTGAAGGTATCCATGCCACTGCCGCGGAGGTGGTACTACTGCCACCACTTCGGCCATACGAATCACTCTTGTAGTCTCTCAAACTCGGTGTTACCCGAACTCTCTGTAAGTTCCTCCAAGGCCGCACACGATAAGTCCAAATCGATTTCAATATCCATCAATTTTGTCGAGCTAAGTTCCGGTATGTTTCGAAGCACGCCCGCCCCTCTTCTTGCCGAGTATACGTGTCTTCACTTAATGGAAAGCCCCTCTAGCAGAGGTTTGGGAAGCAGGTCAAAAGGATTCGGGACAAGTTCTCGCAGGGCCCCCCTCCTGTTCTCTAGGAGAATGAGACCACAATCTCTGACCCCGCGTCCGTGACGGAATCCTTCGCGACTGCATTTTCTAGCCAGGTTGCGGCTCCGCCAGCATTCAATGTGCGTCGTGATGTCGCGGAAGGCCGCCGACTGGACTTTACCTCCAGAGGCGTAGAACCCTTCAACGACAGTTTACATTGAGTAAGTTGCGTTCCGCTCTCCCTTCGTGCGCGGCCACCTCCCCTGGTCCGAACGATCTTCCGTACGCCATGCTTCGACACCTGAGTGAGTGAGGCATAGCCTTTCTGTTAGATTTGTTCAACAGGATCTAGGTATAATGTATCCTCCCAGACTCATAGACAGTGGAGACTATCTTTCTTCTGCACACTGCGACTTCCACAAGCTCCACTCCACATTCGATGCTCTGCTCCGACTGGAAAATGCCGTCTGCGAGGCTTTCCTTCGTAGACAGCACTACGCCACGGTCTTTTTCGATCTGGAGAAGGCCAAAGATACCGCATGGTGATACGGTATCATGGAGACTCTCCACACGATGGGGGCGAGGGGACGCCTCCCAATGTTTATATCTGAATTTTTGCGAGATCGTCAATTCCGCGTACGGGTGGGGGAAGCCCTCTCCGTCCCAAAGAGCAGGAAGAGGGTGTCCCGCAGGGAAGTGTCCTCAGTGTCACACTCTTTGCCCTGAGCATCAACGGCATCACTTCGGTGCTGCCGGAAGATGTTCTCGCTACGCTCTACGTGGACGACCTTTCGATCTCTTTTGGCGCGGCCCAGATGCCAACTCTGGAGCGTCGACTCCAACAGGCATTGAACAGCGTCTCTCGCTATGCCGAAGCGCACAGGTTTCGATTTTCCTTGGCCAAGACTAAGGTGGTGCACTTCTGCCACCATCCACGGCTCCACCCCGACCCAGATTTGTTACTTAATGGGATGCGCCTGGATGTGATGGAATCGCACCGTTTCCTTGGTCTTGTATTCGACCGACGCCTCACCTGCGAGGCTCATATTCGCCGCCTTAGGGTCTCTTGTACCCGCGCCATGGACATTCTCCGTTCCGTGACGTTCAGCGCTTGGGGTGCTGATAGGGCTACTGCCCTACTTTTTTATCGATCCTTTGTTCGTTCGAAGCTCGACTACGGATGCGAGTTTTATGCATCCGCAGCCGAGCGTTTATTGCGGAAGGTGGATTCGATCCACCACACTTGCCTTCGCCTTGCGACCGGTGCCTTCCGCACTTTCCCCATTGAGAGCCTGTTAGTCGATGCTGGGGAGATGTCACTCGCTCTGCGCCGCGTGCAGTGCATCACTCGCCTGTACGCGCGAGCCCGGCGCCTCCCTCAGTCGCCAACAGCTGTCACTGCGTCCGCCGCTGATCTCGATGGGGCCTATGCCGCCGAGAGACGCCAGTCATACCCTAAGCCCTTTTGGTTTAGGGCCAGGAAACTCCTTCGAGAGCTAGATATAGCTCTCGGGCAGGTGGCGCCCCTGGTTCTGCACAGGACGCCACCCTGGAGGGTACCACATTTGGCTATTTGTCGCCACGCCTCTGCTCCCAAAGCTTGTACGGCACCGGGAGTATTGCGTTCGACCTTTTTGGAGCACACATCGTGTCACGCTGGAACCGTGCCAGTGTATACGGATGGCTCCAAGTCCCAAGAGGGGGTCGGCTTCCACGCCGTATCCCCTCTGTTTGAAGTCAGCGGGGCTCTACCAGGCGCTGCGTCTGTCTTCACGGCCGAGCTGGTGGCAATACACCACTCGGTACGGGAGACCGGTTCGGAGACCGGATTGTGATCTATAGCGGCTCACAAAGCGCCCTGAGTGCTCTCGGGGCATTGGAATCTCCGCATCCCCTGGTTCGCGGTATCCGTGACGCCACGGTTTTGGCGAGCTGGGCAGATGTCGAGATTATCTTCTGCTGGGTTCCTGGACATGTAGGAATTGCGGGGAATGAGCGCGCCGATGAGGACGCCAAAGAGTCCGCGAGGACTTTGCGACCGGACCAGCGTTTCGCTCTTCCTCACACCGACTACATGGCAGGAATACGGGCAGCTCTTCGGACTGCTTGGCAAAGAAGATGGGAGACGGTCGAAGGGAACTTAAAGTTGCCTGCCATTGCGCCGCGACTGTTCCCATGGGCCTATCCCCCAATGCCGCGACGGCTTCAGGTTGCTTTCTGTCGTCTCCGAATCGGGCACACTCGTGTGACGCATCGCTCTCTGATGGAGTGCTCGCCAGCGCCCTATTTTGACGACTGCGTCGTCCCCCAGACTGTTCGCCACATTCTTGTCGAATGTCCTAGTCTGGGTGATCTTCGCGCACGATACCTGTCCCGATACCGGGATGGGCGGGGTCGCTACCGCCTGTCCCTTTGTGCTCGGGACGAGTTCGTGCACATTGACTTGTTGACTTTTGGGGGTAGGCCGGGCTTCTCCCTTTATTTAAGAAGGTTCTATGTTTTTTTTGTTTGTTGTTTTCTTTGTAGGTTGCACGCTCTTGCACCGGGGTGAGGGGGACCTCCCCCCGACGCCGGAGATTGCTTCCTAATTGTTAAGTTTTTCCAATTTTTATCATTGTTATGTTTTGATATTCTATTTTAAAGTAGCCTAGTTCTATGCTGTCGTGTTTCAAGCGACATATGCCCAAGTGGGCAGTTGCCAGATGGGCTTTTTAAAAAATAAAAAAAATCCCATGGTTCACGATATCTGTCAAGCCACGGTTTTGGCGAGCCGGCTGGATGTGGAGATTATCTTCCTGGTTCCTGGTCATGTAGGAATTGCGAGGAATGAGGGTGCGAAAGATTCTGCGAGGCCTGTTCGACCAGATCAGTGTTTCGCTCTACCTCACACCGATTACATAGCAGGAATACCACCTGCTTGGCAAAGAAGATTCAAGATGTTCGAGGGGAACTTAAAGTTAGCTGCCACTTCGCTGCATCTGTTCCCATGGACCTGCCCCCCAATGTCGCGACGGCTTTAGGTTGCTTTCTGTCGTCTCTGAATTGGACACACTCGCGGGACGCACCGCCATTTTATGGAACACTCGACTACGTTGTCCCCCAGACTGTTCGGCACTTTCTTGTTGAATCTTCCAGTCTGTGATATCTTCGCCCACGTTACCTGCCCGACCGGGGCGAGCGGGATTGCTCCTGCTCGCCCCTTGTACTCGGGACTGGTTCGTGCACACTGACTTGCAGACTAAACCTTTTTTGAGCTCCTTTATTTGACTCTGTTTTGGGTCGCCTGCCCCTGCGCCGGGGGGGAAGCAAGCCTACTACCCCCGACGCTGGAGCGCGTTTCCTTCTTGTTACCTTTTTGTTTTGTTTTTGTTTTTTCAGCTTATGATATTTTGGTAATTGTGAAGACGATGGCGGGATCCTAGGCCTAGTTTTGGGGGGGCTATTTTGCGCTACTTTTCGTTGTTACTTTTTTAAGATGAAATCGAAGAATTTTATGGCGATTTTCGTTTTTATACTGGGGGGCTGTGCCCCCTGCCCCCCCCCCCCAAAGGATTGAAACTTAGGGTCATCGCAGTGTTATCCCCGCGGCGAGCCGTACCCAGCAACGAGCCGACGCTCAAAATAATGGTTAATACTTACGTCGCATCCGGCCATCGTCTTCACAATTACCGATATTTTTTTTCGTTATTTGGTATTTACATTATTTGTTGTTGTTTTTTTTAATCTAGCCTAGTCGTAGGCTTTGATGAGTACAGCGACCTATACTTAAGTAGGCAGTCGCCAGATGGGCTTGTAAAATTAAATATATATATATATATATATATATATATATATATATATATATATATATATATATATATATACCTGGACTTTCAGAGGCCTTTGATAACACTAGCCAACAAATTTTAACTTTGTCTCTGCTACTTGAGTAAATATTGTGGCAACAACTAATTTTGCTGCTCTGATTCCAAATCTGTGTTCAGATTTGTCCTAACACGTAAGGTTCCTGAGTTATGCAACTAGGCTCTATGACTCACTTTGTCACCTTGGATCAATTAATGATATAATTATTACGAGTTTGAGGAGAATGAAACGTTTCTGGGCAAAGGTTTGGAATCGGGGCACCCTATTTGGCATTAGGTACGTCCTTTTGCTCATCCAGACAAGATATGTATTACATATAAAAGAGGTAGTACCCACCTAACTATAAATTTCTTCAAAAATGTTTGAGACTCTTGCTCTTGTGCTTGTACGTGGATATAGGATCCTCCCGTTGTAAGAACCAGCAGTAGTCACCCATCATGATTTGGTTGAAACGGCCTTGATACCTGCTTTCCATCATTGCGATATCTCGGTGGAACCTTTCCCAATGTTCGTCACTAATATCACCCATATTAGATGGGAAGAAATCTAGATGCGAATGCAAGAAATGCATCTTAAGACACATCCGACACCCCATTCGATGATAGGCCTCTAGCATGTTGTCCTAGTTCTTCATAGTTTTCAGCCCTATGATTACAAAGGAAGTTCTGCACTACATGGACAAATGAATCCCATGCTGCCAACTCAAGTGGAGTTAGTTTATTTCTGGACTCCCTGTCACGTATCAACTCTGATCTTCAGCCCTACAAAAATGCCAGCTTTAAGTTTAGCATCGGTTTTCTTTGCACCAAATTTCTCTTTGAGATACTGGAATACATCAGAATCATGGGCCATTGCTTTAACAAAATTTGTGATAAGGCCAAGTTTGATATGAAGTGGTGGAAGGTAGATCTTCTGCGGATGTACCAAAGGCATGTGCTTCACATTGTATCGGCCAACTATGTGTTCTTCTCTTTCGGGACACTTTTTGACAATATTATGATTCCTGTCGTCACGGCTGTTCCATAGGCATAAGAAGCACATATTCTTTCTACATCCTAGCTGCAGTCCAAGAAGTAAATAAATTACATTTATATCACCACAGATATTCCACTTATGATGCGAGTAATGAACACCTTCCAAAATAAATTTCCTTGAGTCATATGTCTCTATCATCCCAACAATAAGTGCGACAGTAATTGGAGGTTTCTGTTACCATTATGTAGCAACACAGCTTTGAGGCTAGCAGTGCTTGCATCGATGAATAGTCTCGTTTCATCATGTAAATTCTCGTTTCCTAGCTGATTCATGAGGCCATTAACATCAGGACAGAAACGAGCACCATATTCTTTATAGAAGGCAGCTGAGACATCATGGCCTTTACAGAAAGTAGATATTTTTGCACCGTCCTCTAAAGGATTCCATTGCTGTAGTCTGGAGCCCAACAATTCTGCGTTCTCCTTTGACAATGACAAATCCCTCACCGAGTCATTCAGTCTTTCTTGATTTATCTCCTGGATCTTGTTTTCCTTAGAATCATCCTCATACATTTCGTCGTCATTGTTATCCTCCTCTTCAGGCGATGAATCATCTTCTTTAACTGCACTAGCTGATGGAGGAACTGAGATTGGCATCTCCATATTATGGTGGACTGGTTTTATAGCTGACTTACAATCTGGATATACAATTTTTGACTTGTTCTTATTCGAGAATCCCGAAATATTTGCCATACAAAAGCATCAATCAAAAACATGATTTGTTGGCTCACGCCACACCATTAGTACAGCAAAAGGCATACTCTTCCGTTTGCCATTTAACCACTGTGTGTCCCCCGTATAACACACAGTACAAGATTTGTGAGGTCCCCAGGGCTTCTCTTGGTCACCAACTTTATAGCTAAAATAATAATTGTTTGCAGCTTTCACTTTTTTAGCTAAATTTTTCCGTTAGTTGCTTGGAGTATATCTTCCACAGATATAACAAAAGTTGTCTGGGCTATTTATACATCATCGCCGATTCATGTTTTCAACTTAGTTTGTATATATCCTGTTATATACTTTGTATAATCTTATTTCATTTATAAATTAATTGAGAGATAAATCTGAAAGAAAATGCAATTAATCACTGTATGTAAATACCGTTTTAATGCTACTACTATAATGGCTGCATTTGACAACGTGATAAAACAGGAGTTTAACTCAGGAACCAAACACACACAACACATCCTCTTACTACGGTAGCCGAAGCAACACTGCCAATATGTGTAACTAAAGAGTATGTGTGTAACTCAGGAACCTTACGTGCTAGAACAATTCTGATTGCAGATTCGGAATCATCATACTCGATTTACTATAAATCACAAGCTAATACCCAAGTATCAAAATCATTGTTGACCTAGTGTAATGTGCCACACCGCAAATTGGTGTGCATAGTCCGTGCGGGTGGCCTACTGTATTGAGAACTGGTTGTCAGGCAAGTGACAAAGAATGAGAATAAACGTGGGGTCTCAGGGTTTTGTGCTTGGTCCTCTTGTTCATCATCTATATAAATGATATAGACGATGGGTTGCTTTGATCAATATTCAAGTTCGCGAACGATAGAAAAGTAGGAGACGGCGTGAGCTCCCGCTTAGTGGTAATTCTACAAAACGGCCATCAGCGGTTAGGAGACTGGTTCGGGACTTGGCAGATGCCATTCAACCTTGAGAATGGCAAGGTTCTGGAGGTGAACGACCTGGAAAAGGACTTTGGTGTGCAAATCAACAGCGTCCTAAAGTTTTCCAGGTAGTGTGCCGATGTAGAAGAAAAAAAAGGCACGAAGACTGTCGGGATACATAAAGAGGCAATTTCGCTTCCGAAACAAGGAGATTGTCCTCAAATTGTACAACTTTAGTCTGACCTCACTTGTAGTACGCCGTTCAATTCTGGTCTCCTACCCTGCGTAAGGAAATGGATAGACTGGAACTGGTCCAGGCTAGGGCCACCAAGTTGATTCCTTCACTAGGCACAAAGGCAATCGGCGTCGGCTTCAAGAATTGGAGCTTTTCTCTGGAGACCCGCTGATACGAGGCCAACTAATAGAGACCTTCAAGATTTTAAGGGGCATCGAAAACGTGGACTACAGATGGAGATTCACATTGAACACAAATCTGATTCGTAGCCATGGTTACAAGCTGGATTTGCCCCCATTCCAGACTAGTATTTGCGGGAACTACTTCTCGTATAAGATCTGCGGTACATGGAACACACTTCCGGTCGACGTGGTGAATAGTTCCTCTGTAGAACAGTTCAAATTTAGACTCGATGATGTAATCCATGAATATGTATAGAAAGTAGGGTCAATTAGATTATAAAAGTAAGTTAAATAGATTTCAGCTATTCTATTAAAATTTCCTGATTGTGTCCTTTTAACATCACAAGCGGGTATCTTTTCCGCTTTCTGAACCCGATAAGCGGGTGAGAGAGGTGAGAGCTTTCAACTGTGCTATGCCTTTTCTCTTGCTACATGTTAGGGCTTTTTCAAAATAGTTCCTCCTCGGTATGCTTAGCAATGTCCTTTGAGGTATTATTATTCATGGTGACTCCCTGTGACTTAGTAAGGGATCCACACAGTTGTCGTGCATTTCTGGCGACCTATTTGGGGGTAATTTTTGGGCGTTGTGTGTGTCACTGCACAGGCGCCAACACCACGTGCATTAACAAGTCCAGAGTTGGAACGTGACTTGGTCCTTAGAGAGTAGCGGATGCTAGTCCACTATGTGATCTACATGCATGTTTTGGTATAGCTTGTGATCTACATAAAAAATTCGTAATATTTATAAGACTGGGTTGGTTTAGTATATAAAAGAAAGCAGCCCATAAGAACTCCCTTAAAAAAATCCTGAATAGACGTACCTAATGGCGGAGCTACAGACGATAGATAATCACCGACCTAAAAGATCACATTTTTTTTCATTTTAGGAGTAAAATTTCACAAGGTAACGTTTGTGATCTACATAGAAAATTCCGCCCAATTTCTATTACTTTCTGAATGGGAAGTTTGGAGAAATTGGTTAATGTTAGGTTAGGTTTCTTCTTGGAAAATGGAGTTCACCTGTCTCTTGCGTAGTGTGGCTTCCGTAAGTTCCACTCTACGTCAGATGCTTTGCTCCTGCTGGTAGGTACACAGATGGCTCTAAATCCGAAAAGCTGGGTTTGATCCCACGCCTTCGCTGTTTGAAGCTGGCTGGGCTTTTCCCGCGCTGTCTGTCTTCACTGCCTAGCTGTTCGCAATACACCTCTCGGGCGTGTGAGATCACGCCTCGCGCCCGGTTCTGAGACTGGATTGTGATTATAGCGAGTCGATGCACCGAGTGCCTTCGAAGTATTATAATCTCTGCACCCACTTTTTCCTAGTATACGTGACACCACAGTTGCTGCGATCTTGGAGGATGCTGAGGATGTCTACCGTTGAATTCCTGGATAGGAAAGGATTACCTGTAATGAGCGCACCAAGCAGTCTGCACGTACTCGGCCACCGGACCAGTGTTTTGGTCTTTCTCACTTCAACTTCACTGCAGGAATCTAAAGTTGTGGGCCAATGCGCTGATACTTATCCTTTTGCACCTACCCCCCACCCCCAATACGTCAACGTCTTCAGGTCGTTTTATGTTGCCCCTCAATTGAGCACACACTCGGTACGCGGCGTCATATGATGGACAGCTCCCTAAAACCTTACTGTGCCGACTGCTTGATACCCCAGGCACACTCTTGTTGAATGTCCCAGGCTTTGGAGCTTTGTGCGCTCTACCTCTTGAGCGGGGTCGCTACCGCCTACTACAGCTTTCTGTAGTAGGCCGGTCTCCTCAATAGTATTTAGCTTTAGGGTGTAGGGTGTATGCTTCGCCCCCTGAGGGAGCCAGGCCTGCCATCGGCTCCTGATCATTATCTTTTTCTTAGAATTTTTTTTTTATTTCGCCTATTTCTAGGTTTTAAAAAATGTCATTTCGGCAGCTATGATCTTGTTTGGCAGTCGCATGCAGATACCATTGCAAATCTAAATCCCGTGACCGTCTCTGGACTTATTTATCGCCTACGCATCTTATACACTCGAAAGACGCAGCGTCATTTTAAAGAGGATTCCTAAGAACCATTCTGTCAATTTTGTTCAAACCCTTCTCTCAAATTGCTCCAGCCCTTCTCTCAATATTGCTCCAACCCTTCTCTCAATATTACTCCAACCCTTCTCTCAAAATTCCCCCAAACCTTCTCTCAAAATTCCCCCAAACCTTCTCTCAAAATTCCCCCAAACCTTCTCTCAAAATTCCCCCAAACCTTCTCTCAAAATTCCCCCAAACCTTCTCTCAATATTGCTCCAACCCTTCTCTCAAAATTGCTCCAACCCTTCTCTCAATATTGCTCCAACCCTTCTCTCAAAATTCCCCCAAACCTTCTCTCAAAATTCCCCCAAACCTTCTCTCAAAATTCCCCCAAACCTTCTCTCAAAATTCCCCCAAACCTTCTCTCAAAATTCCCCCAAACCTTCTCTCAATATTGCTCCAACCCTTCTCTCAAAATTCCCCCAAACCTTCTCTCAAAATTCCCCCAAACCTTCTCTCAATATTGCTCCAACCCTTCTCTCAATATTGCTCCAACCCTTCTCTCAAAATTGCTCCAACCCTTCTCTCAATATTGCGCCAGCCCTTCTGTCAATACTGCTCCAACCCTGCTGTCAATATTGCCCGAACCATTCTCTGAATATTGATTGAACCTTGTTCCGCTTCAAAGTGTGTATCCACGTACTCTCGTCGCCCACGCCAACCCCTAATCAGGGGTGAGGGAGTTGTAAATGCATCCCACGAACCACAAGGTGCTTGTATTTAAATGTGGTCAGCTGTAAATTCAAAGAGGCATATACTCAAAAAGCCATAAAATGGTCGGCATGAGAGAGCGATGTAGTTGGCTAACGACGAAAAAAGGGTGAACGGAGGAAGGAGAGAAGTGGGTAAAATCCACAGCCCCTCCCCCCCCCCCAAGAAAATCTTACTCGTCACTGGAATTGTAAAAGGAAGAAAACAAAACTTAGGACTATGTACCCTATCTTATTTCTTCAATTTCAACATGATCTTTTTCTCTTTTTTTTTCGTCGGGGGTGAATAAATCAACCCTGCTTTAGTATCTCGTTCTCTTACAGGTTGAATTCGATGCCATCTTCTCCCTTAATCCTGACCTAGAACCGCAGGAGAGGAAACTTATGCCTCCCCCTCCGCCTCCCGAATATGTAAGTTGTTTTTATCTCCGTTAAACCCCCTTTGAGTTAGCACCTCTTCTTTTTGCACAGTGGTCAGTGTTCCGAGCGCAGGGTGGAGGTCTGACATTTCCCAGAAAATGTAATTTCCTGTAATTACCACGTAAGGAGAAAAGAAAAGCGTGATAGAAGTTCGGTGGAATGGTGGCTAAAATTTCGGTAGTTTTTATCATAAGTTAATTAAAATCGGTTAAACTTACGCCGGTAGTAGTTGAATTTTCGAAGACAAAATTATATAGGTGGTAAATGTGTGTAGACAAATGGTAATTAGAATTACCTATATTGAAATTTCCTGCCGCAAATCAACGGGCTTGGGAAGCCGTGTTAAGATCCTTTATTAGGGTAATATGGATGGGTTGGCTTCTCCTGGCAAGAATTCCGAAGCGAATTCTAGTCTTTTCTTGCAATAATTAATTAAAAAAACACAAACTATTTTAGTTGTTTACTTTATTAATTTATTATATCGAGGCAATTCATATAGTCTTCTTTTAATGCATAATGTTTTTACGTGCTGCTCAGACAGGCTGGTGGATCGTATCTCCCACCCGGACTTAGACATTGTTAGCTAAAGCTGGGGCAGACTCACCCTTTCCCCCACTCCTCACCATGCCTGCCTTTCCCCGCAACTGAAATTAGAACTTTTTGTCCAGTCTTTCAGTCCTGTATTTGGGTCTTGATTGCCTTGAGAATAATTAAAATATTAATTTATATTAGTAGGTAATGGTATATGTTATATTATTTTTTTAGTAATACTTATATTTTTTTTATTTCTTAATTTTTCTTAGATTTCTTATAGGTATGGAGTTATATAGTAACTTGGGTCCATTATTTGGGAGGTCGTGTGCGGTAGAAATGGTGTGGTTGTGGCAGCCTTGATCTTGAGTCCTCTCCTTCCATCCCTTCATGCCTTGTAGGTAGCAATATTTAAGGGTAATAATTGCGTGAAGGGAGAAAGCATTAAATTGATCATTTTTTTTTAAATACCAACGCAGGATATAGATTTTTTTTTACTTTAAACTCCATCCTGCGTGTGCTACCCATTCTTTTAATGCACGCTTGTACTTGCACTTGGTACACCCTTACACCCATTTCTAGCCTCACCCATTCCCACCCCCACCTACTTCACTGTCCTTCCTATTCTAAGTGATTAGTTGTATTGTCTCGTGCGGTAGAAATGGCGCGGTTTGTTCTTAGAGGCCGCCTCGATCACCCCTCGGGGCCCTAGCGTTCAGGACGGTTCCGTCAATGGGTCCGCGTCCGGAATGATGGCGCCGCCCTCGCCTAAATGGCCGTTCTCAGGCGCGCGATGGCTCTCATCTCTCTCTGCCCAAGGGTGCGCTTGAATCGATGTTCGATATTTAAAAGGTCGCGTGTGGAAGGGGGGGTACGTTCATGAGTGAGCGTGGGTGATGTGTATGGGTGATCTAATGTGTGGAACTGAAGAAGTATGCAAAATGTGTACCTGGTGATGCATTTCACAGGTCCCGTTGGGTCCGTCGCGTCGCTCTTCTGAATAGGAAAAGATCACCCTCCTCCTACGGGGTGGTGCAGTCATAGTCATTGATAATTCTTCGTTTCTGAGGGGAGACGCCGCCCTCCCCTGCTTCCCCCCACCATCATTTGCTGGACTGCTTGCCCCTCCCACCCTCTTAAGCTTGTGTTCGCTCCCGCCCTCTTCTTCAGGGGGAAAATGAAGACGAGTCGAGTATGTCGGAGGCCGACCTCAGCGATTACATCACCAGCGTCAAGAAGAAGCCCCGCCCCCCGCCCGCCCGGGGCTCGGGCCGGTTTCTGCGCTCGAGCCACACCAATGTCCCCGCAGCGTTTCGGGCCCACAACCCCGCGTCTGAATCGAGCTCGAATTTACCGCGGCCTCCCGGGATCAATCAGGTGTTGAGGTCTCAGTCCACGTCCAGAATCGGCATGGTAGGGAACTTCACTCCCGTCTAAAAAAAAACTCCCAAAACCAACATTTCCGTTCATCCATTTCCCTTATACCAAAACCTCGGCTTTTGAGGGACTTTTTATTTGGATTTCCTTTCCATTTTGCTGGGTAATCGCATCCCCCCCCTCCCCCCACCCACCCCAACCCGATATTAGGACTCGGCTCTTGACTATGTCCAAGTAGTTTTGAGGTTTGATGGCCAGTTGTCTTCCATCTTCCCCGTTCTCTCCTCGCCTTTTCCCACTTATTACTGTTCTTGAATCGAGCTTTCTCTCGTATTCCAACTGTTTGGGTTTCGACCGCTCTCTTCTCACCCCCACCCCCGCCATCTCTAGATGGTTTCAACTTCCTCTGTCCTAGAGGAAGAAGTTTGCTCGTTGGTGTTGATTTACAAAACCTAGTTAGCATGCAACTTCCACTCTTTCGCCTCATCCATCCACTTGCCCCAGACTTCTGCATAATCTCTGTCCTCCTTCGTTTCTTCTGCGTCAATCTAATCTTCCCTCGTACCTTTATACTCATTGGGAGCGTCTTTACTAAACCTATCATATGTGTTATTGGTTTCTCCTACATTGCCGATCGTGTCCTCCGGTATATAGTTGTCCCTTTCGAATTGGCCTAATCATTAGGGAGTATTTGTCTTCAGACTGGTTTCAATTTTTCCTTGTGGCGGTGTCCATTGTTGGCTCTTATGATTTTATGTTGGTCTGATGATGTGATTTAGTCTGTCGTTTCGTTGATGGAAGGAAACTCTGTTTTCTTCAATTTGGCCCACCTCTGTAAGAAGAGATTAAGGATCTCTGGTTCGTTTTTCAACAAGAAATTCTGGCCAAAAGTGTCAGATTGGTATGAGAGTTAAAGCAGTTTATTTCCTTCGCATGTTTGCTAAACAGTAAGCTAGTTCTAGTTGCATGAAAGCATGTTTTCCATTTACTTTGTTTTCCTTTCTGCCTGACACCTTTGTTTGTTGCATGGTTGTTTGAGTGGTTCTGTTTCACTGCTGGTCTTATTTGCTTGCGAGACGCTGTGTCACTAAAAATGCAAATTTTCACTAGAAAACTCAAAACATTCTGATAACTTTATGGCCTTTTTGATTTTGTACTGTTATAGTTAATACACCTTCCTTCTTTCTCTCCTTATTTATTCTCTAAATGAATGTTGCACGAGTTGATTTTTTCCTAGATTCTTTCGTATCATTCAGATTTCTAACCAGTTGCAGAAATTATTCAGGAATATAAAAAATTATCTAGTCATTTGTCATTGTGTAGGTGTAACTGTTATTTAGCTTCAAACCTTTACATATAGACTTAACATTTATTATAGTCCACTAAATATGAGTATTATATTCTGCAACATCTTCAAAATGAATTTAGCAAGAAATACAGTTTCCCCCAAGTATTAAAAAGGGCCTGAATAACGTATTCATTGAAGACTTACAAAACTAAATTTACAGTTTGTTCTTCGAGATTAGAAAGAGTTTTGGATTTTAGAGTTCTTATATGAATGTTTCAACAATGAATCTACCTTGAGAGTATGAAGTTTCTGCCATGTGTTGAATGGAGCTACAGAAATTTTACATGTTATTCATTCATTCATAACAGAACTTGGGGGAAAATCATTCATTTATTATTTTTTCTGACTTAGCCAATTATTTCTTATGCATTTAAGTGTACAGAATCAAATATAAAGAAAAGGGGTATAGACTTTTCTACTGGGTGTAGATAGACAATAAATAATTTGATAGATCACACAAGAATGATATAGCTTATTATTGATAGCACATTATATTGAAGCCTATATGTTCTAACCCTATAATTACTTAACATAGCTTAATAAAAAGGGTGAGATAAGTCAAGAGTATTCAACATCCCAGAAAGCCACTGCCATGGTATAATCCACATCCATTGGATTGCATTATTGGCCAGCAATCAGTAGTCTCATTATATATTTTTTTTATACAAGACTCCAAACATCTAAGTATCAGCAACTTGGCTAAAATACATATAAAGCTGCAAAATCAGTTTACTTATATATGTTCTCCCATATATTTGTATCTTTTCCTTGCATAATGTCAAACTAGATCTATTTACAACATCGCCAGTTAATATATTCCAAGAAGCATCCACTCTATTATTTCAAATTTATCCATCTCCCTCCCCAAACATTTTAAAAATCTGTATCATGTCACCCCTTAAGCACCTTTCAAATGAAAATGTTAGGAGCCCTAATCCTATCCATATAATCAAGATTCCTAAGGAAGGGTTTTTTTTTTGGTGCTCTTCGTTGTACTTGATTCAGAATGTTGATATCTCCTACTTGTGATATCCTTGATTAGTCAGTCTTCTAATACTTGTAGCTTGGAAGAATAAGAAGTTCCTCAAACATCTAATAACCTTGGGAGTAATTGTATAGCAATGATGAAAATATTAATTTCGTAGAATGCTTATTTGTTGTTATTAAAATTACTTTAACTGTTCATGTATAAATTTTATGGCATCAATATACCTAAACTGATCTTGCAAGACTGACAATAGTGAAATTACCAGTTGCAACTCAGTAATCACATTTCTTGAATTTGCAATATAGTTCTTTACATCAAAATTTCATAAGTTTGTAATGAGTTGTTCAATGGAATGGATGTCATAAATATGTGAAGGGATCTTTTCTTATTATATTTCCACTTCTCTAATAAATATATGTATTGCAAAACTAGGCTCAATAACGAATGACAATTATTTGAAATTACACAATTATAATTATCTGGTTAAAAAGGCAATATTGTAGCTTACTAAGCTCTTTGTTAAGCCTCGGAAGGAGCTCTTTCCACAGTCATGAGAGGATATTGATTAAGCCAGCGATTTTTCATTTCAAAAAACATTTATGGTCTAGAAAATGTACCTTTTCCTGTAGTTCCTTCAACCCAGCAAATTTTCTCTTTTGTTTGGGTTGTGCTACAGCTACAACACTGTTCAATTGCACACTGTAGTGCAGATTCCTCCAGCCATGTTCTTCCAGGTCTGGAGATTTCCTTTGTGGACTTTTGATGAGAGATAAGATGAACATTTGGATAACTGAAGGAATTGCACTTTAACAAAGCTGAGCTCGGCACTTGAGTTTTGCTATAATACTTCTCGCTTCTTTTTATCAAAGTACATAGTTTCTCATCATGTAGCATCTGAGAATAAGTGTAGCTGACAGACCTGAAAAACCAGTGTGTATATACATTACTGCAAAGTTGAACTGTCTTAATTTTGAATCAATTTTTCATTTACTGTAGCATGCGAGTTAACATTTTATTGTTTGCATTGGAGTATTGATTATAGGATATAAACTGAAATGTGAGCATGTGGATAACAATTATTAATTGTATAGGAAAGGCTGCATGGTCTTTGGATTAAAGTTGTATATAATATAAAAAATTTGATTAATCATAAGCGCTTATTTTACCTGGCCATATAGATTTCACACTACCAGCATTTGCAATAACCTAATGACAAAAAAAAAATCATGTAACATATTTAAGGCTGCAGTTATTACTTTGCCATTCTTTGTTGGAGTAAACTGGTCTCATGAAAAAGCATGCACCCAGTTTCATGCTGCTTCACTATCTCTAAAAAATGAAAACGATGCACTTTTGGCTCTGTCTGCAATTCGGTACAACACAAGTTTACCATGGTTTATATAAGTTGCAAAGAATGTTAAAGCGTGGTCTATTGGTCAAAGCCAATGGAACCATTGATGGGGATTGGGGACCAGCCATAACAGCTCCCTTCCTTGCTCTACCTAATAGGGCAGGTCATTTATTTTTTTTTTTTACCTTTCTGGTGGTCTTAGCTAAAGAGGCTTCTTTGACCTTATGTATTACATTTGTTTTAGGAAAACAAATGTAATAGTTGTGGACTTTTTTGTAGCAATGGTTTAAAACCCTTATTAAAATGTAAATTTCTATTGGGGTGCTACACCTTGCATTGTCGATGAGGAAGATGATAAATTCTCCCAGTATAAGTCTTTTGATATTAAAATGTTTTTTTTATTATTTGCTTCCCACCTGTGTAGGATGAGATGGTAGGTAATATTTGTTCTTACATACTGTGCTGTTCCAAAGCTTGATAAACTAAATAATGTTATGCCTAAATTTTTTGGTATCTACTTCTTTAGGGTGGTAGGCGTTTTTACTTTTATATTCCTTGTAGATGCTTAGTTTGAAATGTTCTTTCCTGCTGCCATTTTATAATCAATGATTTAAAATTGCAGCCTTGTTGATTTATTTTTTATTACCCCACCCCTTTTCTCCACTAAGTCAAAATTGACTTTGGGTTACCTTGTTTTCGCTAGCTTCATCATATTTGGTCTTTTGGGGTGAACAAAATGGGCAGGCTCTATTTGCAGTCGAATCATGTATCTGAGGAGACGGTTTAAACAAGCTTGGCTGAATGAAGCTCTCATAGAGCATTGAGTTTTTTCTTGAACTTTAATGGCACATTTTCTCCCATGCTAGAGTTGATGTATTACTAGTGGAAAAAGATCAAGGATGAAGGGTTGTCAGAGCACCTACTAGAATTATGTTGTGCCATCCATCCCTTGGTTGTGGATGAGATCCCCCAACTTGATGGATACCCACACAGGGGGGTACCTTGTGTAGACTTACCTGTAGTATCTGGAGGAGCAGTCTGTCCTGATCCCCCATATAGAGAGGGCCCCATCAATGGGTTAACTTTAACTCTATGACAGAGCCCGGGGAAGCTGGTACTTTCCCACTTTCACCTTTCACCCATTTTTATCTAAAACTAATCCCTCTTCAAAAACAAAATATCTTAGAATAAGCACTCAGAGGGGGTTTCCTGTCTAGTTAACTACACAGGGTACCTAGAAAGATTGGGTTATCCTGAAAGACCTGCAGTGCCAGGGTATGATGATAATAGCTGATCATCTACCTTACTCCTTAGTGGACCCACCTATCTTTACTTCCCTTTATTACATACCCCCTACCCCAGTTGGCAGTCTTGCCTGAGGGCAAACATTAATTTAGTAAGAGATTTTCTTGACTCTTTCTGCCCCTGTTCCAGATCTTCCTTTGACCCCTCCCCCCCCAGGCCCCCTGCCGACCCAAGATAGCCAAATCCTTCCCCATTTCAGAGAAAGATAAGGCTTAGGCCAGTCTTGGGGCCCCTTCTCAGGGGAGCGATGAGGCCTCACCATCCCCGGCCTCCTGTCCACTCTCAGAAGGGGGTAGACAGGTCACCCCACCCATTAGGTAGATGACCAGGCTAATAATGGCATATCCAATCTTGGAAGGCGCATGGATGGGGAGTCCAAGTCTAAAAGCCCCTCATTTAAGTGTTACCTGGCACAAGCCTGCCAGCTTCAAGTACTTCCTGGTGATTCATTCAACTGCTAGAAAGATGCTGTCCAAATACACATTTCCATCAGTCTCAGGCTCTTGCTAGGTTAGTTGTAGAGACCTGAAGGCCACCCATTTCTCGCGGGTACCCTTCTGGTGAATGTGGCTGACTATGTGCAAGTACCTATTATATGTGCCCTGCAGACAGTTAATGGCTTTCTGATGATGGTAACACTGACCTCCACCATGAATTTGATAAAAGTAGTAGTTTATGCAAGGAAAATCATGAACTACTCCTTAGAGGACATCACAGAAGAGTTGGCCAACCATGAGCAGGCAAGGTTGAGTGTGTGATGAGGAAGCAGGGATGGGCTTTGAGACCACCCCTACACTTTGTTACATTGAACCGTGACAGGCTCCCTGAGTCGGTGTGTGTTGGTTGGTATTGCTACCACATTAAGTCAGAGGTGCCACTACTGGCACCGCTTTAGACATACAAATAACTCTTGTAGATGTGCCAAGTTGGGTCAACCCGAAATATGTGCGCTCTGCTGCTTCAAAGCAATGTAGCGAGTATCTTCATCTTCCCTGTGAGGAGGACTGCACTAAGGGAACTTTGAACCTCTTACCCATTTCCAAGGCTGGAGGGGACCTTCCAAAAGATAGCGCCTGCCAGAGGCAGACCAAAAGAAAAGACTTATGGTAAGCCCAACCTGCCCCCAATAAGTCTAATCCTGGCTTAGGCTCGAAGGTGTAGGATGACGTCCATAGTACCTAGGGATATCTTTCCTATCCAAAAATAATTTTCAGGCATCTGCCCTCCAAGAAACCGCTGGGGTGGTGCTTGGAATGGGCTCAGTGGCCCTCAATCCCAGTATACGAGTTTAGGTCAGGTCAGTTGATGAGGCTGTTGAGTTCTCCGGCACCATATGGACTTTTTACATACCAACCACTTTATCGTCGGCCGAGTTTGAGACTGCCTTAAAATAGAAGCGATATTCGCATATGCGCTATAAACGTCGCCCGAACGATTTCACCTTCGGTTAATTTCGTCAAATTAGGGTTTGGTTCCAGTATGTCATTAAGCACGCACGCCGCTCTTCTTGTCGGGTATATGTGTCTGCACTTAATGGAAAGCCCTCGTGTGTGGCGGAGTCTCGCAACCGCTTTGTCCATATTTTTCTAGCAAGGATGCTGCTCTGCTAGGATTCAATGCACGTTGTGATGTCGCTGAAAGCAGGCCCACAGAACTTTACCTACGGAGAACCCTTCAAAAAAAGGTTTATGTTGTGAGTTGCGTTCCGTTCTCGGTTCATTCGCCGACATCGCCCCTGATTCGGACGATGTCCCGTGTGCCATGCTTCAACACATGAGTGAGTCATGGTATTTCTGCTAGATTTTTTTTCAACAGGATTTGGACAGAGGGTATCCTCCCAGACTCCTGGAGAATGGCTCCTGTGCTCGCCTTTTGAAACGTCGGCTTCTTCTCAATTTCTGTAACCCTCTGCGTGTGCAAGTTGATAGAGAATTGGTAAATGTTAGATTATCCGCTACCTACTGCCTCTTGCACACTGCGGCTTCCGTAAGCTCCACTCCACGTCTGATGCTCTGCCTGCTATTTACGAGGCCTTCCTCCGTAGCCATCATTACGCCACGGTGTTTTTCGATTTGGAGAAGCCCTATGATACCGCATGGCGATAGGGTGACCCTCCACACGATGGGGGTGAGGGGAAGCCTCTCCATTTTCATATGTGAATTTCTAAGAGATCATCGATCTCGCGTATGGGTTGGTGAGCGCTCTCCGTTCCAATAGGACACGAGGAGGGCGACCTTTGGGGAAGTGTCCTTGCCATGAGCATCAACGGCATCACTTATGTGCTTCCGGAAGATGTTCGATGTGCTCTTTGTAAACGACCTTTCGATTTCTTTCGGTGCGGCTCACATACCTAGTCAAAAAGGCTTTGAACCTCGTATCGTTCTGCCGTAGCGCACTAGTTTTTATTTTACTTGGCTAAGATCAAGATGTGCATTTATGTCTCCATCCACGTCTCGACCATGACCCGGACTTGTTCCTAAACGTTTCTTGCCTGGAAGTGGTAAAATCGCACGCTTTTCTTCCTAGTGTTTTCGACTGACACCTCAACTGGGGGAGGGGGGGCACATATTCTCAGCCTTTTGAATCTCTTGTACCGACACCATTGACATTCTTCGTTCCGTGACGTTCAACACTTGGGTTACTGATAGGGCTACTCCCTTGTTTTTCTACCTTTCCTTAATTCGCTCGAAATTCGACTACAGATGCGAGGTTTATGCATCCGCAACTGAGCGTTAATTGCGGGTGGACGTGATCTACCACACTGGTCTCTGTTTGCCGACCGGAGCCTTCCGCACGTCTCCTATTGAGAGCCTACTTGTCGATTATGAAGAAATGGCACTCGCTCTGCGCATGTACGCGCGTGCCCAGCGCCTCCTTCAATCGCCAACGGCTCTCACTGCATTCGCGTCCGAGAGAAGCCAATCGTACTCTAACCCTTTCCGCTTTAATGCTAAGCAACTCTTGTAAAACTCGATGCAGCTCTCGTCGTGCCAGTGGTGCCTCTAGTTAGGCAAAGGACTTCACCCTGGCAGGTATAATGTCTGACCATTTGTTGGCCCACCTCTCCTCCCAAAGTTTCCCAATTCGATGGGAGTAGTTCGTTCGAACTTTTAGGAGCACACCTCGTGCCACGTTAGAGCCGTGACAGTGTACTCGGGTGGCTCCAAATCTGTCTTCGTGCCGCTTCCCTAATATTTGAAGTTGGTGCGGCTCTACCAGGTGCTGCCTTTATCTTCACGGTGGACCTGGTTGCAATACATCACTCGGTACGGGAGATAACTCGTCGTGCCCGGTTCGGTGACGAAATTGGGATTTATATGGCTCGCAGGATCCATGACCCCATGGTTTAGGAGAGCCGGAGAGATGTCGAGATATTCTTCTGCTTGGTTCCAGGAAATATAGGGTCTGACTGAAATGAGAGCGGTAAAGAGTCTGCGAGGACTGGGCGACCGGAACAGCATTTTTCTCTGGCAAGATTCAGGTCGGCATTCCGTGCTTCCTGGGAAAAAGGATCCAGAGTCGGCCGACGAGAACCTTTTGCAAATTTCGCTCCGCTACTGTTTCCTTGGTCCTACCCCTAATATCCTGACGGTTGTAGGTTCTATTCTGTCTTCTCTGGATTGTATAACCGCAGGATGCACCGCCATCTGATGGAGCGCTCGCCTGCGCCCTACTGCACGACTGAGTTGTCCCCCAGACTGCTCCGCACATTCTTGTTGAATGTCCCAGCCTGGGTGATCTTCGTTTGAACCTTGTACTCGGGACTGATTCGTGCACACAGACTTGTGTAATATCTAACATGAGTGAAGTGTGTTGTGATAAGGCTATTGTTTTTTAAGGTCACAGTTTCTTTTGTCATTGTGTAGTGTTGTTGGATAGTATTTTGTTTTGTTGGTGGTGTTTGTTGGCGTTTATTCTGGGGTCGAGTGTTATGACATAATTTTGCTAGTTTGATTTTGGGGTTTTTCTTTGCTAGTATTTTGTTAATTTGTATATTAAAAGCATATATTTGAGTTTCTTGTGTGTGTGTGGGGTGGTGGTGAGTTGTCTCACTCTGATGTCTTGGAATTTCTCATGTGAATTGGGGTTGTTGTTTTTTCTGTTGCATCTATGGATGTATTTTTTGTCTCCATTTTGTATGAAGTGTATATGCAGTTATGCTTATATGTGATGGGTATACTAGTTAATATTTAAAAGTGCCGCTTCATGTTAATTGTGACTGCATCCTGGTTGGCTGTTTTGTAATTTCTGTAAGTGTGTCTGTGGCCAATGTGTAATTCATGTGTTTATGATAATGATCCTAAAGATTTGACAACTCCAAGATGTGTGGGGGAATTTGGGGAACAGGTGATGGGTGAAGCCTAAAGGCATTCACGTTAAAGTGTTCACTTCAAGGAAGGCCTGGATGCCTTTTTCCATCAATATTATTGCTGTGACTCGAGGTTGAATGGGAGGAACTACCGAGGCTCGTCTCTTCCAGATCCTCTTTAGGTCTCATCAGACCATGTAGAGCCTCTCTCTCCTGACTGATTTATGAAAAGGATGCTTGTTCAGTAGGGTAAGGTTACCAGTCTGCTACTGGATGTCTTGCCCTCAGTCATTGTCTGGGTTGTTGATGTACCAGGCTGGCACCCTGGAATTGAAGTCTCCATCCAGGGTGAGGTTGGGTTGAATTATAATTTTGGTAAAGCTGAAGGGATAAATTTGCTGGAACAGTGAAGGCATGCAAGCACTTAGTATTGTTGAGTCCTCTGTGGGGGAGGAGGGAATTAGTATGTACGCTGGTATCTGTGAAGTTTATGGATTTGTTTATTTGGGTGAGGAGTCCTGTCGATGTCATCAATCCAGTCCTGCCTGATGGTGCTTTGGGAAGCAAAGCATCTTTTGTGTTGTGCCGAGTTTTGTTTCTTGTAAAATGTCAGTGTATTTTGTGCTTCAAAATGTTTGTAATTCATGTTTTTCATTAATACTGTATATATTCAGGTGTAGTATGTTAAGGTTGTGCGTTAGGTGCTGTTGCACAGAGGTGAGGGAGGGTTGGGTTTTTTGTGGGAGGAGTGGCTGAGTTGGGAGAGGGTGTACTAGAGGAAATTGTGTGTGAGGGGGGTGGAACATGTCCTTGTGTTTGAGTAGTGTTTTTTTGCACGAGTTGTATGTGTGAAGTTGGTCCAACTGTAGCAAGAGTTGCATTGAATTGAACCCTTAGTTTATTGACTGTCATATGTTTGGATCATGTTGGTGATGTTTGCCATGGGTCCAGGGTTGCTCTTGATGTCTGAATAGGAGGAGAATCTGATGAATGAGTATGGGAGAGTCCATTCCTCGGTGTTGCAGGATGTACTTATCCCTGCCGTTAAAGACTTTCGTTTTGTCTTGTTCGGGGGAGGGGGGGGGGCAGTGTTCTTGTGGTGATTTGCCCCCTGTGGATTCCTCTTTTTGGTAGTAGCTTCTGGTGTGTGTACTGGTCATTAGGTCTTTGAACTGAATCAAGACATTTAAGAAGTCTCACAATTTTGTATAACTGCTGTCTTACTCCTGTGTATAAATTTTGACTTAATTATAGAAAAATGTCTTAAAAAATTTGGCTTGCAAATTGGCTGAGATCCACATTTTTAAACAGATTCAAAATTATGGTTGTAATTTTGTTTCTAGGTTTATTTTAGGATGGGTGTGTTAAAATTTGTACTTGAGGAAATTACAATTAATCTTAATAGCTGTAAACTTAATGCTTAATTCTTAAAATTATGTATTATATTCATTTGCTTCTTGTTCATTTCTGTACATGCTTTCAAAATTGGCGTAGGAAGCTAATGATGGGAGCAAGACCAGCATGGTGGGTGGTGTTTGAATGCATTGTGTCATAGTATTGGTGGTTTAAATTGTTAATTTTATTTGGAAATTTGGGTAAAAGCATCTCCCATCCCCCATCTTGCTTGAATTCAAGCCCTTTGTTTTAAAAGCTGCTTTGAAGGGGTTTGTGATTATAGGGAATTTGAATTGTTTGGGGGGGGTGTTCACCCAAACCTAGTAAAATTTCATTTTTCTTTTCTCCGATTCACCATGGCAGAATTCCCGCTCCCAGAACACATCTTCTAGTGTTCCCACGACCCGAAGTAAAGGTAACACTGGTGAGTGTGTGTGTTCTGTTGTTTTACTGTCTGGTCATGTGGTTGGTATACATTAAAATCACTTCGAAGTTGGATGGAAATATTTTTAAAGTAGGTAAATTTAACTTAACTTAACATCCCACTAAAAATAGGTAAGATTTAATATATAATTATAGTAGTGGCATCATTTATGACTTAATTCTATGTGGGTATTTGCAATATGACTGTTTTGCCTCATTTTATCACCCCACAGATAAATCAAGACCTAGTTACGTCATTCGGCCTCAGAATGGGGGTGGAATGCCCCCAACTTCCAAGCCCTCTACTACCCCGGCTCGATCCTCTGAAAACATTTCCACATTGACTGTTGGTGTTGGCAAAATCCCCGCAAATCTTGCTTGTGAGGTCATAGTTGGTTTCTCTTATAGTTAGGCCGGTGGGGCTCTGCCCACAGTGACTGATTGTGTATGGTGGGGGGTGGGTATGGTTTTGCTGAGTGGGAATGATTGATGCCAGGGAAAGTAGATCCTACAGGTTTAACAATCCTCACTGAATGGACAAAGTTCTTCCAGAGATCCACCCCTTTGTCTTTCTGCAAGGTTTGTCTCACTTGTACTAATGTTTGGCAATTTGTTAATCTGTCTGGTTCTTGGCGGTAACGTGAGCAAGTGTCTATCATTCTGGCTGGTGTACTACCTACCGAACTTTACCATCTCTCTGATTTTTTCCGTGTCAATCTGGTTTGCATCTTGCTCACTGCTCCCCATCCCTGGTATTGTTCCAATTCTCCGGCCTAGACAGACTCTTCCTCCTAGCCTTAGCAAACGAAGTTTGAGTGACCTCATTTTGTCTTCCTGTTAGACTCTCTTGCCCTAACCTGCATTATTTTCAAAACTGGACCCTCCCATTGTAATAAAGACTGAGATGACAGGGCTGATTTAAGAGGATATTCAAATATACAAAGATTATTGTATACACATAATTAACTCCAAATATACAATGATAACGTTCTTTATGAACCTTGTCATAATGTATTAAAACGAGAATTGTACCCTGGCAGAGAAGGGTTTGGTTCTGGGCCGCACTCCTTGTCACCCATGAAAGTCCCCGTGTTTACTCGGGCATGAGAGATTTGCGGCACCATTGCTTTTCTTACGCCCATCCCCCTCCCATACCTTGAAGAAACTCCTCTCTGCAAGCCTCTCCATAGTTGGTGGGTGGGTTCTCTATGAAAGCTCATGGCCTTCAAGAACCCCATACTTAATTCTGTTATTCCTATTTCTTCATTCTCTCCACCTTAGCTATTTAAAGCCTCGTGGATGAGCAGTTTAGATTGTAGCAAAAGTAGGTTTGGTTGGAACCATAAAAGGACTTTGTATGTATCCCTACAGCACGAGGTCGGAAAAGCAATGTGGTCAAGGAAGTGGACAGGATACAGAAGAATCGAGAGGAACGGCGTGCAAAGCAGGCTGAGAAGAAGGAAGAGAAGGAAGCACTCATGAACATCGACCCTGGTAATCCGAATTGGGAATTCCTTAACATGATCCGGGAATTCAGGTATGTTCCACTAAATTTCCTAGAATTTCTTTGTTTCTACACTCGTTTAGCAGTGTTGTCTTTGCCATAGGCTCTGTTCCCTTGGACAGCAGCCTCGATAAACTTTTTTAAGTAATTTATTCTGCACCAAAACTAATTTGCTAAATTCTATCCTTAAATTGCTCACACTGGAATTATTAACTACCTCTGCAGGTAGCTCGGTCCATACCTCTCATCTCCTTTGTAAATTAGGTATGCACCACAGTATTCCTGAATTGTGGAAACTTTAGCTTCCAACTGGTTTTTGAGGTTAAACAATTTATGGGGATTATATTCTGAATTTTTTTTTTAACACAACCGTTGTTAATGCAGTCTCTGAGTCTCTAGCGAAACGAGACAGGACTCTCCTTCTGGTGAAGCTCAGCAGACGGCTAGGTTCTTTGCCTTTTCGGCAAAGTACCAGCCTGAATCTGGTCCGTCCGACTTCGGTCGGGGTCCCCTCTTGAGGGGGAGAGAAGAGGGTGCATACCACGCTTTCCTTCCCAAAGAAAACGAAAGGTTGAGGTGACTAGGCCAAGGATCGTTCGAGCGGAAACGGTAAAGCCCAAAGTATAAAATAAAGTACTGAGTGGAGCCTCTGGTTACCCCGAAGCCGATCATCGAGAGGATACTCTGCGTCTTCAATCCTGCGAGTTCTAGGGGATTCTTGATCAGCCATTCTCCCAGTGAGAGCATGTCTTCCATGGGGCACGTTCATTTAGTGCCAGGCCTTCGCTTCGGTTGTTAATACCGAACCAAAGGTCGCCCGTTTCTCGGACTGTAGCCCGCTCGTTAATTCGGCTTCCCATTCCCAGGCGCCCATTGTGACTGCTCTTTAGACATTTAATGGTTCCTTTGGTAACATCACTGAAGAGCTGGCCAACCAGGTGGTAGTAGTCATGGTCGAACGTGTGATGAGGTAATTGGTTCCTGCCTCAAGAACCGCCCCCCATGACTAGCTCCCTGAGTCGGTGCGAGCAGGGTGCTATCGCTACTGCGTCAAGACTTGCCATTGCCAGTGCTTTAGCCACACCAACAGGTCGTACGGACGTACTAAGTCGGGTCAACCATAACTGCGCTAGCTGCTCCAAGGCTTTTCACGATAAAGTTGTATCGTGGGAGCGCTAACTGGCTAGTCCATACGGCGTTTGGTCTTCTAACGGCGAGAGCTGAGGTTTGACGCAAACGTCAGCTCTCGGAGAGATCTGGCCACTGATTGGTGGAAGCGCTGTGCTTATCCTCGCCGGTCTAGGTAGATCTTCTAGTCCATCGCACAGAACTATCTTCCCCTCCATCTTTACATAACGAGCATACCCACATACACTCTTCCAAGGAATTCTAGCGATGGGAAGTTTATCCACATACCCTTCCCCAAAGGTGATCAAGATTCCTACCTGATCGCTGGTTAGTCAAAAAAGAAGCATACTTCCCGTGACTCTGTGCCAAGTGATTATGTTGATCTTTATGCTAGTTTCATTATCCTGCCGGCGGATCTCGTCTTCATAATGAGGGCTCTCGTTCACTAGCGAAAGACGGATGGTTCAACTTAGTAGTAGTATTAACTGCATTGTGTAGGGCCAAGTTTGTGCATTGTGCGAGTCCATAGCGTGATTCCTCAAGCAGTGTAATCCCTATATTTTTGAGGTGGTGGCTCTGGGCGTCGAGGCTGTTGTCCGAATCTCTTGTTCACGAGGCCAAAGATTTGGTCCTGTCGCAAACTAGGACTTCCTACGCCCCTCAGTTTAAGAAAACTCCCCCTGCTCCTGGCCCCTCCTTGTCGACGAGTTCCCCGTAGCAATGCACCTAGTCACAGCCCTGATGCTTGTTCTAGCCCCCACGGCTGCTACCTCGATAAAGCTTGCGGTAATACTCGCTGGCTTCCTACCCTTATGAGTTATTACCCCCCCCCCCCCTCATGACACCACCGCCACGTGATGCCTTCGTCACAAGCAAATCGTCCATGCACCTATATTGACTCGTTAGGCTCACAATACTAGGAAGGTGGTTTCGAGGTTTCCAAAGTCTGCTCCCCGGAATCAGGATGGCAACAAGATAGCTTTGGCTCCCTCACCCAATGTCCAGGGGTGGACAGGGCTCCTTGTATTTAGTCGTATCCATCCAATGGACGAGGGACCCCCTAAGATAGCTTTGGGGAAGGGGGAAAGAAAGTCTCGTAAGCCGAGCCAAATATTCAATAAATCCTCGATTACAGAATCGTTCTAGGAAGTAAATGGCCATCCCAGCGAGGGTCTTATTTTGAGAAGGCCCCAGCGTCTCATTCGTGATATGCCTAGAAGACATTTTCCTTCATTGGAATTGATGTTGATTCCAGGCTTGCTGGGAAGTTCGTCTCGTCCCGCTCTTCTATTTACTTTCAGGAAAACATGTTTTGTGCGTGCCCCTGCCCACCCTCTCGGGTTTTGCAATTCCACCACGGCAGGTTGATGCACGATTTACACCTGATATGGTCTTCGCTCTCTTGCAGGCAGTGGCCACACAGCTATACCTGGATAGAGGGTATACTGTTATTTCTCTGTACATTCCACTGTTAGCCAACGATGCGGGGAGAATTCCGCCGTGTCGTGGCAAGGTTGCTGAGGCCGCCGCCGACATAGACATGGTCCTTGAGGCAACCCAGCCCCAGACAGTAGGACCTTGCATGGGAGCGAATCCGGGCTCGGCGCCAAACACCGAACCAGAGTCCGCTCCTGTGCAAGGTCCTCCTCAGACGGCTCTTGTCTCCAAGGCAGTACAAGGAGAGGAGAGATGTTGTAGCGGCGGGATCGCGATTCCCTGGCCAAAGATTCCCGCCGCCCTGACAAGGTCCGCTCGGTGGTTCAAGAAGAGGGTATTGAGGAGAGAGAGTATTTTCTAAATTTAATTTACACACAAAAAAGAAATTAACCACAACCCCAAAAAACAAAAATGTAAATTACCCAATTTCCAAAATATTATCTATCTTAAACCACAACCAAAGATATTTATATATATATAGATATATAGTGGGCCTTACAACTATACCCTGGCCACACACACGCAAATAGGAAATGTTTAGGGCTTCACAAACAGATTGCCCAGTGCCACCATGTGAGTCTGTTCTACTTTCTTCAGCTCTGGGAGCACTATTACCGGTATGGGAGGGGGAGGGGGAGGAAAAGGGAGGCGGGCCCGCTTTCTTGAGGGAAGAGAGGTTCCCTTTTCTTAAGGGACTGCAAGTTCACTTCAGCCAAGGCGAATGATTTGCACTCAAGGATGAGGAAGTGGTGGCTCTAGTCAGAGCGGAAAGTGCGAGGGCTCAGGCCCCAATCAATGCGTCCCTTTTCTGCCACACGAGTCAAGATTGGCTTCAGCCGTATCCAAAAGCCAGATGTCGGCGACAATCGGTACCACGGAACTGGAAAAGAGAAGGCACATTCAGTCACCTATTCACTGCCACACTCAAACATCTTTACTCCTAACTCATTCAACCATATCCACTCTCACACAATCTTCACTCACCTATCCTCCGTCCAGGCGGTTCTTCCTTCTTCAGTCACAACTAATGACTTCCAAACTTTTACCTATACTTTCTAACTAAAAATATATGCTGAAAGAATCCGCCTAAAAAGAAAACAGGAGATGAATGGGGGAGCACGATAGAGATCCATCGAGTCCCCCCACACAAAGTAAAGACGGTGATCACACGATCCACACCCACACACATTCTGCAAAAGAAGAAAGAGATTAGACATAGGGGAGGGGAGGCGGACAACCAAACTACTACATCCCTCCCAGCTAAATTCGCCTCACCTCACCATGTCTCAATCCCCATCTTCATTCATTCACAATGCTTTCGACATCACCCAGTCATACTCTTTCACTCTGCCTCTCCTCCTAGTCACAGGTCCATCAACTGTCTCTGTCATCTGTCGTAATGTCTCCTCATGTCTGTCCATGGCCCCTTCTCTATGTACTTCATCCACACACACATCCGACATTCCCTGACCAATCCCACTCAAATCCTCAACTAACCTCTCTACTACATCCATCAAACCTTCCCATTCTTTCATAGCATTTATCGACTCTTGTTCCAATTTCGCACTTATCCCATTTATACTCTCTAGCATAGACTCAGACTCATTCAACGGAAACTTACAAATACTGTACGTTCTATCATATACTCCATCTCGATCTTGCACAAACCCAGAAAACTCTCTCACATCACTCTCACCAAACTGTTCCATCCATTCATCCTTTCTCAACCGTTTACTCTTACGCTTCCCCCTTCGATGTTCTACTAACACTAACTGCTTCCCCTCTAAAGCACTAGCTATATCATCCACCATTTCACAGTCTTCCATTCTTTCAGACAGATATTCATTCACCGGATGTTGCACCAAATATTGAGGAGGTTCACGCCACTTTCGCAACTGACCTTGATGCGCTCTACGTTCATCCAAACTTCCATCCTCTCTTTCACGAACTATCACATAACTTACCCCATTTGACCAAACCTTTCTTACTACAAATGGACCTTCAAATTTCTCTTTCAACTTATCCACATTCAGTCTACCTTTTGTCTCAATCTCCTTTAGTACTTTATCACCCACAGAAAAACTTTCAAACCTTTCATTCCCTTTTCTCCACAACTCACGATCCTTCTCACTAAGTCCCATATGTGGCCTAATCATTCGTTCAAAGTTCATCAAATACTTACATGGTGACATTCCAATCGCCTTATGTACTGTCATGTTATACGCCCAAAGCACTCTTCCCAAACATTCATCCCATTCTTTCCCATCTTTCACCATCAATCGTAACATCTCACTCAAAGTTCTTATCGTCCTTTCAGCCAAACCATTTGCACTAGGCATATACGGCGTCGTTCGCACATGATCTATTCCCCATTCACTCAACATCTCCTCAAAAGCACGTCCCACAAACTCAGGTCCATTGTCACTCAACATTCGCACAGGCTTACACATGCACATGGGCAACATTCTCTCACTCACTTCTCTAGCAACAGTCAATGAAGATTTATTTGTCACAGGTGCAGCATACGCAAATTTGCTCTTATGATCCACCATCACAATCATCCCTACATACCCTCTTGCAGTCCTCGGAAAAGACACGCAATCGATCGCTACCATTTCAAAGGGTTCATTCACACTCAACTTTAATACAGGTGGGGCGGCATACACTCTCTGATACTTTCTCTTCTGGCACACTTCACACGTAGTCGCTACGTCCACGCAAATCTTTCTCAAAAAGGGACTAAATATACATCCTTTCATACATTCCCACAATTTATTCTTACCCATATGTCCAAACCTATCATGCACAATCTTCACCATTCCAATCGTGCCACACACGGAAAACACCGGAATATATACATCCTCATCATCTATACATTGAACAAAATACACTAAACCCTTGCACACTACAAACTTTTCAGCAAACCTTCTAAACTCTCTTAATATGCAACTCCATTCATTCACAGGAACACTGGTCATCACGCTATCTTTCAATTCACGCACCATCGGACATGACTCTTGCATGCTCTCTATATCTTCAGCAGTCAACAGCTCTTCACTCAAATTGACACCTGCCACTCCTACAAATCCAGTTGAGCCTACAAGCTCACTCTGCAACTTCCCAACTGTTACACCATCTTTCACTAAACATTCATTACATACATCCACTGAAATCCTATTCTTACGCAGAAAATCAATCCCAAACAGAAAACAATAAGGTAATTCATTCTCACTTAGCACAACAAATTCATGCAATATATCATTCAACTTCCCCATGCTTACAGACAAACTCACTTCCTCCCATGCCATAATACGTCCACTTCCGAGTCCACTTATCGAAACTGTCACACCTTTTCTAGAAACATTCCAACTCATATTATCAACATCACGCACAACTTTTGCATTCACCAAGGAAATTTGCGCACCTGTGTCAATCATTCCACAATAGCTCTTCCCATTCATAGTCAAGGTAACTTGCACTCTCTCTTCAAGTCCATGTTCACACATTATATTCAACACTTCGGTCTGTTCCACAAACACTTCTGCAGCATCCAAACCTTCATCTTCACTAACAGGAACAATTCCTTCGCAAACGTAGTCAATCTCTCTTCTTACATAATTCTTCTTCTCAATCAGCCAATTATAATGCACACCACTCAAACATTGCAGATGCAACTCACACCCATTCACTCGGTCTACACCTTTACCACGATACATCACTGGCTTCTCCACACCATAATGCACATATACTCTCACACCAAACAGCTTACTCACTATCGCTAACACTTCCTGAAACATCATCACTCCTGGCATACACATACTTCTCAACTCTTTTCTTAACCTACTTGAATTTTCCATTCCCAATTGCTCTGGTCTCTTACACGCTTCTTCCATAACCACCTTTCGTAATGCATTCACACTTTCTGGCACCTTTTCAAGCAATCCATCTTTCACCAAGTCTCGTAAACCATACAACACACTTTCGAACATAGAATCACCTCCACCCTTACATTTTCTTCCAACAACTACACCTGCTGGCAAATACTCAGGATTTATGCTTACAACCTCACTCTCATTCAAACTACAAGGCAAACGTGACATCAAATCAGCAATCACATTCCTTTCACCTGGCAAATACTCAACCACAAAATCAAAATCACTCAAATCCTCTATCGTCCTTGCAAGCCTACTATCAACTAACCTCATACGCTGCAAATACACTAGTGGCTGGTGATCTGTTCTCACTACAAACCGTACTCCATACAGAAATGGTCGTAACGACTTGAGACAGAATCTTAACGCAGCCAGCTCTCTTTCAATCGTTGAATATGCACGCTCTGCCACACTAAATGCCTTGGAAACATACGCAATTACTCGCTTTCTTTCAACCCCATTCACAACTTGATCTTGCATCAAACATCCACCCATCGAATGACCACTTGCATCCGTATACACTTCAAGCATTCCTGCATTCGTTCCATATGCTGGATACGCAAGTTCCACATCTTTTGCAACTTCCGCTTTTAACTTTTCAAACGCTGCATTCATAGAGTCATTCCACTTAATCACAGTACTCTTCTTTTTCCCAGTCCATACACTCAACGGTTTCATTACACCTGAACAATCTTTCATAAACTTTCTTCCAAACTCAACTAAACCAAGAAATCCACGCAACTCTCTCACTGTGGTAGGCTTAGGAAAATTCCTAACCTTTCCCACGAACTTCTCCGATTTACGCAATCCAACCGCACTCACCTTATGTCCTAAAAACTCAACTTCACTAGCAAACCATACACATTTAGACAACTTCACTTTGACACCAACCTCTTCCAACTTTCTTAAAACATCATTCACCAAGGTCATATGTTCTTCCATGTTCTCACTCATCACCAAAATATCATCCAAAAACACTCGTACATTCTTACACGGAAAACCACTCAACTCTACATTCATAGCACGCTGAAAAGCAGCTGGGGCATTCGCCAACCCAAAGCTCAGGTTTCTAAACTGATAATGGCGCTTTGAGGTAGAGAACGCCGTAATAGGTCTACTCTCTTCAGCCACAGGCATCTGGTAGTATCCACGTACCAGATCCATCTTAGAAAACACTTTCATTCCATACATACTGTACACACATTCAGACACAACACTCATAGGAAACTTGTCTTTCAACGTTCGTTCATTCACTCTTCTATAGTCAATACACAGTCGCAAACGTCCATCTGGCTTTCGTACAGGTACAATCGGACTATTCCAGGCACTCACACTCGGCTCAATCACGCCAATTCTCTCTAATTCCTCACACTGTTCCTCAATCTCTTGAGCCACAGGGGCAGGGAAATGACGAGGCCTTTGATATATTGGCATATCGTCACTCAAAATTATTTTGAACTCAGGCAAGCGAGCGTTGCCAAAGTCCTCATCCCCTTGACTCAAAGCACCTCTCCTATTCCACAACATCCTGTAAACTTTTTGCTTCTCACATTCACTCAACTTTTCTTCCAATTTCACTTGCTCAATCAAATCTTCATACTTCCAAACATTCGACGTTACACTCACGGAAAACACATTTGCGTTCACCACATGCATATCATTCTCCATATTCACCACTGTATTTAACACACCCAATTTATCTCCCACTTGCACTCCTCTAAGACTCTTCCTTCGCAGATCAGGCCAAACTTGTATGCAGACACGCGGATCTTTCATATCAATTATACCATCAAACACATGCACCACTCGCCTTAATCGATAGTTCGCAGCACTACCATCCAAGACATAAATATTCCCATCATTCTCATTTATCTCAACATCCGAATTCCATCCAATCCTTACACTCAATGTTTCATTATGCTTGACAGGCACACTCTCAATCGCATATACCTCCAGACCTTTCATGATGTTCACTCTCACACTTCCATCTGGATTCACATACCATTGAAACTTCATACTTCCATTCTTCTTACATTCAATCATCTCTAAATCCGGGTGAATCACAATACCATTCGCTTTCAAAAACTTATAACCTAATAGCATGTCATACTTCTTGTTTGCACCTTCTACTACACAAAATTCATCTTCATTCATCCGGACACCGGCAATCAAAACACTCTCTCTAAACCTTGCAACAATCGGCACATCCTGTTCACCTAATCCAGTCAAATGATATCCACGATCCTTAACTTCACTTACTTTCATTCCTACAAATGCTTCATAGTACACCACATTCACCTTACATCCTGTATCAATCAATGCACTAACTTCTCGTTCTCCACACTTAATTTTAACACACATACACCTATTCACTCTCTGACCCCAATTCACTCCACGATTTGACAATCCTTCTCTCACATTCATCACTTGCACTCTAGAGAATTCCCCAGAAGGAACCCTCTCATTCCTTAGTTTCCCTGAGTCGTATCCTCTCGATTACTTGCATCATTCCCATTCATTCTTTCATTCATGCATCTTTCTCCAGTCCTACACAACCTTGTTGCATGACCTACCATTCCGCATTTACCACAGGTAGCTCTTGGACTGGCACACATCCTGGCATAATGCCCTATCTGCCCACAATTACCACACACTCCAGGTCCACTCATGTTTACTCGACCACCTTCCCTGCAATCTCGTACCAAGTGGCCCATTCTTCCACATCCATAACACGCTCTTTCCCTCGCACGACTACAATCTTTTATCATGTGCCCCATTTGTCCACAGCCAAAGCAACTTCCTTGTGACCAGCGACAGTCAACCCTCATATGCCCAACTTTCTTGCATCTCTGACACCTAGGCTCATTTACTCTAGATCTACTGTCATTCCTACCATTTGTGCGACCACTATTCCGACCATTCTGAACCCTACTCCACCCATTCCGACTCTCACTCCTACTTTTACTACCTCTCGGTTGGCGGCCAACATACACACTCTGTTGTTCATTCTGCCCGCTGTAATAATTTTCCAAAAATCTGGACATCACATCGATCGGGTTCTCTATCAGCGCATCCCGATAGGACCGGAACTGGGGCAACTTACTGATACTTGAGTTGCGCACAGTGTGAATCGAGGCCTCCTCCCTTCCATAATCCTCAAATTCACGGTCCTCTAACATCTCCAGTACATCCTTCCATAGCAATCTTTCACCAGCCCATTTCATCTTCTCTTTCCTCTTATACGTCACATACTCACTCACTTCATTCGGAACCGTATTTAAAAACTTCTTCATCAGCTCCTTATTCCCATTTATTCCGTCATCTCCAAATCTCATTCGTGCCAAGGACTCTAAGCGATGCGCATAAGAATTCACATCCTCATTCTTCCCCATTCTCGCTTCCTCAAACCCATTTGTTTTCTTATACTTCACACTTGTCTTCATCCTCTTACAGTGCTCTATTATTCTCTCTTTCATAACCTCCCACTTAGGCTCACCCACGCTCATAATCGTCCGGTAAAAATCCTTCATACGTCCATCCAGAAACTCGCACAACTCTTTCACCCAAAACCTATTATTCTCTCCAAATTTTTCCTTACAATAATTTTCATACTCTTTCAAAAACACTTTCACATCTTTTGCTCCTTCCACTCTAAACTTACTTAACTTTGGCACTTCTCTGATCAGTATACTCCGATGAACCTCAGCATCACTTTCACTATCACTCACTTCTCTCCCACTTTCACTCATGCCTTCATTCGAGCTGAAATATAAGGAGTCAATACTAGCCAGTCGGGTCCTTTCCTGTCGGTCTGGGCATCTAGTCTTTGGGGTCTTCTTTTTTCGATGCCTAGTCATTTGCAGGGGTTCCTTTATGCCTGTCAATCCCTTTTTATCAGTCATGTCAATTCCAAGTGGAGTCGAGGCCACACCCCCACCAATTGCACCTGATTCTCCCATTTTCTCATTCAGCATTCGCATCAATCTTTCCTCCATTCGCACCTCACTGTCTTTAATCCTCTCTTCCATTCTCACTTCCATCTCCCTCATTTTCCTTTTCAAACTATCATTCTCTTCTCTCAAATGCGCATTTTCTCTGTCTTTCTGCCGCACTAACTCATTTAGTCTTCTCATCTCCAACTCCATGGTCCCAATCTGTTCCTCCTCCATTAGGGACAAAAAACACAGGCTCTCACTCCTCTCCTTCCTCAAACCACCGGGCAGTCCCTATTCGGGCGCCAAAAATATGTAGCGGCGGGATCGCGATTCCCTGGCCAAAGATTCCCGCCGCCCTGACAAGGTCCGCTCGGTGGTTCAAGAAGAGGGTATTGAGGAGAGAGAGTATTTTCTAAATTTAATTTACACACAAAAAAGAAATTAACCACAACCCCAAAAAACAAAAATGTAAATTACCCAATTTCCAAAATATTATCTATCTTAAACCACAACCAAAGATATTTATATATATATAGATATATAGTGGGCCTTACAACTATACCCTGGCCACACACACGCAAATAGGAAATGTTTAGGGCTTCACAAACAGATTGCCCAGTGCCACCATGTGAGTCTGTTCTACTTTCTTCAGCTCTGGGAGCACTATTACCGGTATGGGAGGGGGAGGGGGAGGAAAAGGGAGGCGGGCCCGCTTTCTTGAGGGAAGAGAGGTTCCCTTTTCTTAAGGGACTGCAAGTTCACTTCAGCCAAGGCGAATGATTTGCACTCAAGGATGAGGAAGTGGTGGCTCTAGTCAGAGCGGAAAGTGCGAGGGCTCAGGCCCCAATCAATGCGTCCCTTTTCTGCCACACGAGTCAAGATTGGCTTCAGCCGTATCCAAAAGCCAGATGTCGGCGACAATCGGTACCACGGAACTGGAAAAGAGAAGGCACATTCAGTCACCTATTCACTGCCACACTCAAACATCTTTACTCCTAACTCATTCAACCATATCCACTCTCACACAATCTTCACTCACCTATCCTCCGTCCAGGCGGTTCTTCCTTCTTCAGTCACAACTAATGACTTCCAAACTTTTACCTATACTTTCTAACTAAAAATATATGCTGAAAGAATCCGCCTAAAAAGAAAACAGGAGATGAATGGGGGAGCACGATAGAGATCCATCGAGTCCCCCCACACAAAGTAAAGACGGTGATCACACGATCCACACCCACACACATTCTGCAAAAGAAGAAAGAGATTAGACATAGGGGAGGGGAGGCGGACAACCAAACTACTACAATGTTTTCCTCCGGCTGGTGCCCCTGCGACCGCTGGAACCTTCTCCATCTCGCAAAAGACCTTGCTGAGGCCGGTCCATCTGGCCTGGGGGCTCCTGCCTGCTGAGGGGAGAAGCGGGTTCATTCCCCACCGTCCTCCCCCCCCAAAAAGACTAGGCTCCTCTCCATCCGCGGGGGCTGCGGGGAAGGATGCGTCTGCTGCCACTTCGGTAAGTGACCAAGCCAAGATTGGCACGTCTGGCCCCTTTCTCTCCCCTTCCTGGGTGCAGAGTCCCTGATTAAGACCAAAAGTGCTAGTGTGCAGAGAGAAACAGCTCGATTACGTCGAGGCCCCATATTCAGAGACTACCCGGGGTTTTCGAGCTCGCTGGCTTCAAACGCTTCCTCGTTATTCGCTCCACTGATGGCAGCATGTTAGCCAAGGGTAACATGATCCATCAGAGGAGAGCATTAGCTAGTGCAATTGGTAGAGAGCCGAAGGTGACCCGTTTCTCGGACGGGAGCCTTCTGGCGAATGCGGCGGATCCCTCCGAGGCGGCCATGATTAGTACTCTTCGGACACTTGATGCCACCCCCGTGAGTGTGACGCAGCATTCTCCCATGAACTTTGTGAAAGGAATAGTTTATGCAAGGGAACTCGGGGACTACTCTATAGAGGACATCACCCTAGAGCTGGCCGACCACCGGGCGTTCAAGGTCGAACGTGTGATGAGAAAACGGGGAGGGGCCTCGAGACCCGTCCTTACACTCTTTGTAACGTTCGATTGTGACAAGCTCCCTGAGTCGGTGCGTGCCGGTTGGTACCGCTACTGCGTGAAGGCTTTCGTGCCACTGCCGCGGCGGTGCTATTACTGTCACCGCTTCGGCTAAGTGTGTCAATTGCGGAGAGACGCACCCCGCTTCTTCGTAGCAATATGGTGCTATCTCCTTGAGAAACAAATCCTAGCCGTTCAGGCAGAGGTTCGTCTCCTTCAGAGAGGCTAAGAAGTTGGTTCTTGCGCGCCCGGCTCTGCCTGGAACATCCTATGCCTCAATGGTTAGAAAGACACCCTCTTCTCCTGGCCCATCCAGGCCTCCGAGTACTGTCGTTTCTGAGCCCATTCGGAACCGTTCTGCGGGTTCTACCCTCGCGGGTGCTCCCCTGGTAAAGCTGGCGGCACAAAGAGTCCACATCCAGCACTGGATGAAATCAGGGCTCCTCTCCTTTTCCCCAGCATGACCGATTTCCGTAGGGCGAAACGGCGATGCGTCTCCAACGAGTCGTTAAGTTCACAGGAGGCAACACCCCTGAGGTTGGTCGTTAGCCATCTTCTGGGGTTCCGCCTCGGCTCCTTCGCCCACAGCCAGTTGCGAGCTGAGCTGGGGGCTCGGAGGCTGTAGATCCTGTAAAGGAGGGACCACTGCCTCGGAAGGACCCCCCTTCTCTTCCCGCTCGCCAAAGGTTTCGAGGCGTCGGGAGGAAATGACTCGCATGGCGAGCCCAACCTCCCTCGATAAGTCCTTGAAGGTGACCTCCGGGAAGCGTATGGCCATTCCCGTGAGGGTCTTCTGTTCGAAGAGGGCCCCTACATGTTCTCCGAGTTAGGCCTGGAAAGCATATTCCTTTAATGGAATTACCGCAGACTCCGGGCCAACTGGGAGGAGCTGCGGAGTCTCGTCTCCCCCCATTCCCCGTTAGCTATATTTTTGCAGGAGACTAGTGAATTAATCCCAGGGGTTAAGTCCTTGCCTACCTAATCGACGAGCTATGGTTGTCCTAAATGTGGATGAGTTTACGCATCACTGCCCGAGAACCTCTTCATTTTCCTGCCTATATATATCTTTGTGCTTTCTGGATGCACAGCCTGATTTTGATTGGGGGGTGGTCGATGACCCCCATGGTAGTGATCACTTTCCCATTCATATATCATTTTCTGGGCCGCTGCCGCCCGAGAGCCCGCCCCGATGGTGTTTGGCGCGAGCGCGGTGTTCTGCATTTTAGGAAATGACTGAATTCTCTATCTCCGTCGAGGAGCTTAGGTCGGTAGATGAGGCCGTTGAGTTCTTCCGGCAACCTCATCGCCGCGCGCCTGACTACTATTCCTAGAAGGTCTAGCCGTTTTGCTCGCCAACCACTCCCATGGTGGTCAGCCGAGTGTGAGACGGTCCTTAAGAAGAAGCGTTATGCCTACATGCGCTATAAGCGCCACCCGAACGATTTCATTGTCGGGCTAGGGCTATGTTCCGGTATGTTTCGAAGCACGGTCGTCGCTCTCCTGGCGGGCATACGTGTCTTTACTTAACGGGAAGACCCTTCTAGCAGAGATGTGGAATCGAGTCAAAAGGATTCGCGGCAAGTTCTCGCAGGACCCCCTCCCGTCCTCCATGAGAATATGACCGCAATCTCGGACCCTGCGTCCGTGGCAGAATCCTTCGTGACCGCATTCTCTAGCCGGGATGCTGCTCCTCCAGCATTCAATGCAAGTCTTGATATCGCTGAAAGCCGCCGACTGGACTTTACCTCTAGAGGCAGAGAACCATTCAACGCAGGTTTACTTTGGTTGAGTTGTGTTCCGCTCTCGCTTCGTGGGTGGACACCGCCCCCGGTCCGGACTATGTCCCGTGCTCCATGATCGACACCTTGGTAAGTGAGGCATGGCCTTTCTGTTAGATTTGTTCAACAGGATCTGGGTAGAGGGTCTTCTCCCAGATCCTGGCGAATCGCTACTGTGCTTCCTTTTCTCAAACCGGGGAGAGATCACTCTATCCTGGCCGATTTCCGCCCAATTTCTCTAACCTCTTGCGTGTGCAAGTTGATTGAGAAATTGGTAAATGTTAGATTAGCCTTTTTTTCTGGACAGCGGAGGCCATCTGTCTTCTGCACAGTGCGGCTAACGCAAGTTCCACTCCAGGTTGGATGCTCTGCTCCGAACTTTTGCGAGATAGTCGATTTCCCTTACGGGTGGGGGTAGCCTTCTCCGGCCCAATGGAGCAGGAAAAGTGTGTCACGCGTTGGAAGTGTGCTCATTGTCACACTTTGCCCTGAGCTTCAACGGCATCACCTCGGTACTGTCAGAAGATGTTCTCGCTACGCTCTACGTGGACGACCTTTCGATCTCTTTTGGCGCGGCCCAGATGTCGACTCCAACCGGCATTGAACCGCATCTCTCGCTATGCCGAATCGCCCAGCGTTCGGTTTTCCTTGGCCAAGACTAAGGAGGTGTACTTCTGCCGCCATCCACGGCTCCACCCTGACCCAGACTTGTTTCTTAATAGGGTACGCCTTGAAGTAGTTGAATCGCACCGTTTCCTTGGTTTTGTATTTGACCCACGCCTCACCTGGGAGGCTCATATTCGCAGCCTTAGGGTCTCTTGTACCCGCGCCATGTGTATTCTTCGTTCCGTGACGTTCAGGGCTTGGGACGCTGATAAGGCTACTGCCTTACTTTTTTATCGATCCTTTCTTCGTTCGAAGCTCGACTACGTATGTGAGTTTTATGCATCCGCAGCTGATCGGGTATTTCGGAAGGTGGACTCGATCCAGCACACCGGCCTTCGCCTGGCGACCGGTGCCTTCCGCACTTACCCCATTGAGATCATACATGTCGATACTAGAGAGATATCACTCGCTCGCTGTTCGCCTTTACGCGCGAGCCCGGCGCCTTCCCCAGTCGCCAACAGCCTTCACTGCATCCGCAGCTGATTTCGATGGTGCCTATGCCGCCGAGAGACGCCAGTCATACCCTAAGCCCTTTGGGTTTAGGGCTAGGAAATTCCTTCGAGAACTAGGTATTGTTCTCGGGTCGGTGCGCCCCTGGTTCTGCCCAGGACGCCACCCTGGTGGGTACCACCTTTGAATATTTGTCGTCACGCCTCTGCTCCCAAAGCTTGTACAGCTCCGGGACTGTTGCGTTCGACCTTTTTGGAGCATACCTCGTGTCACGCTGGAACTGTACCAGTGTATACGGATGGCTCCAAGTTCGAAGAGCGGGTCGGTTTCCACGCCGTATCCCCTCTATTTGAAATCAGCGGCTTCTGCCAGTCGATGCGTTTGATGTCACTACCCTACTCGGTACGGAAGATTACGCGACGTGTCTGGTTCGGAGACTGGAATGTGATTTATAACGACTCGCAAAGCGCCCTGAGTGCTTTCGGGGCATTGGAATCTCCGCATTTCCTGGTTCGCGATATCCGTGACTCCACGGTTTTGGCAAGTCGGACGGATGTAGAGATTATCTTCTGCTGGGTTCCTGGACATGTGGGATTTGCGGGGAATGAGGGCGCCAAAGATTCCGCGAGGACTGGGCGACCAGACCAGCGTTTCGCTCTTCCTCACACCTACTACATGGCAGGAATACGGGCAGCTCACCAGGCTGCTTGGCAAAGTAGATGGGAGTCGGTCGAAGAGAACTTTAAAGTTACGTGCTATTGCGCCGCGTGTTCCCATGGACCTACCCCCCAATGCCGCGAAGGCTTCAGGTTGCTTTCTGTCGTCTCCGACTTGGACACACTCGTGGGACCGACCGCCATTTGATAGAGTGCTCGCTTGCGCCCTACTGTGAAGACTGCGTTGTTCCCCAGACTGTCCGGCACATTCTTGTTGAATGTCTCAGTCTGTACGATCTTAGCGCACGTTACCTGTCCCGGTCCCGGCTTTGGCGAGGTCGCTACCGCCTGCCCCTTGTACTCTGGACGGGTTCGTGCGCATTGACCTGTGGACTCAATGACTTTTGGGAGGAGGCCGGCCTTGTCCCCTTTATTTAACTAGTTTTGGTGAGTTTTCTTCGTAAGTCGCACGTTCCTGCGCCATAGCTTACCTCATTCTTGTTGCCCTTAATTTACCACTGGGGCCTTTCTCACAACTACGTGCACGGTACCTGTTCCTGTACTGAGACGAGCGTGGTCGCTCCCTCTTGTCCCTTGTACTCGAGATACGCCTCCTTCTCTGAAGCCGTCAGGGGATGTCCCTTCTGGCTGTTACGTGTATATTCCCCGCTGCCTTTGTTGCAATACACAGATTGATACGGGACATTAAGCGTCGTGCCCGGTTCAGACACCGGATCGCGATCTTTAGCGACTCACGGAACTCAGCGATTGCCTTTGAGGTATTGGCATCCCTTGGTTCGCGGTATCCATGAAGCCACGCCTACCGTGAATCGATAGGGTATCTAGATTGGCATTCTGTTGGGTTCCAGGGCACCTAATCTAATGTACCGCTCCCTTCAACCTTATACGAATGACTCCTTGATCCCCTAGACTGCCCTGTACATTCTTTCCGAATGTCCCAATCTCTCGGACCAAGCAGTTTGCATGGACTCGAGGACCGGACCAGCGCTTCACTCTTCCCCACTCTGACTACGTCAAAAATTAGGTCAGCCCGTATGACTGCCTGGCAAAGATATAGACAGCCGACTTCTATTTCAATTTGCGTTTCATTCCACCCACCCTTAGGTCGTTTTCTGTTGCCTCCTAATTGGGCACACTCGCGCCAGGGAGTGCTCTCCTTTATTTACTACAACGCTGCTTGGGCTCCCCAGACTCTAGTGCATTCTTGTCGAATGTCCCATCCAGTCTTTGGGTTCTCCGCACATTTTCCTTATCTCAGTACAGAGATGAACGAGGACGTGTTAGTGCACACCGAATTACCCCACGGCCTAATTTTTGGACTGGGTTCGGGTCCTCATTTGATAGTTTTTTGGTGACAGGTGTATGCTCATCACCTTATGGAGCAGGACTCCGTCTGTCGCCTAGCTTACTTTTTTTTCTTAACATTTAACATCCTAGCAATTAATCAGGGCGGGTTTGCCCGCGATGGCAGGCGCCAGATGGGGACTCAAAAAAACAAATCTTGCGTGTAGTGGCATTAATGTGCACCGATCCAACCTGTTTGGAAGCGGTCGGTTATGATATTGACCACTAAAAACAATCTCACCTTCGGGAGGGGGTTATTGTCTCCGTTATTTGTTGCCATTAGCCCTGTCTGTGCCTCTGGCGTGAGCGCGTTTGTTTGGTTTTCGCAGGCAGCAGCTCGACTTCCGTCCTCTCAAGGACGGAGATCCGTTGGAGGAGCACCAAATCACCGTCGCCGTCCGCAAGAGGCCACTCAATAAAAAAGGTGAGACAGGTCGAGGCATCTACAGGTCTTTTGCTATAAGGGTCGTGTGTGTTGTCATATAACCATTCTGATTAAGAGTGATAGTCTGAACCATTATTACCACCTGTCTATTTGGAGATGCTTATAAAAACGGCTGCTGGAATTCTTTGGTGTCTGCTTTCGCCGAGCTCTATTTAGCTTCAGGTTCAGTTTTGGGGTGTGGAAGAGAGACCTCGCCCTGAAGACTAGTTTCCCCCGACCGGAAACTGAAATAGTCACGAAGATCAGAATGACTCGCTGGTGATCCCGAAGGCACCAATGGCTGGTCCTCGAAAAGATTATGACCAATGTTTCGCTCTTCCTCACATTGATTATATGGCATGAATACGGGCTGCATGGCAAAGAAGATGGGAGACGGTCAAGGGGAACAAAGTTACATGCCATTGCGCCGCGACTGTTCCTTTGGACCGACCCCCCAATGCCGCGACGGCTTTGGGTAGCTTTCTGCCGTCTCCGAATTGGGCACACTCGCAGGACGCACGTCCATTTGATGGAGCGCTCGCCTGTGCCATACTGTGAAGACTGCGTTGTCCCCCAGACTGTTCGGCACATTCTTGTTGAATGTCCCCAGTCTGGATGATCTTCGCGAACGTTACCTCAGGGTCGCTACCGCTTGTCCCTAGTACTCGGGACGGGTTCGTGAACAGAGACTTGTGACTATACCAATTTTTGGAGGAGTTTCACTTTATTTGACTGTTTTAGGTCGCATGTTCCTGCGCCAGAGCCCGCATCCTCGTTGCCTTTTTTTTCGTTATTTGTTTTTTAATAGTCTAGTAGTAGGCTTTGTTCACGTACGGCTACTTATGCTCGTAAGTAGTCAGTCGCCAAATTGGCTCCTAAAAAAAAAGAGAAAATGGAAAGATTATGGTACTCGGGTAGTATTGTTTTTGTCGCCCCCCTTTCGTCCCCCCCCCCACTCCCTACCCAGGGAAGGGTCCCTGTTTCGCCCCAGGCTTTGTTACTGTCGGCCCTAGGTTCTTTTCAGAGAACCCGGCATCTTTCAGGAAGGTCTCCTAGAGAGGTTCTGAGGTGTGGGGGAGAGGGCATTGTTTGGGGGTTTCAGGGGGAAAGTCGAGTTTTGTGTTCATGTAAGGCGTAGTGGGGCAGTAAAACGGGTATTCTAGCGCTTCTTCTGCTTGGTAGATATATGGGGTGGGGAGTGGATGAAGATGTTTTGAAATGCTATGCTGATATAGGGTGTGTGTTCCGGTTAGGTGGGTTTGGGGAAGGTTAGTTAATCGGGATGAGGGCACAGTAGCTTACTGAATCAATCAGGGGTATGTGGGTAGGAGTCTCCCATCGAAAGGGCTCTGTAACGGAGGAGAGACTACATGTTTTGGTGTGAAGACGGAGGGAAATTATAGTGTTGCGATTGGTTATGAGCGACATACCCGCGCTAGAGTAGGCCTAGGGCATCCACCAATAGGCAGTCCCCCTCCCTTCACATATGTTGAACTTGTTAGCCCTCGTTGGGATTGAACCCGGTACCTTGACGCCAGAAATCCAATTCCCTTTCCCTTAGCTTGCCTAAAACTACTCTCTTGCCCCGGGCCCACCCAAACGTCATCCAAAGGTATCCTTGCCTCACATTAGACCTCAAAATATTCAGATTGGAAAGGGTTGGCACCCGCTTATATCAGTATTCATTTTGGGACATTGCAGGAACGATGCGTTCATAGTGACCTGTTGTAGATCCTCTTCCATCCGTACTTTAGGGCCCCGAATCATTGAAAACCGTCTAGGAAAAGATTTAAGTTGCAAGTGAGATCCTTTTTTGTGTGTTTGATTATTTCTTTTCGTTTTGCAGAGCACTCAAAGAAGGAGGTTGATGTGATTACGATTCCCAAAAAGGACACCCTCTACGTCCACGAACCTAAGACAAAGGTAGACTTGACCAAGTATGTGGAGAATCAGTGTTTCAGGTTCGACTACGCCTTTGATGAGTCGTGTCAAAACGATTTGGTTTACAAGTAAGTTATTATTGGCCCCCCCCACCCTTAAATTGTATTGTCCCATTGATTTGTGTGTCTGTAATTTTCCTCTTTCTCCCAACTATATCACAAAGTTATATTTGCGGCTTTTCTTTTGGTTAAATTTCGTTCCGGCCCTTTCAGGTATACGGCAAGACCACTCGTGCATACCATTTTCGAGAATGGCATGGCGACCTGTTTCGCCTACGGCCAGACCGGTAGCGGCAAAACGCATACGATGGGCGGAGATTTCCAAGGCAAGAGCCAAGACTGTGCCAAGGGTATTTACGCCCTCGCTGCCAAAGACGTTTTCGTTCTTCTCAAAAGTCCAAAGTTCAGACACTTGAATCTCCAGGTGTCCGCCAGCTTCTTCGAGATTTATGGAGGGAAGGTATGGACCTAAACGCCGTAGATACACGGTGGGAATAGGGGGATATCAACTTGATTATCTCTCTTCACATCGCAGAGAAGATGTTAAACTTAAGTTCTGGTATGTTAGCTCAATCTCCCCCCCCCCCCCTTCCCCCACATTCCCCTGCTCTTTATTAAGAAAACGTGTACACGAGTTTGTACGAGGTCTTAAAGTTCTTATAAAAATGGACTAAAATTAAAACCAAAAGAAGTATAAATTTAATTTTTCAACAAGTTCCACTGCGGTCAAAACCACTTTTGCAAGCTATGGTACCATCCATTTAAAACATTTATACCCTACCTGAATAAACCATGCCAAGGGTCGACGAGTGTGTCAACTCATGAGTTATCATCCCTCGCACAGGGTGGTCACTTGTACGCAGGCGTTGCCGCTGAAAACACTGGTGGTATTCTTAATCCCCCACACCCGTGATTACTCCTTTCCCCCCGGGCTTCCATAACAAACCCATCCGCGACCCCTCTAGGTCCAACCCCGTACCACCTCATTTCGACCTAGATTAAATTCATGGTTCACCCTGACCAACTTCTGATGTTCCTTCTTTTCACCCATCGATTGACCAACACACTTTTTCACCCGTTTCCACTTAGCACATACTCGCAACATAGCCAAGAGGAAGACAAATAGACATCGACCGATAGACCCTGAGTGTTGATCTCTGGAAGAGCCCTACCCAATCACCGGAGGTTCCTGGCCTGGGACTAATTTAGTCACAGGGGGGCTGTTCGTGTAGTTTGCGATCCTTTACTATTCCTGTTGTACTTTTACCCCTCCCCCCCCTCCTTTTTCTTTATGCCACATTTTTTTTCTCACTATTTCGCCTTAGTTGTAAAACAACCCTGATACATTAGAGATTCGGCCCTAATTCGCCAAGTATTCTCTTGTATACTTGGGCTATGTACGTGCCTTACATTTTCACTAAACCAATGTCTTTATAAGCTTTTTCAAGTTTATAGTTACTTTCTCCAATAGTTTTCACCTTGTATTTCCCCCTCCCAATCGTAGGTACACACTCGATTGATTTAAGGATTGGTATACCTTAATGCATTACGATGAAGGATGAAATAAGAGAGTGTCTGAAAGATATTTAATTTTGGGACGGTTTCATTCGGCATTAGTTGCACAATTTTTACAAAGGTAGTTCTATATAGTACTTATACAAAACTGATTTACACCAACGGCATTTCATTCATACATTTCATTATCAACTTGGTTTGTTACCCCCTTCCTCGTTATTATTGCCAAGATGGTCGCCATTGCGGATGGCTGAACCTCCAAGTCTGACTAGAGATATGTTGTTAAGGTGTTGTTTTCTGAGGTCCCGGTAAGGGGCTCGGTGATTTGCCATCCTAGCCGCCGTGCTGACGGGACTCAGCACCCCGCCGACCCCAGCTTAGCCTCTTCTTCTTTGAGACAGCGTGTATTTCTCCCCTACTTCCTCACTTGCCCTACAACCTCTCCCACAACTTTCTCTGGTCAGCCTCTAATTTCACAGGGTAGATGCTGACCTTCTTCTCAGCCAACCGTCCCGGAACGGGGCTGAGGGAAGGAGGGGACAATGTTCCCTAACCTCTGAGCTCTGGTCTGGGGTGGTTGGTTTTTTAACAACCTGCTTCATCCCGACCCATACCTTCCTCACATCCACTTTCCTTCTCACTTCACCATCTATCTTTGTTTTTACGCCGTGTCCAAGGTGGAGCCGCCATGCCAAGGGAGTGCCAGGCCACCAGGCGGGAGAGGTGGTCCTGAATGGCGGCACCTGGCTCTGCCAGGCCTGTACACACCCCTTGCAGAGCGGGCTACTGCGACGGGTGATGAGCGTATGCATCCCGTGAAAGGTTTAGGGTCACCATGCCCAATGATGAAGGAATAAAAAAATTCCACTGTTCCATCGTTGGAGCCGCCCTCGGGCAGCTCCACAGAAAGAATGGAGGTCCCCCCACTGTGCTTTGGCAGCGGACCCTCTAAATTTCTCTAACCGGAGAGGAGGCTTGCTCCTCTCCTTCGCTTACGGGTGTAGGGGACTTCCCCTGACCCCCTTCTCTGGAAGTGCTTTCGGACATCTCGCTCTTCTCAGCCGTTTTCCCCCTTTTCTTTTCAAGGGGACTGGCAAGAAAGCCAGCGGGCAGCCCATAGCCGACCACTCAACATTGAAGCTGCTCGGTAGGGCAAACCCCCTTAGAGGAAAGAGGGAAGCCAGGCCCCTTTAGTCGCTTCCCTCAAAAGACCTGCTGGCAAGATTATTGAACCTTGCCGGGGTCAAGGCCTGTGCCAAAGGTACCTGCGATGTCCTGGGGGAAGGGCCAGCTGGAAGCCCTCCCTGAGATAGACTTGGTCCTTGAGGCAACCCAGCCTCAGACGGTAGGGCCTTCCATGGGAGGGAATCCGGGCTCGAGCCAAGCATCGAACCCGAATCCGCCCCTATGCAAGGTCCTCCTCAAACGGTCTGGGTTTCCAAGGCAGTACAAGGAGGGGAGGGATCTCCGACCGGTGCCCCTGCGACTGCTAAGACCTTTTCCATCTCGGAAAAGGACCTGGCTGAGGCCGGTCCATCTGGCCTGGGGTCTCCTGCCGGCGGAGTGGAGAAGCGGGTTCATTTCCCGCCCTCCTCTCCTAAAAAGAAAAAAAAATAGGAAAAAGACTAGGAAGACTCGGGGCTCCTCTCCATCCGCGGGGGCTGTGGGGACGGATGATTCTGCTGCCACTTTGGTAAGCGACCAAGGCAAGATCGGCACATCCGGCCCTTCTAAACCCCGCCCCTCGTGTGCAGAGCCCCTGTCTATGACTAAGACTAAAAGTACGCAGGGTGGAGCCTAGATAACATCGGGGTCCCTCATTCAGAGATTACCTGGCGTTTTCGAGTCCGCTGGCTTCAAACGCTTGCTCGTTATTCGCTCCACTGATGGCACCATGTTAGCCAAGGGCAACATGATCCATCAGAGGACAGCATTAGCTAGTATAATTGGTAGAGATCCGAAGGTGACCTGTTTCTCGGACAGGAGCCTTCTGGCGAATACGGCGGATCCCTCCGAGGCGGCCAAGATAAGTGCTCTTCGGACACTTGATGGCACCCCGGTGAGTGTGACGCCGCACTCTACCATGAACTTTGTGAAAGGAGTAGTTTATGCGAAGGAGTTCGTTAACTACCCTATAGAGGACATCACCTTAGAGCTGGCTGACCATGGAGCGGTCAAGGTCGAACGTATGATGGAAAACAGGGAGGGGCCTCGTGACCCACCCCTACACTCTTCGTCACGTTCGAATGTGCCAAGCTCCCTGAGTCGGTGCGTGCCGATTGGTACCGCTACCGTGTGAAGGCATTCGTGCCACTGCCGCGGAGGTGCTATTACTGTCACCGCTTCGGCCATACGAATCGTTTATGTAGACATGCAAAGTCGGGGTGACCTGAAGCATGTGTAAATTGCTCCAAGGCCGCACACGATAAGTCCAAATCGTGTGTGGCCAAGTGTGTCAATTGCGGAGAGCCGCACCCAGCTTCTTAGAAGCAATGTGGTGCATATCTCCTTGAGAAAGAAATCCTGGCCGTTCAAGCCCAGGAATGACTCTCATTCCGCGAGGCTAAGGACTTGGTCCTGGCGCGCCCGGCTCTGCCTGGGACGTCATATGCCTCAATAGTTAGAAAGGCACCCTCTGCTCCTGGCCCATCCAGGCCAACGAGCACGGTTGTTTCCGCGCCCATTCGGAGCCCTTCTGCGGGCTCTACCCAACCCGGCTGCTCCCCTGGTAAAGCTGGCGGCAAAAAGGTTTCATACCCAGCCCCGGCTAAAACCAGGGCTCCCCCCCTCTTCCCCCAGCGTGACCGTTTCCCGTAAGGCGAAACGGCCACGCGTCTCCACCGAGTCGCTAGACTCACAGGAGGCAACACCCTTGAAGTTGGTCGCCAGGCCATCTTCCGGGGTTCGTAAAGCTGTACCCGAAAAGAGGACAGCAGCAAATGAGCTTCGGCTCCTTCGCCCACGCCTAGTGGTGGGCTGAGTGTCTCGGGGACGGTGGATCCTCGAAAAGAGGTCCCCCCGGCTCGGAAGCCGCCACGTAACACCCGCCTAAGGTTTCGAGGCGGAGGGGGCAAAAGACTCGCATGGCGACCCCAACCTCCCCCAATAAGTCCTCGAAGGCGACAGCGCCTCCAGCGCTTTGTCCGGCCAACAGCGCCCGGGGTTCTGCCCCCGGGAAGCGTACGGCCATTCCCGTGAGGGTCTTCAGTTCGAGGAGGGCCTCCGCGTCTCCTCCGAGCTAGGCCTGGAGTACATATTCCTTCAATGGAATTGCTGTGGACTCCGGGCCAACTGGGAGGAGCTGCGGAGGCTCGTCTCGTCCCGTTTCCCGTTAGCTATTTTTCTGCAGGAGACCATGTTAGGCGCGTGCCCCCTGCCCGCCCTCCCTGGGTATAAGGGTTTTTTTCGACCCCACCACCACGAGATGGGGGCCGGGCTGGGGGGTGCGTTGGTTTACACCCGGCATGATGTCTTCGTTCTTTTCACTTTAGATACCTCCTTTCTGGCAGTGGCTGTGCAGCTGCACCTGGATAGGAGGTATACTATCATTTCTACGTAGATTCCACCGTCAGCTGACATCGACGCAGGGGACTTCCTCGGAGGCCTTTTCTCTTGCTTGGAGATCTGAACGGCAGACATCCTCTCAGTGGAAGATTACTCAATAAATCCCAGGGGACAAGTCCTTTCCGATCTGATCGAAGAGCTTGAGATAGGTGTCCTAAATGTGGAGGAGTTTACGCATCACTGCCCGAGAACTGCTTCATTTTCTTGCCTTGATCTATCTTTGTGCTCTTCGGATGCACAGCCTTATTTTGATTGGGGGGGGGGTCGATTACCTCCATGGTAGTGATCACTTTCCCATTCAAATATCATTTTCAGTGCAACTGCCGCCTTGCAGCCCACATCAGTGGTGCTTGGCTCGGGCGCGGTGGCCTGCATTTCATGAAATGTGGGAATTCTCTATTTCAGTCGAGGAGTTTAGGTCTTTAGATCAGGCCGTTGAGTTCTCCGGTAACCTCATCGCCGCGGCGACTGAACTACTATTCCCAGAACGTCTGGCCGTTTTGCACGCCGACCACTTCCGTGGTGGTCGGCCGAGAGTGAGACGGCCCTCAAACAGAAGCGTTATGCCTACATGCGCTATAAGCGCCACCCGAATGATTTCACTGTCGCTGAATTTCGTCGGGCTAGGGCTAGGTTCCGGTATATTTCGAAGCACGCCCGCCGCTCTTCTTGGCGGGCATACGTGTCTTCACCTAACTGGAAAGACCCCTCTAGCAGAGGTGTGGAAGCGAGTCAAGAGACTTCGGGGCAAGTTCTTGCAGGACCCCGCTCCCGTTCTCCAGGAGAATAGGACCGCAATTTCGGACCCCGCGTCCGTGGCGGAATCCTTCGCGACCGCATTCTCTATCCGGGATGCTGCTCGGCCAGCATCCAATGCACGTCGGGATGTCGTGGAAGGCCGCCGACTGGACTTTACCTCCAGAGGCGGAGAACCCTTCAACGACAGGTTTACTGTGAGTGAGTTGCGTTGCGCTCTTGCTTCGTGCGCGGACACCGCCCATGGTCCGGACGCCATGATTCGACACCTGGGTGAGCGAGGCATTACCTTTCTGTTAGATTTATTCAACAAGATCTGGGTGGAGGGTCTCCTCCCAGATTCCTGGCGAATCGGTACTGTGCTCGCCTTTCGCAAACCGGGGAGAGATCACTCTCATCCAGCCGTTTTCCGCCCAATCTCTCTAACCTCTTGCCTGTGCAAGTTGATGGTGAAATTGGTAAATGTTAGATTAGCCTTTTTCCTGGACAGCGGAGGCCATCTGTCTTCTGCACAGTGCGACTTCCGCAAGTTCCACTCCAGGTCGGATGCTCTGCTCCGACTGGAAAATACCGTCTGCGAGGCCTTCCTTCGTAGACAGCACTTCGTCACGGTGTTTTTCGATATGGAGAATGCCTATGATACCGCATGGCGATACGGTATCATGGAGACTCTCCACACGATGGGGGTGAGGGGACGCCTCCTAATGTTTATATCTGAATTTTTGCGAGATCGTCCATTCCGCGTACGGGTGGGGGAAACCCTATCCGTCCAAATGGAGCAGGGAAGTGTCCTCAGTGTCACACTCTTTGCCCTGAGCTTTACCGGCATCACCTCGGTGCTGCCTGAAGATGTTCTTGCTACGCTCTACGAGGACGACCTTTCGATCTCTTTTGGCGCGTCCCAGATGCTAATTGGAGTGTCGACTCCAACAGGCATTGAACCGCGTCTCTCGCTATGCTGAAGCGCACAGGTTTCGGTTTTCCCTTGTCAAGACTAAGGTGGTGCACTTCTGCTGCCATACACGGCTCCACCCAGATCCAGACTTGTTTCTTAATGGGATACGCCTAGAAGTGGTTGAATCACACCGTTTCCTTGGTTTATTGTTTGACCCACGCCTCACCTGGGAGGCTCATATTCACAGCCTTAGGGTCTCTTGTACCCGCACCATGGATATTCTCTGCTCCGTGTGATGTTCAGCGATTGGGGCGCTGATAGGGCTACTGCCTTACTTTTTTATCTACCCCTTGTTCGTTCGATGCTCGACTACGATGCGAATTTTATGCGTCCGCAGCCGAGCGTTTATTGTGGACGGTGGACTCGATCCAGTACACCGGCCTTCGCCTCGCGACCGGTGCCCTCCGCACTTTCCCCATTGACAGCCTACTAGTCGATGCTGGGGCGATGCCACTTGCTCTACGCCGTGTATAGTGCATCACTCGCTTTACGCGCGAGCCCGGTGCCTCCCTCAGTCGCTAACAGCTCTCACTGCATCCACAGTTGATTTCGACGGTGCCTATGCCACCGAGAGACGCCAGTCATACCCTAACCCTTTGGTTTAGGACCAGGAAACTCCTTCGAGAGCTAGGTATAACTCTCCGGCTGGTGGCGCCCTTGGTTCTGCCCAAGACGCCACCCTAGAGGGTACCACATTTGGCTATTTGTCGCCACGCCTCTTTCCCCAAAGCTTGTACGGCGCCGGGTGTATTGCGTTCGACCTTTTTGGAGCACACCTCGTGTCACGCTGGAACCGTGCCAGTGTATATGGATGGCTCCAAGTCCGAAGAGGGGATCGGCTTCCACGCCGTATCCCCTCTGTTTGAAGTCAGCGGGGCTCTGCCAGGCGCTGTGCCTTTCTTTACGGCCGAGCTGGTGGCAATACATCACTCGGTACGGGAGATTACGCGACGTGCCCGTTCGGAGACCGGATTGTGATCTATAGTGACTCACAAAGTGCCCTGAGTGCTCTCGGAGCATTGGAATCTCTGCATCCCCTTGTTCGCGATATCCGTGACGACACGGTTTTGGCAAACGTCGACTCCAACAAGCATTGAACCGTCGTCTCCGAATTGGGCACACTCGTGGGACGCACTGCCATTTAATGGAGCGTTCGCAATTGCCCTACTGTGAAGACTGCGTTGTCCCCCATACTGTTCGGCACTTTCTTGTTGAATGTCGAAGTCTGGGCGATCTTCGCGCACCTTACCTGTCCCGGTAACGGGATGGGCAGTGTCGCTACCGCTTGTCCCTTGTACTCGGGACGAGCGCGTGCACATTGACTGGTGGATTTGTAGACTTTTGCGGGGAAGCCGGCCTTCTCCCTTTTATTTAACTTGGTTTTGTTTTGTTTTTGTTATTGTTGTTTTCTTTGTAGGTCGCACGCTCCTGCGCCGGGGAGAAGTTGCCCTTCCCCCGACCCCGGAGCTTGCTTTCTAATTGTTGTCATCTTTCCTTTTTATCGTTGTTTTGTTTTCATATTCTTATTTTAAAGTAGCCTACACTCGTAGAGGTCTCTGTAGGAAAACCCGCTGCTTGGCCACACAGCTTAAGGATGAGAAACATGTTTCCTTAGATTTAGCAATGGTGGTGTGCGTGGTTTGGTGATGCGGATTAATTGTTTATACAGGGTAGTTAATGTGTATGATGGCCAATATCATACACCAGATGCAACCAAACCCCAGACAACATCAAACACCTTCCCATAGATTGCCCAAACCTCACAAGCACAGACTACGCACACCATCTCCTCTCTTGAGGCTCTGTGGACCCCCCAGAGAGCGTGGGGGCTCTTTCTAGGTGCCTCCCAGTTCGCATAATAGGTGTTGAGGGGGTGGGGGGCAAGTATGTTGTTTCCTAGGTATTGTGTTTTTTTTAGGTTTAGTCAGCTCAAAAGTTCGCTTCATTAAGGAAAATAATCGGGTGAACACGGAGAGGTTTTCCCATATATTTATCATCAAACATTTTGTTGTTTGCAGGTATTTGATCTTTTAAATAACAAGAAGAAGCTGCGAGTGTTGGAAGATGGCAAGCAGGTTGTGCAGGTAGTTGGGTTGCAAGAAAAGCCCTGTCACAGTGTTGAGGACGTGCTTGCTCTCATCATGGTCGGGTCTCAGGTCCGAACGTCAGGACAAACTGCGGCTAACAATCAATCCTCAAGGTCGCACGCCGTCTTTCAGGTGATTGTCATTTCAAATTTAGAGACGGGGGGGGGGGGATGTGGTATAGAGATTTACAGTTTTTCACGAGACTTTAGTAAGGCATTGACAATTTAACTCTTGTGAAGGTGCTTAAACTACTTCCCCCACATTTGGGTGATGTAGCATTAGAAACCGTGTTGCAGCTAGTATCTTAAGGATTATATGCCCTCCAAACCATAGCGCCTACAAGATAGTTGGGGTAGTGTCACCATTAGTCATTGCCTTAGTGAGATTGGTTTGTCTCCCGTTCCCATTTGCCTCGCTTCAACACCTCGAATTGCCTTCTCTACTTCGACTTGGTTTTTCTGAAACCATCTTTGCCAATGACTCACACTAATTGTTCCTTCTCCCTACATATACTTGACACAAATTTTCTGCTGTTAACTTAAGCATTGCTGCGTTTTCTAAACTCCCTAAGAATAACCTTGCAAATGTGCTCTTTTGACACATCCATAATATTCATCATTTGATGATAAAGTACATTAAATTAACAATAATAATAGAAAATTAATACTCTGAAAAAGGACGACTAAGTTATGTCGAATTGTTATGTTAGCCTTGGGTTTAGCTAAGATATACAGGTTCCTAGGCTTTTAGTTTAGTCGGCAAGACTAACGTAAATAAAAACAAAACTGCTTTTGATTATTTCTATCCATAAAAGTATAAACATGAAAAAAATGCATTATTTATGCCATGTTATTTTCCGAAATATTAATAAGTTTTATTAAAACACTACTAATTAAATTCATTCGATCAATTTTCCCAAATTTAATTTAGGAAGTTTAATATTTTCCAGAAATTTCATTGTCTATAAAATACAAAAACAATTTGGCAACATAGAATATACTTGAAAAAAATAAATTCTAGAATGGGCAAAGTTTATTTATAGAATTACAATACCTGTTTTGCCCCCAAGGCCGGTATCATGGCCAGCCGAATTTCTTCAGGAAAGCCGCTGTCCCTGTGCGCCTGACCTACAAGTTTGACTGCCGTGTTTGTCTGAGGAATTTGAAGATTGGACAGCGTTCTATTTGGTGTTCAATGTTGTGGTTGCATTGGAAAAGGCGTGGAGAAGGGGATGTAGAAGGAGAGAGATTTGCGAACGGTCGCGAGAATCAAACAATTAACTGCGACGTCACTGAGATCAAGTGGGGCAGGCGCCTTACCGCCTCGTTAACCGTTACAGCATAATAGGCGGTTTATTTAGTTGGATATTTGTGGTACTTTTGGTATGGGTTGTGGCCAGATCCAAGGCTCATTCCATGGAGAGAACTAGGTCACTTTCCGCACGGCAGGAGTCATTTCTCTCCCCTGTTGTTTATGGCCATACTCATTGGGGCAATGTTCATTGAGTTGCTTTCGGGTATCGAACGAATGGGCAAGTACTTAGAAAAATACTGCCTCCACCTTCGAGTTCTGGTCGTTAAGGCTGCCTTGTGTATTCAGATGTAGCATTGAGTTTATTTTCAGCAGACACGGGCAACGTCATTCTTCCATGCTAGAGTTTAGGACCTGCTTGGGAAATATCATGTTAAGAAAAGGGTAATTAGTACAAAATCAACTGTACCTACGGTCCTAAACAGTTGAATAGTTAGGAAAATTCGCCTAACCTCAATCAAAGGGATTTAAAACATACTGAAGGCAAAGTAGTGGAAATTTAGATATAAATAATGGAGAATTGCTCCCACATCAAAATCATTTACATAACCACATCAGTGCCTTGCAGGGTGGCCCGTGTATATCGTGGGTGGGGGGGTCGTGGTAGTGTCTGGAATGTCATTGAGGAGATGGTTTGGACCCAGGGTTTTGAAGGTTTTGTTTTGTGGATGATAGGGATCTTTATTATGAGAGATGTCAGTGTAGGGCGTCTAGGATTAGTTTTACCCCGACTGCATTTTCAAACTTTACCAGATATAATTGCTTGCTTTTACAGATTGTCATCCTACATTTTATTCCAGATAATTCTAAGAAATCTAGACAAGATTGAGAGGCAGGCGGAGCGGCAGTTTAAACTCCACGGGAAATTTTCTCTGATTGATCTTGCTGGGAACGAGCGAGGAGCGGATACCTCTAGTGCCAACCGTCAAACAAGTTAGTGTTCGTCTCTACGTTAACGTTGTAGCTGATCGCCAAAAAGATCGGTGTTGGAAGCGATCGAATTAATTGCTATTCATTTTTAATATTTGAGCTGTGGTCTAGACTTTCGGGACTTGGGTAATACAACACAGACTACCCAAAACTTATATGCTGTAGATTAATTTCTAGTTCTTTGAGTCCTTTGGCTCTTTAAAGGAACCTCTGAAGAGAGTTTGAGCCACCGCTCGCTCGTGTCAATAAAGCCTCAGAGGGGGAGAATGTTGAGGAAGCCTGGCCTGTAGTGGGCATGTAGAAAAGGGTAAGGTCGATTCGCCTGACTTCCTAACATGTGTCAAATGCGTCTTATAACTACCACCTGATAAAAATTGTCTATCTACCCTAACTACACTACCCATTAACTGAATGTTGGTATAACGTTACCCCACAATGGAACCAGTTTCATTTTAAATGGTGGATGTTTCTGTAGACTTGCACTTCCTCCTGCTCTATTTTTGACCCCCCATTTTCAAAGGATTGCCTTCCATTAGGGATATATGATGGAGATAAAAGTGGATGAAACTGAAGACCTTGTGGCATATGATAATGAAACCCGTGTATAAGAGACAAAAGTTTAATTTAAGAGGCTAGTTTCAGTATGTAGTTTATCATACCCTCTTCAGTCGTATACTGAGAATGCGATTGTTACCAAAGTCTATAGATAGCGTACAGATCAGAAAAAAGAAAAGAAAAAAGAACGCAAAATGGGGGAAAAAGGTCATTAATCAGGGGGTGTAAGTCTAAGATCGTCTTCCCAGCCGAGCATTTCTTGCCACTCAATGCACGACCCAGATCACATTTAGTCGTCTTCGACATGTATCATACCCACCGCCTTGATGGTATATCTGCTCCCTTGCCAGGTGTTGGTGCCCCCCTCCCCTTCAACAGTCCCAAGCCTACCCCTAGAAAAAGAGTAGCTGTAAAGGAGTCTCGCCTCCCTGTCCAAAGCAGAACTTGGGGCAACGGGTGAACAACCCCTTCCAAAAACACTTGGAGGAGGAAGAGAAGGCTTTGGCGCAAAGCCGAACTTTTCCATTAAGAATTCGAGGGCAACAGTGCTCTTTGTCACTTCGAGAAGGGTCCCCGCATCTCCTTCAAGCTAATTGGTAGAAACTGCGGAAGCTCGTCTGTTCCCACTTCACTCTAGTTATTTGCCTTCAGGAGACTATGATGGGCGCGTGCCCCCCTGTCCACCGTGACGCCTACAAGGGTTTTTGCTGTCTACATTGTCTTTGGTATGATGTCCCAGAACATGTAGCGATTGCGGCCAATATGGGCGCCAAACAGTGCAAAAACGGCTACCAGACCAGCCCTTTGATCTTCCACAGGCTGACAACAAGGCAGGAATCAGGTCAGGCCTTAAGACTGCATGGCAAAGAAGATGAGACTGCCTACAGGAATCTAAAATTTCCTGCCATTGCACCACGAATTTTCCCGTGGCCATATCCCCCAATGCTAGGAAACTCCTTCGAGAGCTAGGTATAACTCGGGCCGGTGGCGCCCCTGGTTCTGCCCAGGAAGACACCCTAGAAGGTACCACCTTTGTATATTTGTCGCCACGTCTCTGCTGGAAAAGCTTCTACAGCGCCGGGAGTATTGTGTTCGGCCTTTTTGGAGCACACATCGTGTCACGCTGGAACCATGCCTGTGTATACGGATGGTTCCAAGTCGCAAGAGGGATTCGGTTTCCACGCCGTATCCCCTCAGTTTGAAATCAGCGGGGCTCTACCAGGCGCTGCGTCTGTCTTCACGGCCGAGCTGGTGGCAATACACCACTCGGTACGGGAGATGACGCGTCGTGCCCGTTTCGGTGACCGGATTGCCATCTCTAGCGACTCACAAAGCGCCCTGAGTGCTATCGGGGCATTGGAATCTCCGCATCCCCTGGTTCGCGATATCTGTGACGCCACGGTTTTGGCGAGCCGGGCGGATGTCGAGATTATCTTCTGCTGGATTCCTGGACATGTAGGAATTGCGGGGAATGAGTCCGCCAAAGAGTCTGCGACCGGACCAGCGTTTTGCTCTTCCTCACACCGACTACATGGCAGGAATACGGGCACCTCGGCAAAGAAGATGGGAGACGCTCGAAGGGAACTTAAAGTTGCGTGCCATTGCGCCGCGACTGTTCCCATGGACTTTACCCCCCAATGCCGCGAAGGCTTCAGGTTGCTTTCTGTCGTCTCCGAATCGGGCACACCCGTGTGACGCATCGCCATTTAATGGAGCGCTCGCCTGCGCCCTATTGTGACATTCTTGTCGAATGTCCCAGTCTGGCTGATCTTCGCGCACGTTACCTGTCCCGGTACCGGGATGGGCGGGGTTGCTACCGCCTGTTCCTTGTACTCGGTACGGATTCGTGGACACCGACCTGTGAACTTTTAGACTTTTTGGAGGAGGCCGGCCTTCTCCCCGCTACTTAATATTTGACTGGATCGCGTTCTTCTTCGCCGGGGGAGAGCGGGCCTTCCCCCGTCGACGGAGCTCGCTTTATATTTTTTCCATATGTTTTTTTTTTTTTTTTTTGTTTTTATGGCTTTTAATATAGCCTAGATTTAAGCTAGGTTGACTTATGCTCTGGAAGGCAGTCACCAGATGTGATATTTAAAAAAAAAAATAAAATAATAATTTAGAGAATTTGGTGCGAGCAGTTTTATTTAACGAGAAGTTCAGTGAGCACAAAATATTATTTATTTTTAGGTTAATTAATGGTTGGTAGTTTCGAGAAATAAATGTTTTTCAAAAACTTGGATAAAGATTTGTATATAGATGAAGTTAAAAATTCAAATTGTATACTCATCCACCACAAGTTCAACGATAATTGATAAGCGTAGGTAGTAATTGGAAAATCTTTCCTTACCACTGATTATAATTATCACTGCTTAAACATGCAGTAAAAAACTTAGCAATTCCTATTTAATATTATTTATGCAGTTCCCAAAGTGAAGTGATATAATGGTCAATAATAATAAATTAATTTCTTCTGTAGTAAATAATTCCATCTTGTATTTGTTACCATATTCTTTCGAATATTAAATTGATACTGTTTAATTAGTTATTCACAGTCTGCTAATAAAGCACAAACTCATTCCTCGCAATCCTCCTGTGAAAAGAGTATATATTCAACAGCCTTCAAATTCACTCCGAGCAGTCAATGCTCTAGTTGGTTTTGTAGGGCAATCAAAGCAAAATCAAATAGGTCCTATTAGCACACTAGGTTCATCAGTACCAGCGGTGCCTACAAAAATCTCCGTGGGAGAAGAAAAAAAACTGTCAGAATCTCACGGTCCTTTAGTTGACCGTTTAGCAAAATATCCACTTTGGTCGTTGGAATAAAGGTCGACTTTAAATGCGGCTATCGAGTCGCTTCATTTTTCCGAGGAATGATTAAAAACATGTGTGATGGAGCCCACCGAGGATTCTACCCCCTTCACTATCGGGGATTACGCATATCCTTCCTTGCGGCAACACCAGGAAAGCGACCCTGAGTTATGGATTAGACAGCGGTAAGCTCTTTTTGAAATCAATAGAGCTGTGCGCGATAAGGAAAATTACGAGCACAGGATCGCCACCCTCTCCGGCTACGGGGCGATACGAGGCATTCAAGGAGGTGGTAATAGACGCTGCACTTCCAAGCGCCAACGTCTATGGCACGAGCAGATGAGGGACGAGACATTCTCAGCTGTTGCGTATAATGATCCGTCGCTAGGGGTGACTATCATCCTTGGCAGATATTTTCGCAGTGCCTCCCAACCGACGCAGGTGTTCGACACCCATTTGCATCAGTTAGCAAAAATGGCCGATACCGCCCCTAGAATTACCTCTCCCGTTGTAGCCACACTAAACCCTGATTGCCCGCAAGACGAGAGTTGGCGCTCCTCTGAGAGAAAGTTTTGGCATCTGCGACCCTGCGACGATTTATGAGCCTCAATGCCAAACCAGGAGTGACCGCTATCCTGTGCGGAGTGCGATGGATTTTTCTGACCATCTCCTGGAAAATCCATATTCTTAAAGGTCGACCTGGTCAAGGCATACCAGCAAATATCAGAAGACCAATATTCAATCCACAATACTGCAAATACTATCACAGTTTGGGCTTTTTGAGTGGGTCAGGTTGACAGCAGGTCTAAAAAAAATCAAGGCCAGACTTTTCAGGATTTTAGCGAGTCTTGAGGAGCACATCTCTCACTTACAAACCTTCTTCGAATATCGAAAGGTCAGGTTTCGAATACCCCGCAAAATGTACATTTGGGTCCCCGGATATTACATTTCTCGGTCATGTCACGAAGGATGGATTCTTCCCCACTGAATAGAAAATCAAAGCGATTGTAAAGTTAACACATCAGTGTATCTTGATACAATTACGAGAGTTCCTGAAATATTACAACACCATTGCACCTGATCTCATCGTTGTATACCTCGCAATGAATTTTCACCACCAGGTGCAAGGGTGAACTTTCACCATATAAGCAGACCAACGGGAACTCCTGTCGGCGATCCCGACCATTTCTGATCGCTATTCCCGTCGCGAATATCGCCAACAGGATTAAATCTCGCAATTCACCATGGCAAAGGAAAACATAAAGTTGAAGGTGCTCTCTCTCTCTCTAGCCTTGCAATCGCCGAAATCGAGCCACCTTCCACGGACATCGATTGCCACGCAATTGTGGCCGTGCAAAATGAGCAGCCTGACCTTGTAAAGATACTCTCCGAAACGTAGAAGCATTGTCGTGTATAATTTCAATTTTCCTGAGCGTATCCGAGGGAAATACATGGGGAGCACAATGCGCTCCTTGAAGGCCAGTGTTTATTCGCATTAGTCTAAAAACAAGTAAATGCCCTTTGTAAAAACAAAATAAATCTGCAATCCGCCAGCATAGGATCAGTTGTAAAAGCAAGGTATCTATCAATAATTTTAAAATATTGGGATCCACTCGAGACCTTACATCACTCAGGATTTTAGAATCGCCATATGTCTAACTATACATTCTTTCTCTCACTAGCGACTTATCTTCCTTCCCACTGTCAATTACATAATCTCAAACTCACTAATAATTTGCCATGTACCCTAAACCAACTTGCTTCTTTGCTATTCTTCTTCAGTTCAATCTTCTTAGACTCTTCATTCTGCATGATGAGCTTTTGTGCATATGAATTAATTCTTGTGTTCATTTATTCCTTATATTTTTGTTTCATTTTTCTGTGGTTTTAATTTGTAACCTAAACTATAGTTTTTACACTTTCAATTCATGCCCCCTACTTACAATTTCTTTTTCATTATTATTATTATAATATATGAATCATGTTTTATGAGTATTTTCTTTCATCCTGAATATATATGAAGACAAAATTCCAAACACTATTACTAGTGGCAGAGGAGAAAATGATCTGCTTCTTTCTAAAAACATTCCTTAGGGAAAAGTCTCGTTTCCACGCCCTATTGATTCTTTCCTCTTTGCAGGGATGGAAGGAGCAGAGATTAACAAGTCCTTGCTCGCTCTGAAGGAGTGCATTCGAGCTCTGGGCAAGCGCGGTGCTCACCTTCCTTTCCGCGCCTCCAAGCTGACCCAAGTGCTCCGGGATTCTTTCATCGGCGAGAAGAGCAAGACCTGCATGATCGCCATGATCTCCCCGGGGGTTTCTTCTTGCGAGCACACACTCAATACCCTGCGGTACGCGGACCGAGTCAAGGAGCTGGGTGCGTCCGATTCTGAGGCCAAGGGGAGTCCCTCAGAGAAACGGGAGGAGAACGGCATCAACGATAATGACTTCGACTACTCGCACATCACGTCTTACAACGTAAGATGCGATGCTGGGGCTTGCCGGTCGCAAGATCGGTTGGAAGTGGGTTGTCTCGCTTCGGCCGTCCAATCGACTCATTCTGAATGGTATTAATAGTCTCAATGTGAGCTGGGATAAGAATACCCATGCCGCCTACCGTAAAAGGCCGCTAAGACCGGATAGAGACGTTTGTTGGCCTGGGAAGCCGACAGCCGTTCACCCCAAAGATTTATCCCTGGGAGTGCACTAGGTAATGGCTCCATCCTGTCATGCCCGATCTCCATACTCGGCATACTTTCCAAAATCATGGAACGTCTAGTACTCAACATGACCCAACTCATAACAAGGTTTTAACAACACACTCGATACAGTAATGACAACAATAGACAAGCAAAGCCTTTATCCCATTACCCAATCATCTTTGTACACAAAATGCTACTCGCTGCTCTATCAAAATACATGGCGTGTCAATTTTATCCAGACCGTCACAACTAAGCTATCACGAACACCACATGGACAATGGAGTCCTGCAGGTATCCGCACTCCCCCCTTCCTTTCAATCCCAACATTACACACAGCTATGCATATGACATAATCATCCTTGCACGACACCCAACTATCTTGCGATCTTCAACTCTACATCGTCAAGATTCGAACGCTGGCCACAACATAACCAAATATGTCGCCTTCTAAACTTTGTGTCACCTTTTTTTACAACCCACAAATACAGCAAACACCCCTCGTCACTAACGAATAGGGTACTCACCTTTTTAAAAAAAAACCCACACCGACATTGGTTGGTGTAGTAGTAGTTCGCCAACCGACCTTTATCCAGGGGGATCCCAACGGATAATGAAATAGACATAAAGGTCAGTATGACAATCGCTGGTGAGCCAGAGACCACCAGGGCCTGGTCCTCTGGGAAGAGGTGCCAGGAAGTCTTATGTTTTGACACCAAACAGCGTTCAGGGGAAACCTTTGTCGAGGGTAGAGGTATGTGGATAGAGATACCCATCTGAAGGATTCCTTGGAACCTAGAATCTCTGTCTGCGCCGTATCCACTCGGCTAGCAAGAGCTCTACATTGGTTGGTGTCACCCCAGATGCAAGACTATATTGCGGCAATCCAAAGAATCTATGACCCCCTTGGTGATTTTTGAGAGTTTTGATTCTTAACTGAAGGCTATGTATGTAGTGATATGTTGTGTGTATGCCGTTTATCGTTATGTTGAATAGTTCTCGCTAGCCTGCTGGAAACGGCATTGGACTTCTGCCGTCGAGGTGCCAAGTTCATTGAGCACCTGATCTCTTCCATTACTTTCGCTTTGCATCTGTGCATTTGATTTTCCCATGCCTAATGCTTCCTTTCACTACATCGACCCCTCGTTCAGTATTTTTTTTAGATTTGTCCACTCTACCATTCGTCAACCACTCAGCAAAACCACAGGCATCTGTCTCGCTCTTTATACTATACATTAAACCATGCTCATTTATAATCCCTCCTGATTTAATATACACTTATACTCTTCAAACACTTGTTCACTCGCTTCCTATCGCCCGAGTCATCCAACTACTCGAAATTTGCACGATAAAATCATGCAATTCATGTCACCCACTCCTATAAAGCTCTTACGAATGAGTCTATCTTTTCCACATTTCTTCCTTCTTCTATTTAAATTGGGTGGGGTGAGTATTTTTCCTAATTTCACCCAGCCTTATATTTCTTTTGGATTGATCTAATAAGTGGTTACTAGAGTTTCATTTCCTTGAGGAGGAAGACATGAGTGCTGATCAAGCGGCGTTCCAAGTGGCCCTCGGCGCGCTTCAAGAAGCAGAAGAAGAAGTGGTGGAATACCACGGCCATTATTTCACTCACCGCGATAACATGGACAAGATGCTCATTCCTCTGTACCAGATGACCAATGAAATAGATTATGATGTCGACGGTAAGTTAATCCGACTCCCAATCCCAAATTTCTGTTGTCTTGATGGGATGTCAATGGGTGAATGGATAAAGGGTTTGCACCGACACAGCGAGCTGAAAAAAACAAGGTGTGTGTGTATGCTGGGTTCGTCAATCGATAAAGTAATCCGAATCCCACTCCAAAATTTATATTGTCTATTTTTATGGAATGTGAATGAGTGAATCGAGCTTGAAAAAAAGATGCGTGTATGTTGGTTTTATTAATCAATATTAGTTTAATGATTTTGTGGATAGGCAATAATTATGGTAGGTTCTAAATCTGATTCCTTGGTTCTTTCTCTTCAGCTTACACGCAACAGCTCGAAGAAGTGGTTCTCGTGAACTTGGAATGGTGGAATGAGATGAGAACGAAGGTTGGCAAATTGAGACACCACATAGTAGAGGAAGAAAAGGTTCACCAACAACACAAACTCTAATTCCGCCATAGCAGTTCGGATTACTCAACTTTACATCCGCCTCCCCTCCGGGTCCTCTTTCATGCTTTCTCGCCGAGTTGTGCATTTAGCTGATATCTTCGAATCTAAGCGTGTGGGTAATCCTCAAAAGCGAGACTAAGGAGAAGCCAAGATCCTTTCCAATCCTTTTGCAGTTGCCACAGGAGGAGGGAGTATTTATTCTGGGTTATTTCATACCGTCCCCGGGAGAGGAGGTCAGGTCATGGAAGTCGCAATGAGCTCCGATATCGCCCGCGAGTCATAGTAGCATACTTTTTTTTTTGTCTAGCGTTTCGAGGTGTTAAGATGAGCTATTTTAATTTCTCGAGACTGCCACCCTACTTATTTATAATAAAAAAGGCCTGGGTAGCCTTTCCCGCAACTCACAGCTTGCTAGCACTAGGAATTTGAAGTTTCAACTCAGTGGTCTTTGTTGGTTAAACTTTAATAAACTCTAACTAATACCACTTTGTATAGTTTGTGTATGTTTCAACCTAATCCATGTATATATATATATATACATAATGGAATTATATACATTAACACTCACCACCAAGTTGACTAGGCCTGATAAATATACTAGTTTCGAGCTAGTTGTGAATGTATACTAGTCTACTCAAATTTCTTAAATATAAGTTGTGGAATGTTCTTTTTCATTTTTTTTATTTTCATTTTGTAATAAAATTTTTATACGCTCCCATTTTACTTTTGAAGTGGATGTACGAGTCGCCAATTTAACAAGCCGAGAGTGAAACGAGGTTTGTGAGTACAACTTGGGCTTTCTAAACATTCTCACACTGACTTGGTGCTCTGAGGTTAGTAACTTGTTACGACTCAATCGGAATGCAACTAGTTGTCAATTTGGGTATTTTAAGCAGTAACCTGAGGTTCTTAAAAGCCACTTTACTTCGCTAAATGGCATTATTTGAGAATATTTTGTGGGCCATCGTTGGCTACCTGTATAATTTCTCAATTTCTGATCATTCTTGAATATTATTTATCACTGTTCGCACACAGAGAACACAGCACATTCTTTGACGTGGAGTTTAGTATACAATAGTGCCTTCGTAATCAACTAATCCGAGAAAATTGGGGTTAAATTGACGAGATACGTTAAGTTTTCTGCCCCGTTTCATCGCATATGTCGTGTTAATTGATGTGATGTTACTTCTGTTTTAAGTCATTGTAATCCGTGTATTTTAAGTGTTTCGCGATCATTATCCAATTAGGTGAATTAGAAAGTAAAAAGGTAAAACTCCCAATGAATGGTGTGAGTATGTATATGTTGTATTTCAACCAACCAACGAACCACATTCCAACCGCTCTGTATCAGAGTTTTGTATCAATGTTGAATATGTATGTAATCGGTGGTTCCAGATTTGAGATGTGGACGATGAATTTCAAAGTGCTTACGGGAGTTGGCTGTGTTATAAAAACGAATTTGTACTCACAGTAAATTATTAGGATTCAATTTTTCTTGTTCATCCCCTCGCGGAACTATGAGCTAAAACGTTAGGATGCATGTCAAATGGAGCAATGTATTTACAAGTCATTAACATGTTAAAACCGTTTAATCGCTTCAATATTAATGATGTTGTGCAAGGTTGCATTTTTCTTCAAATATTTTTTCAGTCAATCTCAGTCCCCTTTTCCTCGTCGCGTCTGTTACCGCCATCAAATTAGGTCGCTGTATTCTGAAAATTTTCCTTAATTATAAATTAAAAATGATCAAATATTCTTGCCGTATTTTTTTTTCAAGCTATTTTTAAATTGGGTACTTGAGTGACCAGGGAGACTCTCCCAATCTTTTGCCTATATGAGGAAACGCGAGCTACTGTAATAGGACAGAACCCTTGTACAAATGGCATACATGCATGTTGGCAGTATACATATAGACGAGAATACATGTTTTGTATGCCGCCCTTCAAGGTCACACTCCGAAGAGCCTCTACCATATAAAGCTTGACTGAAGATGCTCGTCTTCACGAGCAAGGGACGGAGAGTAGTGTATAGCAGGAGGTTGATGATTCCACACAGATCAAGATCTGGTGGGGTCACGTCTTCGTCGTGGATTTACTTCGGAGGCCGGTCGCAAACGAATAGAAGGGACCTACCACCGAACCAATCGACCACAAACAACCCCACTGGAGGAGTGCGGAGGATCTGCAAATCAAGAGAAAACCAAGAGGAGTGGAACCCCGGTGCTCTTTGAGAATGCTGTGCGCCATGCTGCTGACATCTGCCAGTTTTTTCTTATAAGGGGTTCGGTAACCTGGCGACTGAATCCCTCCAACTACTCAGCCGGGGGCATTGAAATAAACCCAGGTCCCTACACTTGATCCATCTGCAATTCGCACGTCACAGCCAAACGTGCTGGGGGTGGATCAGTTCACTGCAACTCATGTAGTGAATGGGTACACCGGTGCACCACTCTCAAAACAGAGACTACACCGCACAATTGATACGTCTTCTATGCCAAAACATACACAACAACCCACCCCACAACTTTTACCTCCTCATACGCACACACCACCTATCCACAACATACTACACAACCAACACCTGCTCCTAACATTCCTTTACCTCCTCACACACAAGCATCACCCATTCCCCAACATCACACAACCAACACCTACTCCTACTAACACACCTCAAACCTACAGCCAAACAGACAAAGAAATACGCCACACAGAAACAACCGCCGCAACATTAACATTCTCCAACTTAACATAGACGGCATCCGAAGCAAGCACATGAAACTTAAACACTTCCTACATAAAGTTAAGACCCACATTTCCATAATTCAAGAAACCAAACGACAGCACAAACACAAAAATCTAGACTTCACTGCCATCAGACAAGACATACAACATGGTGAGGGTGGTGGCCTCATCACTTATATAGGTACACCACAGTATTTCCTACATAGAAAAAACATAACATATCAGAACACTTACACAAACAGACAGACATACAGAACTACAAGTATTTCAAATCAAAACGACACACTAAACAAATTACATTCATCAATACATACATTCCACCAGAACACTCACCAGGTATACCAGCAAACTCTATGATTAGACTACGGGCATTGAATACCCTCCCAAACATTCTTCTGGGTGGAGATTTTAATGCCTAACACACAGACTGGTATGCTCAACAGAACACCTCACAAAGAAGTACAGAAATCTGCACACAACTAGATCAGCTCTTCATAGTTAATAACGCAGACACTGTTACACACTCCGTACCAATCAAATTTCAATTGCACTTCCCCAGACAACTTTCTGCTCACCAAACCCGGCTTCGTCCTTAACATGGAAGACTGTAACAGACCTGTCATCAAATCACTGCGCACCACAACAGACACATTCTCACACACCCGCCATACCAGCACCAACTACAAGCGAGCTGCCTGTGAGAGTTTTCGGGAAATCGTTTTCAGGAGCTAAATCGTACACACAACATCAACACAACCATACAGTTCAATGACATAAACAACGCAGACAAAGCCCACATCCCTAAGGGCAACAGAAAACATTTATCAACAGACTTATAAGGGAACGCAACAATCTACGTGAAACACGCACTGCACTCACATAACAACACACAGATAAACACCAAACTAATACAGAAACAAACAGAAAACTGGTTAGATTTCCTAAAAACATTTGACTACAAAAACCCGTAAGGGCGCGGCGATTTGCCTCCCTGGACGCCGTGCTGTCGCGACTCAGCGCCCCGTCCGGCCCCAGCTTAGCCTCTTCTTCTTTGAGATAGCCTGTATTTCTCCCCTACTTCCTCACTTCCCCTACAACCTCTACCACAACTTTCTCTGGTCGGCATCTATTTTCTCAGGGTAGATGCTGACCTCAGCCAACTATCCAGGGGCGCGGCGATTTGCCATCCGGGCCGCCGTGCTGACGTGATCCAGCGCTCCATCCGGCCCCAGCTTAGCCTCTCTTCCTTCCTTCAGATGCCTGTATTTCTCCCATACAACCTCTCCGACAACTTTCTCTGGTCAGCCTCTAATTTCACGGTAGATTCTGACCTTCTCAGCCAACCGTCCCGGATCGGGGCTGAGGGAGGAGGGGACAATGTTTCCTAACCCCTGAGCTCCAGTCTGGGGTGGTTGGTTTTTAACAACCTGCTTCATCCCGACACATACCTTCCTCACATCCCATTTCCTTCTCGCTTCACCATCTATCTTTGTTTTTTACGCCGTGTCCAAGGTGGAGCCGCCATGCCGATGGACTGCCAGGCCACCAGGAAGGAGGGGTGGTCCTGAATGGCGGCACCTGGCTCTACCAGGGCGAGCTACTGCGAGGGGTGATGAGTTATTGCACCCCATAATTAAAAGAGCGTCACTATGCCCAATGATGAAGAAGTAAAAAATCTCCAATTGATTTTCCCAGTTCCATCGTCGGAGCCGCCCTCGGGCAGATCCACAAGAAAAATTGAGGTCCCGCCCCTGTGCTTGCGCAGGGGACCCTCCAAACTTCTCTAACCGCAGAGGAGGCTTACTACTCCACTACGCTTACGGGTGTAGGGTACTTCCCCTCACCCCCTTCTCTGGAAGTGCTTTCGGGCACCTCGCTTTTACCAGCCGCAGTCCCCCCTTTTCTTGCCAAGAAAGCCAGCAGGCAGATCATAGCCAACCGCTCCCCATTAAAGCGGCTCGGTAGGGCAAACCCCCTTAGGGGAAAGAGAGAAGTCAGGCCCCTTCGGTCGCTTCCCTCAAAAGACCTGCTGGCAAGAATACTGAACCTTGTCGGGGTCAAGGCCTTGCCAGACATGACTAGTGACGCTGCCAACGGGACCTGCGATGTCGTGGGGGGGGAAGTGGCCAACTAGAGGCCCTCCCCTGAGATATACATGGTCCTTGAGGCAACCCAGCCTCAAAGGGTAGGGCCTTCCATGGGAGGGAATCCTTGCTCGGCGCCAAGCACCGAATCCGCCCCTATGCAAGGTCCTCCTCGAACGGCTCGGGTTCCGAGGCATACAAAGAGGGGAGGGATTTCCTCCGACCGGTTACCCTACGACTGCCAAGACCTCTATTTCAGAGAAGGACCTGGTTGAGGCCAGTCCATCTGGCCTGGGGGCTCCTTCCGGCGGAGGGAAGAAGCGGGTTCATTCCCGCTTTGGTAAGCCACCAAGGCAAGATCGGCACATCCGGCCCCTCTGGTCCCCCAGGTGTGGAGCCCGTGACTATGACTAAGAACAAAAGTGCACAGGGCGGAGCCTCGATAACATTGGGGCCCCTCATTCAGAGGTTACCTGACGTTTTCGAGCCCGCTGGCTTCCAACGCTTCCTCGTTATTCGATCCACTGATGGCACCATGTTGGCAAAGGGCAACATGATCCATCAGATGAGAGCATTAGCTAGTGCAATTGGTAGAGAGCCGAAGGTGACCCGTTTCTCGGACGTGAGCCTTTTGGCGGATCCCTCCGAGGCGGCCAAGATAAGTGCCCTTCGGACACTTGATGGCATTCCGGTGAGTGTGACGCCGCACTCTACCATGAACTTTGTGAAAGGAGTAGTTTATGCGAGGGAACTCGTTGACTACTGCATAGAAGGAGATCACCTTATAGCTGGCCGATTATGGGGCGGTCAAGGTCGAACGTGTGATGAGAAAACAGGAAGCGGCCTCGAGACACACCTCTACACTCTTCATCATGTTCGACTGGGACAAGCTTCCTGAGTCGGTGCGTGCTGCTACGGCGTGAAGGCATTCGTGCCACTGCCGCGGCGGGTGCTATTACTGTCACCGCTTCAGCCATACGAATCGTTCATGTAGACGTGCTCCAAGGCTGCACACGATAAGTCCAAATCGTGTGTGGCCAAATGTGTCAATTGCGGAGAGCCGCACCCCGCTTCTTCGAAGCAATATGGTGCATATCTCCTTGAGAAAGAAATCCTGGCCGTTCAAGCCCAGGATCGACTCTCATTCCGCGAGGCTAAGGACTTGGTCCTGTCGCGCCCGGCTCTGCCTACGACGTCTTATGCCTCTATGGTCAGAAAGACACCCTCTGCTCCTGGCCCATCCACGCCAACGAGCACGGTTGTTTCCGGGCCCATTCAGAGTTCTTTTGCGGGCTCTACTCAACCCGGGCTCTCCTCTGGTAAAGCTGGCGGCAAAAAGGGTTCACACCCAGCCCCGGCTAAAATCAAGGCTGCCCCATCCTTTTCCCAGCGTGACAGTTTCCCGTAAGGCGAAATGGCCACGCGCCTCCACCGAGTCGTTAGACTCACAGGAGGCAACACCCCTGAGGTTGGTCACCAGGCCATCTTCCGGTGTTGCTAAAGCTAGCCCCCGAAAGGAGGACAGCAACAAAGAAGCTTCGGCTCCTTCGCCCACGCCTAGTGGTGGAGCGAGTGGCTTGGAGACGGTGGTTCCTCGAAAGGCGGGCCCCCCCCCACCTCCGAAGTCGCAACGCCCGCCGAAGGTTTCGAGGCGGAGGGAGGAAAAGACTCGCATGGCGAGCCCAACCTCGCCTAATAAGTCGTCGAAGGCGACAGCGCTTTGCCCGGCCATGTACGTCTTGGGTTCTGCCTCCGGGAAGCGTACGGCCATTCCCGTGAGGGTCTTCTGTTCGAAGAGGGTCCCCGCGTCTCCGAGCTAGGCCTGGAGGGCATATTCTTTGAATGGAATTGCCGTGGACTCTGGGCCAACCTGGAGGAGCTGGGGAGGCTCGTCTCGTCCTATTCCCCGTTAGCTATTTTCCTGCAGGAGACCATGCTAGGCGCGTGCCCCCTGCCCACCCTCTCGGGGTATAAGGGTTTTGCGACCCCGCTACCACGAGATGGCCGGGCTGGGGGATGCTTGATTTACACCTGGCATGATGTCTCCGTTCTTCCTTTCTCTTTAGATACCTTTCAAGCAGTGGCTGTGCAGCTTCACCTGGATAGGAGGTATACTGTTATTTCTGCGTATATTCCACCGTCAGCTGACTTCGACGCGGGAGACTTCCGCCGGGTCATGGCACGGTTGCCGAGGCCCTTTCTCTTGCTTGGAGATCTGAACGGCAGACATACTCTCTAGGGGGCTTACTCAATAAATCCCAGGGGACGAGTCCTTGCCGATCTGATCGAAGAGCTTGAGATAGGTGTCCTAAATGTGAATGAGTTTGCGCATCACTGCCCGAGAACCAATTTTTTTTCTTGCCTCGATCTATCTCTGTGCTCTCCGGATGCACAGCCTGATTTTGGTTGGGGAGTGGTCCTTCACCTCCATGGTAGTGATCACTTTCCTATACAAATCTCATTTTCAGGGCAACTGCCGCCTGAGAGCCCACCTCGGTGGTGCTTAGCGCGGGCGCGCTGGTCTGCATTTCAGGAAATGACTGAATTCTCTATCTCAGTTGAGGAGTTTAGGTCGGTAGATAACGCCGTTGAGTTCTCCGGTAACCTCATCGCCGCGGGCCTGACTACTATTCCTAGAACGTCTGGCCGTTTTGCACGCCGACCACTCCCATGGTGGTCGGCCGAGTGAGAGACGCCCCTCAAACAGAAGCGTTATGCCTACATGTGCTATAAGCGCCGCCCGAACGATTTCACTGTCGGTGAATTTCGTCGGGCTAGGTTCCGGCGTATTTCGAATCACGCCCGCCGCTTTTCTAGCCGGGATACGTGTCATCACTTAACGGGAAGACCCCTTTGGTAGAGGTGTGGAAGCGAGTCAAAAGGATTCTGGGCAAGTTCTCGCAGGACCCCTTTCCCTTTCTCCAGTAGAATGGGACCGCAATCTCGGACCCCGCGTCTGTGGCAGAATCCTTCGCCACCGCTTTCTCGGCAAGCATTTAATGCACGTCTTCATGTCGCGGAAGGCCGCCGGCTGGACTTTACCTCGAGAGGCGGAGAACCCTTCAACGACAGGTTTACTGTGAGTGAGTTGCGCTCCGCTCTTGCTTCGTGCGCAGAAGCCCATGGTCCGGACGATGTCCCGTACGTCATGCTTCGACACCTGGGTGAGCGAGGAAAGGCCTTTCTGTTAGATTTGTTCAACAGGATCTGGGTGGAGGGTCTTCTCCCAGATTCCTGGCGAATCGCTACTGTGCTCGCCTTTCGCAAACCGGGGAGAGATCACTCTACTCCAGCCGCTTTCCCCCGAATCTCTCTAACCTCTTGCGTGTGCAAGTTGATGGAAAAATGGGGAAATTTGTTTAAGACTTAGGTGGTGCACTTCTGCCGCCATCCACGGCTTCACCCCGACCCAGATTTTTTTTTTAATGGGGTGCGCCTTGAAGTGGTTCAATCGCACCGTTTCCTTGCTCTTGCATTCGACCGACGCCTCACCTGGGAGGCTCATATTCGCAGCTTTAGGGTCTCTTGTACCTGCCCCATGTATACTCTCCGTTCTGTGACGTTCAGCGCTTGGGGCGCTGATAGGGCTACTGCGTCTTATGCATCCGCAGCCGAGCGTTTATTGCGGAAGGTGGACTCGATCCACCACACCGGCCTTCGCCTTGCGACCGGTGCCTTCCGCACTTTCCCCATTGAGAGCCTGTTTGTTGATGCTGGGGAGATGCCACTCGCTCTACGCCGCGTGCAGTGCATCACTCTCCTGTACGCGCGAGCCCTGCGCCTCCCTTAGTCGCCAACAGCTCTCACTGCATCCGCAGCTCATCTCGAAGGTGCCTATGCCGCCGAGAGACGCCAGTCATACCATAAGCCCTATGTGTTTTAGGGCCAGGAAACTCCTTCGAGAGCTAGGTATAGCGCGCCTGGTTCTACCCAGGACGCCACCCTGGAGGGTACCACATTTGGCTATTTTCCGCCCGTAAGGGGCGCGGCGATTTGCCATCCTGGCCGCCGTGCTGACGGGATCCAGCGCTCCGTCCGGCCCCAGCTTAGCCTCTCTTCCTTCCTTCAGATAGCCCGATTTCTCCCCTACCTTGTCGCTTTTCATACAACCTCTCCCACAACTTTCTCTGGTCAGCCTCTAATTTCAAAGGGTAGAATGCTGACCTTCTTCTCAAGCCAACCACCCCGGATCGGGGCTGAGGGGGGAGGGGACATTGTCCCCTAACCCCTGAGCTCCGGTTCGGGATGGGGTTTTTTTAACAACCTGCTTCATCCCCACCCATACCTTCCTCACATCCCTTTTCCTCTCCTCTTCACAACCTATATTTTTTACGCCGTGTCCAAGGTGGAGCCGCCATGCCGATGGACTGCCAGGCCACCAGGCGGGAGGGGTGGTCCCGAATGGCGGCGCCTGGCTCTGCCGGGCTTGTAAGCACCTCTCGCAGTGCGGGCTACTGCGAGGGGTGATGAGCTATTGCGTCCCGTGGCAAAAATAGGGTCACCATGCCAATAGATGAACAACAAAAAAAAAAACCCCAAACCCCTCAAACTCCCCCTTGCTCATCGACGGAGCCGCCCTTGGGCAGCTCCACCGAAAAAATGGAGGTCCCTCCCCCTGTGCTTGCACAGGGGACCCTCCATATTTCTCTAACCGGAGAGGAGGCTTACTCCTCTCCTTCGCCTACGGGTGCAGGGGACTCCCCCTCACCTTCTTCTCTGGAGGTGCTTTCGGGCACCTCCCTTTTCCCAGCGGCAGTCCCATCTTTTCTTTTCAAGGGGACTGCCAAGAAAGCCAGCAGGCAGCCCTTAGCCAGCCGCTTCCCTTTAAAGCGGCTCGGTAGGGCAAACCCCCTTAGGGGGGAGAGGGAAGCCAGGCCCCTTCGGTCACTTCCCTCAAAAGACCTGCTGGCAAGAATTTTAAACCTTGCCGGGGTCAAGGCCTGTGCCTCCCCATACAAGACTGGCGACACTGCCAAGGGGACCTGCGATGTCCTGGGAGGGGATGGCCAATTGGAGGCCCCTCCTGTGATAGACATGGTCCTTGAGGAGACCCAGCCCCAGACGGTAGGGCCTTCCATGGGGGAGAATTCGGGCTCGGCGCCAAGCACCGAATCCGCCCCTATGCAAGGTCCTCCTCAAATGGCTGAGGGCTCCGAGGCAGTAGAAGGAGGGGAGGGATCTCCTCCGACAGGTGCCCCTACGACAACCAGGACCTTCTCCATTTCGGAGAGGGACCTGGCTGAGGCTGGTCCATCTGGCCTGGGGACTTCTGCCGTCGGAGGTGAAAAGCGGGTTCATTCCCCGCCCTCCTCTCCGAAAAAGAAAAAGACTAAAAAGACCAAAAAGACTCGGGGCTCCTCTCCATCCGCGGGGGCTGCGGGGACGGATGGGTCTGCTGCCACTCTGGCAAGCGACCAAGCCAAGATCGGCACATCCGCCCCCTCTGCCCCCCCGGTTGCGGAGCCCCTGACAAAGAAGACTACTACCAAGAGTGCACAGGGCGGAGCCTCGATGACATCGGGGCCCCTGATTCAGAGGTTACCTGGCGTTTTCGAGCCCGCTGGCTTAAACGCTTCCTCGTTATTCGCTCCACTGATGGCACCATGTTGTCCAAGGGCAACATGATCCATCAGCGGAGAGGATTAGCTAGTGCAATTGGTAGAGAGCCTTCTGGCGAATGCGGCGAATCCCGCCGAGGCGGCCAGGATTAGTGCTCTTCGGACACTTCATGGCACCCCGGTGAGTGTGACGCCGCACTCTACCATGAACTTTGTGAAAGGAGTAGTTTATGCGAGGGAACTCGTTGACTACTCCATTGAAGACATCACCTTAGAGCTGGCCGACAATGGGGCGGTCAAGGTCGAACGTGTGATGAGAAAACAGGGAGGGGCCTCGAGACCCACCCCTACACTCTTCGTCACGTTCGACTGTGACAAGCTCCCTGAGTCGGTGCGTGCCGGTTGGTACCGCTACCGCGTGAAGGCATTCGTGCCACTGCCGCGGCGGTGCTATTACTGTCACCGCTTCGGCCATACGAATCGCTCATGTAGACGTGCAAAGTCGGGGTCACCCGAAGTCTGTGTAAATTGCTCCAAGTTCGCACACGATAAGTCCAAATCGTGTGTGGCCAAGTGTGTCAATTGCGGAGAGCCGCACCCTGCTTCTTCGAAGCAATGTGGTGCATATATCCTTGAGAAAGAAATCCTGGCCGTTCAGGCCCAGGATCGACTCTCATTCCGCGAGGCAAAGGACTTGGTCCTGGCGCGCCCGGCTCTGCCTGGGACGTCATATGCCTCAATAGTTAGGAAGGCACCCTCTGCTCCCGGCCCATCCAGGCCAACGAGCACGGTTGTTTCCGCGCCCATTCGGAGCCCTTCTGCAGGCTCTACCCAACCCGGGCGCTCCCCCTGGTAAAGCTGGCGGCAAAAAGGGCTCATACCCTGCCCCGGCTAAAACCAGGGCTCCCCCCTCTTCCCCCAGCGTGACCGTTTCCCGTAAGGCGAAACGGCCACGCGCCTCCACCGAGTCGTTAGACTCACAGGAGGCAACACCCCTGAAGATGGTCGCTAGGCCATCTTCCGGGGTTCCTAAAGCTGTCCCCCGAAAGGAGGACAGCAACAAAGGAGCTTCGGCTCCTTCGCCCACGTCCCGAGGTGGAGCGAGTGGCTCGGAGACGGTGGTTCCTCGAAAAGAGGGCCCCCCCGCCTCCCAAGCCGCAACGCCCGCCTAAGGTTTCGAGGCGGAGGGAGGAAAAGACTCGCATGGCGAGCCCAACCTCCCCCAATAAGTCCTCGAAGGCGACAGCGCCTTCAGCGCTTTGTCCGGCCAACAGCGCCCGGGGTTCTGCCCCCGGGAAGCGTACGGCCATTCCCGTGAGGGTCTTCAATTCGAGGAGGGCCCCCGCGTCTCCTCCGAGCTAGGCCTGGAGGGCATATTCCTTTAATGGAATTGCCGTGGACTCCGGGCCAACTGGGAGGAGCTGCGGAGGCTCGTCCCGTTCCCCGTTAGCTATTTTTTTGCAGGAGACCATGCTAGGCGCGTGCCCGCTGCCTGCCCTGCCCTCCAGGGGTATAAGGGTCTTGCGACCCCACCACCACGGGATTGCAGGGCTGGGGGATGCGCGGTTTACACCCGGCATGATGTCTCCGTTCTTCCTTTCTCTTTAGATACCTCCTTTCAGGCAGTGGCTGTGCAGCTGCACCTGGATAGGAGGTATACTATCATTTCTGCGTACATTCCACCGTCAGCTGACTTCGACGCGGGGGACTTCCGCCGCGTCGTGGCACGGTTGCCGAGGCCCTATCTCTTGCTTGGAGATCTGAACGGCAGGCATCCTCTCTGGGGAGATTACTCCATAAATCCCAGGGGACAAGTCCTTGCCGATCTGATCGAAGAGCTTGAGATGGGTGTCCTAAACGTGGATGAGTTTACGCATCACTGTCCGAGAACCGCTTCATTTTCTTGCCTTGACCTATCTTTGTGCTCTTCGGAGGCACAGCCTGATTTTGATTGGGGGGTGGTCGATGACCTCCATGGTAGTGATCACTTTCCCATTCAAATATCATTTTCAGGGCAACTGCCGCCTGAGAGACCACCTCGGTGGTGCTTGGCGCGGGCGCGGTGGCCTGCATTTCAGGAAATGACTGAATTCTCTATCTCAGTCGAGGAGTTTAGGTCGGTAGATGAGGCCGTTGAGTTCTTCTCCGGCAACCTCATCGCCGTAGGCCTGACTACTATTCCTAGGACGTCTGGCCGTTTTGCACGCCGACCACTCCCATGGTGGTCGGCCGAGTGTGAGACGGCCCTCAAACAGAAGCGTTATGCCTACATGCGCTATAAGCGCCGCCCGAACGATTTCACTGTCGCTGAATTTCGTCGGGCTAGGGCTAGGTTCCGGTATATTTCGAAGCACGCCCGCCGCTCTTCTTGGCGGGCATACGTGTCTTCACTTAACGGGAAGACCCCTTTAGCTGAGGTGTGGAAGCGAGTCAAAAGGATTCGGGGCAAGTTCTCGCAGGACCCCCCTCCCGTTCTCCAGGAGAATGGGACCGCAATCTCGGACCTCGCGTCCGTGGCGGAATCCTTAGCGACCGCTTTTTCCGCATTCTCTAGCCGTGATGCTGCTCCGCCAGCATTCAATGCACGTCGTGATGTCGCGGAAGGCCGCCGGCTGGACCTTACCTCCAGAGGCGGAGAACCCTTCAACTACAAGTTTACTGTGAGTGAGTTGCGTTCCGCTCTCGCTTCGTGCGCGGACACCGCCCATGGTCCGGACGATGTCCCGTACGCCATGCTTCGACACCTGGGTGAGCGAGGCATGGCCTTTCTGTTAGATTTGTTCAACAGGATCTGGGTGGAAGGTCTTCTCCCAGACTCCTTGCGAATCGCTACTGTGCTCGCCTTTCGCAAGCCGGGGAGAGATCACTCTACTCCGACCGGTTTCCGCCCAATCTCTCTAACCTCTTGCGTGTGCAAGTTGATGGAGAAATTGGTAAATGTTAGATTAGCCTATTTCCTGGACAGCGGAGGCCATCTGTCTTCTGCACAGTGCGGCTTCCGTAAGTTTCACTCCACGTCGGATGCTCTGCTCCGACTGGAAAGTGCCGTCTGCGAGGCTTTCCTTCGTAGACAGCACTACGCCACGGTGTTTTTTGATCTGGAGAAGGCCTATGATACCGCATGGCGATACGGTATCATGGAGACTCTCCACACGATGGGGGCGAGGGGACGCCTCCCAATTTTTATATCTGAATTTTTGCGAGATCGTCGATTCCGCGTACGGGTGGGGGGAGCCCTCTCCGGCCCAAAGGAGCAGGAAGAGGGTGTCCCGCAGGGAAGTGTCCTCAGTGTCACACTCTTTGCCCTGAGCATCAACGGCATCACCTCGGTGCTGCCGGAAGATGTTCTCGCTACGCTCTACGTGGACGACCTTTCGATCTCTTTTGGCGCGGCCCAGATGCCAACTCTGGAGCGTCGACTCCAACAGGCATTGAACCGCGTCTCTGGCTATGCCGAAGCGCACAGGTTTCGGTTTTCTTTGGCCAAGACTAAGGTGGTGCACTTCTGCCGCCATCCACGGCTTCACCCCTACCCAGATTTGTTTCTTAATGGGGTGCGCCTGCATGTGGTTGAGTCGCACCGTTTCCTTGGTCTTGTATTCGACCGACGCCTCACCTGGGAGGCTCATATTCGCAGCCTTAGGGTCTCTTGTACCCGCGCCATGGACATTCTCCGTTCCGTGACGTTCAGCGCTTGGGGCGCTGATAGGGCTACCGCCTTACTTTTTTATCGATCCTTTGTTCGCTCGAAGCTCGACTACGGATGCGATTTTTATGCATCCGCAGCCGAGCGTTTATTGCGGAAGGTGGATTCGATCCACCACACCGGCCTTCGCCTTGCGACCGGTGCCTTCCGCACTTCCCCCATTGAGAGCCTGTTGGTCGATGCTGGGGAGATGCCACTCGCTCTGCGCCGCGTGCAGTGCATCACTCGCCTGTACGCGCGAGCCCGGCGCCTCCCTCAGTCGCCAACAGCTCTCACTGCATCCGCAGCTGATCTCGATGGTGCCTATGCCGCCGAGAGACGCCAGTCATACCCTAAGCCCTTTGGGTTTAGGGCCAGGAAACTCCTTCGAGAGGTAGATATAGCTCTCGGGCCGGTGGCGCCCCTGGTTCTGCCCAGGACGCCACCCTGGAGGGTACCACATTTGGCTATTTGTCGCCACGCCTCTGCTCCCAAAGCTTGTAGTGCGCCGGGAGTATTGCGTTCGACCTTTTTGGAGCACACATCGTGTCACGCTGCTACCGTGCCAGTGTATACGGATGGCTCCAAGTCCCAAGAGGGGGTCGGCTTCCACGCCGTATCCCCTCTGTTTGAAGTCAGCGGGGCTCTACCAGGCGCTGCGTCTGTCTTCACGGCCGAGCTGGTGGCAATACACCACTCGGTACGGGAGATTACGCGACGTGCCCGGTTCGGAGACCGGATTGTGATCTATAGCGACTCACAAAGCGCACTGAGTGCTCTCGGGGCATTGGAATCTCCGCATCCCCTGGTTCGCGATATCCGTGACGCCACGGTTTTGGCGAGCCGGGCAGATGTCGAGATTATCTTCTGCTGGGTTCCTGGACATGTAGGAATTGCGGGGAATGAGCGCGCCCATGAGGGCGCCAAAGAGTCCGCGAGGACTCTGCGACCGGACCAGCGTTTCGCTCTTCCTCACACCGACTACATGGCAGGAATACGGGCAGCTCTTCGGACTGCTTGGCAAAGAAGATGGGAGACGGTCGAAGGGAACTTAAAGTTGCGTGCCATTGCGCCGCGACTGTTCCCATGGACCTATCCCCCAATGCCGCGGCGGCTTCAGGTTGCTTTCTGTCGTCTCCGAATCGGACACACTCGTGTGACGCATCGCTATCTGATGGAGCGCTCGCCTGCGCCCTATTGCAACGACTGCGTCGTCCCCCAGACTGTTCGGCACATTCTTGTCGAATGTCCCAGTCTGGGTGATCTTCGCGCACGATACCTGTCTCGGTACCGGGATGGGCGGGGTCGCTACCGCCTGTCCCTTGTGCTTGGGACAGATTCGTGCACACTGACTTGTGGACTTGTTGACTTCTTGGGGAAGGCCGGCCTTCTCCCTATTATTTAAGCAAGGTTTGTTTGTGTTTTTTTGTTTTTTTTTTGTTGTTTTGTTTTGTTGTTTTTTTTGTTTTTCTTTAGTTGCACGCTCCTGCGCCGGGGGGACCTCTCCCCGACGCACCAGCTTGCTTCCTTTCCCCCTTTTGGGGTGTTGTTTTTTTTTTCTCTTTAATTTCATTTTAAAGTAGCCTAGAACTAGGCCAGTTTTAATACGGCGACTAATGCCCAAGTAGGCAGTCGCCAGATGAGCTCTTAAAAAAAAAAAAAAAAAAAAAACCTTCGGTCGCTTTCCTCAAAAGACCTGCCGGCTAGAATATTGAACTAGCGGGGGTCTAAGCCTTTGCCTCCCCAGACTCGACTAATGACACCGCTGCCAATAGGACCTGTCATTTCGTGGGGGGGGGGGCAACTGGAGGCCCCACCGAGATATACATGTTCCTTCAGGCAACCCAGCCTCAGACGATAAGGGCTTCCATGGAGCGAATCTGGGCTCGGCGCCAAGCACCGAACTCGAGTCCGCTCATATGCAAGGTCTTCCTCAAACGGCTACGGTTTCCAAGGCGGTAAAAGGAGGGGATGGATCTCTCCCTCCGACTGGTGCCCCTATGACTGCCAGGACCTTCTCCATTTCGGAGAAGGACCTTACTGAGGCCAGTCCTTCCAGCCTGGAGCTCCTACCGGCCGAGGGGAGAAGGAAGAAGAGGGTTCATTTCCCGCCATCCTCTCCTAAAAAGAAATAAAAAGACCCTGGGCTCCTCTCCATCCTCGGGGACGGATGGGTCTTCTGCCATTTCGGTAAGCGACCAAGCCAAGATCGGCACATCCGGCCCTTCTAAACCCCGCCCCTCGTGTGCAGAGCCCCTGACTATGACAAAAGGTGCGCAGGGTGGAGCCTCGATAACATCGGGGCCCCTCATTCAGAGATTATCTGCCGTTTTCGAGACCGCTGTCTTCAAACGCTTCCTCGTTATTCCCTTCACTGATGTCACCATGTTGGCTAAGGGCAACATCATCCATCAGAGGAGAGCTTTAGCTAGTGTGATTGGTAGAGAGCCGAAGGTGACCCGTTTCTCGGACGGGAGCCTTTTGGCGAATGCGTCGAATATCTCCGAGGCGCCCATGATTAGTGCCCTTCGGACACGATGACACGCCTGTGAGTGTGACGCCGCACTCTACCATGAACTTTGTGAAAGGAGTAGTTTATGCGAGGCAACTCGTTGACTACTCCATAGAGGACATCACCTTAGAGCTGGCCGATCATGGGGCTCTCAAGATCGAACGTGTGATGAGAAAACAGGAAAGGCCCTTGAGACCCACCCCTACACTCTTCGCCCCCTCCTTCTCTGGGATCTTTTCTTCAGAGGTTGTTCCCAGAGAGGCTCTGGCCTTCTCGTGGCGAGGGATGTCAGCCCTATGCGGTTAAGGATCCCATGGTGCTGCCACCAAGACTTTTAACATGCCCCTCTTTCTTTCCTCCTCTATTACGCTCTTCCACTGCCCTTCATTTCCCCCTCTTCCTTCACCTATCTAGTGGTCCTTATCGATACCCGACCTCTGCTCGTTTAATGGATTGAATCTGAATTGTTCTTTCATGAAGGTGAAAGAGGCTGGGCATCTCCACCTCCTTCGTCTACCGAATGCCCAAGGAGAAACCCATCGTTGGCCCCTTTTCTCCGTGCGTAGGAGAACTCGGGCAGCCTCTTAGGTTTCAAAAGATGGTGTCCTAGATCCGTATCCATTCTCCAAGAGGACATACCGGACGTAACTGATTGTATAGTTGCAGTAGTGCCGGGCCCTTTTAGGCCTCCATGGCGGGAAGCCCCGAGGGAGAATGCGAAGTTTTTTTCTTTTTGCAATGGCTACCCATAAACCAAAAACCTCCCCTTCTCGTAAGGGTTCTCGTGCCAAACGTTCCTTAGCTTCCCTGTCAGCCTTCCCTTGCTCGTTGAACCCCTACTCCAACGAAGTAGACGCAGATCTAGATTATCCTCGCTTTCTTGTCCTGAATTCATCCGACATCCCATTTGCAAAAGTCGATGTGTTTGACTTCAATGAATCTTTTAAGTCCCGCTGTGGTGAACCCCTCCAGATGTGGTCAAGAGGAAGTGGTGATATCGTAGTCGAGGTGTCATCCCACTCTCAACACAACCTTGTGCGAAATCTATCTTCGATAGCTAAAATTCCAATAACTGTCTCACCCCATCCGCGTCTGAATTTTGTCAGAGGTGTCGTCCGTTCAAACGAACTCAAGGACTACGACCCCACCCGCCTTCAGAGTAAGCTCAGTACCCAACGTGTCACACACGTACACAGGGTAACTAAAACATTAGGCTCCACTAAAGTCCCAACCGCCACACTGATTTTAACATTTAACGACAAGAACTGCCGCAGTATATTAAAGCTGGGTACCTTCGTATCCCGGTAAGTCCCTACATCGAACTACTCAGACGCTGCTTCAATTGCAATCAATTTGGACATGTTGGCCGTGCCTGTCGGCACCCTCGCTCCAGCGTGAATTGTGGCTCTGACTACCATGGCCCCGAATGCACCAAAACACCCCGCTGTGCCAACTGCAGAGGTACCCACAGTGCTGCATCAAAACTCTGCTCTATATTTTTATATGAAAAGGAAGTTCTCGCTTTGCGCGACTCCCTACGTCTAGATATGAGAGGCCCGCCAGTGTGCCCGAGCACAAACCTCGCCACTCGGCCGCCTCTTCTCTGACGTTTTACGTGACGCTGGACGAAACCGACCATCACGTGCGAATTCCGACAAGCCTGAAGCACTTCACCCTAGATCTACTCGCAGCGTCGAAAACATTCAGAATATGCAGTCGAAGCATCGTTCTCACACCGAGATAACCAATGTAGCCGCCCTCTCTCCAGCAGCTCTAGCTGGGAGAGACGCTCAGGGTGAGACACTTGAAGACATCAGACGCTATTTGAAAGAATCCTCAACATCGACCACTGAAGGTTCATCCACCCAGCCCCGAGACCCAAAGCCCAGTGGTAAGAGGAAGGATTCCTCACATGGGTCATAGACCACCAATAAGCCGGCAGCCTCTGGAGCTGACTCGGCCGAGCCCCGGGAATCTTCAATGGACTCCTCCCCTATGGCTGAACATTCTATGCCAAGTCCGTCGCGCACTTTATAGGACGTAGGCCCCATCTTGATCCAAACGATGGCAAATATACACCCAGCTTCACACACCTCGCTCAGATCACCTGTTCGTTCCGCTCACCCTTCAACCCAAGATCCGATGGAAGCAGTTGATACTCCAACATCACCAATCGCGGCAGTTGGACCAACAGCTCAGACACCGAAAATACCCTCGACCCATGAATCCGGATCTACCGGCCGAAAATCCCTTCTTGATCTTCCTTTTACGCCAGGTTGCGACCCCGAATTACAATGAAGGGCCTCGGTCGGTTCTCCAAAACCTACGAAAAAAAAAACAGTTACTGCTCCATCTAGGATCTCTCCCCCTGCAAAAGCAGACTCCTCAAAATCAGCTCTCCGTCTCTCAAGCTATTTGGGACGAACCTCAGATACGATATCGGCCTCAAAAGAACTCAAAATTCTTTTGACGACTATCCACCCCGCTGTTATTTGTCTTCAGGAGAATAAACTGGGTATACGGCCCTTTCCGCCGGTACCCGGCTTTCTCACTTCCAACTCTATTGCTCATGCTGGAAGCCCCTCTGATGGAGGGGTGTCAATCATGGAATCTTCATCCCACCATGTTTCTCCCATCTCCCTACATACTACCCTCCAAGCTGATGCCGTGAGGGTTTTTCTTACTAAGCTTTTTACCGTTTGCTCTATTTACCTATCCCCTTGTTTATCATTGCCAAGACCCGACCTTTTAGAACTTATAGACCAGTTGCCCTCCCCATTCTTATTACTAGGAGATTTTAACGCCCGTCACCAATACTAGGGTGACAACACTCGAAATGCCAAAGCCAGTGTTTTAGAGTCTCTTTTATTATCTGACTTTCTTTGTGTTTTGAATACTGGAGATTTTACCTCTTATCATGTTCAGACGGTCTCTTTTAGCTGTATTGGCCTGTCTGTTTTTTCCCCGGATTGCCTCACGAAATTTCGATGGCCAAATCTTGACGATCTCCATGGGAGTGGCCACTTTCCTATTGTCTTGTCGGCCCTCATACAACTATGCCCCTTAAGTGGGAATTAGGTCATGCAGATTGGGAATGTTTCCTAGAGGAGTCCTTCACGAGTGCATCCTTGGGGACCTTCAATGTAGTGGACGCGGCAGTAAAATACTTTACATCGACTATCTACAATGCAGCAATAAATACCATCCCACGGAGGCGACCCGCCACGGCCCGCTCAACCGTGCCCTGGTGGACCTCGAAGTATGCAACAGCTATCAAAAAGTACAAGTTAGCCCATGCCCGATTCCGAATGAACCCAACTTTATGCAACAAGGTCGACCGAAACCGAGCTCGTGCGCTTCGCCAAAGAACCCTTCGTCAGGCTCGCCGAAATTCATGGCGCCGTTGAGTTTCATCAATTTCCTCTATGACAACTACTGCTAAGATCTGGAAGAGGATCAATAAAATCAGGGGCCGTTATGCCGATCATACCCCCCCCCACACCCCCTCCAACTCAACTTACACGGCTCCTTGGAGAAGGACGGCCTGGTGGTCAGCAATGCTTTTGCTGACCATTTCCGCGCCGTCAGCCGTTACGATAAGGCTTTTCAATCCTACAAATCAAAGGAAGAGTCTCATTCTCTCAACTTCACAACAAAATGTAACCTTCCGTATAACGCTCTATTCAGCATCCATGAGCTGCAAAGCGCTTTGTCCCTTTATAGATCTACTTCCCCTGGCCTTGATGAGATCCATTTCGATATGATTTGGCACCTACATCCACATTCTACTCTCTTCTTACTTGATTTTTACAACCTTATATGGGTGAAGGGTTTTTACCCGTCATCATAGCGCATTGGGATCATCCTTTCCTTTGTCAAACCTGGCAGGGATGGGTTGGATGCAGACCACTACCGCCCTATAGCTCTCCCCAGCTGTTTGAATAAGTTGCTGGAAAAAACGATATTGGAGCGCCTAAAGTGGTTCCTAGAAACCAATCACCTTCTCTCCATTTCAATGTTGCTTCCGCAAAAGTCATAGTACCCTTGACCTAGTACGTTTCGAGGGATCGGTCCGGAAAGCTTTATCATTAAAGCACCCAGTCCTGGCTACATTTTTCGATATTGAGAAAGCCTACGACACAACATGGAGATACGGCATCTTGAAGCAGCTATACGTCTGGGGGATGAGAGGCCTTTTATCTTCACTAATTCAAAGTTTTTTAGCATCTCGATCCTTCAAGGTACGTTTTGGAGACGCATACTCTGACCTGCAACCCCAAGAGGAGCGAGTACCTTAGGGCAGTGTTTTAAGTGTCTTATGTTTTATAATTGCCATCAATGATATTATTTCGTCTCTCCCAGAGGGTGTATCGGCAACTCTGTCGATGATTTATCACTACTGTTCCTCACCTCGCCTTCCATCAGCAACGCGTCGGCTACAACTGGCGGTTGATACTGTATCCAAACGAGCACAACTTAAGGGATTCCGCTTTTCCACGAACAAAACCAAAGCAATGTATTTCCACCGAGGCAGAGGGCTTCTTGTTCCGCCATCTATCTCCCTCCTAGGCGAAGATATAGAGTTTGTCTCAGGCTTTCGGTTTCTTGGCATAACTCGATTCAAAGTTATCCTGGTTACCTCCATCGTAAGGGCCGAAGCGACGTGCCATCCTGGCCGCCGTGCTGACTGGATCCAGCGCTCCGTCCTGCCCTAGCTTAGCCTCTCTTCCTTCCTTCAGATAGCCTGTATTTCTCCCCTACTTCGTCGCTTTTCATACAACCTCTCCCACAACATTCTCTGGTCAGCCTCTAATTTTCCCGGCTAGATGCTGACCTTCTTTTCAGCCGTCCGGGATCCGGGCTGAGGGGGGAGGGGACAAGGTTCCCTAACCTCTGAGCTCCGGTTTGGGTTGGTGTTTTTTAACAACCTGCTTCATCCCGACCCATACCTTCCTCACATCCCTTTTCCTTTGCTCTTCACACTCTAGCAATTTTACGCCGCGTTCAAGGTGGAGCCGACAGGCCGATGGACTGCCATGCCACCAGACGGGAGGGCTGGTCTTCAAATGGTGGCACCTGGCTCTGCCAGGCCTGTAAGCACCTCTTGCAGTGCGGGCAACTGCGAGAGGTAGTGAGCTATTGCTTCCCGTGAAAAAATAGGGTCACCATGCCCATGTATAAACAAGCAAAAAAAAACAACCCTTAACTTCCTTGTTCCATCGACGGAGCCGCCATCAAGCAGCACCACGAAAAAAATGGAGCTCTTCCCTTCCCCTGTGCTTGCGCAGGGGACCCTCCATATGTCTTTAATCGGAGAGGAGGCTTACTCCTCTCCTCACCTACGGGTGTAGGGGACTCCCCCTCACCCTCTTCTCTGGAGGTGCTTACGGATACCTCCCTGCTTCCAGCGGCAGTCCCTCTCTTTCTTTCCAAGGGGAATACCAAAAAAGCCAGCAGGCAGCCCATAACGGCTCGGTAGGGCAAACCCCCTTAAGGGGGAGAGCAAAGCCAGGCCCGTTCGGTCGCTTCCCTCAAAAGACCTGCTGGCAAGAATATTAAACCTTGCCGGGGTCAAGGCCTGTGCCTCCCCACACAAGACTGGTGACGCTGCCAAGGAAACCTGGGATGTCCTGGGAGAGGATGGCCAACTGGAGGCCCCTCTTGTGATAGACATGGTCCTTGAGGAAACCCAGCCTCAGACGGTAGGGCCTTCCATGGGGGGAAATACATGCTCGGCGCCAAGTACCGAACCCGAATCCGCCCCAATGCAAGGTGCTCCTCAAACGGCGGGGGTCTCCTCCAACCGGTGCCCCTGCGACCACCATGACCTTGTCCATTTCGCAGAAGGACCTGGCTGAGGCTGGTCCATCTGACCTAGGGGCTTCTGCCGGCGGAGGTGAGAAGAGGGTTCATTCCTCGCCCTCCTCTCCTAAAAAGAATACTTGGGGCTCCTCTCCATCCGCGGGGGCTGCGGGGACGGATGGGTCTGCTGCCACTTTGGTAGGCAACCAAGCCAAGATCGGCACATCCGGACCCTTTGCCCCATCAGGTCCGGAGTCCCTGACTAAGACAAAAAGTGAACAGGGCGGAGCCTCGATAACATCGGGACCCCTCATTCAGAGGTTACTTGGCGTTTTCGATCCCACTGGCTTCAAACGCTTCCTCGTTATTCGCTCCACTGATGGCACCATGTTGGCCAAGGGCAACCAACATGATCCATCAGAGGAGAGCTTTAGCTAGTGCAATTGGTAGAGAGCCGAAGGTAACCCGTTTCTCGGACGGGAGCCTTCTGGCGAATGCGGCGAATCCCGCCGAGGCGGCCAAGATAAGTGCTCTTCGGACACTTCATGGCACCCCGGTGAGTGTGACGCCGCACTCTGCCATGAACTTTGTGAAAGGAGTAGTTTATGCGAGGGAACTCGTTGACTACTCCATTGAGGACATCACCCTAGAGCTGGCCAACCATGGGGCGGTCAAGATCGAACGTGTGATGAAAAACAGGAAGGGGCCTCGAGACCCACCCCTACACTCTTCGTCACGTTCGACTGTGACAAGCTCCCTGAGTCGGTGTGTGCCGGTTGGTACCGCTACCGCGTGAAGACATTCGTGCCACTGCAGAGGGGGTGCTATTACTGTCACCGCTTCGGCCATACGAATCGATCATGTAGACGTGCAAAATCGGGGTCACCCGAAGTCTGTGTAAATTGCTCCAAGGTCGCACACGATAAGTCCAAATCGTGTGTGGCCAAGTGTGTCAATTGCGGAGAGCCGCACCCTGCTTCTTCGAAGCAATGTGGTGAATATCTCTTTGAGAAAGAAATCCTGGCCGTTCAGGCCCAGGATCGACTCTCATTCCGCGAGGCTAAGGACTTGGTCCTGGCGCGCCCGGCTCTGCCTGGGACGTCATATGCCTCAATAGTTAGAAAAGCACCCTCTGCTCCTAGCCCATCCAGGCCAACGAGCATGGTTGTTTCCGCGCCCATTCGGAGCCCTTCAGCGGGCTCTACTACACCCGGGCGCTCCCCTGGTAAAACTGGCGGCAAAAAGGGTTCACACCCAGCCCCGGCTAAAACCAGGGCTCCCCCCTCTTCCCCCAGCGTGACCGTTTCCCGTAAGGCGAAACGGCCACGCGCCTCCACCGAGTCGTTAGACTCTCAGGAGGCAACATCCTTGAAGATGGTCGCTAGGCCATCTTCCAGGGTTCCTAACGCTGTCCCCCCGAAAGGAGGACAGCAACAAAGGAGCTTCGGCTCCTTCGCCCACGCCCCGAGGTGGAGCGAGTGGCTCGGAGACGGTGGTTCCTCGAAAAGAGGGCCCCTCGCCTCCGAAGCCGCAACGCCCGCCTAAGGTTTCGAGGCGGAGGGAGGAAAAGACTCGCATGGCGAGCCCAACCTCCCCCAATAAGTCCTCGAAGGCGACAGCGCCTTGTCCGGCCAACAGCGCCCGGGGTTCTGCCCCCGGGAAGCGTACGGCCATTCCCGTGAGGGTCTTCAGTTCGAGGAGGGCCCCCGCGTCTCCTCCGAGCTAGGCCTGGAGGGCATATTCCTTCAATGGAATTGCCTTGGACTCCGGGCCAACTGGGAGGAGCTGCGGAGGCTCGTCTCGTCCCGTTCCCCGTTAGCTATCTTTATGCAGGAGACTATGCTAGGCGCGTGCCCCCTGCCTGCCCTGCCCTCCAGGGGTATAAGGGTCTTGCGACCCCACCACCACGGGATTGCAGGGCTGGGGGATGCGCGGTTTACACCCAGGATGATGTCTCCGTTCTTCCTTTCTCTTTAGATACCTCCTTTCCGGCAGTGACTGTGCAGCTGCACCTGGATAGGAGGTATACTATCATTTCTGCGTACATTCCACCGTCAGCTGACTTCGACGCGGGGGACTTCCGCCGCGTCGTGGCACGGTTGCCGAGGCCCTATCTCTTGCTTGGAGATCTGAACGGCAGGCATCCTCTCTGGGGAGATTACTCCATAAATCCCAGGGGACAAGTCCTTGCCGATCTGATCGAAGAGTTGTGATGGGTTTCCTAAACGTGGATGAGTTTACGCATCACTGTCCGAGAACCGCTTCATTTTCTTGCCTTGACCTGTGTTTGTGCTCTCCGGATGCGCAGCCTGATTTCGATTGGGGGTTGGTTGATGACCTCCATGGTAGTGATCACTTTTCCATTCAAATATCATTTACAGGGCAACTGCTGCCTGAGAGACCACCTCGGTGGTGCTTGGCGCGGTGGCCTGCATTTCAGGAAATGACTGAATTCTCTATCTCAGTCAAGGAGTTTAGGTCGGTAGATGAGGCCGTTGAGTTCTTCTCCGGCAACCTCATCGCCGTGGGCCTGACTACTATTCCTAGGACGTCTGGCCGTTTGGCACGCCGACCACTCCCATGGTGGTCGGCCGAGTGTGAGACGGCCCTCAAACAGAAGCGTTATGCCTACATGCGCTATAAGCGCCGCCCGAACGATTTCACTGTCGCTGAATTTCGTCGGGCTAGGGCTAGGTTCCGGTATATTTCGAAGCACGCCCGCCGCTCTTCTTAGCCGGCATACGTGTCTTCACTTAACGGGAAGACCCCTTTAGCTGAGGTGTGGAAGCAAGTCAAAAGGATTCGGGGCAAGTTCTCGCAGGACCCCCCTCCCGTTCTCCAGGAGAATGGGACCGCAATCTCGGACCCCGCGTCCGTGGCGGAATCCTTAGCGACCGCTTTTTCCGCATTCTCTAGCCGTGATGCTGCTCCGCCAGCATTCAATGCACGTCGTGATGTCGCGGAAGGCCGCCGGCTGGACTTTACCTCCAGAGGCGGAGAACCCTTCAACGACAAGTTTACTGTGAGTGAGTTGCGCTCCGCTCTCGCTTCGTGCGCGGACACCGCCCATGGTCCGGACGATGTCCCGTACGCCATGCTTCGACACCTGGGTGAGCGAGGCATGTTTTCTGTTAGATTTGTTCAACAGGATCTGGGTGGAAGGTCTTCTCCCAGACTTCTGGCGAATCGCTACTGTGCTTGCCTTTCGCAAACCAGGGAGAGATCACTCTACTCCGACCGGTTTCCGCCCAATCTCTCTAACCTCTTGCGTGTGCAAGTTGATGGAGAAATTGGTAAATGTTAGATTAGCCTTTTTTCTGGGCAGCGGAGGCCATCTGTCTTCCGCACAGTGCGGCTTCCGCAAGTTCCACTCCACGTCGGATGCTCTGCTCCGACTGGAAAATGCCGTCTGCGAGGCTTTCCTTCGTAGACAGCACTACGCCACGGTCTTTTTCGATCTGGAGAAGGCCTATGTAACCGCATGGCGATACGGTATCATGGAGACTCTCCACACGGTGGGGGCGAGGGGACGCCTCCCAATGTTTACATCTGAATTTTTGCGAGATCGTCGATTCCGCGTACGGGTGGGGGGAGCTCTCTCCGGCCCAAAAGAGCAGGAAGAGGGTGTCCCGCAGTGAAGTGTCCTCAGTGTCACACTCTTTGCCCTGAGCATCAACGGCGTCACCTCGGTGCTGCCGGAAGATGTTCTCGCTACGCTCTACGTCGACGACCTTTCGATCTCTTTTGGCGCGGCCCAGATGCCAACTCTGGAGCGTCGACTCCAACAGGCATTGAACCGCGTCTCTGGCTATGCCGAAGCGCACAGGTTTCGGTTTTCTTTGGCCAAGACTAAGGTGGTGCACTTCTGCCATCATCCACGGCTTCACCCCGACCCAGATTTGTTTCTTAATGGGGTGCGCCTGGATGTGGTGGAGTCGCACCGTTTCCTTGGTCTTGTATTCGACCGACGCCTCACCTGGGAGGCTCATATTCGCAGCCCTAGGGTCTCTTGTACCCACGCCATGGACATTCTCCGTTCCGTGACGTTCAGCGCTTGGGGCGCTGATAGGGCTACTGCCCTACTTTTTTATCGATCCTTTGTTCGTTCGAAGCTCGACTACGGATGCGAGTTTTATGCATCCGCAGCCGAGCGTTTATTGCGGAAGGTGGATTCTATCCACCACACCGGCCTTCGCCTTGCGACCAGTGCCTTCCGCACTTTCCCCATTGAGAGCCTGTTGGTCGATGCTGGGGAGATGTCACTCGCTCTGCGCCGTGTGCAGTGCATCACTCGCCTGTACGCGCGAGCCCGGCGCCTCCCTTAGTCGCCAACAGCTGTCACTGCATCCGCAGCTGATCTCGATGGTGCCTATGCCACCGAGAGACGCCAGTCATACCCTAAGCCCTTTGGGTTTAGGGCTAGGAAACTCCTTTGAGAGCTAGATATAGCTCTCGGGCCGGTGGCGCCCCTGGTTCTGCCCAGGACGCCACCCTGGAGGGTACAAAATTTGTCTATTTGTCGCCACGCCTCTGCTCCCAAAGCTTGTAGTGCGCCGGGAGTATTGCGTTCGACCTTTTTGGAGCACGCATCGTGTCACGCTGGAACCGTGCCAGTGTATACGGATGGCTCCAAGTCCCAAGAGGGGGTCGGCTTCCACACCGTATCCCCTCTGTTTGAAGTCAGCGGGGCTCTACCAGGCGCTGCGTCTGTCTTCACGGCCGAGCTGGTGGCAATACACCACTCGGTACGGGAGATTACGCGACGTGCCCGGTTCGGAGACCGGATTGTGATTTATAGCGACTCACAAAGTGCCCTGAGTGCTCTCGGGGCATTGGAATCTCCGCATCCCCTGGTTCGCGATATCCGTGACGCCACGGTTTTAGCGAGCCGGGCGGATGTCGAGATTATCTTCTGCTGGATTCCTGGACATGTAGGAATTTCGGGGAATGAGCGCGCCGATGAGGGCGCCAAAGAGTCCGCGAGGACTCTGCGACCGGACCAGCGTTTCGCTCTTCCTCACACCGACTGCATGGCAGGAATACGGGCAGCTCTTTGGACTGCTTGGCAAAGAAGATGAGAGACGGTCGAAGGGAACTTAAAGTTGCGTGCCATTGCGCCGCGACTGTTCCCATGGACCTATCCCCCAATGCCGCGGCGGCTTTAGGTTGCTTTCTGTCGTCTCCGAATCGGGCACACTCGTGTGACGCATCGCTATTTGATGGAGCGCTCGCCTGCGCCCTATTGCAACGACTGCGTTGTCCCCCAGACTGTTTGGCACATGTTTCTCTTATGTCCCAGTCTGGGTGATCTTCGCGCACGATACCTGTCCCAGTACCGGGATGGGCGGGGTCGCTACCGCCTGTCCCTTGTGCTCGGTTCAGATTCATGCACATTGACTTGTGGACTTGTTGACTTCTTGGGGGAGGCCGGCCTTCTCCCTATTATTTAAGCAAGGTTTGTTTTTTTTGTTTTGTTTTGTTTTTTGCATTTGTTTTTTGTTTGTTTTTTTTTCCTTTAGTTGCACGCTCCTGCGCCGGGGGGGGCTCTTCCCGACGCACCAGCTTGCTTCCTTTCCCCCTTTTGGGGTGTTGTTTTTTTTTCTCTTTAATTTTATTTTAAAGTAGCCTAGAACTAGGCCAGTTTCAATACGGCGACTAATGCCCAAGTAGGCAGCCGCCAGATGAGCTCTTAAAAAAAAAAAAAAAAAAATGTTGCCATCTTCCCTTTTTATCATTGTTGTCTTTTGATATCCTTATTTTAAAGTAGCTAGGCTGTCGTGATTGCGGCGACTTATGCCCAAGTGGGCAGTCGCCATATAGGCTCCAAAAATTAAAAAAAAAATTGACTACAAAACAAATACATCGAAACTATACAAAAAATCAGAAGCCTCACTAACTCAAACAGTAGCATTATACAAAGTCACGCATCAATCACCCCTTCAGACAAAACCCCCCTCACTCAAACAACAGGCCAACATTTTAATAACACATTACTGTAAAATTAGCCAGCTTCCCAAACACAAAACAAGACTTTCCACTAGATTACACAGTAATCCTTGCCACAACAGAAAACACTGCACATTATAAAACATTATAAAACATATCAAACATACATCTCCAACACCTAGGTCCCTATGGCACACAAACACTCACAAACATGGCAAACTACTCATACGCACACTGCATAATACCAAACATTTGAAAACTACGTAAAGTCATCACACTACTCAAACAAAACACCCACAGAAGCATCATACAGGCCCATAGCCTCACTCTGCCCACCAACCAAAGTCGTAGAACGCCTCCTACGCAAGATAACACCACATATTGCACTGCCACCCACACAACACGGCTACAGTCCTGTCCACTCAACCACAACACTACTCACTAATCTCGCACAAACAGTATAAGATGGCATCAACTCCAGACGACCTCCACACAGAACACTGCTAGTAGCTGGCTAGCCAACTACCTACCAGGAAGACAATCATTCGTACACTACAATGGTGAGTCATCCACTATTATAAACTTCCCTAATTGAGTCCCACAAGGCTCTGTCTTAAGTCCCACACTTTTCAATTTATACATACACGACATACCAACACCAAACAACATACACATATCATCATATGCAGACGACCTAACAATCATATCAATACACACTGATGCAGACACATGCTCCACACAAGTTCAAGCCTACATTACACAACTAGAAAACTGGTTAACACAAAACAGACTAAAAGTAGCACCCACCAAGTCCACTAATACACTTCTCACAAGTCACAACAAAGAACATCAACACAGACCAACAGCAACATTGAACAACTCCACAATACCCCAAACACATGAAAAAAAAAACTTGGAATCACCTACAACACATCCATGTCATTCGCACCACACATAAACAACATAATCACGAAATCCAGGCTAAGACTTAACGTACTCAGAGCACTAACAACTACAACTTTTGGACAACAAAGAAACACTGACTCTAGTATACAAGTAACACATACGGTCCATAATAATATATGCCAGCCCTGCCTGGGCCCCTGTCATATCCAACACACAGCTAAACAAGTTACAAAACACTGCACTTAGAATCATACTTGGTGGCACACAAACAACATCTGTACATGAAAGGCACACAGTTCCTAGCATCTGTCGTAAACAACGCAAACAGCCCCTGTTACTATCTACAAAGCCACACACCAACCCACAGACAAATAGTAAACACACCTCACCAAGCAAGCCCTGAACAATCTCCCTCACAACAAAATATTCACCCCCCCCCCACCTGACATAAGCAGCACAGAAACGCAACTCTCACGGTCAGAGAGATTACATCTTACACGACCTGTGGACTCTACCAGTCACTAAACAGACAACACCCATACAGATATGCCTACTCTGCCAAGTTAGTACCCACACAGTCACGCATCTCATAGCAGATTGCCCTAACTTGGCAGCTCTCAGACAACACCACAACATTTCACATGTCCATTAATTATGGTCGGATCCAGTCAGTGAGGTGTGGGTTTCCTGGAATGACAGAGCCCGGGCAACCACAACAACACACGGATCAATACGCCATGCAGCATACACGAATACAATAAAGGAGCATGGCACTCGCTCTCAGAGAGCACGCCAGTTTCACTGAAGGCCGTTAATAGGGGGCCAATGTAAATAAAATGGAGGAGCTGGGTGAGATTGGTACCGAATGAAGGACACAAAGGAGGTGGGTTGCCTGAAAGAAATTTCCCGGCGGACAAGTAAACTTACTGCATATTTCGAAAGAGTTGAATGGCCTCCGGACAATGCAGCTTGGATAAAAGGCGCTCGAGAGGCAGTCTATACCCAACGACCACACTGGGATAAGTAGAAGGGTTCGAAGAGTGGAAATATGGAACCCAGTGAATCGTCAAGGTTAGTGCTAATGTGTAAGAATGCTGAGGGTAAAAGACGAAAATACCCCTCTGCTGGTCTAAGTATATCCAGTCATGAAGAGACTTGGAGCGAGGAAGATGGGTTAAAGCAGAACCAGTGCATGGTGGTTCTAGAAACGGAGAGAAATGACTACGACCAATAAAGTGGATGAAAGTTTAAACAGGCTACCAAAAGATCAAGAGTACTAGAATGGAAGGTCGACTAGCATTAGCCGCTCGACGGTGGTGGTCCGTCACATTCGAAAAAGAATTTCAGTCCTGGCGACGGATTGGAAGATCTAGTCAATGTTGGAGGAGGACTGGTAATCAAAAGTCCTGGCTGAATAACGCCTGCCTTTCAAGAATATTTTTTCATTACGGCCTAAAACACGAATAAACCCAGATAGTCGTGTGGCATTGGAGGCCGCTCGCTCGAAAGGATTTAAGAAAGGAACGGCTGCCCAATCCAGTGGATTCTGGATAGTAGCCAAGAACAAATTGGGGGAAATTAATTATAAAAGAGGAAGAAGACTACTAGATCAAAATTTAAAAAATGAGGCTTTAAAAGATTAATCAGACAAAAGAAAACAAAGGAGGGACAGGCAGAAAATGGCAAAATGAGGACATTCCAATAGAAGATGAGCGACTGAATGGTCCCTACCACAAAAACGGTAACAAAGGATGATTCGAGCACCAACCGAAACACGATGCCCGTGAGAAAGTCTAGTGCGGCAAAGGGCCAAAAATGGGCAGACTGATATTATGTAATTTAAAAGAACATGAACACTCATCTTATTCGCCTTGCCAAAAATAAAAAACATAATCCATAATAGAGGGAAATATATTTAGAAAGAGCAATACATAGTTATCCGTCCGAATCCCCAAGATAGGCTGAATTGGCCAACTCAGCTCGCTGCACAGGATCCATACAGAAGCGGAAACACAACAATGGGACTCGTTCTGGACCAGCGAGTTCCAAATTTCTGTAACTAAGGGTTGGGAAGCACTAAAAGACCGAATCTCATCTAAAACAATCCTAGAGTCTGAGAAAATAAAGAAAGCTTTAAAAGGAAAAAATTGAATAACTCTAAAAGCTAAGAAAATGGCTGAAAGTTAAGACGTGAAAATAGAAGCTGCCAGCGGTAAAGACAAAGTTAAGCTCTCCTGAGTAGGCAGCTGCAGCAACCATGCCTCTATCTGACTTAGAACCATCCCTGTATATGGGGCAATGCTGTGTATGCGAGGTCGCATGCTCTCGAGGAAGAGGGACTTAAAGGAGCAAGGGTCTACGGATGACTTGTCCAGGCTTCACATAGTGCAAGGTGTGGAAGGTGGAGCACGCCAACTAGGAGTCGGCGACGAGGGAATAACAAATAAGGTTTAAGGTAAGGAACCAGTGGGTTGCTGCCCAATCCAAGTGGATTTTATATGGTAGCTAGGATGAAACGAGGGAAATCATCTATAAAAGGTGGATGAGACCACTTTGTGACAAAAAATTATAAAACGACGGGTTAAAAGATTCCTCCGCCAATATGAATCGAAGACGGGTGTGTTAAGGAATAGTTAAAAGATGCGGGAAACAGGACAACCGGAGAATGGCTACAATCCAATAAAAGGTGGGCAACCGATTGGTCCCCACCGCAAAACGACAGCAAGGGCTAATATGAACATCACCCGAAACAAGATGGCCGGGAGTAAGTCTCCTGTGGACCATGCGAACTCGGCAAAGGGCCACCTCCAACGACCGCATTCTATGACGGCTCGAGGGCCATGAGTGAATAGAATTTTTAATTTTGTATAGTTTGGATGATGAACAGTCATCCCATTCATTCTGCCACAGTTGAAAAATATATTTTCTAATTGAAGGAAAGTAGTCCCTAACAGGCAGAGCCGAGTTTTCAGGGGACACAAATGTGTTGAGCAGGCCAGCCGATCAGCCCTCTCGATGCCCAGAGACCCAGCAAAAAATAATTCTATATCGGGACGCATTTTGGTTCAGCTAGTTTAAAATTTCTGTAACTAAGGGGTGGGACGCATTAACAGATCTAATTAACTGTAAGACACCCGTTGAGTCAGAAAAAAATGACAAAATCACTAAAAGGTAAAATTTGGATGATTCTAAAGGCTAAAAGGATTGCTGAAAGTTCAGCGGTAAAAATGGATGCTGCTGGTGGCAAAGATAGAGTTAGGAATTCTCCTCCTGGGTAGATGGCTGCTGCGTCCACGCCACCGTCCGACTTAAAGCCATCCGTGTATAGTGGGCAGCATTGTTTGTGTGAGCTCGAATGCTCTAAGAACAGGCTCTTAATGATGCGAGGGTCCATGGAGGACTTCAAGCTTCACATGTTGGTACATACTGTGGGGGAGAGGAGCACGCCAACTAGGGTTCAGTAAGGATGAAAGGGTCAGGATCCTTGGAGAACCCAGGTTAGAGAGATGATCTATGCGAAGGTTCAGGGGGCGGGGTAAAGATGGCAACTTATCATATGCTGCCGTTGATTCGGCAGCATACAGGTATCTGTAGACCTCTGGTACAGTGGCTTGCTGTACTCAGTAGAGGTATCACGTGCAGATTTGAAGTCTATGGTAGGGCAAAGGGAGTACCCCACTCTCGCAGTAAAGGCTGTTGACTGGAGAAGTACGGAAGGCTCCACTGGAAAGGCGAACTTCAAGGTTTCGAATGGGGTTCAGCATTTTAAGGGCTGAAGGGGAAGACGATGAGTAAATTTGACAGCAATAATCCAATTTAGATTGGACGAGGTCTGTGTATAATGTCCACAATGTTTGGCGGTTGCTGCCCTACGAAGTGTGTGAGAGGACTTTCAAAATATCTAGAGACCGTTCGAAATGGGCGTAGGTGTGGTAACCAGGATAACTTTGGATTAAGAGTTACTCCAAGGAACCGAAACTCGGAGACAAACTCTATATCTTCGCCCTGTAGAGAGATAGATAGCGGAACAAGAAGCCCTCTGCCTCGGTGGAAATACATTGCTTTGGTTTTGTTCGTGGAAAAGCGGAATCCCTTAAGTTGTGCTCTTTTGTATACAGCATCGACCGCCCGTTGTAGCCGACGCGCTGCTGATGGAAGGCGAGGCGAGGAACAGTATAGTGCTAAATCAACGGCAAACAAAGTTTCCGATACACCCTCTAGGAGAGACGAAATAATATCATTGATGGCAATTATAAAACATAAGACACCTAAAACACTGCCCTGAGGAATCCCCTTCTTTCGGAGTTGCAGGTCAGAGAATGAGTCTCCAACACGTACCTTGAAGGATCGAGATGCTAAAAGCTTTGAATAAGTGTCGGTAAAAGGCTTCTCATCCCCCAGACGTATAGCTGCTTCAAGATGCCGTATCTCCATTTTGTCTCGTAGGCTTTCTCAATATCGAAAAATATGGCCAGGACTCGGTTCTTTAATGAGAAAGCTTTCCGTACCGATCCCTCGAAATGTACTAGCAGGTCAAAGGTATTATGACCATTGCGGAAGCAACATTGAAATATAGAGAGAAGATGATTGGTTTCTAGGAACCACTTTAGGCGCTCCGACACCATTTTTTCCAGCAACCTACTCAAACAGCTGGTGAGAGCTATAGGGCGGTAGTGATCTGCGTCCAACCCGTCCCTGCCAGGTTTGATAAAGGTAAGGATGATTCCAATGCGCCATGATGATGGGTAGACCCTTCACCCATATAAGGTTGTACAAATCAAGTAAGAAGAGAGTTGAGTGTGGATGTAGGTGCCAAATCATATCGAAATGGATCTCATCAAGGCCAGGGAAAGTAGATCTACAAAGGGACAAAGCGCTTTGCAGCTAATGGATGCTGAATAGAGCGTTATACGGAAGGTTACATTTTGTTGTGAAGTTGAGAGAATGAGACTCTTCCTTTGATTTGTAGGATTGAAAAGCCTTATCGTAACGGCTGACACTGCTGACGGCGCGGAAATGGTCAGCAAAAGCATTGCTGACCGCCAGGCCGTCATTCTCCAAGGAACCCTCTAAGTTGAGTTTTTGGGTATGATGATCAGCATAACGGCCCCTGATCTTATTAATCCTATTCCAGATCTTAGCAGTAGGTGTCATAGAGGAAATTGATGAAACGTAACGGCGCCATAAATTTCGGCGAGCCTGACGAAGGGTTCTTTGGCAAAGCGCACGAGCTCGGTTTCGGTCGACCTTGTTGCATATCGTTGGGTTCATTCGGAATCTGGCATGGGCTAACTTGTAATTTTTGATAGCTGTCGCACATGTCGAGGTCCACCAGGGCACAGTTGAGCGGATCGTGGCGTGTTACCTCCGTGGGATGGTATTTATTGCTGCATTGTAGATAGTCAATGTAAAGTATTTTACTGCCGCGTCCACTCCATTGAAGGTCCCCAAGGATGCACTGGTGAAGGACTCCTCTAGGAAACCTTCCCAATCTGCATGACCTAATTCCCACTTAAGGGACATATTGTATGAGGGCTAACTTGAAGGGCCGACAAGACAATAGGGAACTGGTCACTCCCATGGAGATCGTCAAGAATTGGCCATCGAAATTCCGTGAAGTAATCAGGGGAACAAACAGACGGGTCAACACAGCTAAAAGAGTCCGGCTGGACATGATAAGAGGTAAAATCGCCAGTATTTAAAACACAAAGAAAGTCAGATAATAAAAGAGACTATAAAACACTGCCTTTAGCATTTCGAGTGATGTCACCCCAGTATGGGTGACGGGCGTTAAAATCTCCTAGTAATAAGAATGGGGAGGGCAACTGGTCTATAAGTTCTTAAAGGTCGGGTCTTGACAATGATAAACAAGGGGATAGGTAAATAGAGCAAACGGTTAAAAGCTTAGTAAAAAAACCCTCACGGCAAAAGCTTAGAGGGTAGTATGTAGGGGGATGGGAGAAACATGGTGGGATGTAGATACCATGATTGACACCCCCTTATAAGAAAAGCTTCCAGCAGGAGCAATAGAGTTGAAAGTGAGAAAACCGGGTACCGGCGGAAAGGGCCGTATACCCTGTTTATTCTCCTAAAGACAAATAACAGCGGGGTGGATAGTCGTCAAAAGAATTTTGAGTTTTTCCCACTTTGGAAGAACGCCTTGGCAATTGCATTGTAAAATGAAGATATTATGTGGGACGATTAGTTACCACTGTGGATATCTTTTTCTCTTTTGTGGCCCATATTGTATCTGAGGTTCGTCCCAAAGAGCTTGGGAGACGGAGAGCTGATTTTGAGGAGCCTGCTTTTGCAGGGGGAGAGATCTTAGATGGAGTAGTAACTGGGTCTTTTTTTGTGGGTTCTGGAGAACCAACCGAGGCCCTTCATTATAATTCGGGCTCACAACCTGGCGTAAAAGGAAGATCGATAACGGATTTTCGGCTGGTAGATCTGGATTCATGGGTCGAGGGTATTTTCGGTGTCTGAGCTGTTGGTCCAACCGCCGCGATTGGTGATGTGGAGTATCAACTGCTTCCATCGGATCTTGGGTTGAAGGGTGAGCGGAACGAACAGGTGATCTGAGAGAGGTGTGTGGAGCTGGGTGTATATCTGCCATCGTTTGGATCCGGATGGGGCCTAAGTCCTGTGAAGGGTGGGACGGACCTTTAGGGCATAGAATGTTCAGCCATAGGGGAGGAGTCCATTAAAGATTCCCGGGGCTCGGCCGAGTCAGCTCCAGAGGCTGCCCTCTTATTGGTGGTCGATGACCCATGTGAGGAATCCTTCCTCTTACCACTGGGCTTTGGGTCTCGGGGCCGGGTGGATGAACCTTCACTGTTCGATGTTGAGGATTCTTTCAAATAGCGTTTGATGTCTTCAAGTGTCTCACCCTGAGCGTCTCTCCCAGCTAGAGCTGCTGGAGAGAGTGGGGCTACATTGGTTATCTCGGTGTGAGAACGATGCTTCGACTGCATATTCTGAATGTTTCCGACGCTGCGAGTAGATATAGGGTGAAGTGCTTCAGGCTTGTCGGAATTCGCACGTGATGATCCGTTTCGTCCAGCGTCACGTAAAACGTCAGAGAAGAGCCGGACGGGTGGTGAGGTTTGTTCTCGAGCACGCTGGCGGGCCTCTCATATCTAGACGTAGGGAGTTGCTCAAAGCGAGAACTTCCTTTTCATATAAAAAATATAGAGCAGAGTTTTGACGCAGCACTGTTGGTACCTCCGCAGTTGGCACAGCGGGGTGTTTTGGTGCATTCGGGGCCATGGTAGTCAGAGCCACAATTCACGCAGGAGCGAGGGTGCCGACAGGCACGGCCAACATGTCCAAATTGATTTCAATTGAATCAGCGTCTGGGTAGTTCGATGTAGGGACTTACCGGGACACGAAGGTACACAGCCTTAATATACTGCGGCAGTTCTTGTCGTTCAAATGTTAAAATCAGTGTGGCGGTTGGGACTCTAATGGAGCCTAATGTTTTAGTTACCCTATGCACATGTGTGACACGTTGGGTACTAAGTTTACTCTGAAGGCGGGTGGAGTCGTAGTCCTCTAGATCGTTTGAACGCACGACACCTTTGACAAAATTCAGACGCGGATGGGGCTAGACAGTTATTTGAATTTTGGCTATTGAAGATAGATTTCGCACAAGGTTGTGTTGAGAGTGGGATGACACCTCGACTACGACATTACCACTACCTCTTGACCACATCCGGCGGGGTTCACCACAGCGGCACTTAATAGATTTATTGAAGTCAAACACATCGATTTTTGCAAGTGGGGTGTCGGATGATGAATTCATGACAAGGAAGCGAGGATAATATAGATCTGGGTCTACTTCGTTGAAGTAGGGGTTCAACGAGCGAGGGGAGGCTGAAAGGTAAGCTAAGGAAAGTTTGGCACGAGAACCCTTACGAGAAGGGGAGATTTTTGGTTTATGTCTAGCCATTGCAAAAAGAAAAAAATAGTTCGCATTCTCCTTCGAGACTCCCCACCATGGAAGCCTACAACGGCCCGACACTACTGCAACTATACAATCAGTTACGTCCGGTATGTCCTTGGAGAATGGATAAGGATCCACCACACCATCTTTAGAAACCTAAGAGGTTGCCCAAGTTCTCCTACGCACGGAGAAAAAGGGCCAACGATGGGTTTCTCCTTGGGCATTCGGTAGACGAAGGAGGTGGAGATGCCCAGCCTCTTTCACCTTCATGAAAGAACAATTCTGAATTAATCCATTAAACGAGCAGAGGTCGGGTATCCATAATGTCCACTAGATAGGTGAAGGAAGTGGGGAAAATAAAGGGAAGTGGAAGAACGTAATTGGTGGAAGAAAGAAAGAGAGATATGTTAAAAGTCTTGTTGGCAGCACCATGGGACCCCTAAGGGGTCCAGAGCTGACCCCCTCGCCACGAGAAGGCCAGAGCCCTTCTGGGAACAACCCCTCAAGAAAAGATCCCAGAGAGCGAGGGGGGAAGAACAAATACCATTAGAGCAACCAGGTTGGAGAGAGATGATCTATCCGGGAGTTCAAGGAACGGAGTAATAGCGGCAACGTATCAAATGCCGCCGATGATTCAGCAGGATAAAGGCATGAAACGCTTCACTGATGAACTTCCTCCTCTTGCGGTTGTAGATCAGAGTAGGTGTCTACAACACGCACCGTAGAGAATCGAGATTATAAGGAACTTCGAATAAATCCGGTAGAAGACCTCTCATCCCTCAAATGTGTAGCTGCCTTATGACGCCGTATCTCCATGTAGTATTGTAGACTTTCTCAATGTCGAAAAATATCGCGAAGACTGTGCCTTAAAATGAGAAAGCTTTCCGGACGGATGCCTCAAAATGTACCATGAGTTCAAGAGTGCTACGAGCCATGCAAAAACCTGTGGGGGTCGAACAAATTATAACATTAGAGTAAAAATTTAAACAGGTCACAAATTGAACCACAATCGTACCTTTTGTAAGTGGAAAGATAAACTTTTAGTATGTAATATTCTCTCTTTTCTAAGTAGGAAGATGGACTTCCCGGTATGTAGTATTCTCTTTTGTAAATGAGAAGATAAACTTCCCAGTATGCAGTATTTTCTCTTTTGCAAATGGATGAACGAATTTCCCAGTGTACGCGGTCGGTGGAGGAGCTTCCCAAAACTGTTGCCTCCTGCGCCGGGTAGTGAGGTAAAGAGCCAAAGTGATGGATGTTTTCTTGGAGCCCCAGTCGTGTAGGTCAGAGAGCGACATGGTTGAATCGATGCAACTTAGAGCTCTTTCGGTTATTCTCATTGTAAGACCTCGTAGGTAAAAGAGTTCATGTTTTTGAGGTCGCTTGCTCAGACCTTTACCGAGAATGCACATTTGGTAGCGTAGCTGTATCCGAACTCTGATTGAGCGCTTAAAAGCTCGGAAAATTATGAATTGATGTAAGTAGGCAGGTGTGTGTAGGAAACAAAGAAAGTTTGGGGACAGATAGCTGAAAATAGACAAGTGGTGAAAAGAGAAAGAAGTTTGGTAGGGTGCAAAGAGATGTTAATTGCCTGGTAATCAGGCATGTCGCTTTTAAATATTCTCTTGTTATTTAGTTTCTTTGTTGTCTTTAAGGTAGTTTATATTATTATGGCGTTCAAACCATTTGTCTTCTATAAAATTAATGTTCTTGGATATCTTATGCGCATTTGCTGTTGTAGTAATAAATTACTTCAACATTATGTATGGGGGTGGTGGAAGATGAAAGGATCTCTTCGTTGGTTACCAGATATATTTACATTCCACGTCGTTTTGTGATCCTCTTTGCTATTGCGCTCCCCATAAGATTGTTGCGAAACGTTGATCGTTAAACCAGATTTGGGTGATACGATAACGTTCTGACAAATTATTGCCCGACTCCAAAAGGTAATGATGAATATTTGGGGCTGGGCGATGAGCAGAAATTCTGAGATTATTTTGCCTTCGAGCAAAATGGTGATGAAAAGAAAACTGCAGTTCTATTTATTTAGTGGCTTTGGGTAGCAAATGGAGGAGGAGTTCGAATTAGATTGATTATTGATTTCGCGATTTGATAATGCTTAAATACAACTCTCTTAATGTTCGTGCTTTGGTACGATGAATAAATAAGACTCGTTTTGGTGTAAGATCAGTTGCGTAAATGCTATCTCCCAATGCGGAGTAAACGACTTGACTGGTGTGACCCGCGAGCGATATGTGAAACTACTACTCGAAATTATTTCTCTTGAATGATCTCTCTCCTCCTCTATTTGCTCGTTTTATACTTGGAGGCATTTACAAACATACAGATATATATATATATATATATATATATATACAATAATTTTGAAAACCCTTTTCTCGTCCGAAAATATACTGAAACGGTGAAATTTGGTCAAACGCTTTTTTTTCGTCTTCCTTAATAAAAATACAAATATAATAGTGTGGTTGTAATTTGATGCTCACCGAGTGTCGTCACGATCGAGCTAATCCATTTTAAGGTTCCCTTTTGTAACCACAGAATAATTAGTCTCATTCCCAGTTTACCTTTTCACCGCGACTTTGGTCTTTTCGGGAAATCAAAATGGGAATGGTTCGAAAAGATATCCTGTTACATGTTATAATGTTATATTTGAGTTTCTTTTTGTTTCGTTTCACACACACAAATTTATTTACATTCTCTGAGTGCACACATTACCACTTCATGGGTTTGTGTGTGCGCATATTGTGTGCACCACATATACTTAGTGCCTTTGGGTGTTTTTTTTTGTATATTTTGTAGTGAGTGTAATGAATCGTGTCTTTTGTTTTATCTTTGATACCTTCTTCGTTATAGTTGAGTCTTCATCAGTGAATTTGCTGTCGATATTTGGTGAATTGTTGTAGAAATTGGTGGGGTTTCGTAATTAAGTTTTCTTTTCTTGATTGGTTTTTATTTTTCAATGGTTTGGGTAAAAAACATTATTATTATCATGCGTAGAACGGCACTTCTGCTCCGCCAGCAAAAAAAAAACAAACAGCGGAGCTCGGAAATCTGGCACGACTTATACCTCTTCTGTTCTGGTTAATCATTTGAACGATATCATCGTTCAATTCTCGATTAACGAGTTCCTCCATATTCCTTGTCTGTTCTGCTATGACAATGTTAATTAAACTTAACCCCACCTCCCGGTGCAACTCTTCCTGGCGTCTTCTTTCTCGCCTGAGTGTACCTGTAATTTGGTACACACATTTGTTCTGCACCACTTGTAGTTTCCTCTTTTGTGTCTTCGAGACACACGAGAGGGCGGAAGCGGGTTATAGCAGTGTCTATCTTACAAGTGCATTGTAGACATTTTTCTTATTGCTTTCACGGAGATTTCTGAACATGTATAGAGTTCTGACCAGCTGTCGTCTTGGTGATTCTTTCTGCGACGTGCTCCCTGTACCCGATTGAAGTAATCTTAATTCCGAGTACATTGCACTCCGTAGTCTTATATATATAGCTTAGTATAGGAAAGGGAGCAAAGAAAAAGAAAGAAAGAAAAGTAGCGAAACGAGTTTCGAACGCACTTCATGCGTCGTTGGACAGTCGTTAGCGAGTCTTAAACCACTCGGCCATCCTGAGGGCCAAAAAATACACTTTCAAACAAAGCAGTTTAGCCGCTCACCTGAACTCGCATGCTACACAGGCCCTCTCCTCGAAGCGGAGCATATTTTGAGGGATTGAAGAGAAGGGCGTCAGGAAATGCTATTCCGAGGACTAATGTTCTCCCTCCCCAACCTCCCAGATCTTGGGCATGATTGTGGATTGCTTAGAGTAGGAAAGGGGGAAAAGAAAAATAAAGAAAGAAAAGTAGTGAAATGAGTTTCGAACGAGCTTCCCGCGTCGCTGGACAGCCGTTAGTGAGAGTCTTAAACCACTCGGCCATCCTGAGTCCCCAAAAAGACTTATTCAAGTAAAGCCGTTCAGCCGCTCGCCTGAACTTTTCGCACGCTACCTACTCCTGCCTATGGGGACTACTTTGAACTTTTCTTGGTTTGTACTTATTTTCAACCGGACCTCGTAGATGTTAAGGTTCTCAATTTCTGGTGCTGTTATACGAGCTTGCCAAGGTGCATTCCTTCATGGGCAATTGATTATCTGGGTGAAGTCATCGGCAATTGAATGTTGAGGCAAGTGGATTTCACAGGAGCTGGGACATTAGCGGTGTAAATCAAGTAGAGTGGGGGACAGGCAGCCCCCCGTCCCCCCCTGTGGGAGGCTCACAGTCAGCGGAAACTTTGGTTCGTAGGTGCACTCTAAACTGATATACGCCGCTCTCTCCATGACATAGTCACAGAGAGTTCTTTGTAACATCACTAACCCTAAGACAATTCCTATAATCGAAGGCGACTTTAGGATAGGTTACGCCTATGGCAATGTGAAGACGCATGAACCTGGAAATCCTCTCCGCCCTATCATAAGCCAAACTGCACGTAGGACTTATCACTTAGCAAAATATTTCATCTCGATCATCGCTCCCTATACCCCATCCGACTACACGCTGCCCCCCTCTTCGACTTTTCTAGAGATCCTTCAAACTTCTCAACTAGCAGCCGTACTAGATTCCATGGACTAGGAATCTCAATTCACAAATGTTCCCGTGGATGAGACCATCAATTTGATAATTAATGCCATTTAACACACTGAAGGTTCAACACCTCTCACCATTCGCGAAAACAATCCAAGACAACCCCTCCAAGTATGCCTAAAAGAAGCCCCGTTCTACGGTCTCGACGGGCAAATGTACTTGCAAATCGATGACGTTGCGATGGGGTCACCCCTTGGCGTCCTTTTTGGCAACTTCTACATGGTTGCAGTTGAGAACAAGATTTTAAGAATAATATAACGCTAAAACCTCCCATCTATGCGCGCTATATCGACGACATACCTTTGAACCCAGATAATCTTGATCAAATTAATGCTTAGTTGACACAATTAAGAACAACTCTTTGAATTTCACGCACGAAATGGAAGATCAAGGATGCCTTCCATTCCTTGATATTCTAATCAGTTCCTATGAGTCTAAATTTACGACCCAAGTGTACATTAAGACCACAAACTTAGGTTTCTGTTTAAACGGTACCTCTCAGTGTCCAGAACGGTACAAGAAACTTTTCGATAAAATGAATCAATTAAAAGAAATCTTGTTGAATGTTCATGTATAAGCCAATTTAATAACTTTAACATTTCCCCTAGCCTTTTTTAAATTGATGTTGTTATGAAAAAACTCACTCTTAAAGAAATTAGCTTTGACTTATATTCCTTTTTTTTGCAATTTTCATTTTTATGGGAACCTGATGTGTCAATTTAATTATTGCATTGATTTTGTATTTACAATATTTTAGTTCTCTTCCTCTCTCCTAATCCCTCTCCTCTTCGTTTTAATTTAATTCTTGTGTCCCTTCTATCTCCCTCTTTATACTATCGCTTTATCCGTTAAACGTTTTAACCCTTTTGGCTCTGTTTTTGACTCTTTCTTGCCTCTCCGTTTGACCTTGCTACCTGTTATAGCTAAATCGTAATGTGAATTTACCCATCACTCTCCTACTTCCTCATTGGTGATTTATTGTCTTAGAGGCGGTCTTTTATCTTTTACTAACTTATATATACCCTTATTATATTATTTTCTTTTGAAGTTATCCTTGAGAATGAACTGAATAAAGTCCGAAAGTAATTGTAAAGACCTTTTCATTTTTCCTGCCGGACATTGTCTATATATATATATATATATATATATATATATATATATATATATATATATATATATATATATATATATATATATATATATATATATATATATATATATAAGAGAGAAAATAAGAATTGGACGCGAATGAGCAAATGAGAGAAGAAATCGGAGTTTTTTAAAGGCAAGCGAGAGGGACATTAGAAGATTTCAGAATCAAAGGGAGCAGAGGACGGCACAGTGAAGGCGATCCTTTACTGGGAAGACAGAAATAACGCCAGGGGAAAAAAGTTTTGAATTTCCCCTGGCGTTATTTCTGTCTTCTCGGTAAAGGATTGCCTTCATTGTGCCGCCCTCTGATCCCTTTGATTCTGGATTCTTCTAATGTCCCTCTCTCTTGCCTTTAAAAACCTCCGGTTTCTTGTCTCATTTGCTCATTCGCCTCCAATTCTTATTCCTCTTGTACTCTATGTATTTATAGTCAGCTACACCAGGTTTCTGCATCTTTCTTTCTGTCTTCAAATTTTATTTGAAAGGCAGAAAATAAAAATGGCATAGCTCTGTGGTGGTTGTATAATCACCCGCCAATCCTGCAGTTGCTCCTTCTTTTATATATATACGGTGCAAGAAATAACAAATATATCTCGAATACTGTGACCAATCATTTTGTAAAACGCCAGAATCACTCAATCTTCGTAATTAACAGTTGCTTTCCCATCCATAAATATATTTATATTTATAATTATATTTCCATGGTTTTCATTTTGTTTAGTATGATTTCTCGCCTTTATATACTGGAGTCTCATATCATAATTTTCTTAATACAGTTAATAATGGCGAAAGTCGAAACTAGTTCTGTTCGTAAATAAATCGGATTCAAATATTGTGGTTTATTATTTCTTGCACCGAATATATATCTCGTTCATGTCATATCTTCTAATATATATATATATATATATATATATATATATATATATATATATATATATATATATATATATATATATATATATTTTAGGAATGCAATATTTTTAAACAGAGATCGAAGGTCGTCCAGCGAAGAGCAAGATCCTCCTGTAAGTAAGAGTGGCGAAGCAGCTCAACACTCTTATTCCCATTTAGAAGAACCTACCAGCCTTGATAGACCATAAACCCAGCTGCCCGATGCAACCAGCCTTGCCGAAACTGCATGTCTCAATGTTTTGACCCCATAAGGAACACGGCGATTTGCCATCCTGGCCGCCGTGCTAACGGGATTCAGCACCCCGTCCGACCCCAGCTTAGCCTCTTCTCCTTCCTTCAAAACACTTGTGTTTCATCCCAGTTTCTTCGCTTTTCATACAACCTATCCCACAACTTTCTCTGGTCAGCCTCTAATTTCACAGAGTAGATGCTGACCTTCTTCTCAGCCAACCGTCCCGGATCGGGGCTAAGCGGGGAGGGGCCAATATTCTCTAACCCATGAGCTCCGGAAGGGGGTGGTGGGTTTTTTACAACCTGCTCCATCCCCACCCATACCTTCCTCACATCCCCTTTTCTTCTCATTTCACCATCTATCTTTTTACGCCGTCTCCAAGGTGGAGCCACCATGCCGAGGGACTGCCAGGCCACCAGGCGGGAGGGGTGATCGTGAATGGCTGCACCTGGCTCTGCCAGGCCTGTACGCACCCCTTGCCTGGCGGGATACTGCGAGGGGTGATGAGCGTATGCATCCCATGAAATATTTAGGGTCACCATGCTAAATAATAAAAAAATATAAAATCTTCCCTCAATTTCTCTTTGTCCATCGACGGAGCTGTCCTCAGGCAGTTCCACAGAAAAAATGGCGGTCCCCCCCTCTCTGGTTGCGCAGGGGACCCTCCAAATTCCTTTAACCGGAGAGGAAGCTTACTCCTCTCCTTCGCCTACGGGTGTAGGGAACTCCCCCTCACCCCCTTGTCTGGAGATGCCTTCGGGTACCTCCCTCTTACCAGCGGCAGCTCCCCTCATTACTTTCCAGGGGGACTGCCAAGAAAGCCAGTAGGCAGCCCATAGGCGACTGCTCCCCATTGAAGCGGCTCGGTAGGGCAAACCCCCTTAGTAGAAAGATGGAAGCCAGACCGTTTCGGTCGCTTCCCTCCAAAAGCCTGCTTGCAAGAATATTGAACCTTGCCGGGGTCAAGGCCTGTGCCTCCCAAGACGAGACTAAAGACACTGTAGCCAGTAGGACCTGCGATGTCCTGGAGTGAAATGGCCAACTGGAGTTCCACACTAAGATAGACATGTTCCTTAAGGCAACCCAGCCTCAGATGATAGGGCCTTCCATGGGAGCGAATCCGGGCTCGGCGCCAAGCACCGAACTCGAGTCCGCCCCTATGCAAGGTCCTCCTCAAACGGCTAGGGTTTCGCAGGCAGTACAAGGAGGAGAGAGATCTCTTCCAATCAGTGCCCCTGCGACTACCAGGACTTTCTCCCTCTCGGAGAAGAACCTGGCTGAGGCCAGTCCATCTGGCCCTGGGGCTCCTGCCGGCGGAAGCAAGAAGCGGGTTCATTCCCCGCCCTCTTCACTTAAAAAGAAAAAAAAATAGGAAAAAGATTAAGAATAGTCGGGGCTCCTCTCCATCCGCGAGGACGGATGGGTCTGCTGCCATTTCGGTAAGCGACCAAGCCAAGATCGGCACATCCGGCCCCTCTGCCCCCCCCCCCTCTTATCCGGATGCGGAGCCCCTGACTAAGACGGAAAGTGCGCATGACAGAGCCTTGGTAACATCGGGGCCCCTTATTCAGAGGTTAGCTGGCGTTTTCGAGCCCGCTGGCTTCAAACGCTTCCTCTTTATTCGCTCCACTGATGGCACCATGTTGGCAAAGGCAATATGATCTATCAGAGAAGAGCATTAGATAGTGTAATTGGTAGAGAGCCGAAAAAGACCCGTTTCAGAGACAGCAGCTTTCTGGCGAATGCGGCGGTTTCCCCCGAGGCGGCCAAGATATGTGCTCTTCGGAAACTTGACACCCCGATAAGTGTGACGCCGCACTCTACCATGAACTTTGTGAAAGGATTAGTTTATGCGAGGGAACTCGTTGACTACTCTATAGAGGGCATCACCTTAAAGCTAGGCACCTATGGGGCGGTCAAGGTCGAAGGTGTGATGAGAAAACAGGGAGGGGCCTCAAGACCCACCCCTACACTCTTCGTCACGTTCGACTGTGACGAGCTCCCTGAGTTGGTGCATACCAGTTGGTACCGCTACCGCGTGAAGGCATTCGTACCACTGCCGCCGAGGTGCTATTACTGTCACCGCTTCGGCAAAACGAATCGCTCATGTAGACGTGTAAAGTCGAGGTCACCCGAAATTTGTGTAAATTGCTCCAAGGCCGTAAACGATAAGTCCAAATCGTGTGTGGCCAAGTGTGTCAATTGCGGAGAGGCGCACCCCGCTTCTTCGAAGCAGTGTGGTGCATAACTCCTTGAGAAAGAAGTCCTGGCCGTTCAGGCCACGGATCGACTCTCATTCCTCGAGGCTAAGAAATTGGTCCTGGCGCACCATGCGGTTTCTGGGACGTCTTACGCCTCAATAGTTAGAAAGACACCCTCTGCTCCTGGCCCATCCAGGCCAAGGAGCACGATTGTTTCCGCGCACATTTAGAGCCCTTCTGTGGGTTCTACTCAACCCGAGCGCTTCCCTGGTAAAGCGAGTGGCACAAATAGTTCACACCCAGCCCCCAGCGTGAACGTTTCCCATAAGGCGTAACGGCCACGCGCCTCCACCGAGTCGTTAGTCTCACAGGAAGCAACACTCCTGAAGTTAATGCAAGGCCATCTTCCGGGGTTCCTAAAGCTGTCCCCCGAAAGGAGGACATCAACAAAGGAGCTTCGGCTTCTTCGCTTACGCCTAGTGGTGGGCTGAGTGGCCCGGTGACGGTGGATCCTCGAAAAGAGGGCCCCCCGCCTCCAAGGCCGCAACGTAACTCCCGCCTAAGGTTTCGAGGCGGAGGGAGGAAAAGACTCGCATGACGAGCCCAACCTTCCCTCTCGAAGGTGACAGCGCCTTCAGCGCATTGTCCGGCCAACAGCGCCCGGGATTATGCCTCCAGAAAGCATACGGCCATTTCCGTAAGAGTCTTCTGTCGAAGAGGGCCCCCGAATCTCCTCCAAGCTAGGCCTGGAGGGCCTAGACGCTTGCCCTCTAGACGCGTGCCCCCTGCCCGCCCTCCCGGGGTATAAGGGTTTTGCGACCCCACTACCACGAGATGGGAGCTGCGCTGGGTTATGCGGGGTTTACACCCAGCATGATGTCTTCGTTCTTCTTTTCACTTTAGATACCTTCTTTCAGGCAGTATCTGTGCAGCTTCACCTGGATAGGAGGTATACTATTATTTCTGCGTACATTCCACCGTCAGCTGACTTCGACGCGGGGGACTTCCGCCGCTTGGAGATCTCAGCGGCAGGCATCCTCTCTGGGGAGATTACTCAATAAATGCCAGGGGACAAGTCCTTGCCGATCTCATCGAAGAGCTTGAGATAGCTGTCCTATATGTGGATGAGTTTACGCATTACTGTCCGTGAACTGCTTCATTTTTTTGCTTTGATCTATCCTTGTGCTCTTCGGATGCACAGCCTGATTTTGATTGCAGGGTGCTTGATGACCTCCATGGTAGTGATCACTTCCCTATTCAAATATCATTTTCAGGGCAACTGCTGCCTGAGAGCCCACCTCGGTGGTGCATGACGCGGGTGCGGTGGCCGGCATTTCAGGAAATAACTGAATTCTCTATCTCAGTCGAAGAGTTTAGATCGATAGATAAGGCCGCTGAGTTCTTCTCCGGCAACCTCATAGCCGTGGGTCTGACTACTAATCCCAGAACGTCTGGCCGTTTTGCACGCCGACCACTACCATGGTGGTCGGCCGAGTGTAAGACGGCCCTGAAACAGAATCGTTATGCTTATCTGCGCTATAAGCGCCGCCCCAACGAATTCACTCCTGGTATATTTCAAAGCACTTAACGGGAAGACCCCTCTAGCAGAGGTGTGGAAACTAGCCAAAAGGATGCGGGTAAAGTTCTCGCAGGACCACCCTCCCGTTCTCCAGGAGAATGGGACAGCAATCTCGGACCCTGCGTCCGTAGCGGAATCCTTCGCCACCGCTTTCGCCGCATTCTCTAACCACGATGCTGCTCCGCCAGCATTCAATGCACGTCGTGATGTCGTGGAAGGCCGCCGACTGGACTTTTCCTTCAGAGGCGGAGAACCCTTCAACGACAGGTTTACTGTGAGTGAGTTGCGTTCCGCTCTTCCTTCGTGCACGGACCCTGCCCATTGTACGGACGATGTCCCTTACGCCATGCTTCGACAACTGGGTGAGCAAGTTATGGCCTTTCAGTTAGATTTGTTCAAAGGGATCTGGGTGGAGGGTCTCCCATCAGATTCCTGGCGAATCGCTACTGTGCTCGCCTTTCACAAACCGGGGAGAGATCACTCAACACCGGCCGGTTTCCGCCTAATCTATCTAAATTCTTACGTGTGCAATTTGATGGAGAAATTGATAAATGTTAGATTAGCCTTTTTCCTGGACAACAGAGGCCATCTGTCTTCTGCACAGTGCGGCTGCCCTAAGTTCTACTCCACGTCAGATGCTCTGCTCCAACTGGAAAATGCCGTCTGTGAGGCCTTCCTTCGTAGACAGCACTACGCCACGGTCTTTTTCGATCTGGGGAAGGCCTATCATACCGCATGGCGATACGTTATCATGGAGACTCTCCACACGATGGGGGTGAGGGGATACCTCCCAATGTTTATATCTGAATTTTTGCGAGATCGTCGATTCCGCGTACGGGTGGGTGGGGTAGCCCTCTCCATCCCAATGGAGCAGAAAGAGGGTTTCCCGCAGGGCAGTGTCCTCAGTGTCACACTCTTTGCACTGAGTATCAACGGCATCACCTCGGTGATGCCGGAAGATGTTCTTGCTACGCTCTACGTGTACGACCTTTTGATCTCTTTTGGCGCGGCCCAGATGACAACTCTGGAGCGTCGACTCCAACAGGCATTGAACCGCGTCTCACGTTATGCCGAAGCGCACAGGTTTCGGTTTTCTTTGGCCAAGACTAAGGTGGTGCACTTCTGCTGCCATTGATGGCTACACACAGATCCAGACTTGTTTCTTAATAGGGTACGTCTGGAACTGGTTGAATTTCACCGTTTCCTTGGTCTTGTATTTGACCGACGCCTCACCTGGGAGGCTCATATTCGCAGCCTTAGGGTCTCTTGTACCCGCGCCATGGATATTTTCCGTTCCGTGACGTTCAGTGCTTGGGGCGCTGATAGGGCTACTGCCTTACTTTTTTAGTGATCTTTTGTTCGTTTGAAGCTCGACTACGGATGCGAGTGTTATGCATCCGCAGCCAAGCGTGAATCGCGGAAGGTGGACTCGATCCAGCATACCGGCCATCGCCTGGCGACCGGTGCCTTACACACTTCCCCCATTGAGAGCCTACTAGTCGATGCTTGGGAGATGCCACTTGCTCTACGCCGTGTACAGTGCATCATCCGTCTGTACGCTCGAGCCTGGCGTCTCCGTCAGTCGCCAACAGCTCTCACTGCATCTGCCGCTGACTTCGACGGTCCTATGCCACCAAGAGACGCCAGTCATACCCTGAGCCCTTTGGGTTTAGGGTCAGGAAACTACTTTGAGAGCTAGGTATAGCTTTCGGGCTGGTAGCGCCCCTGGTTCTGTCCAGGACACCACCCTGGAGAGTACCACATCTGACTATTTGTCACCACGCCTCTTCTCCCAAAGCTTGTACAGCACCGTGAGTATTGCGTTCGACCTTTTTGGAGCACACATCGTGTAACGCTGGAACCGTGCCAGTGTATACGGCTTCCACGCCGTATGTCCTCTGTTTGAAGTCAGCGGGCCTCTGCCAGGCGCTGCGTCTGTTTTCACGGCCGAGCTGGTGGCAATACACCACTCGGTACGGGAGATTACGCGACGTGCCCTTGTTTGGAGACCGGATTGTGATTTATAGCGACTCACAATGCGTCCTGAGTGCTCTCGGGGCATTGGAATCTCCGCATCCCCTGGTTCGCGATATCCGTGACGCCACTGTTTTGGCAAGCCGGGCGGATGTCGAGATTATCTTCTGCTGGGTTCCTGGATATTTAGGAATTGCGCGGAATGAGAGCGCCGATGAGGGCGCCAAAGAGTCCGCGAGGACTCTGCGACCGGACCAGCGTTTCGCTTTTTCTCACGCCGACTACATGGAAAGAATACGGGTAGCTCTTCGGGCTGCTTGGCAAAGAAGATGGGAGACGGTTAAAGGGAACTTGAAGTTGCGTGCAATTGCGCTGCGACTGTTCCCATGGACCTACCCACCAATGCCGCGAAGGCTTCAGGTTGCTTTATGTCGTCTGCGAATTGGGCACATTCGCGGGACGCCTCGCCTTTTAATGGAGCGCTCGCCATGCCCCTACTGTGAAGACTGCGTTTTTCCCCAGACTGTTCGGCACATTCTTGTTGAATGTCTGGGTGATCTTTGCGCACGTTACCTGTCCCAGTACCGGGATGGGTGGGGTCGATACCGCCTGTCCCTTATACTCGGGACAGATTCGTCCACACTGACCTGTGGACTTTTAGACTTTTGGGAGGTGACCGGCCTTCTCCCCGTTATTTAATATTGGACTATGGATCGCAGTCTTCTTCGGCAAGGGAGTGCGGGCCTTCATCGTCGACGGAGCTCGCTCTATATTTTTTTCATTTTTTTTGTTTTTCTTTTGCTTTTTGTTTGTATTTTTGTTTGTTTTTTGTGTTAATTTGGCTTTTAATATAGCCTAGATTTAGGGTAGCTTGAGTACGGCGACTTATGCCCTAGAAGGCAGTCGCCAGATGAGCTATATATAAAAAAATAATAATTAAAAAAACAAAGTTCAATGTTTTGTGACGCAGTGGACACGTTACTGGCCAAGTGCACGCGCATGGCTGTCGCGCAGCCACGATCACCCGAAACAAATTCCTCAGCAACTGGCGTTCGCCTCTGTTTTCTTTCTGGCCTTCTTTCTTTCCCGGACCTGACCCTCTCCCTTTATAGACTGGGTTTCTTAAGTCATATCTGGCACAAACATCAGCCGAGGAGACCGGATAACTGACGACGAAGCCGATGTTCGTACACGAGCTGAAGCCGACGACGACGATGACGATTTTAGTTTGTGAATCTCCTTTTGTTATATTTGAAGCTTTTGTCCAAGTTCTTTCTAAGATTTTCTTTGCGGCTCCAAAAACAAAGAGAAAGAGATGGTTTTTCGTATATTTGAAGCCTTTATCCAAGTTCTTTCTAAGAGTTCAGAAAAAATAAATATGATTATCGAATACTTTGGAATTTTTTAAAACAAAAATAATTACAAATCGTGAATATCAGAAAATGTATTTAAATTAACACATGACCGTTTGTTTGTTTTTTCGTATATACACCAATTTCGATGGGAAAAAAGAGCTCTGAGGATTGTTTTTCCGTATATCAAAAGAATCTCCATGTCTTTTCTTGTCTTTAGGCCTAGAAAATAAGATCTGAATAAAACTAGAACAAGAGTAAATTCTTATAAATTTTCTGAACTTCGCCAATTATCATAATTTTAAAAAGGAACTCTAAACTAAATTTCCCCCCTTTCAAATATCTGAACTTCACCATTTTGTTTTTTGATATTATAAAAGAATTATTAGAAATAACTTTGATAAAAAACATAAGTCATAACCAAACTAAGATGAAATTATTATTCAAATACCTAAAAAAGTCCCCTTCTTAAATTATAGAGTTAGTGATGATATGTATTAGAAACCTTTTACATTTTTTTTATTTAGACAAAAACCTCGTTGCTAGAGACAGATCGGCCGTAGGCCCCAGCCCGTAGGTCTGCCTGTGAAGCGCAAGCTCCTCCTGTAACGAAGAGTGGCGAAGGCTCTCATCTAGTCATCATCATCATCATCATCATCTCACTAACTCTTTAATTTAAGAAAGGGATTTTTTTGAGTATTTGAATAATAATTTCATCTTATTTTGGTTATGACATGTTTTTGTTTATCAAAGTTATTTCTAATAATTCTTTTATAATATCAAAATTCAAAATGGGGAAGTTCAGAAATAAATATAAGTATCGAAATTTTGTGAATTTTTTGAAACCCAAAGAATTACAAATGGTGAAGTTCAGAAAATTTATAAAAATTTAACAATGGCTGCTTTTTTTTAGATTTTAATCATAGTAGCGAAGCCATTGCCTGGTATGTATATAAATATTTAACATATTTTTAAACAGCAGGATTTTGTCCCTTTTTACCCTCTTGTTCTAATATACATGGCTAATAAAAAAATAAGATCGATGACGCATTTTTATTTTGGACCAGAGGTTAACTGGAATATCAGTTGAGTCGAAGTAATTTGCTTAGCCCTTTCAACTTAAGAGTTAACAAGGCTTTGTTGTATATATTGGAACTTCCTCATCTAGATCGACCTATCTGGTGTATATTTTCATCTGCCTTTAGTATTCATGTTAATAGTCATTTAGCAGCTGATGTTTTGTAGGCAATGTTTGTTGTATTCTTTTTGTTGTCGGTTTGCTAGAAATTTATCGGCCTCCAGGAGGTTGTATGTATATGCTGAGCTTTAGTAGCCCTCTAAAAAATCTTGTGTTTTAATTAAATAAAATATTTAAAGGTATTTGTTAAAGAGGTTTGTTTCTTCTGTTTTGGGAAGGGTGGTTTTCTCCGTGTGCCATTCGAGGCTTATTTCCTTCCCTCTGCTATCTTTGGAGAGTTCTGAGATAAAATAGGTCGTGTATGGGCTAAGTTTCTTGAAATATGTGTTTTTGTGTGTGTCATAAAACTATCCTCGACTCACTTCATTAGACGATAATTTAGGACTTTTTGAAAGACACTTAATTCTTCAGATGATACATATGCAATTTGAGCCATCAATTTTAAGCTCCATTTCTTTGGGGGGAAATTTAAGTAGCTGTCCATAATTGTTTTCTTTCGAACCCTCCCGTTCAATTTACTTACCCACTCACCCCTCTCTATTGTAGATGTGTAGCAGCGTGGCGTGGACTTCCAGAGGTTCTTATGTTCAGTAATAGCTTAGATTTATTTAAGAATCACAGCCATTCTGAAGCTTAATTCTTGCTGGTGCGAATTTATGGTTAATCAGTTCGAGTCATCTCGGAGAGAGGTCTATAAAGTTTCCTCTTTAGCCTTCTCTTTTTTACTGTTACCTTAGGACTTTCAAAGAAACTCCACAACCAAGCATATAAAATTTGTATATTTCTTTATATTTGCATCTATATATATATATATATATATATATATATATATATATATATATATATATATATATATATATATATATATATATATAAACCTAAAGAAGTAAATGAAATGCAGATTCCGAGCTAATTTTAAAAATCTTCGTTATCCTCCCTGCAAGTATGACATATTTAAGAAGCTTCGTGAAATATAGCTTCTTCGTCCTCCCAATACTCAAAATTCCCTTGAATCCCCAAATATCCTCCGTTTCTCTTTCCCTCAACCTTCATCTACATCTTCCACGTTAATTTTAAATACACCTCATCACTGCATTCACGTTCTTGTAAAGAAAATAAAACAAAAAAGCCTTGCCATCCAAACCCACTCATGTGCATTCCATAAACTACAGTCATTGTCCATACATGTATGCAAAATAGACAGAAGAAGCTTTTTGTGTCCGTAATAAACATCAATGTATACAAGAATAACACACATCGTTTGTTTATATGCAATTATAACACACATCGTTTGTTTATACACATCCAAGCTGGCTTATGTCATTGATTCGGAACGCTTCCTGTTCCATTCTTTTGGCGGTGTTCAAGTAACTGTTCACAAATGTTCTCTTTCGAAATCCCCGTTCTCTTTACTTATCTCCTCTCTCCATCGACAACTTCAATATTAATGCAGATATATTCTCTTTTAACCCTACTAACATACCTCTCATTAAGTACAAAAAAATAAAACTTTCAGCTAATTATCTACTTTCCCTAATAATAGGATTCAAGGCCGATAATTATGTGCTTGACTCTTATACAAACCTTTTCCTATATGGAAACTTATTTCCTGAAGATGCTTTTCTGAGTATCAATGAAATTATGGAAATCTGCATTTTTTATACCTCCTGTCGGTTATTTGATATATATATATATATATATATATATATATATATATATTAATCGGATAAAGAGTAACATTAGCCATCAATATAATTAAAATATTTCATAAATAACAAGATGAGACCGTCGTATCAAACAATAACAATTTTATCACTAAATGGACGGATTATTTGCTCCGGAGTACAGAGATGGACAGTTGCAAACTTGATACAGGTACAGGAATATAATTTTGCCAGGGATTCGATGTTTATGTTATTATGCAACATAAGTAACAGGATAACAATTATAAGGTCATTGGATATATTCACGTGAGAGTATGGATGAATATTCCTAGCAGGGAAAAGGAAAGATGTGATTACAAGCACCTTTGCATTTATTTATCAAGGCCTCATTCAAGGATATAAACATGTTGAAAGGAAACTGTAAGAAAGTGGGGAAGAACCAAAATTTATTACATAATTATTTGTATATTTAGAGATTTTATAGAAGCAAATAAGTAATAAATGGATCAATGCAGGATAATCAAGAGTTGCTAATAAACCTCGGGAGCGATGCATAAGGTTTTTATCACCAACCATCTCAAAAGGACCTAAAAGAAAATTTTATTTTTACAGCAATCTTTCTTCGTGCTCTGCGGCGTCTACTCAAAATCATCCTGTCAAAACCAGCTACTTATAAATCCTATGTAGAGACTGCCATCCTAGAACAAGCATGATAGGAATCAAGTGTTCGAATAATGTAAGATTAATTTAATATTCGTCGTTGTAGTAAATGAAGTGCTTCATCCATGCACAGAGACTGCAATCAAATGGTTTAGGAGAGTAGTGAGTAATTCCTTATGCATTCTAGGCAATTATCTCACAGGAACATTGTTGGGTGCGTTTGCTTTGCATCTTTCCCGCGGTTTAGTGGTAACCCTCGGTTATTCGCCATTGGACCATTTATTACTTATTTACTCTCTAAAATAACTGAATATCTAAGTAATTATATACGATATCTGCAGAGCTTTTCCCCACTGTTTTCTCTCAACTTGTTTATTCTTTTAATGATGCCTTGATAGATAAAGGTGAATAACCTATAAACGTTCAGGAAACACAAACTCCAGGCGATTTCTCCGTTTAAGTTTTGTCTGATTTTATCTCTTCAGAGAAGAACAAAAAAGAAACCAATGAGAGCACATTGCAAAGGAAGATTTTGATAAAAAGGAAACCAAAGCCGGCTTAAAGAGAGAATATTCAAAATACTTTATGGAAATATTCATAGAACTTTTTTAACCATATATATGCTTGTTTATTTTATATGTGTGACAATAAACAAATATATGTAAAGCTTGTTTTGGGACATTGTTTTACATCTTATTCGTAACTTTTTTATGTATATCACATTTGGATCTAAGCTACCGTTCGCTATAACATATGTATGGTAGCCCCCATAACCCAGTTTCCACTTAAAATACCGCCATATGAGGACAAGCGCCAATGTGGTTCCTCTTACAGGAGCTGCCAAGTGTAGGCCATGAATGGTCTTTTGCAGTCTCCTTCTTTTCTTTTCTTATGTTCTTATGTTCTTTGCGTATGGTAGAAAGTGGTATTTTTTCTCAACTAACTCGGAACTCGCGTACATGTAAGTAGAATGTGTCATAGTTTAAATTATTTTGAAGATATTTAATAAATATCAAATGTAGCTTCGTAACCCAGTGTTTCTAAGAGCACAAAACGCTCAATCCAGAATTTGCGCGGCAATAAATTGAGATTATTATATTTATGTCGGTAAGATACTTTTGTAAGTGTGTATGGATTGTTTTTTTCCTGCGCGAGAAAATTATTTTACAACAATATATATTTAAATATTTCTTTTCAGTTTTAAACCATTTATAGTTCTATTTTTTTAGGATAATGAATTGTTTTTAGAAGACAACATACGCAACCCTTCGTTTTACAATGGTAATATTAAAAGAAAAATGGTTTGTACGGTTTGTTGCTGCTTCTGGATCAAAATATTTGTTGTCCAAAATTAGTTATACGGATTAAATTATAGTATCATTTTTCTTAGAAGTGTTTAGTATGCGATTACCGGATTGGTTGGCTAAATGCACACTTATATGTTAAGGTTGTACTGAAAAGTAACATTTTACAGGATATTTTATCTCCTAAACGAAATTGAATTAATGGCCTTACTTTTTTTCTATTCGTTTATTGCCCCTTACACGTACAGATGTAAATATTTACATATGTATGGTTAAGGAAGATGTGTGAATTATCTTATAATGCATCTTGAATTTTGCCCGAATGCATTATTTGTCTCCTTTCTCCCATCATAAACCTTTCGCATTTAATGTCTTTCGGTGACATTCTTGCTCGGCAGATGGCGTTGCTCCCTGACTCGTTCCTCCCCACAAGGCAAAATGAATTGACAAAGCCATTCCTTAAAAAAAGTATATACTGAATTATGTTAAAATAATATATACGGATAGCACGAATGAGCAATAATTGTCCAACAGCAAACACGTGAAAATATAATATTGTGGGTAAAAAGAAAAATAGCAAAGGATGGAAGCGAAAACCCTTATACATACTTTCAATAGTAAGCGAATGATTTGCCTTGGAAGGAGAACGCTATTTAAATCTAATCCGACCTAGGCAAAATAGGGAACGTAAATAAACGACTGTATATCAAAGTGGGATATCAGAGTAACTGTAATTATATTGACGCACACAAGTTGTTTGGGGGGTTTACAAATTAATGGGGCCTAAGTAAAGAGAAGGCTTCATGGAAATGTATAATATAGAACAGTTTTGTCAACCTCGCGGTCCACAATACTTCACCGCCCGCTATTGCATTTCTATGCACTAGCTTAAGTCATTATTAATTTAATTGACGTAATATTCGTTAATGAAATCACTCATTAATATATATTCTAATCATACAGAATATGTATGGCTAACTATTTATAGCATTTTTATTAAAATTGTTTGAATATCTCCTAGATCAGTTTGTTTTGATATTATTTCGTGGTTTTTAGTCCCCTACAATGCAACATTACCGATTTATTTACTAAGTGGCAACTCTTATATATTCCTTTTTGGCCATTAATGTTTCATTAATAATTATTTTAGAGGATAAAATAATAACATTTTTGAGATTCTGTTCGACGGCCACATTTCTCGAGAACGTATGGACACGCCTGGGAGTGACCCATTTCAAGCCATGTGGCTGTCGAGAGGCTGTCGAGCTGAGTTTGCGTCTGGCATAATTAGCGTTTTCCTATGCCTCTTTGCTTCCTATTTAATATACATAAGTTAAATTACTTAACCTAACCCAACCTAAAATACCTAACATAATCGACCTAACATAACCTTACCTAACCTACCTAATCAATCCTACGTAACCTAAAATGCCTAACCTAACCTAAAATACCTAGCCTAACGTATCTGACCTAACATAACCAACCTAGCTTACCTAACCTAACCTAACTTAACCTACCTAACCTAGCCTGCTTAACCCTCCCCAATCCTCATTTAGCGATAGGAATATGCGGATATGAGTGATCCTTACGGGGCACTAATACTCCAGTACTCCGTTGGCAGGGTTCAAGGATGAGAGTGGGTATGTTGTGGTGTGAAGGTGGAAAGAGAAATGACAGTGGTGTTTTGTATGTGCATGATGATGCGCCGGGAGCTACTTAGCCTCACGGCAGTGACTATCAGCGTATTCCCCGATGGGCGATCACCTCGTGACGTCGCTGAAAGTTAGTGTCCCCGCTCGAAGGGATTGAATTCCCGCTTTGACGTCAGAAATCGGACGGTCGTATCCACTATAATTAAACTGCAACTTAAAACTAAGTTTACATCTGTGTTTGTTTATACATTTGTGATGGGTTGAGTTAGGTTATTTAATATAAAATTAGTCTACCGAACCTGCTTAGCCCAGCCTGAACCTTTAAAAAAATGTGGGGGGGGGAAGTAAACCAGGACCCCTCGGCGTTTAATTGAACGAGTGTATCATGAGACCGCCAAAAGCCGAGTCTCAGCCACGTGGCTGGCGCGTTCCCGCGTCTGCGAGAAATGCGGCGATCGAACAGAAAAAAAAAGCCATTTATGAAATGGTACTTATTAACATTCAGCGAAAATAAAGCATAATTAAGTTAGTATTCCTAATTTTATTCGTACTTGCTAAGTCAATTTTGTTGAAATGCCTAAGTTAGTATTTCCAATACTCATTCCCTCTTATGAAGGTAAATAATACCTTCACGAAGGCCAATAATGAAGATATGGGTACTTATCATCAAAACATAAATACGTAGCTGTGGATTAATGAATTGGCAATATTGAAAAACTTGTTTCTGGGAAAAGATATGAAATTCCAAGCCAACGAAAGTAAGCTTCATGTATTGATATTTATTTCTGCTAAATGTGCAAATAAATTAAGCAATGAAATTAATATATATATCATTTAAATTAAGTAGCTTTGATATACCTTTAAATATTATATTCTTTTATAGAATAGAAGTCACGTTGCAAACAAATTGCGAGCTCAACTTATTTGAGTACGGCCATCTCAACTTTGCAATGTTTGTTATCAGTTTGGTCCTAACCAGTAGGATAATTTTTTTGATAACGGTAATAATATTCTAGCTTTTGAAGAATAAATAGGCAGTTCATCACTTGAAAATTGCGCCCGATATTTCAAGAAATATTTATAGAAGTGGCCCTGTCTATTCGTGCAGTGGGATTTCACGCGAAATAATTCTTCCATGAAACTTTCTCTGAATCCAAAGGGGAAAAGATACTCTCTTAAAAGATTAATTCCAAGACGTGACACAAATATGACGAATGTTTATCACTAATGAATCGCTCTAATTAACTATATGGTGTGTATTCATGAGGTCAGCAACACCATGGTACAAAGTTGAGCCACGCCCCTCATAGGAAAACTTGATGACCGACAAAGGGAAGAAAGAGAAATTCAATCGAAAGAATTCCTCTTAGTTTTAGGCCCTTAATACAGTGTCCCAAAAGTCACCATGCAGGAAAACAATTTTAAGCCCCATGGCCTATATGTAATCTCTATGCGAACAAATTTCGTGGTCAAGGATTTATGAATACCATAAACCATACGTTGAGACCATATTGACAAATTCACCAACCAGGTAACTTTCTCTTGTTGGAACAATTAGCTATATATCGCGACTTTTGGGGCACACCCTGTATTTGCTCTTCACATGCGGACTGATTAAATACAGGCCACGTTAGGTTAGGTTGTCTTCCTCAAAGAATCACAATTTCTTATACTCAGCAGCGGAAAATGTCCTGCCATTTTAATAAATAATGTAAAATAAATATGCAGTGTACTTGTATAATAACTTAAAAGTATCAAATTGAAATATAAAATAAATAAATTACTACTAAAATATCCTTAGTAAAGTCTTTAAAAAAAGGATTTTATAAATTTTCACTTTTAAAGTGATAAAAGAAAAAATATCCATTGAATTGGGATGCGTCCGTCCCCTGGGTCACAGTGATGGGGTGCAAGATCAGTCAGTCCCCAAAGTCCGTTTTTGACACTCACGAATCGGTGCCCGTTTACCTCCGGGTCTGTCGTAAGAGTCAACTAAGCCATGATATGGCCGATATTCTGGAAAGCCGCTTCCCAATACCTCCATTTCCAGCGACTGGATCAACTTATTGGCGTCGATGCGTGTCACTCGCGTTTCTTGTTGGAGAATGGTAAGAGTGAATTATTATTTTGGAAGAGAAGAAGGACGAAAATGGAAAGTTGTGGTGGGAGAGTTTGATTTTCTTTTAACGTCCATTAGCCGTTTCTGCGTTGGGAAATTCTGGATTTTTTATTTAGTGAGATAAAACTGGTCTTTGCCTTAGCCAGGGTGCGCGGGGCCCGCCCGTACGTAGACGGGGTAGGAGCTTCTCGAATTTTAAACTCTGTGGAGGACCTCCGTTTTGAGAAGGAACCTTTATAAGGAAAGTTTTCCCTTCTTTCCTCCCCCAACGTTTCGTCATCTCCTCTTTCTATCTCCCTTTGTTCCCCGAGTCTCTTTCCTTCGCTTTCCTTTTTGGCACGGATGATCATCGGATCCGAGTTCCTCCTTCCAATGTCCACCCGGGAGATGGGTAAGATGGATCCCATGCGCCGATGCCCGGCATTGGTAAGTAGCTTGTTCGGAGGTGGGGCCCGAAGGTGGGTGGGAAGAGACAAGCTACGGTAATGGGGGACCTTACTGGTGGAAGGAAGAACGAAGTAAGGATGTCTTTCTGGGTGAACGGAGGGCTTGGTGCTGGGAGGACCTGCGTTCTGGGAGAGGAAAAGAGCTTTAGGAATATTCTTCGAACGTTCCTCTTTCGACTGTCGGAAAGAGGACAAAAAGGATGCCAGAGGATTGAAAGGTCGTTTCGAGCCTTTAGATTGTGAAGTAAATGTAGGCTTGAAATTTAAGGTTGGCAGCTGGGATTGAAAGACTGAAGTTGATGGGGTTGTTTCCCTACCGGGGATGTAAACAGGTCCTCTCGTTTCGTAGAAACGAAAGAAAGAGGATTCGGATTCTCCTTCATCTTTGTTACCTTGTCCTTCATCAAATGGAGGGGGTCCATTTGGGGGTCTAGGGTAATATCGATGCTGGGCATACAAATCTGAATACTGGGTCTCGACGAATGGTGGTAAAGGATGTCGTGAAGGAGAATTATGGAAAGGGGAAGAGGTTTTGAGTGAGTTTTCATCCTTTGTTTTGATTGACGGTGGTTTAAGGAGGGTTGGAGGCAACATGTGATGAAATCCTTGCGAATTCGGAGGTTTAAATGAATGAGGAGGAGTAAAACTATAATGTTTGTATGTAAGAGAGTTACTTCCCCCGTGGTTATCGAGATTTGTTGGTCTCCTTAAAGAGTGTGACAACGTGTCTGCTTCAGCAACGAGAGACGGTTTTTGTGTGTTTTTGCCATGAGGTTCAAGGTCTTCTGAGTGCTGGGCTTCGTTAAAGGTATGCGGTTGGCTCGACGCTTCCATATCTCCTCTATTCGGCAAAGAAGACTCCATGATCGATGTTCCTTGGTAGTTTTCTATAGTGTCTTTTTCATTGACAGAGTCAAAGTAGATGTTAAGAGGAGTGTTGAACTTTATGGCCCTTGCTTTTTCTTTTGGAGGAACTTCCCCTAGTACAACTCCATTGTAGGATAAATCTTCTCCAATGTTTTTGCTATTTAGATCGTCATTTTCTTCCCTAAGAAAGGTGGGTTTTTCTGCTCCCAAAAGCTCGTCTGATTTACTCAGGGACACAAAGGCCATATCTGCGTTTGCTTTCTCCCATGCAATTACAGAACCATTTTGTTTGATGAATAATGATGGATGTTGATAATCCAGAAGAACTTTAACTCCTTCCGGAGTGTTCACGATATATTTCTGGAGGCCTGGTGTGCTTTGGCTATCAGTGTCTAACCTAGTATGAAGTTTCCTGCTCTGATCACCCGATAAATTCGTATAGTTTACTATGGAAATTGGTAGACGGTTTGGTATCGGTATATCTTCTTTTGTTTTAGTCAGATGAATCTTCTGCGCAAAATCCAGTTCAGAAATATCGCTATTCACCTTCTTCAATGGCTTGCCTCCAGAAGTGTCCAATTTCTGAGCCGAGACTTTGGTCGGGGTGGATGTTGTGTGGCTAAATTTCGACTCTGTATTTTCAGTGTTTTCCATGGCAGAGTTTGTCTTTTCAAGACGAGGCGCTGGAATGACGTTAACTGACTGCATTTTGGATACGATTATGGGTGGTATATTCTCAGTGCGCTGTTCTTGCGCAATAATGGAATGTTGAGATGGATGCAAATTTGGGGGAGGAGCTTTGATCCACGCGATATATTCTTCCTCGGTCATGGGATCAAGTAACGTTGCTGCTTCATCGTGCGTAGTATTATGAATCATCACATCCTCGCTGTGGAAATTCGGGACATGGGACAGTCGGGTTCTGCTCGGGTTCGGATGGGTGTCCCTCTGGATGGAGGTACTATTGTGGTGGACCAGGGAGACATGAATAACTGAAAACGTCGTTGAGGATTCAGTAGGTCGACTCGGTGGTGGAGAAATTGCTTTTGGAGGCTGGACTACGTGGGTTCGTATCTGCGGAGGATGAGGACGATGAGAAATGTGTAGTGGAGCTGTTTGGAAAGAGCTTCCGGATGTAGTAAAATTCGTAGGATTGGGTCCCAAACTTTGTTTTGAATTAGACGAGGGCAAGATTTGGACTCCATTCTGAAATAGAAAACACATTTGAGTTTTCTACTCTATTCAATCAATTGAAGTTGGTGAAAATAAGAAGAATTGAACACTTTTTAACAACATGATGGCTCTTATTATGTGAAAAAATCGAATAAAAGAAAGCGAAGAAGAAAGAATTACAGTGTATTCTTAGATATAAATTAGTCACCCGTAAATATTAAGGCTGGTGTATGTCATTCCTAAATATACATATATCCTGAATTCACTAAAAGCGTGAAGGTTGTCTGAATTCAAATTGATTACAAGCGAGTGATACCTGTATACTGTATTCGATGCCTGGCCAGGGTACAGGAAAGGGATGGAGGGTGAGCTCTCGTGGATTGCAATCTCCGGGAACCAGAGGGAAGACCATCGCTAACCCGGATTCCATAGTTAATCCCCTGTGGCAAAAGGACTGGCTGCAAGGAAAAAAAACACATTAATAACACGTACAAATGTACCTAAACTAATTTATTTACCCGTATATATATAAATATATATATATATATATATATATATATATATATATATATATATATATATATATATATATATATATATATATATGTGCGGCTAGGTAAGGGTAATAGTAAGAATTCCTTATTCCGTTAGAAAGGTCTCCTGGAAGTTCATCAGCCCGTTTCAGGAGCGCCGCTACGCCAGCCATGCAACTGGGGAACCATCCAGTCGTATGGGTGGCGCTCCTGAAGAGGGTTGTGGAACTTCCAGAGGACCTTTCTAGCGGGATAAGGAATTCTTACTATTACCCTTACCTAAAATTGTGCTTTAGTATAGATTTTATAGGCCTAAGAAGATGACCGTATTATGGTCGAAACGTCGCCACTAAATAAATAAAAAAGATGTCAGCAGTAATTTTCCTTACTTTGGGATTTTTGTTAAAATTTAAATTCAGACTCTCTAAAAGCAATTCTCATCACTATTTAAGAAGGGAATTTTTTTAAGTATTTGAGTAATAATTTCATCTTAGTTTGGTTATGACTTATGCATTTTGTATCAAAGTTCAGAAATAGATATAAGTATCGAAATTTTGTGAATTTTAAAAACCCAAAGAATTACAAAAGGTGAAGTTCAGATAATTTATTTTTATACATCTTCTTCTATAACTATATTTTAGCAACGTGATATTTTGAAAGGGGGGAAATTTAGTTTAGAGTTCCTTTTTAAAATTATTATAATTGGCGAAGTTCAGAAAATTGATAAAAATTTAACCATGGCGGCCTTTTTTTTAGATTTTAAATTTTAATCTTGGTAGCGAAGCGCAAGCTTCCCCCGTAGGGAAAAGTGGCGAAGCCATTGCCTGATATATTAATATATATATATATATATATATATATATATATATATATATATATATATATATATATATATATATATATATATATATATATATATATATATGCATCATACACGCTGATATAAAAGAATTTTTAGCTGACTTTTTCCCCTTGTTTATTCGTTTTTATGTTTATTTTTATTCCCCTCTGAATCACTCCTATACTTGAATCGACCTTTCCGAAGATGTACAAAGGTCGTTCAAACGCCTTGAAACTTAAGCACACAGAAATCCATATCCTAGACAAGTGTAGCAAAGAGAACCCTGTTCCAGACCATTCTGACTCACATGTTGCCACTACTGCTCATGATGGAGAGCTTGTCGATGGCCCATCGGTTAAATCCTGAGGAGAGCCACCCTCGAATTGACCCGTATGTGACCTGCAAGTTGTAGATGACAGACAGCGCCACGTGCAACACCACAATTGACACGGTTCGACTTCCCGCGTGCATCTTCTTCCCGGTTTCCCTGCAGAGATGATGATAATAACAATTTAATAATGTATTTATATGGTCCTCTTCAGAATAGTGAGCCCCCCGCGGAAGTTCTGTGTAGCACTGAGAGAAGGTTTGGCGGAAGAGGTATGTGTTCTAGCCGCCCGTGACGTCACTAAGAGACAGAAAGGAGCGAATACTGGTTGGCAACTCATTCCACTTCTTAGGAGCGTAGAATGATAAGATAAAATCACCTATACGCCACAAGTCTAATATACAAGTTTGTATTTTACACGGGCAGGATCACAGATCCTATAATTATAGGAATTACTGTCTCGCAAGGACCTTCTTTATATCAGATCATCTCCTTCCACCATCAGCATTTACTTATGACCTGACCTAGAATACGCAGAGGTGGTTCAAAGTCCTGCGAGTACCCCTTTCACCGTGTGTTCGTTTACCCCCCATCCCCCGATTCCGCGCCCTTGAATCTCTCCCCACCCCTGCTGACTCGCTGTGGTGTCAGTCTTTAAACCTTCGTTGGAAATTGATCCTTCGTCAGGCCTAACTAAACCTTCTTTTCCCCACAAAGGCGCTTTCCTGCCAAGTAAACCGATGGAGGAGGGGGCATTTTCGGCCTCTTTCTCCCCGTTTCACCTTCGGCTGGTAACCAAGAAACCAACCAGCGAGTAAGGTAGTACCCCTTCCGCCAAATTTCCCTCAAATAGACTCATGTACACATGGTACCTAGAAGAGCAGCCCGCACTCGGGGCCTCAGTCCCCCCACTCCCCAGCAGTCTCAAACAAGATTGAGATTACCTGGGATTTATTCTTTCTAAACATTTCCACCTTGCCTTAACCCATTTTCCCCTTTCTTCACAAGCCTCTTCTCACTTATTTTCTCGCTAATTTTGAAGGCTCATCGTTGACCAGCTTTCGTCCATTCACTCCTGATCAGAGCTGTCAGAGGGCGGGAGCGGGTTTACCCCTCTGTTTTGGCTGCGGTTGGGGTAGTGTTTTTTAACGTCCATTCTTTCAACCCGTTTCTCTTTCTATTCACCCGGTTTCTTTTTCTGATCTATTATTTTACGCAGCAGCAATATGATGGGGCTGACATATGGAAAAGTGTTTTCCCTTCCGTTGTACAGGAAACCAGTCTCAGAGGTTTGGACCCCATTAAAAGTTTCCCTATGCCTGCAATGTCGCCACTTTATAAGTGGCGACATTGCCAGCATAAGGAAACTTGTACCTTCGCTCCCTCCTCTCCCACAAGTGGTGATCAAAGGGGTCCGAATTTGGGGAGTCAAATGTAGTCTTGAAACTCAAAATTGATTATCCCAGAAAATTCCAAACGTTTTACCTTCTGATATTAAAAGCCCCATCCTATTATTCTGTCTTTATCCTATGTATATTAACTACCAGCTCTTTCACTACCAGGCTATTACCAGACGTCCAACGGACTACCTCTTGCGACACCCTCCATAGCAGGCGTCTTCAAAACCCTGCCGTTTGCTTATACTACGAGAGGGAACGAGCCGAGAAGGACTCTCGCCTCGTTCACTGGGTTCTGGCACTCACCGCGTCACGTCAATGGTCTCGTTCTTGCCATCTGATGCTACAAACATGATGTCGAAGCGGCCCTGAGTCGACACCGGGTCAGTACTTGGAGGGCCACCAGAATGCCAAATCTCGACCTTGAACTGATTTGCTGTAATTGAAAGGCATAAGTGAATCTCAAAGTAAGGGAAGCGAGGCGGCAAGGCGTGAATGTTAGGTAGAGTAGCATAAAAAAGCCAATATTATTAGTGGATGATTATAGCGGTGAAAAGTGATTGGATTTACTGAGATTAACGAGGGTGGTTACAAGAAAATAAAAAGGAAGAGGAATAGGAAAGATAGAAACAGCTGCAATGGAAAAATAATAAATTGGCAAAAATGGCAACAGTGTTTGCTTTATCAAATTCTTCTAAACAGAAACTTCGGCCATATTTATTATATAATTATGGCAAGGGCCCAATTTAACATATTTTCATCCTCGGCTCTACCATTTCGTGTCCACGGTGGTCTCGTAAATTCGTGTATTTAGGTCCCCATAATTCCTGCCCCCCTCTCTCTGTGTGAGGGAATCCCCACGTGGAAGATCTTTAGCAGAAAGGAACTCCCATGTGCAGCAGAAGGCCCGGCTAGGCCTAAAGTGGTAAGCATACCCCCCCCCCCTTCCACAAGCGGTAGCCTCGAATCGAGTCCCCCACGATTCACCTTTATGCGGGCTAAAAAAAGCTCTGCAAGAAGATTCGAGGCCCTTCGAGAGTAGAGCTGTTTCCCGCTAACCCCCAACTCCGGGGAGGGCCTCGGACATAAATAACGCTCGACTTCCCGGAAGAGACACAGAGTTGAGAAGTCTTGCCCAGAACCCAGAAGATTTCCCCATGGTTCCAAGTCAAGTGCTAGCCACAAAGCAAAGTGACAGCTGGGCTATTTTGTGTATTTGGAATTAGCCCCAGCCAGGAGGTAATTCCACTGAACGATCGCCCCGAGTGATTTTCCCGACTTCTTTCATCAACTCCTGTCGAAGCCCTCCTCATTTCGGGTAGCCGAAATACTCTCCCCTGGACCGGAAGTTACCCCTCTCCCCCTTTTAGTAACCCGATTGAGTTAATCCCCCCCCCCCCATTTAATTAGTCTCCTCCAGGAATACCTTAAGTTCTAACTTCATAGCCTGATTTATAACTACAATTCCCCCTTTCATTTACTGATGTGATTTTGCCCGTTAATTCTCTGAGGTAATTTTACCCATCAATTCTCTCATTATTTTTGTGTAAATAAAATTATATTTTGGGACATGCCTCTTTAAATAACCTTGAGCTTTGCCATTGTCCATAATTTACCTGACCTCGTTGCACTCTCTTGCTACTCAACCCATCTGAACTCGTGGTTTTCCGTCCCTTTTGTCAGTTCGCTTTCAAGTTATTGGTCCCTCCCTCATAGATATAATATGGTATTGATATAATGTAATGTCATACCACGACACTCTGTATCCTGAAAATTACCCCTTCCGGGCGATTATGACTATAAGAGATGAATGAGATCGTCCTTGTCTTTCAACTCTTCATCCTCACCATTCACTATTATTTCCGTTTTTATATCTTCCTCTCTCCTTATTTTATCACGTTTCCTCCTCTCTGCCATCAAGGAGCACGAAAGGACCTAAGTTCAGGAGGGAAGGCAAAGTATGAAGGAGAATTTTAATAATCGGAATTTCATTTCGAGTCATAACTTTTTTCTTGTTCTCCCAGACAAATTTGGTGGTAGAATTGAGAGTATGAAATTTAAAGGAAGTTTGAAGATAAAGAGTTTGAAATTAAAAAAAAAGAGTTTGAAATTGAAAAAAGGAGTTTGACGCTGAATTTGACTAAAAAATAAATAATGAGTTAATAACAGCACCGATGAAAATTTGACGACTGAGTGACTTATTTCAAATAACTACTTGTTGATACAAATTACATAGTTGCAGGGAGCCAGCAAGGACTACTTAGTCCACTCAAAGGCGAGTCCCATTCTATACCAATATACTAATAGTATTCCTTTGAACATTGTCGCCACGATGCTCACTCACGCGATATTAAATCCACAACAGGGCTCCGTATTTAAATGATATCATTATTCATAAAATAACTATCCATTTTGTTTTTAAAACTATTCACCCTACTACCATTTACTACCTCCGCGGGAAGTGCGTTCCATTTATCGATGATTTTAAAGGTGATAATTTTTAGCCATGTTCGTTTGAAACCTCCTCCGTCCTTTTAGTTTAAAACCGTTGTTACATGTGGTACCATAGTCATACTCCAAAAAAGATCATAATTTAAGTTTTCAAATTTATTTAGAATTTTGAATACTTTGATAAGCTCACCTCGCAATCGCCTGGTTTTGAGAGTCGGTAGTTTTATTATATTTAATCTTTCAATAAACGACTTATTTCTAATCGAAGGAATTAGTTTAGTTGCCCCTCGTTAAATTCTTTCCATTTTATTGTTGTTTACATGTGCATAAGGTGACCAGAATTGTATCTCGTATTCTAGGTGTGGCCTTACTAAACTTTTATATTGCGGTATGATTATATCAAATTAAACATAAAGGGGAAATTGTGATGATTGAGGCAGCTCAGAAGTTTGAATGATAAGTTTAGAGCAGTAGGCAGTTCGAAAGTGAGGTTTAAGAGAATGCAGTAGAATGTGAGGGGTGACTTAGAATAAAAAAATAGGATATATGGTGTTTTACGACTTATCTCTAGGACCTCCAGTGGCGTTCTGATTTTTTTAAAGTGGAACAGCTTTCTCCAGCTTGAGAAAAAGCCGTCCAACGCCCCCACACACTAAAGGGGGGTGTTGTAGGATGCACCCCTACCATCGCCACGCAGGACCAGGCCTGTACCCTAAACACCCAGCATTGCCCAAAGTTAGGGCTTTCAAGTGCTAGCTTCTCTCTCCATTCAAGGGGAAACCGCGAAGTCTCGCTTTCCTTAAAGGCTTAAACAATCAGAAGTGACCAAGTCTGAAAAAAATACGCAATGCTCCCAAGCCAAGAGAAGGATCTTCAAGACATGTTAAAATCAAAGACAGACAAAAGAGGGTAAATAGACGAAGAGACGGGGGGGGTAAATAACCCATTGGTTCGATAGATATTTCTAACAAAGCGATTCAAATTCTTACTCCAAAATTTATAATACGGCTTCTCGGCTTCAGTATATGTGACTGCTGATGTTTATTACTGCATTCTGTGTCATAGTTGACTATTTTAGACTATTCATGTTCTTTCTATTTATGTTTCTCCTTATTTATCTCTGCACTCTTTTTTTGTTCACTGTGTGAATTTGCCTTCGTTAGTTACACACTTTCCTTTTCCCAGCTTAAGAAAACTGATTTCAGATACTACACCATTTCTTTATCCTCCTTCCTTTTCACGGTGTCCAACCCGACCGGGAGTTTGGTTGCTGAAGATGTGTAGGCTTACCACAAAATGGTTCTGTGTCTCTGGTTACCAAAAACATCTGCCCTCTACCGGGAGACTGGTCGGCGTAGTAGCCCATGTTGCCGCACTCCTTGCAGGGGAAACAGTCGCCTTTCAGGAATGTTTCATAGTCTTTGCAGGGGAAGGCAGGAAACTTGCAGACGGGGATCACGGACTGCATGAAATACTTGTAACCACGTCTATGGTTGCACAGGTAACGCCCATCTCCCTTTTTAGCTGAAAATAATGGTAGATGGATATTATATCTTCCTCTTTCAACCCTTTTTGCCTCTTTTATTCCTCTATTTTTCCATCTCTTGTAGAACCCCCATCCCTACTTCTATGACTCTGACTTGAGTCTATACTCTAGAATTCGTATGTCCCCCTGTAAATAGGAACTATAGAAGGCCTTGAACTACCAAATCTCTTTCTCTCTTTACCATTTGAGGATGTTTCGCTCTTCTGTACTAACCCTGGCCATTCTTTCCTCCCCAGTCAATGGTCGGTAATTATATGGTCTACCGGGGTTCCAAAGTGCACATTTGTTCGTCCTTTTTACAGGGCCCCGGACTAACGTAATGGGGTTTATGGTCGATGCCCTTTTCAAGGTGTCCAAGCCTCTAACTCGACAGAGGGGACATTAACATTCCAAATTGGTCGGTGATTTGAAGAAACAAGCTCTAACAATGTGTTTGAGAGGCTTAAAAAAATAGGCGCTTTTTTAAGAATTCATGCGGTATTATTATTATTATGATTAGCAAATTCCACAGTGAATGTGAAATAAAAACCTTAAATTAATAAAATATTAAAACTATTATTGTGATAATTATTTAAGCAACCATCCAAAATTATTTGCAATTAACTTGTGTTTTATCAAAGCGTAACGTAGGTACGAACGAACAAGATAGGAAAGAACTAGCAGAATTATATTATTATTATTATCGGGCGATCTCTCTTAGAAAACTTTTGAACGCCGTTTCCTACCGAAAACTGTGTAATTAAGTGGTGTGAAAAAGTGTGGAAGATAGATGGACCGAGTACCAAATAAAGAGGGGTACAAGAGATCACGAAGATAATACCATTGCCGGGTCAATGAAGCCCAGACTCTTTTTAAGAATCGACAGAACAGAAACATTCAAACAATAAAGAAAATAACTTTTAAACAATAAAGAAAATATCTTTTAAACACTAAAGAAAATAACTTTTAAACAATAAAAACTTGTAAACAATAAAGAAAAGAACTTTTAAACAGTAAAGGAAAGAACTTTTAAACAATAAAGAAAATAATTTTTAAACAGTAAAGAAAATAAATTTTAAATAAGGAACTTTTAAATAATAAAGTAAAAACTTTTAAATAATAAAGAAAATAACTTTTAAACAATGAAGAAAATAACTTTTAAACAATAGAAAAAAGAACATTTTAACAATAAAGAAAAGAACTTTAAACAATGAAGAAAATAACTTTTAAACAATAAAGCAACTAACTTTTAAACAATAAGGAAAGAACCTTTAGACAATAAAGAACTTTCAAAAGCAAGAATCGTTAACAACTTTGGAGGTCGAAGAGGATTTTCCGAAATTTTAGAACCCAGAACTTACGCCACAATATATCTGAGACTCCACCCACGAAGAGGTTCTTACACCCCTTCTGCACTCTTCCTCCGTTGGGGTAATAGTCCACGTGCCCCATGGGATCGTATGCCCCGAGTCCCCCCCAAAAGAGGGAGTCAGCATTCGTATGGATGACGTCGACGAATTTGGCATCCGACGCATCCAGGCGCATGTTGGGTGGGAAGGACTCGAACAAGGGCCCAGCTGGATCCAGACCTGCGGGTGAGAGAGGTTCTTAGTGGATTCCTTGGGGGCGGGGGGGGGCACGGTAGGAACCCCGATCTCTTATGGAAATAAACGAGGAAGGGGAATCAAAAGATCCTCTTTGGAATTCAAAATGTCGCAACTTCAACTTCAAAATCTACTACTTTTCCTACAAAGTGTGGTAGGTGAGTATCAAAACCACACTGTCCCCCTTCCCCACCCCCATTATGCCCTATCAACCCCCAAAACACCGATTCTTCTCCCACGATGAACAGACCTTCATCGCGATTGTGTCGTAGATGGTGTAGCATCTCGTCCAGGTAGGGTTTACCCCTGAGGAGGTGGCTCCCCCATGCCCATCCCCTTTTGGTGATCTTATTTTTTTGTTTTTATTTGTTCTTGTTTTTTAAGCCTGTGTCTTAACCTTTTTTACTTTTTATCTTTATTATTTACATGTTTTTATTATTTAACTCACTAGTAGGCTGTAGTGTGAGTAGGGCGACTTTTGCCATAGTAGGCAGTCGCCAAATGGACTCTCTAAATAAAAAAAACGCCCCTTTCCCTCAAAAATCCCATCCATGTATACTTATACACAGTAACATCCGCTTCCTTCACGTTCGGATTCTTTACTTTCAAACACTCATTTACGCAATCGACCTACCTTCCTCATGGTCTTTCAAACATTCCTTGACACTCACCATCGTATATTCTCTTCGCTAGTCTAATCCTAACCATTCTCCTTATATCCACATACCACGCCAGAACATTCGAGTCACAACCTCATTCGCACCTTTCTTAGCACCTTATACATCTCGTGTTCAGTCTTTCCTCATTCTTCCCTTCGCACGATAAGTATCTCATTCAAGTTGTCCATTTGCATTACTCTCATCCGAGATCTTTCATTCTATTTCCATACTAAAGTCTCACTCCCATTCATCAATGTTGGCGCCAGCGTACCCCAAGGCAGCTTCGTGGCACCTTCCATACTCAAAATTTTACCATTCAAAAACTCTCTAACTTCCTGAAACTTTCATACCATTTAGATCCTAGTGGTCGCAATCTGCTTAATCTGTACCACTACCATTTACAATGCACTTGTTCAGGGATGACCCTACGAATTCGGATATCCCACACCCACACATCACAAAAACGCCCATTACCTTACTCTTTTTTCTTTACTTTTAGCCACATTCTCACACATACCCTGTCGAAGGTTTTGCTCATCCAATATAACAACATAGAACCCCTTCCTCGCCATTCACAATCAATCTCGCACCACTTTCTTTCAGTTTCAATGTTACTTTTCTCAGTACTCAATCTATAAAAGTAGTAAATAGCCATGGCATCTCAAAATACACTCAAATTTATTTTTTAAATTATTGTAAAATTATATGTATTTTTAATAAGGTTTCGGGAAGTTTCGTTTTTTTTTTTCGTAAATAATAATAATGAAATCATATTTGTTTGGGAAAGGAAAACGAAAAGATACTGGACGATATTTGACTAACTCGCACTTGCCTTGACTTCATTATAAAAAAAAATGCCAAACCTCAAAACGTGCTGCCAACTTGTCCGTTGTATTTCTTCTATTCACTTTTTTTTCCATTCAACCTTATACAATGGTAGTATCACAACATTTTTCTACTCCTCTTAGATTCTTCTACTATTAAATGCCTTACAACACAGCCAACACATACACCTATTCCATAGCACAATCATCACTACTTTTCGGCATCTCAGTAGTAAGAAATCAGATGTGTCGTAGCGGGCCGTTAATTTTACGGATTATTTTCGAATATTTTTTATTTATATAGAAATTCTTGCATGGTATAATACATTTAAGTTTGGGAACATAGTTAACAGTCAGTGCTACGTCCAAGAAGCACGGAATTTTTAATATACTGGAATTTGACAGTAGAATCGTCGTAAAAACCTTTATTTACATTCGGTGCTGCCTGCCCCAACTGTCAACGAACTTTCCGTACACAAATGGGATGCCCAGCCATCTCTGCCCGCCCACAAAGCGACGTCATCAATTCCCCCCACACCCCCTATCCCCACCAGCTGGATGACAACTATGGTCTTCATTGAAATCGATGGACAATAGACATTTCCGTTAGCCTAAATTGTCAATTTAAGTGTTTTTTTAAAAATGGGGCGAATTAAAGATAATCAAATTATAAAATTGGCTACTATACATGCGAGTACATGAATTTTATCGTAAGTACTTGGGATATAACAGTCGTATAGGCATTTTTTTATTGCTGAAATTCAAATTTAAACGGTGTTTATGTTGAGGTCAGGCTTAATTAGCCGTGTGAGCTTTAGGTTTTGTTTTCTTAGGTTTGTTTTGATGTTAAATTGCATTTGAGAAGATGTGTGTGGGGGGGGTGGGGGGGATTAGTGGCTATGTGTGAGATTTATGAAGTGCTGAAGAATGCAAGAGTTTATGAGTGTCGTTTGCCTGGGGTAATGAGCGAGAATGCATCTCTTAGCTAGAAGTTAGTGAGCTAAGGAGCATAATTGTGGGGATGAATCAGAGAGAGGTTGGTTAGGATATTAGTTATAGGTTATATAAGAGTGAGGATGATGTAGGACAGAGTGGAAGATGGCAATGAATGATGGCATGAATCTTAAATTAGTTAGGGACTGAAGGGTAGTGGGGCAGATGAAAAATATTGGTGCAAGTGGAACTAGGCCTAAGATTGCTTTGGAAGAAGTGAAAAATGAAAATGTAGGCGAATGTTGATAAAATAGATAGGTCGGGATAGGTTAAGTGGATGAGACAGAGGGACACGTTACATGTTAGTTTGTCTAATAGATCCAGTGCCCCGAGAGAGGAAGTGACTGGAAAAGATCCGACATGATTTAGATAATAGTCTGAATGAGAATGTGGCGGGAAGTTTGAATGACAATAAATGGGATGGAATTTGGTCTGAGGGAGTTATAAATAGGAGGCTGACTAGTGCTTGTGGTGGCAGATTCTCATTTTAGATATTTAGATAGGAAGTAAGTGCAAGTATATGCAGTGTGGGGACGGTATATGTGTTTTTATTTTTTTTAAATATATTTGTCGAATTCGGGTCACTTTCTCTTCGTGACAGGTTCTGTCCATCTCACTCGATGAACCCGCTTGTGGCCTCAATGGCAGCCTCCAGGCGACCTTGAGCCGGCTACAGGCCTTCGTCACTATCTCCCGTTTTAGGCCCTCAAAGGCCCTGGTATTCCTGGCCCCTCAGCTCGTCTTTCATGTTGCAGCGAGATTTGTTAGTCTCTCGTTCCACCGCACCCTACACAAAGAAGTCGAGTGGGTTGCAGTCAGGCGAGTTGAGAGGTCAAATGTCAAGTGCTGTGTAATCGAAGAAATTCTCAGACTGCCAGGTGTGGGTCTTGCGCCTGGTGTAGAAAGCTCAGAGTCTTGATGTCCACACAATTCAGGTCGATCCACTGCTTCAGCCCTTCGCTCAGAACATGGATGTGACCGTAGCTGTTCACCTTCTTGCCCTTAGGGAAGAAATGGAGTGGCATGGCGCCACCTTTACTGCTGATGACACTGAAGACCATGATTGTCGATGGAAATTTCATTCTGTATGACATTGAGCATGGCATTGGGTACAACAGCGAGATACATGCTGTTCTGGGAGTTGATCTTCTGGTCTTGGCAGAAATTCTTCTCGTTGGAGAACTGCCATGACATGTCTGGTTCCAACGGATGTTTCTCGGTGTGCTTGAGTCGCTTTTCCTGTAGGCCTTGGGCCGAAAATTTCCCTTCTTTATCTTGTATGAAAAGTAGTGAATGTCTCCATTCACCACCAGCTTGATGAGCTTTTCATCCACAATTTCCCGCTTGCACTGCCACGCATCCACTTTGTGGGATCATTGTTGATGATCTTTTGGATTTCAGCGACGAGTTCTGGCGTTCTGGTGGCATCAGACTGTCGATCATTGGGTTATCTCTCTGATGTCGCTACCTAGTCGAACCCTAAAAAATCTTCTAGCTCCTTTCCGACTTTTTTCCACCATCCTTCTGCTGACATTGAAACTCTAAGGTGGAATCCATGCCTCTTTCACAAATTGTGGGGTTCAAAATTATTTTGCCAAAAAATAAAGCAAGAATGGTTATTGTTTTTAAGAAAAAAAAGACTAACAACGAAGTTAAAAAAATAGTAGTTCAAATTTGTGAACGAATACCTTCCACACCCTGTAGATGAAAGGGTTTGAGGGCTATGCTGTCAGATGCTGGGGCATTGGATCTCTCTGAGTGGTATGAAGGGCTGGTGTCTGTTTGTGAGAGGGATGCAGTCGTGATCACGCATGCAGGAGTTAATGATGTTAAGAGAGTGAGTTCATGTGAGTTATGCGAGAGGTCTGCGAAGTTGATTGAAAAGTAAAAGAGAGCAAAATGAAAGGTGTGTCAGATATGCTTACGAGAATAATGTTGGGATGTAATTGATGTCTCGAGTAATTGGGTGCAAAATCGGTCATTGAGGTTCTCTAGGCAGTGTTTATAGATGCTAGAAATAAGACAAATAGGGTATTAGGCTTTATCAATAGAAATGTTGATTATAAAATTAAAGAAGCTATTTACATTCTATATAACTCATATGTTTGGTCACACTTGGAATATTGTATTCGGGCATGGTCACCATATCACAAGCAGGCCCTCAACATTCTGGAAGCAATACAGAGACCAACAACATAAATGATACCTTCCTTGAAACACTTTGAATATATGGATAGGTTGAGAGCATAGCAAGTTTTTATTTCAAATGAGGTACTTAAGGGATGATATGATCTAGATTTTTTAAATGTTTAAAAGAATTGATAAATTAAAAATGAGGAAGTTTTTCAAGCTAGAGACAGGTTATGGCTGGTGATCACTGCTTGATAAGGTAATTCAATGGATGCAGATTATGTCATGGTGGTGACTTTTGGGGTTTGGGGATACTCTCGCTGAGTTGACTTTGATAGGCCCTAGTGTCTCTTTTCACTCTTTATTTCTATGTTATGTTATTGTCGTAGAATGCCCCTTTTGATCTAAAGGGGCATTCTACGACAAAAGTAGTGTCAGGTCTGTAGGTTTTTATTAGAAAGAACCCAGCAGCGTCTAATTAAGGGAGAGCCAACACGTAAAGGAATACCAGGAATAAGGGAATAATTGACGAGATGAAAATTGGTAAAGTTAGGGGTGGAAACAATCTGAAGGTAATTGTTAGGCCAAGTGATAAATTTGTTGTCGGGGTAGTATTACAATCAGCATAGTAGTGGGATTAAGGGTAAGTTAGGCTGCGCGCTACCTTGTGAGTGGCGGCATAAGTACCTGAGAGTACAGCAAGGAAAAATCGACGGACAAACACAAAATGGATCCGGTCGAAAGACTCAACCAACAAGCCCAAATTCTGGGACTTGAAGGCGAGGATATGGATGCCTACGTCCTGTCAGAATTGAGAATAAAGAGAAGAAGAAGAAATAATACAGTTTGATAAAGAAATTGGAGACGCGTTTCTCACAGGCTCGAAGGCCAGCGGGAGCCGAGGTAAGACTTGCTGAGAAAAACCGTTGGAATAAGAACCCTCCTGCGCCCCGTACACAACCCCCCCCCCTCCTACCCCTACCCCAGTGGGGTGACGAGGTATAAATAACAAACACTTGGGAAAAACAACGTAGAATACGTGAGTCGCCAGGCTACGAAGTCCCCGGCGATAGAGGCCGGGCTACCAAGACTGGACAGGTAGAATACGTGAGTCGCTAGGCTACGAAGTCCCCTGCAAGGGAGGCAGGGTTACCAAGGGGGCTGAGAAGCAGCTCATCCTCGAGCTAGTCCCTGGTTATCAAACCGAACGTTAAGTTAACTTGTTCAAGTTCAACTTACTCTCGTCAGAGAGACTCCTTCTATCCTGGTGCATCCTAAAGCCCAGAGATAGTCCTCGCCCATGGAGAATTGCGTAACAAAGGAGAAAAGCTCCCCTCAAGCCCGGTACCCGGTGGTCACACCGAACTCTAAGTTAACTTGGTTTTAGAACCAAGCTCAACTTACTCTCGCCAGATTGTTCTCTCCCTTGAAGACCACCCCATTGAATACCGTGTGGACCCCCATCTTCTACACTCGACAAAGTACCTTGTGATCTCGACCACCTCCAACAAACTGGTCGAAGCAGGCGTCAAAGGACCCACCAGATTCCTGTGGTGTCTGGGCTCATTGAGTTCAAGGTCAAACTCAAACCCGCCGCCAGAGCAACCAAGGTATTTAAACTCCAGCAGAGACAATTAGCCTATTTCTTGTATATTGAAGTGAGTATCGAATTAGCCAATATTAGAGGGTCAAGTTAATTGAAGTCATTTTTGTGTAGTAAATTGTTAAATTTAAAATATAAGTTTATTTTTGGATAATTCCTGTGCGTTTCTTTATATCCTTACGTGTTGAAGCGGCTCTTCCTTAAAACAACAAAATTCGCACTCTTAGGTCAAAGCCTACTTCATCAAAGAAGTATATCATGATCAAAAGGGGCATTCTACGACAGTTATGATTATGTCTTCAATTCAAGCTGTCTTTCAAATTTTCAGACCTCTCACAGCATTAATAAGCTTTTGTATGTTTTTCTCTGTTTTGATTTCTTCCTTTCAGAATAACTTCTTTTTCCCATCTGCATCGTCATTCATCTTCCTGTGTTCTCATCTGGATCGTCATTCATCTTCCTGTTTCCATTTGGATACTCATTCATCTTCCGCCACAATTCTTCCTAAGGTGCATTCTTGCTATGGCTAATCACTCGTTTCACTTTCCTTACGGCTTCGTATATAAATTCCTCCGCATTTCCCTTACATTTCCATCTGCACTATTAAGTATTTGCAGGTACGCCTCCATTTTTTGCTATTTATTGCAAGTTTCAAATCGTCATTCTATCATTCAAATATTTGCTTCCTCTTTCACTTAACAGTAGGAAGTTGTCTCTTAGCAGAGATTCTCTATTTTATGAATACCTCATTTGTGTGGGTGGTACTAGTTTTTGGTGGACTAAACGGTCAATGGTAGCGCTTTTGTGATGCGAGAGTAATAATAATGAATCTTTGGGCTACATCTGTAGATAAGTGTGAACCACAAGCTCCAAATGTTGATAATTTCACTCATCAACATTATATGGGTTCTTTCTTAGAGTTTTAAACCCTATGTCTCTCACTAATGGGTTTATTCAGGTAAAATTATACAGGCATACCTTTGGTCTCTGGCCTATGGAATATCCAGCTCTAGTAACGGGCTTTTGGTCTAAAAAAAAATTAAAATGTTTCCAGTACATTTTTTTCCTAAACTTCCCCATTTGTAATTCGTTTTTTTTTATTTTTCACATAATTTGATGATCATATTTATTTTCAAAAGGTGTAATTTTCTTTTTAAAAAATTGAATAATATTATATAAAAACATGGTCATTCTCAAACTTTAATTTTTTTTAAGGAAATATCCGGAAATTTTGCATAGTTAAAATATAATGTTGGGATTACAATGCACGTTTGTATTTATAAATATCGGTGCACTTGTATATCGAGGCATACAATTGCTTTCTTCTCTTAGACTTTTTAATTTTACTTATGTACTTCTTGAATTTTGGCTGACTGGCTTTGGCTGTGAGTCGTCGAAAACAAGTCGTTAGAGATCTTTAATTCCCCCAAAGTTATACTCCAACATGATACCCTCGAACAAAGTAGTCCAATAAGAGACTCCAATAAGATACCGCCGCCCAATAAGATTCCAAACAGATATCCCCCAATAAGACTCCAAACATATCCCCCCCCCCAATAAGAGACTCCAACGATGCCGTTCTCATTTCAAAGTTTGTACAAGGAACAATTGAAAGGAGTGCTAATGGGTGGGGCGGGAATGGGGTAGGAGTTGAAGGTGTCCTGCAGCCCGATTACCTGATATCCTCCCGACGCTTCCTTCCAGTCGCTGCCCAGCATACCCCGACACGTGTGCTCCCAGCGAAAAACCCACCAGGTGCACATCGTCCAGAGACATGTTCGTGACCTGATGCGCCAACTTCAGGAACAAGGCCACCTGCAACAATAACAAGGACACTTAACTTTGTTTTGCTTTTAATGAAGAAACCAAACTAGTGTAACCAATGAGGGGTCTTCCACTTAAAACAGAAAGAAAGAAGTTGCAGACGGATGAAGAAAGATGAGTAATAAAAAAAGAAGAGGAAGAGTAATAAAGTCAACACCCTTAACGAATTTTCCCGAATATATTCGGGACTCGAACAAAAATTGGATATTTATTAACTTTTCCGAGATATTACGTTTGATGAATCATTTCTGTTAACTTTGTTGACAATAAAAAGACCACCCCAACCAATCCAAATAGTACAGAGGGGAGGGGAGAGCATAAACCTCTCCAAATTAAGATCGTACGAGATGAGGTACTCATAAATACGCCCCCCCCCCTCCCAATGGTACACCAAATTGGCAAAAAAGAGTGGGAAAAGTGAACGATAAAGGTTAATAATTAAGACAATAGAAAAAAAACGAAAATGTGAAATGAGGGATAAGAAAAAAAAGAAAGATTGAAAAAAATATGATCAGAAATACACTAAAAAGAAGTGCTTTGCGGCCTACGAAGTTATGAGAACTTCGTGTAGAAAGTGATGAAGTTAGGGGAATTAAAATGCGTAAAAGATATTTAGCCGATTTAGAATACTGAGTATATATATATACTATCCACACATTTTCACTTTCCCTAACCTCTCCAGCTTGTTTAAGGACCAATCCTCCAAGCTCCTTAGCAGAGATAGCCTCGTTGCTTTTTTATTTTCCTACGAGAGTTCGTCAAATTCTTCGAGGTTTAGGTCGAAAGGACCGATGGCGAGGGGTGACTGGTCAACAGGACCGATGGCGAAGGGTGACTGGTCAAAAAGACCGATGGAGAGGGGTGACTGGTCAAGAGGACCGATGGCGAAAGGTGACTGGTAAATAGGACCGATGGCAAAAGGTGACTGGTCAAAAGGACCGATGGCGAAAGGTGACTGGTCAAGAGGACCAATGGCGAAAGGTGACTGGTCAAAAGGACCGATGGCGAAACGTGACTGGTCAAAAGGACCAATGACGATGGGTTACTGGTCAAAAGGACTGATGGCGAGGGGGTGACTGATCAAAAAGACCGATAGCAGAAGTGCTTGATCAAAAGGACCGATGGCAGGAGTGATTGATCAAAAGGACCGATGGCGAGGGTGACTGATCAAAAGGACCGATGACAAAAGGTGACTGATCAAAAGGACCGATGAAATAATCAGTTTTTACCTCACGAAATGTTAAAATCGATGCCTCCCAGCGGTATTCAATGCGTCGTGAAGAAATCGGGATCTTCATTATTTGATTCCAAAGCGTAGATTTTGAGTTATAAGGATTTTCCCAATAACTTTCGAGCGACAACAATTTAATTTATTCATTTATTACTCCAAAGTCAAGATTTTGAGAGAAATAAACACCCATTTATTCATTATTTCTTTCATTCATTTAATACTCCAAATAACCCCAAAACACCCGATCCATAACACATTGGAATCCCTGGGAAATATCGCTTTTAGTGTTGGGACTAAAATTGTCCTCTCGAATTATCTCAATTAATGATCTGTCAACACATCGTGACAAGTTTCTTACCTGCGCCCCAACCAATCGGGAGTTACTCGCTGCCCTCACGTAATTTGGAGTCATTGCGCCGTCCTCCCACTGCACGCAAATCACATTCACATCCTCCTGGTACATAAATAATAAAAAAAATAATATGTTAACGACTATTCTCGTATTGACTCAACGATAACTGATGTGTTATTTTTTTTATTTGCACAATTTGCTAAAACTGCTTGTAGTTATCAACGCCAAGGTCGAGACATGGAATGAAAGCACACACCTCAGTTCCGATTGAAGTATGTGCATAAGAAGAGAATTAAGGTCAAGACTCATTGTGGTATAAAAATGAAAGTGACTTCCACACCCATTAAGGAACCAGACCTTTTGCTTGTTTACTAATTTCCCTTATGTCTATATTTGATATCTTGATTAATTTCATAGCTTAAAAAAAAGGTCAACAGAATTTAGTCGCGTGCTCTCAATTATTCTGACTTATGACCTTCTGACCTTCAAAACTTTCAACAAGTGAGGCAATCCGACCCATAGTTAGTTTTATTTTAATAATTCTACGACTACCCTTGAGAGGACCTTGGAAATTATATCACTCGAAAGAGAAGGTAAAACAACATAAGGGTTTCGAATTTCGTTAGAATCGGCCGAATAGTTACGATGTTATTTGTTAAAATCTCATTGAAATGTAAAATGGTTCTCATCCGACCCCCCAACCGACCTATGGACCCACATAATAACTAATAGAGTCGCGTGCACGCGACTAAAATAAATAGGACATCGTTATTGACTATCTTCAATGATATGCCGTTTAATTCCAACAGCTTAGAACCCTAATATTTTCTTACTAATCTCCTAAACTTCGAAAGCATCAATGATCACATCACTGAAACTTCAACGACTTTTACAAGCACTAATTTTGAAAGTATGGAGTAATTTTAAATACTTTAATAATTAATTACCATTTTGAGGAAGGTATCTCTCATCTCGCGGACCCACACTCGAAAGCAGGAGGATCCGAACCCGTGTATTATGACCTTGGTCTTTCTGGTAGGAAGGAAATTGGAGTTACGAAAAGTTGAGGCGTTGTTATATGAGAGATACTGCTCCCTGGTCGGATTCTCCTTTGTGTGCAGCAGAAACATCGTGTTGACCTGAGGAAAAGACATCATCAGGATAAAATTTAACAAATTCGAAGGGTCACTTGAAATTCTTCCTCCCCAGAAATCATCAGGAAGGAGGACGTTCATTAGCCTAAACATGGCGGTTTACAAACACATTTATTCTTTAGTATAAAGTCTAGATATAACGTTCGTTAGGCTAGGTTTTATTGCAGTCGTAAGCTAAAGAGTGAAGTAACGAAGTAAAATTACTTAAGTACTGTACTCAAGTAACTTTGTTATACCTTTTATTCCCTAAAGAGTATTCATCAATTTCAGTAGTTTAACTTCTACTTACGTATTTTTCCTTGGATTACTTTCACTTCATTACTTCATTACTTCGTTACTTCTCAGTTAATTTGGGCCAATCACATTAATAGAAGTAAAGTCAGACGATGACCAATCACAAGCGTGTACTCTGGTTTGAACCAATCATAAGCGCTTGTTTATGTTTGGACCAATCACATGCATCCTTTCATAACCGATAGACAATTCGTTTGTCTCTCCCGCTTTCCCGCCTGAGACAGGGCGTCAGTTTATTAAATTATTATTCACTGTCCTAGACTCCTAGCGTGCTGCCGCGCCATTATTGGACCATCAAGAGTTCTGCTCTTTCTTTTGAATAAAGGGATATTTACAGCTTGATTCTTACGTCCATTTTAACTAAATTCCAATATATAAGGGTTAGTACAGCGGGTATAAATGGGTTTACTGTACAGTATCCTAAATAGTCTGAGGTGATGGGTACTATATTATTTGACGCTTCCTTTTGCTTTAACTACTTGAATACTTCATGAATAAGATACTTTATTACTTTTACTTAAGTGCATTAAAGGCTCGGGACTTTTACTTGTAGTTTGAGTAAATTTTTGTCAGAATAACATACTTTTACTTAACTATCAAAGCAGGGTACTTTTTAAACACTGCAACTAAAGTCATGGAAAGACTTCAGTTTAAGGCGTTAACACTAGAAGGCAAGTCACATTCTTGTTTCTCTCCATGTGAGTGATTTTAATGAAATATACTTGTCAATCTTAAGTGCTCAAGATCGAGCGCACAAATTATATAGAAAAATGGAAAAGCACGAAATCTCTGGGTCCAGATCAAATTCATTTAAAGCATATAAAAGAGCTAATAAATGAGATCATAGCGTCACTTACCAAAGTTTTTAGCACATTTTAAAAAATGACAGTATTGTTTCTGAAAACATTAATTTAGCAAATGTTACAACAATTTTTAAAAAGGTAGAGAAGAGTAATCACACAATTTATAGGCTTATTACCTTAAGGTCGATTGTCAGTAAACTTTTGGAGTCAATCGTGCAAGACAAAATCGTGGATCACTTGGATAAACAATTTAATTTAACTGAGCCAACACAGATTCACGAGATGTCCGTCTTGTTTAACAAATTTATTAAAGATTTTTACGATATGACTGAAAAATATGATCGTTATAAAGCCGTAGGCATTATTTATCTTTATTTTATCAAGGTCTGCTGACCAAAGTCGTGTGCTCTCACTTATCCTGATTTAGACCTTACGACCTTCAAAACCTTCAATAATTCCAGGGATAACCTTGGGAAGACCTTAGTAATTATATCATTCGAAAGAGAATGTAAAACAACATAAGGATTTCAAATTTCGTTAGAATCGGCCGAATAGTTACAATGTTATTACCAGAACAATAAAAAGCAAAACGGGGACCAACGGACAGACCAACGGACGGATCGACGGACCGACGGACGAACTGACCGACCGACCGACCGATCGACTGAGATATAGAGTCTCACGTGACTAAAATGGCATTCGATTCGGTTACCCATAATAGACTTTTGGAGAAGCTTGGAGCGTACGGGTTAAGATGGAGCTTATTAAGATGTGCCGAGAACTGGCTTACAGACCGTTAACAAAGCGGATGACAAATGAAGACGCATCTGACTGGTCCAAAGCTACTAGCGGCGTACCTTAGGGGACAATCCTGGATCCTGTATTATTCTTTATCTTTGTAAATGACTTAGATCCATAACTATTAAGCAGGATTATCAAGTTCGTGGATGATACTAGAGTAGATCATATGGAGGAACACGATTCAGATCGAGAGAAAAGGCAACAAGACATAAAAAGATATTTAATGAGTCAGTTATATGACTGGTAGACTTTAATCTTAATAAGTGCACATTAATGCACATCAGCTCCTGAACTGGAAAATTGGATTATACTCGTACGTTAGGCCAAGGATGGCCAATAATTTTAAGCAGAGCGGGTCACATTGAAGCTTACGTAAAGTCACATTTAAGCAGTTAGATGCAAATTTAGAATCCATAGAAGTTAATTTCAATTACCTTTGCGCATTTGTTTGCATATACTACATAGTCATAGAAATAGCTACACAATAATAACTAGAGGGAATTTTTTTGCATAGTTTGCCACCCCTTTTAAACTGTTTCCAGACTTATATTGGAGTGGGAATTTACAGCTTACCGTTGAATTCAAACCATGATTTATAATTCAACATCATGTGATTATTACCCACGGCTCAGCCGTCTCCCATCCAAGTACTAACCAGAGTAAATGTAGCTTAACTTCCGCGAACGGAAGATAGGGTGTAGATAAGGGTAATGAGCATAAGTATTTATAAAGTATCATATTTTTTAAGAATAATATTTCATTTACGAATGAAATATATTTGAAAATTACTGATTTAAGAATCTAGCACTTACATAAAAAAATGAGATGGATAGGTAAGTTTGGATAGGTAAGTTTGGGGACATTAACAAGTCCATCGAAGTTAGAAGTCAGCTCAGACATAGGAATTGTTAATATTGGACTCAAGTTGACAAAATTCGTTTTTAAGCGGTTATTTGGGCAAAATGTTGAATAATTAATTTTCAATATTTTATCAAATTCTGAAATGGAACGTGGGCAACAATGAAAAGCCTCGCGTCCGGGGTTTGCCTACTTGTGGGTCAGACGGTCATCGATTAGAAAACGTGACAGAAGAACGCGATCTCGGGGTAGCAATTTCGAACGACTTCAAATTTTCGAAACACTGCGTCCAAATAGAACATTCGATTTTATTGCGAAATTTCGAATATGAGAAAAAAAAATAGTAGTTCCATTGCTTAAATCAATCGTGCGTCTACAGCTGGAATATGTACCTCATCTCTTGTCTCATCTGCGCAAAGGATCTGGCCAAATTGAAGAGAGTACAGCGAAGGGCGAGAAAGCTCATTCCAGAGCGGTGAAACAAGCACTATAGAGACAGACTTAAAGAATCGATATTGCTCTCACTTGAAGATGGCGCCTTCGAGGACAATTCCTAAAGTCCTCAAAATTCCTAAAGGTTGCGATAATATAAAACTTGACTCACTTTTTTAAATTAAACGCGTATCGGAGGAATGAAGTGGGGAACTTTTTCTTTTATTAAATTTTTTCAACTTAAAACTCTCTTCTATCTAATATAGTCCAAAGTACGTCAACCATGTTAAAATATAAATTAGACGAACAAATCTTTAATTATTGAAGAAATTGTAGTAAAAACGTAGTATTAGGTTGTTGTTTTTTACGCTAATGATCATCCAAGACCTCTTTACTTCTCTCACTTTCTCTAGAGCTAGCCATAGAGGAGCGGACCTTATGATCTCTGGCCTGGATTCTATTCCATTACACCGTGGGTCATTGCAACACGTGGAAAGCGCCCCCAAATCGAGCAAAATCATAACACATAAACAACATTCGATCTAATTTCCCCCTCCTTCAAATGACATGTGCTCTTGCCACTCAGCTAGGACGTAACCCGTAACATCCTCCTTAATTTCTCAAGTTTCAATAGCAAAAAACAACAACAGGGAAATGATCAGTTATAACAAGAATTTTTACAATCCATTAATAGCTATAAAGGTCCAAGTAAACTTCAAGAGAGGAAAATGATGAAGGAAATTCGGCGGATTTTGCTCAAGCAAAGTCCTGTCCATCGGCCAAAGAGCCAAAGCTTCCGAATGACGAAGAAACCATTAACCCATTAAAGCATATATTTATTTCAGTCTCGTTTAGTTTTTTTTAGGGGGGGGCAGGGTTTTTTTGGTCTATGGGTATACCATTTTCATACTCCCCATTCGGTTGTCTCAAAATGAAATAAAAAAACGTGAGATAATTCACTTGTCTAAAATTATAAATTAGGTTTTGGAGTTACCGCATATTCTGAAAGGAACAAATTCAGACGATTTAACTCGGGATAATTCCTTAAAGGATAAGGTACGTAATTTTACAGATGATTTTTTTTAACTTCCTTTTAATAATGTTCGCTGAACTAAATAAGTAACTCGCATGGTTCAATCAGGTTAACCAACTTTTCATTTCTACCCACGCAAAAGGGTGCCCCATGCAGACTTACACTTCAGTACCTGAATGAGAGGCACGCCCTATCGGCCAAATTGCCACCGGTAGTCTTAAAATAGATTAAGTCTACCAGAGCTTTATTCCTTATCCACGTTACAATTTAAATTATTTTCGTTATTTTCTTTTAAGACCCTTCTCGCCTATTTAGCTGGCTGGTCGCAGACCGGCCTTCGTCCATTCATCTCTGATCGACGAGGTTGTGGGTGGGGGCAAGTTCACCCCTTCCTCCTGACTCCGGTTGAGGTGGTGGATTTTATCGTTTCTGCTTTCTTGCCACCCTTCCCCCCCCACTTATATATCCTTTTACCCACCCTCAAGGGGATGTCATGCTACCTGGGGCTTGCGTGCCCTCCATGCCCCAATGCTTGCAAGAGAATCTGTCGTTATATCTTCGCTTTCTCAATCCGCAGATGCAGCCTCGGTGCTATTGCGTTTTAAATTCGATACAAAAAATTGCTTAATTAAGTTGAGGGGGGTTTCGCGCTTTTCAACTACTGTAATGTAATTGTGTGGTAGGAATCATACATACATTCCTAATGGAAACATTATGAAAGACGGATCGTATATGTCTGCCTATATGAGACGTCAAATTCTGCAGTACCCTTAAATGAAATTTGCAATTACTAACATGGCATTGCAGTTTTTTTTTGTAATTAAGGGAAATTGTAAGGGGGAGGCAAACTAGATTTGTGGGGCTTCGTTGGTATGGGTCTACAAACGTATTTACTCTTTGGTGAACTGTCTACAATAGAACCTGACCTGACCTACTTAGGTTGTGTTTGGTTAGGAACTGTTGTAGAATGAAAGGCTAATGCGTTTGTGGATGGCGCATCGAACTCTTCTGCCCTCTTCCTGTGGTGGTCACAAATTAAAGACAACAGAGGAAAATCACAACTTTTATTGGAAAACTCCTTCTCCTTTGTAGAGAAACTCACTTTCCTTTGAGAGGAAACACTCTCCTTTGTATATAAACTATCTTTCCTTTATAGGGAAACTCGCTTTTCTTTGTAGGGAAACTCACTTTCCGTAGCAAGGAAACTATCTTTTCTTTGTAGGGAAACTATCTTTCCTTTGGAGAGAAACTATTTTTCCTTTCTAGCGAAACTCAGTTTTCTTTGTATGGAAACATTATGTGTAAATGTTCCAGGTCAAGTAAGAAGCAATATTTGTAAATGATTTCAGCTGGGAAGAAATATGCTAAATTGATCATCATTGATGTATCCACTTACAACGGATGTTGTTGATAATGTAAAAGTTGATCAAACTACTATGGGCTATATTTTACATGACAGATTATGTTGCATTGATGTAAAGTAGGAAACGATATATAAAAATTCTTAAGCATAGGAAGCAATTAGTTTAAGTTTTGAGGGCGGGCTATGATGAAGGTCTCGAAAATATAGCGACCTTCGGTACGAAGTGACTTTTGTACGATGATCGCAAACGATTTTCCCACTGTCTTGATCCACATGAAACCCTTCACCACAAGCCAGAGCAAAGTTCCCTTAAAGGAAGGTCGTAGTAACCACATGTTGAAAGCAGCTGGCATCAATCCTTATTAAAACTATTTGAGTGACGCAGAATAATCACAAGCCCCATATATAAAGGAACTGCATCAATTCTATCGAAAGATATTAGTGAAACAACCAGTTCTGGTTAACCGAAGAGGTCTGGTTCTTCTTCATACTGAACGACCTTCTAAGATATCAAGGAACATGTGACACCTATGTAAATAGCGAAGAGAGGAGGAGAAACTGTTCGAATGAAGTGCTTTATTCATGTACAGTGGCACTCTGTAATCAAATGGTTCAGAAGGAGAGTGAGAAAGTTCTTATGTATTCTAGGCAATTATGTCACAGGAATATTCTAGAATCCTTTTCATCCCTCCCGATGTTTAGTGCCAACCATTGTTTATCCATTATTGATACATTTATTACATTTTTTCCACAAAATCTCTAAATATGCAAATAATTATGTAATGAAGTTTGGCTCTTCCTCACTTCTCTCCACTGTTTCCTTTCAACTTCATTATTCCCAGGCCTTAATAAATAAAGGCAAAAATGCTTTGAATCACATTTTGTTTCAGTTTCTTCAAAGAACTGTCGTAACAAAGGAAATAAATCGATAAAAATATCTATAATAGATATCTAACCGGAAACAGATAGGTCCCAGATATCTGGAAACAACTCTCTTGTTTCGGAGAGAGGAACGTGCCCTCCTTAACTCTCCCCCTGACCTTACAACCCTGTCTCGGTCATGGCTCAAAGAGGGAAGCTGGGTTATCAATAATTAGGTTGATTGCGATTTCTAATAACGTTTGCCAATCATAATTGATCCTAAATTGGGAGAAGTTCCGCAAGTGAGGTCTTGCGGCCCATTTGAAAAGCGGGCATTAACCTATTAATGCCCATCGTCCTATAAATTTAAGTAAAAATGAATCAATGTGTATAATTTTATCCTCTCATGATTGTTGTCCCATTAATGGGAGGATTAAATTTGTCTTATTATTCATGCGGTTTTTTTCAAAAATTATCATATTAAATCATTTGAAAGGTATTTTTAAAACTAAATATATTAATTCTGACACATTTTAATCGTTTGTTCTGATCCTTTACATATATATTACGCTTCAAACCCATTGGATTATGAACGTTCTCAGAGAGAATATAACGCGCCCAATAACACGAAATGTCAGTAGGGTTGCCACAACTGGTACTAAAGTATCAAATTTGGTTCTTTTAAGGGACTATAAAACAGCAAAAGTACCAAATTACTACAAAAAATAACAAATCAAGCCAATTTTATCATGTATTAATTTAATTAAATTATTGTTAAGTATGATGAGGGTCTTGTAATTTTAAAACATAAATGGTTCTATTGCACTAATTTAAGATAAATCTTTGAGAATCCTTGCATCATCCCTCGTAAAATTTACATTTGGTTCTTTCTGGTACCTTTTAACTCCAAATTTTGGTTCTTTTTAAAAGTTGCTTGTAGCAACCCTAGATGTCAGTTACCCCCAAACACTCGTTGAGGCTGGACTGTATCATTGCATAGCAAAATGTTAAGAATTTCAGATATTATTTTCTATTACATACTTAAATCATGAAATGGTTGATGCCAAAAACATGGTCCATTAATGGGTAATAAACAGTACCTCCTCGGGCGAGTTAGGAAGCGTGTCGAAGACGTCGAAGGGGCCCTCGTCCCGGAAGCAGCCGAGCTCTTTGTAGCAGACCATCTCTTCGTCTCGCTTGACGCGGTGTCTCTTCATGAGTCTGCAATCGGGAAAAGAGCAGCGAGGAATTGGAATTTTTATTAAGAAAGGGAAATAGAATAACAATGAAGGAAATTCTTCACTCAGTGGAAAGATAATCAGAGGTTGACAGATGAAGAAGGTGGAAAAGCAGAAAAAAACACGAGTGGAAGTTGATTAAGAATAGTATAGCAGACTTGGTCAACCCTAAACGAAGAGGCCGCCTCACCACCACAAATTGAACAGAACCGGGTTGTATGGGCATGTGGGAATGTCTCCCCGACACGAAGCCCGACCTGAATTTGTGAGGGCAATACCAGGAAGAGGTTGATTACGTTAGAAAGAGGTCGAGAATGGTAACAACTACTCTCGCTGCAATTACAAATATAATTAAAATTATGCCTGAGTTGACTTTCTTAATTCAACGAAAGGAAATTTATTATCAGTAGTAAATGAAGTCATTTCAGGCAATACCTGGGAGTTCCATTTATCTGCTTCTGTAACATTCTGCTTCTATGGAGACGATTATTTTCCTTAAATTCTTTCAATATTCCCTTTCCACAGATAGTGGTATTATTAGATAAGGAAGGATTAGTGCAATTGTTAAAATTGCATATAATTATCATGGTTCCGGAGCTGAAATCCAGCGCTAAATCATTCTCAGATTCAAGTAAAGATAAGCATTTCCAAGAGGAAAGGGACTGATTATCTTTAATCTTTAAATGATTAATTTGAGGTGTAGTCATCTTTGTTAGTCGTCGTGGAAGGGGGGGGGGGAGCTCATTGTCAAAATAATGTTCTTTTTTATTTCATTCTCCTTCTTTATTGAGAAGATAAAAGTTGCCAAATGATTCGGGCTTAATTGATGCTTTACTCATCTCGGCCATTCAAAGGCGCTAAAACAACTATGCCATTATCAATAAGTTTTAAGCAATAGTAGAACAATAGAGTCATTCTTAACGACTTTAAATTATTCAAAGTATACTTTAAGTCATAGAATTAATTCGTAACGGAGGAATTCTTGACGATTTTAAGTTAGTCAATGTAACTGCTATATACATATAAGAAAGAAGATAGAAAAGACCCGTCGAATTACAAACCATTTAAATTGATGTCCTTTGTTAAAATATAATTATAGTCGTTTATGAAGGACAAAATAGTTTGTTCCTCAAAGAATAATTTATCAAAGATAAGTATTCTGGATTTAGAATTTAGAAGAGATTATTTTTGGCTTAACAAATTATTAAAGTTGCTATAAGACCGACATTTACGATCTACACAATGTTGTTGACATAATTTACTTCAATTTCAGCAAAGGGTTTGATTCTTTGCCCATTTTTGATTAATATAGGCATTCATAACGCACCTTACAACAAAGCTTTGCATTCTAAATCTGATTTTTCCCTCTCACCCAACCAAAACAAGCGGGAATTAAAAGTTTGAAGTTTTTAAAATCATTCGTGACCCAAAGTAAAGTGGAAGCTGAATTGACTTTTACTCTTCTACGCTTGTATAATTTTGATGTGTACAAAGTACATACATGTATCGTGAAACCCCGAGTGTTCAAAGATCCGCCAAATGAATTTAAATAGCACGGAGTTATGAATCACTTCAAGTGTTTTTCTTCTCATGGTCGCTATATATTTTCATTGAACATTTTAGGATCCGCTTTAGGATCATATGGCGAAGTTGAAAATAAAAATTTCGCTTCTCATTTACTTTTCCGATTTTAACGTGACCCTTTGGGTGGCAGCAAGCGAAACATGTCTGCTGCTACAATCTACCCTTAAGCAACACAAGCTAGTGTCCTAAATTAATGGAACTTCACGTTTTTCAGACCCCTAAACAGAACAATGTGAATCGAATGAAAGAGAAACAAGGAGAGAGCAAAGAAGAAGACAATTGTTATGTCAATTTTGCTTCACAAGGAGCACTTACTTGTTCAAGAGTCTTTTGACCCAGGACTTCTGATGAGCTAAGACACTTGTATAAACAGACCGAAGTATTTCAGCATCATGAATCTCATCTTTTGACTCTTCCAGCTGATTCTGAAGATGGTACAACTCATACAGCTGCCCCTCCTTCTCCTCGTCGTCATCCTGCACTTGATTAACATCGCCCTTGATGTAATCCTTAAGTTGAGACTTCGGTTTTCGCCTCGTTTTCTTCCACACCCTCTTTAAGAAGCCTGGATCTTCTTCCAAAAGGACTTGCAGGTGATCGGGAGCCAGTGGACCAAATCCTCTAAATCCAGGCCGGTGAGAGAAGGCCAGTTCATCCTCCTGGTGAAGAGGAGGCGAATGGGGAGTTTTTCCCCCGTAGGAGAGGCCATTCCCCTTGGATGTTGATGGGTGCAAGGTGTTGACCCCTATTTGGAACGAATCCAAGTTGCGAGGGGTCGCCTTCACGACAAAAGGGATTTTACTCTCTCGCAGGACATACATAACAACGAACACGAGGAAGAGATACTCTTGTGGCCGCTTGGCATCGTAACACCGAATTCCTTTTATCCAAAGCGACGCAACTGGAAAGAGAGAAAAAGGGAGAATTTTAGATTCATTGAATTTAAAGAAGCAAATAAATAAAGAATGATTCTTCGTAAGTGAAATTGACTATAATCAATATGAATAATGTCCCAATTAAGGTAGATAAAAGGTGAAATTCTTGCTTTTGAGAACCTGTGCTCTTTGTTGGACAGTGCCCTTGGAGATTTTCAAGGCAACTATTTTGGTTGGCCCCGGTACTAGGTGAGGACCAACTAAATTACCTAAGTCATGTTGTGTCCACTTTCTCATCATATGTTGATTTTGTTTACTGGTCTTAATTTTCTTCTCACTCCTTTCTTTAAGTTTTCCCCTAGTTAACCTTATTATTAATAAAAAGAAATATATAAATATATATTAATATATTTATTATATTTCCTGTGGGATTTGTTTTGCAATTATTGCTCCACACATGCGCTACTTTGTAAGTTCTCATATATATATATATATATATATATATATATATATATATATATATATATATATATATATATATATATATATGATGAAAATTAATGCAATATCGCAAAAAAAGATGAGGAATTAAACCACATTCTCCGAAGACAATTTAATTCAGAACAGTTTCGGTGTATCTCACACCCTTTTTCAACTGACACTGGATAGAAAATATAAGAAAAGTGCATACAAGCATAGCACATGGTCAGGTCGTGAAAGATCCCCTCTTTTTTCCCCAATCCCCTACTTGTGGCTAATCTGGGGAAGATGGGGGGGGGGTTAGGCCTAAACATATTGAAGGGGTGACATTTTACTATTTTGTTTATATGCTTTCTTATTACAGGATTAAAAGAAAATTGACCCTCAGATAGATTTAAATTAGGAACTGACGATATCAAGCTCGATTCTACGATTCTTCTCTTAACATAGTTAGCCGATTTAAATACCATTTTACTTCCATTGAAATCGATCGTATGATTCTTGTCTCTAACATGGCAAAATATTCCACTGCTTTCGCTGCCCACTCTAATATCTCGTTTGTGTTCATACAATCTCTTGTCTAGATTTCTCCCCGTTTTCCCTATATAAACTTTATGGCAATCGTTGCATGGTATTGCATATACTCCCATGTTAATATGTTCTTTGGGTTTCCTGGCAATCATCAATTGGTTTAAGGAATTATTATATTTGAAGGCTAGATTAATACCCGCTTTTCCAAATATGTCCTTTAAACTATTTAATTTATTATTAAATGGCAATGTTATACATTTGTTGAAGTCATTAGTGCGGGAAGGCTTATTACCATAGAATGTTTTCTTAGCTGCAAAATGGGCAGACGATATGAACCAATCGGGGTAATACAAATTAGAAAAAATGGTCCTGATAATGAAAATTTCTTCATCTAAATACTGTAGGAAGGATGACATATTTTGTATGTTCTAAGGAAAAGGTTAGAAATTACTGTTTTTTTTTAACAGTATTATCGTGAAACGAAAAGTAATGTATATAGGCATTCGAGTGGGTTGGTTTCCTATACACGTCAAGTTTTAATTCATGGTGATCTTTATTAATGAGGACATCTAAAAAGGGTAATCTATTATCATATTCCCATTCGTATTTAAATTTGATGGAGACATGCAAATTATTCAAATTATTAAAAAAGGTATCAAAATCATGGCCATTAGGCCATACAGAAAATACATCGTCAA